>OX336394.1:351657037-352858846 GCA_946902985.2 Meconema thalassinum
GCGTTCACATACCATTCGTCCGATAGCGATGAATCTTGGGTGAGAGGTTGTGTTTACTACAGGCTAGGTTTCTGGCTTAGTAAATCCATGCTATAATAGGTAGCGCACGAGTAGATTCAACAAATGAGCGACGTCTCACGAAGCGTTTCAACAAAGTCCCGTATGCATTCATATACTATTCACCTGATAGCGATGAAACTTGGGTGAGATGTTGTGTACCCTTCAGGGAAGGTTTCTGGCTTAGTAAATCCACTTAACAATAGGTAGCGCACGAGTAGATTCAACAAATGAGCGACGACGCACGAAGTGTTTCAACATAGTCCCGTATGCGTTCATATATTATTCGTCTGATAGCGATGAAACTTAAGTGAGAGGTTGTGTACACTTCAGGCAAGCATTCTGTTAGTAAATCCACTTTACAATAGGTATCGCACAAGTAGATTAAACAAATGAACGACGACGCGCGAAGTTTTTCAACATAGTCCCCTATGCGTTCATATACCATTCGTCCGATCGCGAATAAACTTGTGTGAGTTGTTGTGCATACTTCAGGGAAGGTTTCTGGCTTAGTAAATCCACTTAACAACAGGTAGCGCACGAGTAGATTCAACAAATGAGCGACGACGGGTGAAGCGTTTCAACAAAGTCCTGTATGCGTTCACATACCATGCGTCCGATAGCGATGAAACTTGGGTGAGAGGTTGTGTACACTTCAGGCAAGGTTTCTGGCTTAGCCAAGCCACTTTACGATAGGTAGGGCACGATTAGATTCAACAAATGAGCGACGACGCGCGAAGCGTGTCAACAGAGTCCCGTATGCGTTCATATACTATTGGTCTGATAGCGATGAAACTTGGGTGAGATGTTCGGTACACTTCACGTAAGGTTTCTGGCTTAGTAAATCCACTTAAAAATAGGTAGCACATAAGTAGAATCAACAAATGAGCGCCGACGGGCGAAGCGTTTCAACAAAGTACTTTATGCGTTCACATACCATTCGTCCGATAGCGATGGAACTTGGGTGAGCGGTTGTGTGTTCACCTCAGGCAAGGTTTCTGGCTTAGTAAATCCACTTTACGATAGGTAGGGCACGAGTAGATTCAACAAATGGGCGACGACACGCGAAGTGTTTCAACATAATCCCGTATGCGTTCATATACTATTCGTCTGATAGCGATGAAACTTGGGTGAGATGTTGTGTAGACTTCAGGGAAGGGTTCTGGGTTAGTAAATGCACTTTACAATAGGTATCGGACAAGTAGATTAAACAAATGAGCGACGACGCACGAAGTGTTTCAACATAGTCCCGTATGCGTTCATATAACATTCGCCCGATAGCGATTAAACTTGGGTGAGTTGTTGTGTACACTCCAGGGAAAGATTCAGGCTTAGTAAGTACATTTTACAATAGGTAGCACACAAGTAGATTCAACAAATGAGCGAAGACGCGCAAAGCGTTTCTGCAAAGTCCCATATGCGTTCATATACCATTCGTCCAATAGCGATGAAACTTGGGTGAGATGTTGTGTACACTTCAGGGAAGGTTTCCGGCTTACTACATCCACTTTACAGTAGGTATCGCACAGGTAGATTCAACAAATGCTCGACGGCACGCAAATCCCTTAAGCAGAGTCCCGTAGCGTTCAAATACCATTCATCCGATTGCTATGAATCTTTGGTTGAATTGGTGTGCACACTCCAGGAAAGGTTTCTGACTTAGTAAATCCTTTTTACAATAGGTAGCGCACGAGTAGATTCAACAAATGAGTAACGGCGCGCGTATCGTTTTAAGAAAAATCGTATGTGTTCATATACCATTCATTCGTTTGCAATGAAATTTAGAGAAATATTGTTTCCACTCCCGCAAAGATTTCTGATTTAGTAAATCCATTTTACAATTGGTAGCGCATGAGTTGATTCAACTAATGAGCGATAGCGCCTGAATCGTTTCAACCTAGTCCCGTATGCGTTCGTATACCATTCATCCGATTGGGACAAAACGTTGGTGAGTTGAGTGCAGTCCTGCGAAGGTGTATGAATTAGTAAATCCGTTTTTCAATGGGTGGCGCACAAGAAGATTCAACAAATGAGTGAAGGCGCGTGAATCGTTTAAACAAAATCCCGTATGCGTTCATATGCCATTCATCCGATTGCGATGAAACGTTCATGATTTTTTGTGTACACGCCAGGGAAGGTTTTCGACTTAGTAAATCCATTTTACAATAGGTAGCGTACGAGTATATTCAACACATGCGTGACGGCGCTCGAATCTTGTCAACTAAGTCCCGTATGCGTTCATATACCATTTATTTCATTGCGATGAAACTTGTGTGAGTTGTTGAGCACGCTCCCATGATTTTTGTTATTTTGAGATAGTAAATCAATTTTACAATAGTTTAGATGTGGTTAACGGAAAATAAATAAATATTGGGAATCCAAAAGCACTTCAAGAAACAAAGTTACAACGTCAACACTTTCTTTGATTGGCATTGCAACGCATGCCGGGTACAGCTAGTATATATATAAGTTTAGCCTTTGCTCGAGTGTAAAAGGGTCAAAATCAGAAGAATGAGAAATACTATCGAAAATTCATGTAGGCAGACGTTCCTTCTCGGTCCTAAACTATGGGTATGCAAACTTTGGTTGAGATTGGTGGAACGGTGTAGATTTGTATACGGAACAAATCCACATACCCACATACATACATACATACAGACTTTCTCTTTTATATATAAGATTGGCTCACCGAGAGTAAGCTATATATACTATCTAAACTAAACCAACAAGTAGGCTATTGGACGAGTGGTTCATTAATTAAATGTATTGTATGTCTACCCCTTATTATTCCCGTTTTTCCAACGGGGTCGGGGATGAGATGCGATGGTAGTCTTTGTGGCGATGGTTTTTACGGCTGGATGCCCTTCCTGACGCCAACCTCATGAGAGGAGTTAATGAGAGATGAAATGAATGATGGTGAATGAAACTGGGCAAGGATGTGGAAGGAAGCGGCCGTGGCCTGTCAGAAGGTACCGTCCCAGCATTTGCCTGGTGTTGAAAATGGGAAACCACGGAAAACAATTTCAAGGACGGCCGACGGTGGAGCTCGAATCCACGCGTCTACCGAGTCAGCAGAGAGCTTGGCCCCATGACCTAATGCTGCGCGTTAGCCAGCGAAGCCACTTCTGCCGGTGGTTCAATAATTAAATAACTGACTTATTTTCGGATGAACATTCCAACCTTAACTTTATTTGTCAACGCGCATTCACACATTGACTTTACGGGAAATTCGTTTATAAAGGTACAATCATTTCGTAAATAATTGCGTTTTGTTTCAAAATGTCATGCTCCATATGTGTATATTGCACCCTTCAATAAAGCATGGTTTCGTCGAGAGTCGTCTACGGGGTCGTGTTCAGTCCTGACTGCGTTACACAGCAAAGTTCGCTTAAAACAACATGCTCTAATGAATAGAAAGTTTCATGACAGAGGCCATACTAGAAATAAAATGAATAACAAGTAGAATAAAAGAAATTTAATGACTGAAAGGTATGTGCATAATAATAATAATAAATAAAAACAAATCCTCCATGACTTTCACCCCCTTTGTAAATAATAATAATAACACTGAGCGGTAGGAACTCGCTCGTCACAACAAGACAATGTGAATGAAGCTTCACATAATGATAAAATCATAACATAAGCATTTGAGCGGTAATAACTCCCTCGTCACAACATATGGATACAAGTCCATTTTTTTTCTGGTCAAGAAGTTATATAATGTGTGGTGTACTGTTCGTTAATAAGAAATCGAGTACTGATGCGAGTCCGTTTACAACTGAAACAGACATGTTGCTTATGGAGTGCATCTTTTAAATCACACTACGGCTATGGGACCCACCCTTAATTAATACACTAAAACTACTACTGACACATGCAAGATCTAATAATATTAACAGAATGAAGAATCTCCCTGAGATCCTAGCTGGTGCTAGAGCACACGGAATAAAAAGAGCATGCCAGAAATAGGCCCAAAAAGCTCTCATCATAACTTGGGAACATAGCTTCGCTCACCCTAACTTGACACGGGTCAAGAACGCGTCAAATATAAACACACCAAAAATTGAACCAACAACAACAAAATACAAGCCTAACGGCTGAAAAATGATGTTTACATTTATATAAAACGCCAGACAAACACGAATTTCGGTGGCTACCTTACAATTATGGACAGCTCCCATTTAATCAAGCAATACTCATTATAACCGATCAGGTTTTGTGAATTTAAACATCTTAAATTGCAGTACAGGAAGCAAGCCTGTTCTAATGACAAGACATGTTATCTGATTGAGCTCCCCCCCCACTTGTATGAGTCACGCTGCCCTTCAAATACCTCTCTCAGTCTGGCAAGCTAGTGCAGGTTTCCCACTGGAAAACGTCAACAGATCTCGGCCATCCCCTTGGATAACGAGAAACACCAATATATACCACAAGTCCAGCCTCGCAAGGACATGAACTGGGTTGACGTGGAGCAAGTCAGAATAATCGCCATGATATATTCTCGCTAGCACATCATAAAATCAGATAAGGCACCCATAGCTTGGACTGAATCTCTCACACACACTCTGGGTCGGCTCAAACAGATCAACAATATTGCGTCCATAGACACATTAACAAAAATACACAACAAAAACTCGGGTGCAAAGTGCCATCCCGTTCAAATCTGCTGGAAAGCAACCATCAAAATAATCCTGATCCGTCATAAAATTCTACTCACAAATAATCTTTTACCCTCCAAATTCTATTTTTAATCTCAAAATTAATTCAGTTCCATTTTTGTTGTAAGGCATATCTCCGAATAATAATGCTTGACCGCGATTTACGCATGCGAACGCGAGCATCGGTTAAACCAAAGACAATCACAAAAAAATATAAATTACGCAACGCTCGGCTAGTCCCATATTTAATGTGTCAGTAAAACAAAAACAAAAACTAATAATCTACATTACCAAGCAAGCAAACAAATATTTACAAAAATATCCCATAATACCGTAGCTGATTTACTAAATAAATAAATTTATTTGGTACTCAATCCTTTAAACAGCGCCAGGAATACATCTGCAGCCATCTCCTTTAAGATGTTTATCTGGTCATTGACATTTTTAGGCAAATGTCCTGCTGGTTCCCAGATCCATTCTCGTACTTAGGCGTCATCTCGTGCTGAATTAAATAAAGTTTTTGTCAGATACACACACGATATAATTCCTACTATATTCACCTATCAAGTACTATATTCCTTGACAGTCTATTTGGTGAATTACTTCGATGAACTGGTCCTACTGATAGTGCTGGGACTATAAATAAATCACTGAAGTTATATTTATAAATTGGCGACACTGTTCCATGTTCACAAACATGAAAATATGCAGAGTATGAAACTTACGTCCACAGACGTACAAAAATGAGTGATCTGTCTTACGTCCTCAGACGCACAGAAATAAGTAATATGTTCCGTCCTCAGACGTACAAAAATTAGTAATCGACGTTACGTCCTCAGACGCACGAAATAAGTAATGATCCTCGAAGCATCTTGGATCCTTATAAATGAAACTGACTAGGGTAGGTGTGGAAGGGGATATATTAAAAAAATATTCCATAATAACTATCAGACTAGCATGCGATCGGTATCATTGAGTTCGTAGCAGTGTGGAGGTTACGATTATGCTGTAGCCGGCTTGAATCGATCGTGGAATTAATCTGTAGATAACTCCCGCGTTAATTTACCCGTGCCCGTACCCAAGCCAAGTTCCCGCTAAGACAAGGCGTCTTGATATTATTGGCCCAGACTGTTGTATGTCTTTGCGCGTTTTTACATACATATCTGCCGTAGGGAGCGGTTCACATGATGATAGACCAATTACCTTGTAGCATTCGATTTCTTCCTTGGCGCCAATCTTCCTAGCAACAAGCCATATTGTGCGTGCCCACGCCAACATTCGCGCTAAAAGTTGTACCTGTCCTGTGTCCCAAGAATATAAATGCTTCCTCCTAAAATACCACAGGGGCTTAAACCATTGTGTCCTCTCGGCCACTGATTTCTCAATATATCCCAACACCGTCTGGCTCTCATATCTGTTGTCTGTAGAAATGTATCAAAAGATGATGAATAATTATTAGAATCCTTTATACAGCCTGTGGATAAAGGGTTCAATATATAGCCATCGCGTTGTAGTACAGTAACCCATATTGTAACTAATGAAAATTAGTTCTATTTAAATATCAATATGTGACGGATTTATCATATGTCGTTTTTCTCAGTGACATTAATAATTCATTACGCGTTTAATTCAGTTTATTCATTTTTAGGCTACTTTCGATTTTTGCAAAAAATGAAAGTAGACTTATGAGATCACTACAGGGCCAAAAATTGTGTGTCTGTCTGTGTGCGTGTATGTGTGTGTGAGTCTGTGTGTGTGTGTGTGTGTGAGTGAGTGTGTGTACTCTGAATGTCTGTCCGCCCCCCCCTATCAATTCGAACACGGTGAAACCGAATGGAACGAAATTTGGCACAGAGGTAGAACAAGCAAAGGGCACCTCAGTGTCATGTTTTATATCGCCGCCATCGTTACCAAAACTGAATGGCGGCCACTCAAACGTTCAAAACGTAAAATCAAATAGCGTCTAACCAAATTATCCTATCTCTACCAAATTTGGTAATAACATACCTTCATATAGGACGCATCCTGTGACCAAACTACAAGGTTATCAACAGTACCATTTCAGGATGGCGGCCGTGCGAATTATGCAAACTTTATAATCCATATCATGGGACCCACCAGTTCCGATTATCGATCCGAGAATCTATTTAACTGTTCTAAAGAAAGAGGCACGCTCGAAATTAAAAGTTTATTTTGTAATACTATAGTGCAGAAGTGATTTTAAAAACCTGAGCCGTCTCGGTAAGAAGACAAGATGGCAGCGGATATCTTGTGCCTGACTTATATTTCACTACTTTGAGTATTGCATGCTATATAGCGTACTGATACAAAATAAATAAACTTTGTATGAAATGCTTTATAAATAAATAATATACTCCATTGATGAAATCGTTTAGTCTAAATCATTATTTGCTAACAAGTTATACGTAAGTCATTTTATATAGAACGATGTTCGTTGGCACAAATGGCTCCGTGGTAAAGCGTTGGCCAATACTGATATGCTTATGGCTCAAACCCCATCATTTTTTTTTTGGCTTGAAATTTTATATACTTATTGTTTTGATTCAGACGTTTTAAAATTAAGCGTTATATTTTGCATATTACGGTGGAAATATATATATTTAATTAAAACATAATTCACCAGCAGATTTGCTCGAGACATCTAGCAGCCAAAAAGGTAACTGCACGCCGGCCTACTTATTAACTTCAAGATTTTATTGAAAAGTTTCTTCTTATGGCCACTAGAATGCACTCGCCCTGTTAGGGTTATATTGTTCGATACTTCTCCACTAGATGTCACGACTGGTCTACGTGGGACTCCATTGATTACTATACCATTGGCATTCTATGCGCATCGAATTTGAAGAATGACAAGATGATACTACGATACATTTTCACTTTTTATTTTAAAGGGTTTGTAACAGCCTATTGTGCGTTATTTGAAAATGTTATTTGAAGTAAAGAACAAAACGATTTCACATAGTAACTGAATTCTAGCCGTTGGTGCTAGTTCAGGTTATTAATTAATACTTTTATTTCAGGCAAATAGCAATCGAAAATATCCACATAGTTTGTATACACACGTCTCTGTAGGGTCATGGAAAGATTTGTTAATTCAATTAGGGTTGTGAAAGCCATGCACAACCAGTCGTGTAAAGACATGCCTCAACTCAAAGTTGGATGTTGCCCACGGCAGGTCGATTATGTAATAATAACAATAATAATAATGTTATTTGTTTTACGTCCCTTTTAACTACTGCTGCTTTTAGATACGCCGGGGTGCCGGAATGTTGGCCCGATGGGGACCCATAACGTGCCAGTAAATCTACTGACACGGCTCCCTCGCATTTGTGCACCCTCAAATGCCAGCTGACTGCGCCAGGATACGAACCTGCAACCTAGGGCCCAGCAAGCGAGAAAGTTACCGCTGAGCCACGCAGCCAGTCCGGTCGATTATGTCTCCAGAACCATAACATTCTTGAGATGCTTCTTGTCTATCTTTCTTCAATGATGGTAGCAGTTTTTATCTAGGTTGTGGCGTTTGGTAGAGGTAAATCGTTTCTAAGGTCTTCAACAAAGAATAGTTCTATTATACTCTTTGATAATAACAACGAGTTATAACTATACTTATACATTTAGGTGAAAGTAGGCTATATGTTCTTTACTGAACATCTTGTTGATGTGTAACATCTTTCCACTCGGTAGCTGGACATTTTTGTGGGAGTGATTTTGGAAAAGGGACGGAAGTGAATGGGATGGAAAGGTTGCCACGGTGGGTGAGTGGATAGCGTGTCGGTCTACTAACCCCAAGATTGCAGGTTCGCTCCTGGCCGTGGTACGTGATTTTTGAAAGGCGGCAAAAATACGATACGCATGTCATACGATGTTGGCATGTCAAGGAACCCATTTGAATTCAGTAGGCCGAGTTCATAATGGCAAAATTTATCTCGGGAGTTTCCGCCAACACCAAGTTCCTCATTTCTCTACTAGAAAGGGCTATAGTGTTCAAGGAGTTAAGATATCTATTATCTAACCTCCCTGACTTTCATAGTGATTCAAGGAACAACGAAATTCGACATGCAGGCTACCCTATGGGTGTCAAATTACAAAGCTTGCACCGGGCACCCGAGGCCATACGATATTATTATTATGGGACGGAAACAATGAGCGCGCGCTGTGGCGGAGATCGGTACAACGACGTACTGTAAGCCATGTGACTATGTGGAATGCAAATCGCATATGGTTTAGCTCAAGGTTTGGAGGCCCCATTAACGAAATTCCTACAATAAATCATCTTCAAACAGTCGTTCTTTGGTGTGAAAACATTCATTTTTTCATATTTGCTGAAAACAATTATAATTTATTAAATCTTACTACTTTCACTGTATTCTTAATTAATGTAAGCACTCGAGGTACTGTCGGCCGAAATACAGCACTAGACTATTATATCATATTTGCTGAAAGGATTTGTCACTGGAGTTTTACAAGTAGTTATTGCAGAAATAATAGTAATGAGAACTTACCGATGGTAATAACACGAAGGAATCCTTCATGTTTGCTGGCACAAGGTAGCACTATGAGTTCATTCTTTAAAAAAATGCGAGTAAGTAATATGGAATTATTCGAAAAACATGTCAGATGTTACCCATTATATGGTTGGTTGGTTCTTAAGTTTAGGGGCTGCGACAACGCGGTCATGTAGCCCCGTGTACTTTGGGTGTGTGTAGAATCTGTCTGATAACCGGTGTTAATTGTGATGACTGTGTTAGTGTGTGTATCTGTTTTTTAATTTTAAGTACTGCAACTTATAATTTTTCAAATAGTTCCTACTTTTGCCGCCAAGCGCCACCGTCAACGACTACTAGGTCTAATTCAGAACTTAGCTACTAGACGCCACCGCAGTCGGCGCTTGGCAACGAACGTAGAAACCTAAGAGCGTTGTTTACATTCTTAACCTATCCAATTTAGCTTCACACAGGTGCAATTAGTGGAAGGATCTTTAACATGCCATAAATCTATGACATGGGACCGCCGGCTTTACTTCCCCTCCGAAGGAAGGCATACTGAGGGATTTTTAACGCTCTTAAAAAATCCGACGGCTTCGGCCGGGTTTGAACCCGCTATATATATATGCGACCCATTATATGCGACTACTGTAAGGCTCGTATATTTAGCCTACTTTCGATTTTTGCAAAAAATGAAAGTAGACTTATGAGATCAACACAGGGCGAAACAAAAAAGTGTGTCTGTCTGTGTGTGTGTATGTGTGTGTGTGAGTCTGTGTGTGTGTGTGTGTATGTGTGTGTGTGAGTCTGTGTGTGTGTGTGTCTGTGTGTGTGTGAGTGTGTGTACTCTGAATGTCTGTCCCCCCCTATCAATTCGAACACGGTGAATGCGAATTGAACGAAATTTGGTACAAAGGTAGCACTAGCAAAGGACACCTCAGTGTCATGTTTTATATCGCCGCCATCTTTACTAAAACTGAATGGCGGCCACTCAAACGTTCAAAACGTAAAATCAAATAACGACTAACCAAATCATCCGATCTCTACCAAATTTGGTAACAACATACCTTCGTATAGGATGCGTCTTGTGACCAAACTACAAGGTCGTCCGCCATACCATTTCAGGATGGCGGCCGTGCGAATTATGCAAACTTTATAATCCATATCATGGGACCCACCAGTTCCGATTATCGAGCCGAGAATCGTTTTAACTGTTCTAAAGGAAGAGGCACGTTCGAAATTAAAAGTTTATTTTGTAATACTATAGTGCAGACGTGATTTTAAAAAGCTGAGCTGATTCAGTAATAAGACAAGATGGCAGCGGATATCTTGTGCCTGACTTATATTTCACTAATTTGAGTATTGCATGCAATATAGCGTACAGATACAAAATAAATAAACTTTGTATGAAATGCTTTATATATAAATAATATACTCCAGTGATGAAATCGTTTAGTATAAATCATTATTTGCTAATAAGTTCTATGTAAGTCATTTTATATAGAACGCTATTCGTTGACCCAATTAGCTCAGTGGTAGAGCGTTAGCCTATCGCTCAAATGCCTATGGTTCAAACCCGATCAGAGCTACGTTTTTTGCTTGAAATGTTATATGTTTATTGTTTTGTAATGACTCAGATGTTTTAAAATCAAGCGTTATATTGTGCATATTATGGTGTAAAATATATCTATATATTTAAAACAGTAAGGTGATTTTTGTTTAACCCCTCACGCATGCGCACAACCCGCGGGGGCTCATGACAAAATGGCGGTGAGAAGTCCATTAAAACGTAAGTTATTTAATAAGCTTCCATGTAATTGAAATCATACATTAGCCAAGTTCTGACTATAAAATATAATAACAGTATGAACGTATACGAATGTGCAACATTGCTTTTTTTTGGATAATGAAATGGATTATTTCCTTCAGACAGCGGCTTTTAAATGTAGTGAATGCTTTAGTCTGCTGCCGAATCAGAGTGCGCGAGTAGCTATGTGGTTAAGGCGACTGACTGTGGTTCCAAGGAGCACAGGTTCGATCCCATCATTCGGCAGCTTTTTTTACCACTGACATATTGTTTAATCAAGGAGTATTAGTAAGGTTTTATGTCTGTTAAAGATACATATTTCTACATTCCCTCTCAATATGTTTTATTTCCGTTTTACCATTGCATTACAGCATGTGATCAAGAGAGCTAACTGTTGTCCTCAATACGCCGTTCGAATATCTGCAATCAGTTCCAGTAACTGACAACAGATGGCAGTACTTCGCCCATATATTTACTTTAACTGACAACAGATGGCAGCACCATTGCATCGCTATTTTTAAAACACAAGACATGGCGCGTTTTCACGTGATGGAGAATTATAAAGGAGGGGAATATTTAAGAAGGGAAATGTTGAAGAACATTAACTGACAGTTGAATGTATAGGCTATGTTGTTTATGTACCTCAATATTGCAATTCTTCCCAATGCTTCGGAGGTCAAGTTATTAGCGTCCTAGACTAAAAGTTATAATTATGCATCGTTGATATACTCTTAAATTATTAAAGAAAAAAGAAGTTTTCCAGACACCCGCGCGTGTCCACAATTGCTTGCGCCACGAGAGACACTTGGCAAACATAATTCGTTTGAAGGGCTCCGACGTCGTGGTCACTCAGCCCCGCGTACTTTGGTGTGTATGAGTAAAATTTTCTCTGATAACCTGCGTTATTGTGATGGCTGCATAATGTGTGTATTTGTAATTAAGGTGGGAAATGGCAAAGAGACGGCCAAGGCCTTAAGTAAGGAACCATCCCGGTATTTGCCTTGAGTGGAAGTGGGAAACCACGAAAAACCACATCCAAGATTGTCGAGGTGGGAATCAAACCTTCCTCTTCTTAGTTATACCTCAAGAGACTGAATGTGCCCCGTTTTTGCCCTCAGACCAGAATTAAATTTCTTGGCAGAGCAGGAAATGTAACCCGGGTCTCCGAGGCGATAGCCAAGAATGGGTGGGCTTCCATGTGTTAATACGATTTTTGACATGCACGGGACATAGAATTCAAAAACTGCCTCCATTAGGGTGACTGCCGAAGTGAGTATTGAGTATAGGCCTATGGTCATTCCAGTAGCTGGCGAAGTGATTCTATGTTCCCCTGCAAAATGTACCGCCATAACCTATAACAGGTGATGGAAATTGCTTTTTTAGAGCAGTTTTGTACTGTTTATAACAAAATGAAGAACGTCATTCTGAGCTGCGTTTTCAAGCTATTGCAAAAAATTTCGTTGGCAGGAACAATTATAAGGAATTTATTTTAAGCGATCAGTCTCATCGCATTCTCCTCACCAACCAACTTGAGTATGAAAGTCTCTGGACGGTCATGTTGAACTTCTTTTTATAAGACAATTGTTTAATGATTATTTGTTTAGAGTACTGAGTCTAACTACGCAGTTGATTTCGGCAATGGAAGTATTATTTGCCATTTAATATTTAGCTGCTCCGTTATTGCAGGACACTATAGTGTTATCGAATAATACGAAGCCACATTTAAAGTCCAATATAAATAGGCCATTTCAGAAACAATTCCAGATATTATGCAGTACAGTGTAAGGTCTTTGACGATCAAATGTAAACATTGTTCTAAATTGTATTTCTCTTGCGTAAAATCTACGCGTGGTTATTTTGGCCTTTACTGTTGTGATGGTAAAATTGATCTGCTGGAATATATAATACATGTATTTGCCAATTTGCAACAATGTAATGATATTCATTTAAAAGTCATTCAACTTATGTCCAGTAGTTCAAACACATACATCAGCGTTAACAAATTGGATACTGAAGATGAAAGCCAGCTACTTCATTTCCCTATTATAGAATTCTTCAATTCCTTGGAATTAAGTGATTCGCTTCCACATACTCCGAACGTTTGAGCCATAGTTATGCTCCTTAGAAATCTGAACGTTTCCCAAGGACTCATATATGGAAATATATAAATTGTAAGAAATATGTAAGAAATTGCTTGGATTCGGATATAATAGTTGTAGTAATATTAGGCAGAGAGCTCAAATCCTACGACTTGATTTAACACCTTCCGATAAAACACTTGCAGGTACAGTACATTTTCTTTTAATAGGCAACAATATCTTATTCGCTCGGCCTACTTTATCACAATCAATCAAGCTCAAAGAGAATCTCTGGAACGTATTGGGCTCTTTACCTCATCACGTTTTCAGTCATGACCAGCATTATGTTGCAATGTTGAGAGTGCTATCCTTTGACGCCCTTTAAGTTGCAATAGTGCTAAAAAGTAATCGTACAAAGAATGTAACTTATATAAGAAGCTTCTTCAGTAAATATATATTTCCATTGTCCGTCATGTTTTGACGGGTTTCATCTAGTATTTAATTAAAACATAATTCGCCAGCAGATTTACTCGAGACATCTAGCTGCCAAAAAGGTAACTGCACGACGACCTACTTATTAACTTCCAGATTTTATTGAAAAGTTTCTTCTTCTGGCCGCTAGAATGCACTCGCTCTGTTAGGATTATATTGTTCGATATTTCACCACTAGATGTCACGACTAGTCTACGTGGGGCTCCATTGATTACTATACCATTGGCATTCTATGCGCATCGAATTTGAAGAATGACAAGATGATACTACGATACATTTTTACTTTTTATTTTAAAGGGTTTGTAACAGCCTATTTTGCGTTACTTGAAAATGTTATTTGAAGTAAAGAACAAAACGATTTCACATAGTAACTGAATTCAAGCCGATGGTGTTAGTTCAGGTTATTAATTACTACTTTTATTTCAGGCAAATAGCAATCGAAAATATCCACATAGTTTGTATACACACGTCTCTGTAGGGTCATGGAAAGATTTGTTAATTCAATTAGGGTTGTGAAAGCCATGCACAACCAGACGTGTAAAGACATGCCTCAACTCAAAGTTGGATGTTGCCCACGGCAGGTCGTATATGTAATAATAATAATAATAATAATAATAATAATAATGTTATTGGTTTTACATCCCTTTTAACTACTGCTGCTTTTAGAGACACCGGGGTGCCGGAATTTTGGCCCGAAGGGGATCTTTAACGTGCCAGTAAATGTACTGACACGGCTCCCTCGCATTTGTGCACCCTCAAATGCCAGCTGACTGCGCCAGGATACGAACCTGCAACCTAGGGCCCAGCAAGCGAGAACGTTACCTCTGAGCCACGCAGCCAGTCCGGTCGATTGTGTCTCCAGATCCATAACATTCTTGATATACTTCTTATCTTTCTTTCTTTCTTTCTTCAATGATGGTAGCAGTTTTTATCTAGGTTGTGGCGTTTGGTACAGGTAAATCGTTTCTAAGGTCTTCAACAAAGAATAGTTCTATTATACTCTTTGATAATAACAACGAGTTATAACTATACTCATACATTTAGGAGAAAGTAGGCTATATGTTCTTTACTGAACATCTTGTTTTTTAAATCACTTTCCTCCAAGCTCAGTTTTACCCTCGGACTCTGCGAGGGATCATTCCTTTGCCACCACAAGGACAGTGTCTTGGAGCTGGACAAACTTTGTCAGCAGATAAAACTGGGGAGAGTGACAGGCAAATCACCCAGGTGACCGCTAACTTGGGTCTAATAAAGGAAGGCTTAGGGAAGGAAGTTGGCTGTGGAGCTATTGAAAGGAACCGTCCCAGCATTTGCCTGGGGATAAAAATAGGAATAGGAAACCACGGAAAACCATTTTCAGGACAGCTGAAGTGGGGTTCGACCCACAATCTCCCGATACAGCGAGGCACGATGTAGCGCGTCAACGCTCTCGGACACCATTCCCGGTGTATTCTAAAATCATAAAATTCAACGTAATGGGAGTTATGGTATTCTGACTGTACCGATTGCACATTTTATACGGTTCTAGCAGTTAACCGACGTCTTCTTTCCCAATGTATCATGTTGATTAATATCTCCTTGGGTGTAGCATACGTGATTAACATCCGTTTGGTATTTTAGGTGATAACTGGAGCTAATAGTTATGCTGTGTGGCCTCTTGGGAGGCCAAGTGCAGGGATATCGAAGTGGTGATGCAGACCTCACATACACTTAATCCCCGTGACAGGATAATTAACTCCAAGAGATTAAAATCCTCGATGCCAGGCCGCGAATTGAACCTTCGGACCATAAGCAAATGCGCTAACCAATTCTCCACGGGACAAGACATAAATTGAGTCGAGGGCTGCTTCTTACAGAGCTGGCAACGCAGCGAGTAGAGCTCAATTTGTTCTGAAATATCGATATTGATCGAAAGGTCGAAGCGATTTCACTGCTGACCGCTAGGTAACTCTAGCATAGCACCTAAATGTCAAGTCAGAAGTTATAATGTCCCTGTTATAGTATTTTGGTACCCTTTGCTTTCATAGTGGCAAACAAATTCAATAAGTAAAATTATTTTAATCTCGTGGCTCGCTGGCATCGGAAGAGCATGGGTTCCAATTCCACCTTGGCCGTCATGGAAATGGTGTTCATGGTTTCCTATTTTCACTACCAGGTAAATTGCCGGGACTGTTCCTAACATAATTTATATTTGGCTCCGCATGGAATCGATTCCAAACGTCGGCAAAGACAGCCAACAATGCTATGCACCACACCACTATATGGTCTATCAGTGGAGGTATTTCCAGCAAAAATGGACCGAGAACTGTACTGTACTACCCCATCTCCATGCACCATCCGTTGTAATTAATTATCTTTCTCCTCATCGGTGTGCAGCCAGGAGAAAACTCTAGGCAATTGGAGGAGCCAGAGAAGTTAATATAAGCGACGAGAGTTAAAGGGAATGTAATAATTCCAACAACCGGCTACAAAGTGGTTTATAAGTTCCTTCATTCCCATAAAATTGAAATTTTAGTGAGAGAGAATACTTCTATATTATGTTTTGTTTGGTCCTCAGGCTATTCAGTGGTAAAATGGCTATTGTCTGCTTGGAGTTAATTGGAAGCAATGAATTGTTTCACAAATATGCTCTCTTGATTGGGGAACAATTTCAAATACATTGGCACCTCACCTGTTCATTTTTTAAATTAACATTTTTTTGTAAAATTGCTTATCCACTCAGTTTGGCTTTACCCACGGACTCTGCGAGGGTTCATTTATCAGCAGATACAACTGGGGGTGGTGACAGGTCGTTAGACCAGGTGACCGCTAACTTAGGTCTATATCTGGCCGGAACGTCAAGAAGAAGAACAACAACAACAACAATGTTCCGTGGATGTCACTCAGCTGGAGAGCTGGAGAGGACCAAGTTACGCAATATGCTTGAAAACTCTATTATTGATTATATTGGAGAAGATCTTTTCTTTTCTCACGGCAGTTTATTTGAATATCTATTGACAGAATAAAGGTAGATAAGGCGAGTCTGTACTGCTATTATTCTTTATGTTTTTAAAAAGCAATTCACCACCAGAAAGCAAACAATTGATGAATTCCACGAATCCGATTTTGCGGCTACATCAATGCCAGAGGATGCTTTCAGCAGGTACGCCATATTTGGTAAATTTAGTACAAGTCTTATAAATTTACGGCATGGAATTGAAATAACATGATGCGTGCAGTAATATAGCCTTTGTATTTGGCCGAAAATTTTGAAAAGTTTTTATTTCCGTCCTTCTTAGTAGTAGGGATATTTATTTTTGGCCAATTTGATTTTAAGACATCTCTCTGAATTTTAAATTCAAACTTTTTATATAACTGAATTACAGGAGGCAGTTAAATTCAATGGTCCTCCTCTTTAAACACCAATAACCACCGCTAAGATTTTAACCCTCCGCCTCGTGACCTTGGGTGTTCCCCCTGACGCCCGGCTTCGATTCGTGGCTCTACCAATAAATTGTAACCTCTTTTAGTTGTTTAGTTTAATTAAAAGTTTGCACTGCACTACCCTAAAGGCATTTTAACACGAAACTCTCTATTTCTACTCGCTTAGACAACTGTCTGGACGAAACCATTGAACGCTCCTGAGTTAGATCACTGTTCCGAATTTACTGATTGTACTACAAGGAAGGGAGCTAAAGCAGAAGCTCCAGTTTAGATTTGTCCATGTACGTACATTCTTATGATTCTTTTTTTTAGCGTATGGCTTTTAGTGCCGGGAGTGTCCGAGGACATGTTCGGCTCGCCAGTTTTTTTGTAGCTGCTTCGAGACGGACACCCAATGGGTGAGCTACAAGTACCGTTGGGGAGGAAAGTGGGAATGTAAGGACGAGGAGTTGGAAGGTAGCGGCTGTGGCCTATAGTTGGGGACCTACCCCGGCATTTGCCTGGAAGGAAGATGGGAAACCACAGAAGACCATCTTCAAGGTTGCCGGCGGGGGGATTCGAACCTCCTCGCCTCCCGGATGTGAGCGACTGCCAGCAGTCATGCCGTAACGACCACGGCTAACTCACCCGGTATTCTTATGAATAAATTATATTATCTAGTATATGTCGAGATAAATTGTTCTTGAAGATGTTGCTGGTTTGAAGAAAATACGTATCGGGGGTATTTACTTGACCTACATAGATCATTATGGTGTTTGAAGCCATTTTCAGTGTTGTCTTAGTAAACGAAAGTTTGATGTTTTCCAGTCGATCAACGCGATGGCACCCAAATGAGATGCCTTATTCCATAAACCTGAAAAAGAATTACATGAAATTAATAAATACACCTGGATGAGCAGTTTTGATCGTCATGCGATCATCATCAGATTTATTACACTTAGGCTTTAAAATTTATGTCTCAAAATATGGGTAAAATTATTTACAATATGTACACTTATTTAGTTGCAGTATTAGTTGAGGTAATTCAACTCAGCGGTATTTGTTAGGTTGGTTGGTTGGTTCTTAAGTATAGGGGCTCCGACAACGCGGTCATGTAGCCCCGTGTACTTTGGGTGTGTGTAGAATCTGTCTGATAACCGGTGTTAATTGTGATGACTGTATTAGTGTGTGTTATCTGTTTTTTAATTCAAGTACTGCAACTAAGAATTTTTCAAATAGTTCCTACTTTTGCCGCCAAGCGCCACCGTCAATGTCTACTAGGCCAAGCTCAGAACATAGCTACTAGACGCCACCATAGTCGGCTCTTGGCAACGAACGTAGAAACCTAAGAGCGTTGTTTACATTCTTAACCTATCCAATTTAGCTTCACACAGGTGCAATTAGTGGAAGGTTCTTTAACATGCCATAAATCTATGACATGGGACCACCGGCTTTACTTCCCCTCCGAAGGAAGGCATACTGAGAGATTTTTTAACGCTCTTCAAAAATCCGGCGGCTTCGGCCGGGTTTGAACCCGCTATATTGGGCATAGAAGCTCAGCACGCTACTGACTACGCCACCGAAGCCGCCTCGGTATTTGTTAGCTATAGTCTATGTGAAGTGGTGATTGACCTGCACACTTGTTTGTTTAGAGTGAATATGTGATGGTAGTTAAATGGTCAGTTCAGGTTTTATTGTACCAGGCTATTTATCTGACTGAGTCTTGCGCTGTCCTGGTGAGAGCAGTTGTCTACTCTCAACCTGGGGATTTTCCTGTGTGCCAGAGTATTTGTATATGTACACCGCCGACAGGCCAACAAGGACCACGCAAATATCACTTTTTTACAGGTCTAGTTTCCTTCTTTTTCTTCCAGAATTCTTTCATCCTGGTCGACTGCGCATCTCTTCTGTCAGCTGTCCATTCTCCTCTGTTGAGATTCTTCTTCTCCCCGGCAATAATTTTGAGGCCAAATTATTTTTTTCTGTACTCTATTCGATTTAGACAATCTTCTTCAGTAATTTTGAATTTTTGAAGTTCTTCTTTCATTTGTTTTACATAGCCTCCTTGCCCTTTATAGTTCCAGATTTTATCAAAAATTTGTTTGTTCATCCTTGAGCAATCCATGCGGACCATATGTCCGTAGAACTGAAGTCGCCGCTTTCTGATCATCACTTCAAGGTTGTCGATTTTACTATAAATTTCTGCATTGGATCTCAGTCTATAACCTTCCTGTGTTTTCCTAGGACCATCCTTCTTAAAATTCTTATTTCTATCTTGAGCAAATTCTCCATTCCGGTTATATTTGTAGTTTCCATGCCGTACAAAATGACTGGTCTAACAACTGTATTAAAATGTCGTAATTTTGCATTGATAGACAGTTTCTTTATATTGTATTTATTAATCTCAAGTATTTTTAGCCTACTTTCGATTTTTGCAAAAAATGAAAGTAGACTTATGAGATCAACACAGGGCGAAAAAAGTGTGTGTGTATGTGTGTGTGTGAGTCTGTGTGAGTGTGTGTCTGTGTGTGTGTGAGTGTGTGTACTCTGAATGTCTGTCCCCCACTATCAATTCGAACACGGTGAATGCGAATTGAACGAAATTTGGTACAAAGGTAGCACTAGCAAAGGACACCTCAGTGTCATGTTTTATATCGCCGCCATCTTTACTAAAACTGAATGGCGGCCACTCAAACGTTCAAAACGTAAAATCAAATAACGACTAACCAAATCATCCGATCTCTACCAAATTTGGTAACAACATACCTTCGTATAGGATACGTCTTGTGACCAAACTACAAGGTCGTCCGCCATACCATTTCAGGATGGCGGCCGTGCGAATTATGCAAACTTTATAATCCATATCATGGGACCCACCAGTTCCGATTATCGAGCCGAGAATCGTTTTAACTGTTCTAAAGGAAGAGGCACGTTCGAAATTAAAAGTTTATATTGTAATACTATAGTGCAGACGTGATTTTAAAAAGCTGAGCCGATTCAGTAATAAGACAAGATGGCAGCGGATATCTTGTGCCTGACTTATATTTCACTAATTTGAGTATTGCATGCAATATAGCGTACTGATACAAAATAAATAAACTTTGTATGAAATGCTTTATATATAAATAATATACTCCAGTGATGAAATCGTTTAGTATAAATCATTATTTGCTAACAAGTTCTATGTAAGTCATTTGATATAGAACGATATTCGTTGACACAATTAGCTCAGTGGTAGAGTTTTAGCCTATCGCTCAAATGCCTATGGTTCAAACCCGATCTGAGCTAGGTTTTTTGCTTGAAATGTTATATGTTTATTGTTTTGTAATGACTCAGATGATTTAAAATTAAGCGTTATATTGTGCATATTATGGTGTAAAATATGTATTTAATTAAAACATAATTCGCCAGCAGATTTACTCGAGACATCTAGCTGCCAAAAAGGTAACTGCACGCCGACCTACTTATTAACTTCCAGATTTTATTGAAAAGTTTCTTCTTCTGGCCGCTAGAATGCACTCGCTCTGTTAGGATTATATTGTACGATATTTCACCACTAGATGTCACGACTAGTCTACGTGGGGCTCCATTGATTACTATACCATTGGCATTCTATGCGCATCGAATATGAAGAATGACAAGATGATACTACGATATATTTTTACTTTTTATTTTAAAGGGTTTGTAACAGCCTATTTTGCGTTACTTGAAAATGTTATTTGAAGTAAAGAACAAAACTATTTCACATAGTAACTGAATTCAAGCCGTTGGTGTTAGTTCAGGTTATTAATTACTACTTTTATTTCAGGCAAATATCCACATAGTTTGTATACACACGTCTCTGTAGGGTCATGGAAAGATTTGTTTATTCAATTAGGGCTGTGAAAGTCATGCACAACCAGACGTGTAAAGACATGCCTCAACTCAAAGTTGGATGTTGCCCACGGCAGGTCGTATATGTAATAATAATAATAATAATAATAATAATAATAATAATAATAATGTTATTGGTTTTACATCCCTTTTAACTACTGCTGCTTTTAGAGACACCGGGGTGCCGGAATTTTGGCCCGAAGGGGATCTTTAACGTGCCAGTAAATGTACTGACACGGCTCCCTCGCATTTGTGCACCCTCAAATGCCAGCTGACTGCGCCAGGATACGAACCTGCAACCTAGGGCCCAGCAAGCGAGAACGTTACCGCTGAGCCACGCAGCTAGTCCGGTCGATTATGTCTCCAGATCCATAACATTCTTGATATACTTCTTATCCTTCTTTCTTCAATGATGGTAGCAGTTTTTATCTAGGTTGTGGCGTTTGGTAGAGGTAAATCGTTTCTAAGGTCTTCAACAAAGAATAGTTCTATTATACTCTTTGATAATAACAACGAGAAAGTAGGCTATATGTTCTTTACTGAACATCTTGTTTTTTTTTCATGATTAGGGAATGACCCATCTCATTTCGGTACAATCGTGTTGACAGACTGAAAAGTATCAAACGTCTACACAGACGAAATATAAGTCGTGACCCATACTTTCATCACAAGTTGTTTTAATCGCCAATTTTCGTGTGTGTGTTGTGTTCTCTTAATAGTTAAAATAATGTTGTCCATGACTACATGCATCCCGATATTTCGCTTACGTATCGCGATCTATATTACTGCCACTCTTTGTACTGAAAGTGCCCGATATGATTGAGATGTGGTACAGTTCACGCCAGGGATTACGCAGTCTGTGAAACCGGGACTGACCGGCCAAAAACCGTGGCCTAAACTGTCCAGTGAGTTCAGTAGCGCGTAGTCGGTAGCATGTTGAGCTTCTATGCCCAAGATAGCGGGTTCAAACCCGTCCGAAGCCGTCGGATTTTTTAAGAGCGTTAAAAATCCCTCAGTATGCCTTCCTTCAGAGGAGAAGTAAAGCCGGCGGTCCCATGTCCTAGATTTATGGCATGTCAAAAAACCTTCCACTAGTTACACCTGTGTGAAGCTAAATTGTATACGTAAACAACGCTCTTAGGTTTCTACGTTCGTTGCCAAGAGCCGACTGCGGTGGCGTCTAGTAGCTAAGTTCTGAACTAGGCCTAGTAGTCGTTTGGGGGCAAATGTAGGAACTATTTGACAAATTCAAAGTTGCAGTCCTTACTTGAATTAAAAACAGATACACACACTAATACAGCCATCACATTTAACACCGGTTATCAGACAGATTCTACACACACCCAAAGTACACGGGGCTACATGACCACGTTGTCGCAGCCCCTAAACTGAGGAACCAACCAACCAACCTAACAAATACCGCATATCGCACGTGGAGGAGTAAGCGGCAGGAGTCCGCGTCACCTTAAATATATAAATTACTAAATTCCTAACAATGTAACTATACCATTTTCCACATAATAAACGTGGTGATTTGTAGTAACATTCCTTACTTCTGGGTTTAATCAGGGTAGTATAGAACGTCGCCAATCATGGATAAAAGTCACCCTGTTAGCAACTGTAAAATTCTTGGACAGATATTCGAATCGGATGCTACTACATCCTGTCCAGACTTATAATTTAACTAGCAGTAGTGCCCGGCTTCGCCCGGTGGATTTATTTGTTTTATGGATGATAATGAATACTACTACACAACTGGCACATGATACTTAACTAACAGAAACCAATATTTTAAAAATATATATTTTTGTGGTGGTGGTGGTGGTGGTGGTGGTGGTGGTGTAGTGGGGGTGATAAGTAGTACAGTATAATGGACGTAACATTCAGGTCAATTTCCCGTTATGATAATTATGAATAGGGAAACAACTATTTACTAACAACAGCACTGACACATGTAATTTACAAACAAATTTACAAAACAAAAAAAAATAGAAAGAACAGTAAGTGAAACAAAAGACACCGCCTAGGGCCTATATCTCATTGGCTGTTAGAAATGTAGAGACCAATAGTGTCGTCTTTTGTCGCATAGCGCCGTAGGAAAATAATCAGAACTCTTTGGCAAACTTCGGCTGTCCCGAGCTACTGAAGTAGCAATAGTATCATTTATCGCCACAAAGCGCTTAACGATAAGTTTCAGAATAAATGAAGGTAAATTTGAAAGCACCAACGCTTATTGCAGCTGATAACCTCAATGTACTGCACCAATACCATTGCATTTATATAGAGGCATAATATTATCCTGATGATAACTGTTTAAAGGGGCCTAAGAAATATTTTTGCACTAATTACCCCCCGTGACTGCAATTTATAAACAGCGCAAGATGCAACTGTTTTCGCAATTCTGCACCAGAACACTGGTCGAGGTGACGTGATGCAGCCCGAACTGCCCGTCAACAACAGACTTATTAAAATACACTTACAGATACACTACTACGGACATGAATGGTTCTAGGGCCTTAATACGTGGTTTTCAAGTTCATTTAGTCTGTTATTCAAAATGTAGGGAATGGGGAGCGTTGTCCAAAATATCAAGTGAACAGTGTTACCAGCAGGGTTTCAAAGTGTATTTAAATTTGGTGCAATTAAGAGAAACGGTGTAGATTTGTGATGAAGGGCCTAAATGCAGGGAATGGAGGGGTCTGTCCAAAATTTCATGCAGTCAGTGTTACTCGCAGGGTTCCAAAGGGTAAGTATACACATTGCCGTTCAGATCGGTGGAACGGAATAGATGTGTGCCAAAGGGCTTAAATGCAGGGAATGGAGTGGTCTGTCCGAAATGTCATGTAAACAGTGTTACTCGTAGGGTACCAAAGGGTAAGTATACAACTTTTGGTTCAGATTGGTGAAAGGGTGTATATTTATGCCAAAGGGCCTAAATGCAGGGAATGGACTGGTCTGTCATAAATTTCATGTAGGGAGTGTTACTCGCAGAGTTTCAAAGGGTAAGTATACAAATTTTGGTTCAGATCGGTGAAACGATGTAGATTTGTGTCAAAGGGCCTAAATGCAGGGAATGGAGTATTCTGTTCGAAATTTCATGCAGACTGTGCTACTCGCAGGGTTCCAAAGGGTAAGTATACAAATTTTGGTTATGCTCGGTGAAACGGTGTAGATTTGTGCCAAAGGGCCTAAATGCAAGTAATGGAGTGGTCTGTCCGAAATTTCATGTAAACAGTGTTACTCGCAGGGTTCCAAATGGTAAGTATAAAAATTTTGGTTCAGATCGGGGAAACGGTGTAGATTTGAACCAAAGGGCCTAAATACAGGGAATAGTCTGGTCTGTCATGAATTTCAGATAGACAGTGTTACCATCAGGGTCCAAAGGGTAAGTATATAAATTTTGGTTCATATAGGTGAAACGGTGTACGTATCACTAACCATAACGCCAGCGCATGCGGATAGAGCTGTTCGGGAGCACTTGTTCTACCGACTTACTGAACAAAAATCAATCTTGAAGGTCACCTGAGAGGTGTAGTCTAATGCTACATAACCTAAACTATTCCTCTTGGACAAGGCTATCATATAAAAAAGAATTTTTCGAATCGGACTCGTAGTTCCAGAGATTAGCGCGTTTAAACACATAAACACACAAACACACAAACTCTTCAGCTTTATTTTATTAAGTTAGTATATATAAGAGCTGCTCATTTGACGTTCACTGCCACCCAGTGTTTTAACGTAATGCTTACAGGACTAGAACGTGGGGAGATCACCTCAAACCACCGAGCGTAGCTTTGTTTTTTGAAGCGACTGACAATAATAAACTGGCTTGGAGAAGCACAAGCTAAGTGAGCAAATTCCTTCTTCAGTTTTGTTGTTGTTGTTATCATTAAAGAGGCTTGGATATGTGTGTAAGAAAGGAAGTAAGTAAGTAAGTAAATAAGTAAGTAAGTAAGTAAGTAGTTAAGTAAGTAAGTAAGTAAGTAAGTAAATAATTAAGTAATTAAGGAGACCTTGTAGGTAACGACTGTCCTATTTAAACCTACGATAAAATTTAACATATAAGAGTACACTTTGTAAACAAAATATCCACCGGAGTATCTTCAAAAATATCGTGGTTGTGAGGCAGGCTATTATATGTTGAACAATACCATGTCAATTTAATACATTGGCACTATTGATGTCTCAGATACAAATTAATTAATAATGTGATCCATTTCTTTAAAATAAAAGCCAAATGTACAGTGTTTGTTACTCAAGTAGTTTCACTTTTACGCAACAGATTGTCACAAATCTGCTCTACTTGCATTATTTGTCTACAGAGACCATGTTATGTATTTTATACAATTACAGTTCTCTTACTTTTCAAATAACATGTACCAAAAACTGAAAAAATCACTTTATAGTGAACCCTTGCAAAGAAGCATATGAGATTCAATTTCAGGGGGTGTAACAGTCCATTTCGTAAAGTTGTTGTTAAGCGCTTCTTATAACATGCAGGGTAACATATAACAAAATAACATGCAGGAAAAAGTGAATACCAGGATAAAAACAAATGAATTTAATAAATAGATCAACAAATTTACACTATTTACAGCAAAAACACAACGATTCCCAAATGACACCCTCTTGAATTAATAAAATTGCCAAACTATGCCTGATCTCAGGAGAGATCGTAAACATCTGGACCAAATGTCCCAAATTACTGCAATGACATGTGCGTGTGCGGCTTTTCTACATACGGTACGATGTGTACAATTTAATGCGAGATTCGTTACCATCCAGTAAAACTTCGGGGGACGAATCTGCATTGTCTTAGAGCTAGACAGACACGTGGAACCAACTAAACACTAATTAAACTAAATCCGACACTTCCTACACTGAATAAGACAAAATAATTTCCGCAAAAAATTGGAATCAAAGAATTGCCGTAGCAATCCACACTAACGCCTAAAATTAGGACTTTTTAAATCAACACAAGTAAATCAACACGTGACCAATCAAGAAAAATACACACATGGCCACTTGCCATTTTTACATGAAAATACGAAATACACCCAACGGTGTCACGATAAAACAACAATCTAACATATAAGCAAATGAAATGAGTCACAGAAATCACTAGGCTCAAAGCCAACATTTACATCATAAAACAAATATTTCATTTCATACGATATGCGGTAATTCGTAACGGACATGGCGAACTCCCAATTAATATTATGATCCAACGATCATTAAAAGAACAGGTTTGCTACAGATAGCTTACAGGGGTCAGTCGGTCAGCTGGACTGCCTAAACGATGAATCACCAGACATAGACGGGCGCAAGGTGGAATCTGCACATCTGTCAACACACGTGTAAACATACCTCGACCTGCCGTAGCAATGGCTCGAGTCTCGAAGAAGCGTGTTCCAAATAGCACATACTATACGTGTGTGTGTCAAATAAAATACCTTAGCATTTCCCAAGGATATCCAAGAATCAGCACAGGACAAGGCACAGTAGCCTCCAAGAGCGCTCTGCCTTTCCATAAAAATACCATCTAAATTTGAGGGCAGTAGACACATTCTACCCCTCATCACGAAGAATCAAATACACACACCTTGACACAATACACACACCAGAATCACACGTATGGGTTTGACAGAAACCTGAAATAAAAGACATAAATGTTTCCACCGACTTGCGTTCCCAGTCTAGTCCGTGACTGAAGATCCTGAAAAGGGATATAAAAACTCAAAAATATAGAACTAAGGGGTTCTAAAGTGACATCTTACGTGTTGCGCTCGGCAACCCTAGAATGAATAAAAACCTGTTCGTAAAACATCTAACAACTTTTACCCCCTTCTCCTACTTAAAATGAATTTGAATACAGCACCATTTATCGACCATGACGAACTCAGCATTCGCATGAATAAAATCCAAATGCACGCGCCGTGCATACTAATAATGACTCAAAAGAAAAATATAAAATCACACAAAATCTAGGCCACGTGCCAACGTACATTTAAAAGACAAGAGTGTCCGAGCACTAAATCTAAAATACACAAGAAAAACCATGAATAAAATTATTTACACGTTCCCGCGTCTAATCTAGCTACATCATACTAATATACTGTATATAAATGAGATGGTGTGTCTGTCTGTGTGTTACTCAATAACGCAAGAACCACTGGTCCGATTTAAATGAAATTTTGCATGGATGTAGCTGATTTACCGTGTTTTGATATAGTATACGTTTAATTTCGATATTTTGCGCTATTAAAAAATGGCGACCATTTCAGTGACGTCACTGCACCCTTTGGTTTCAAAATTTCATACTTCCATATCAAATAAAAAGAGAACGCTAAGAAATAGAAAACTTTTGATGGCATACAAGAGCTTTAAAATTTAATTTCCTATCCGAAAGTTCCTTATCACTTTTCGTGTATCTCCAAGGGTTAGCGAGTAAAACCCACATATGTGACATCACTACACCCTTTGGTTTCAAATTTTCATATTTCCTTTTCAAATAAAAGGGGAACGCTAAGAAATAGCAAACTTTTGATGCATACACGAGATTTATCATTTCATTTTCTATCCAAAAGGTCCTTATTACTTTTCGTGTATCTCCAACGGTTAGCGAGTAAAACCTAAATTTGTGCAATAAAACACGGTCAACACCGAGCGGTGCAGTATATCTGTACATACATAACAATTAAATTTGTATGTTTTTTTTCGCAATTTCTACGGAAATTTGAGTTATTTTCGCGTTTTAGACTGTTTTATTATGGATGCGCGAGAAAATAATTTTTTGGTCTGTCTGTTTGTTTGTCTGTGGACAACTTTGTTCCCTTATAACTCAAGAACGGCTGGGTGTATCAACGTAAAATTTGGTACAGATATCCATCAGAGGCACGACACTAATCATTGGTTTAACCCTTCTCCGTACCTCTCATAAAAGAGGGCATACCCCCTTAAAATCCATGCTGAAATAGATGTAGAAGGACGAGACAAAGCTCATTTTCAGCCCCTCAATGTGAGAGACAAAACTCGGGGGCACTACAGGGTCCCCGATATCCACATTTTAAGGCCCTAAAACCAACCGGTTTTGAGATATTCCCAGAAAACTAATTTCATTTAATAAACTAATGAACGAATACAAGCCGGTAACCATGGCAACAGATTCTCTATTGCTGTAAGACGCAATGCAATTCAATTAATTACATTGGTGTGAAAGTTTGCAAACGGCTAGAAGGTTATCACGGAACAAAATTAAGCTGTAATATTCATCAATACGTATAATGCGCTTAAGGGGGTCAAGGGGTACACTAGAATTTTTTTTCACGTGATTTACTCCTGCGGGTGTGGTACGGCAGGTCTATTATATTCCTATCCCTATATTATATTATTATTAGTAGTATTATATTATGGTGTACAACGAGGAGACAAAGCCCCTCGGTGCCAGAAACAAAACTTGGGGGCCTCGAAAACTACATTATAAGGCTCTAAAACCAACAGTATCTGAAATAATCCCAGAAAACTAATTTAATTTAATTTAACAAACTAATGAAGGAATGGAAATCGGTAACCATGACAACATTATCTCAAGGGGTGGCATCCAACTTTCCATCTATTTCTGTAAGAAGCAATTGAGTGGATAGCGTGTCGGTCTACTAACCCCAAGATTGCAGGTTCACTCCTGGCCGTGGTAAGTGATTTTTGAAAGGCGAAAAAAATACGACTCGCATGTCATACGATGTTGTCATGTCAAAGCACCCATTTGAATTCAGTAGGCCGTGTTCATAATGGCAAAATTAATCTCGGGAGTTTCCGCCAACACAAAGTTCCTCATATCTCTACTAGAAAGCGCTATAGTGCTCAAGGAGCTTAGATATCTACCCTCCTTGACTTTCATAGTGATTCAAGGAACAACGAAATTTCGACATACAAGCTACCTTCTGGGTGTCAAATTACGAAGCTTGCACCCGGCACCGAGGCCATACGATATTATTTTTAGGCTACTCCATTTATTTTATTTCTGTGAAAGTTTGCAAATGGCTATAAGGTTATCACGGAACCAACGTAGACTGTATAATTCGTCAATGCAATTAAGGGGGTCAAGGGGTAACCTAGAATTTTTTCATACAATTTCACGTGCGACATATAGTACAGAAAGTCTATTATATCTCCAAACAGCAACATTATTTTAAAAAATTCCTGAACTGAATCAGCATTTTTTGCGGTTTTTAGGAATTTGGGCCATTTGAGGCTAAAGAACCTGATTTTTCATGCACCACAAGCCTTTATAATTTATGAAAGAGGTCTTCCTGTGTATGGGGACCTAACACAACGTAGAGGGTAATTTTTTTATTAGCCTATTTTCAATTTTGAAAAAATAGGCTTATGAGATCACCTTTTGTCCGTGTGTGTGTGCGTGTGTGTGTGTGTGTGCGGTGTGTGTGTGTGTCCCTAATAAAATCTAAACGGCTGGAGCGATTTCAATGAAACTCGGTAAGTTCATGGCGCTATTCCCGGCGACCTCGGCCGTGCCCTTCAAATTTTGTTACGTCTCACCAATCCAACATGGCGGCTGTGCGAAATATTTCACTAGCATTCAATATCTCCTGAACTATTACCGATATCGCCCTGAAATTGTGTACGGTGATAAAGGGCACTAATAGAAGTTCACCTATGAGACTTTCAAAAACCTGGTGACTACAAAACCAACATGACAGCCAAGCGAAGATGAGACTTTTAAATAGACTTTTCTCGCGATTTAACTATCCAAACGTAATGAAACTGGGTACAGTAATTGTTTATACACATTTTAAAGCACAGGAGTCTAATTTAGTTCAATTGTTTACATAACCTCAAAATGGCGGCTGTGCGAAATATTTCACTGACATTCTATATCTCCGAAACTATTACAGATATCATCCTGCAATCTTGTACGGTGATAAAGGGTACTGATACAAGTTTACCTATGTATATTTCATAAACCTGTAAAGTACAAAACGAACATGGCGACCAAGTGAATTTGAAATATTTTAATAGACTTTTCTCGTGATTTAACTCTCTGAGCGCAGTGAAATGTGGTACAGTAAATGATTTTGCAGATTGTAATGCACTGCCATCTAATTTAATTCAATTTTTTACATAACCTCAAGATGGCGGCTGTGCGAAATTTTAAAATTATGTTTTTATTTCTTGTGTCGTAATCATGCGAAATAAGTGAAAGTTTGAATAATGAACCTAGGCAATAATTGTCCTTGAATGGTACATATCTCTATGGCCTATACATATAACAATCTTAAATGGCGAGCTTCCGAAATATTTAGACGGTTCTCAATATCTATGAATCTTTTACAGCAACCAAACAGATTTTTTTATGTTCATAGAGACTATGAACATATGTTCACCTATAGGCCTTTCAGTAACCTGGTGAGCACAAATCCAACATGGCGGCGACGCGAAGTATAAATATTTAAATGGACGTTTCTCGCGAATTAACTATCCGAGTGCCGTGAAACGTTGCACGTCAAATGCTTATACAAATGTTGATCCACTGGCATCTAATTTATTTCAATTGTTTGCATAATCACAAGATGGCTAATGTGCGTAATTTTAAAATCTCGTTTTTACTTCTTGTGTTCTAATCATGCGATTGAAATTTGAATACCACACGTACACAATAATCTTAATGTAATAGTACAAAAATAAAAATCCAACCTGGCGACCATCTGAAATATTTAGACGGTTCTCAATATCTACGAATCTGTTACAGCAATTAAACTGAAATTTTGTATGTTGATAGAGGCAATTAACATGAGCAGGATATATGAAAATGGGCTGTATAGTTCTTCACGGAACTACTTGTTTTATGTGAGGTGTATTGCGTTTCGTCTACAAGGCTTTCAAATCTATTTCACGTCAGGAAGTACACATTAGGTGAATTTAGTTTGAGAGCACATTTTAACTAATCTTCTTTTTTTTTGTCGACATACGGGTTCATCTTAAGGATGATTTTGTTTGATAGTGTATGGTAGATATACCCATATTTGGATATCTGGATGATATGTTGTAGACAAAAGAATTGTCTGTCTGTCTTTCTGTGTATCTTTATGTACGCCTATAAATCGTGTTTGGATGCTTAGTGCATCGTAAAATTAGGTATGGTAAACATGAGTCAATACACCAATCATTTATAAAACTCCTCACCGTACTTTTCATACAGTAGAAGGGTGGATATAGGGAAAAACTTCTCAAAATACATGCTAAAATAGGCGAAATATAAAAATTATCCTAGAAGGACGATCAAAGCATATGTTGCGCTTCTCATTGTCAGACACAAAATTCGAGAGTCTATAAGGGGTCTCCGAAAACCACATTTTAAGGCCCTTAAATTAACAGTGTGTGTGATATTCCCAGAAAACTAACTTCGTTCTGATAAACTTATGAAGGTATGACAAACCGCTAACCATTGCAACAGTAGCTCAATTTATAATGTCTGGTGTTAATATATAACACCGTTCTAAGAACGGGTACTTCTGCTATTATTGAATAAATCAATGGTTTGTACATCACCGTCCAGCTTGCAGAAAATCAACCTCCATCCCATTGCATTCCCCCACGGGAAATCTACTCCGTCTTCGTCGACATTCTGGTAGAGGCGTAGCACATCATTCCACCAATCGACCTTGCTGTAGACATCTTGGCTTGGCTTCTTAAAAAGAAATGTTCAAAATTAAAATTCTACCTAGCTAGAATCGCTATGAGCTACTGACTTTCACTCAAGAGTCCTGGGCGATTACTCCACGTTGAACTGGCCCTATCTAAGCATTTGCTTACTTCACACGCACATATACATCACACAAAAAATTATAACACAAAATTTTACAGAAAATATTACAGTCTTAGACCGTCACGCAGCTGGCATTTAACAAGTCTCACAAATTACGTATGCCGAGTAGCGCTTATCTCAACTCGAGATCTCCCCTCCGCTAGGCATGAACTCTGCTCCCAAGAGCACAATAAAATGTTCGTTCAGACTGACGTGAACTATGCTCACCAGAGCCTGATAAAATCGTGTCTCAAACCGGCGTGAACGATGCTCCTCAGAGCTCGATAAAGTTGTGTCTCGAACTACTCATCACCGATCAATTTATTAGAAACTGGCTGAATGGAATGGAGTGGGGGCAATCTGAGAAAATAATCTGTAATTTTCAACTCACAGACTTGGGACTAGTATCAAACTTCTTCTTTTTATTTAAACGTCTCAATGCACTTATGCGGAATCCTATCGCATCGGCGGTTCTTCATACACGTGTGTTCAGCGCCTTTTTGGTACGCACATCTCCGCGTGGTTTAGGCGTCCTCTCTCCTGATTCGCTGGTTCAATCGTGTATCAGTTGGAAATTCACCTCTGGCACGCCCATAACGACGCCAAATTGGATGCGCGTTCACTCTGAATTTGTCCTTGAACTGGGCTTACCCGGTCATCCCCAGGAATAACTATCACGCCACCTCTGTTGCAAGCGTTGCGACACATTACCTGTCTTCCGTTGTCTCCTTCAACATGCACTGCCTGGATATCAGTAAGAATAATAATAAAAATCATGAAGACTTATTGATCGGCAAATCAATAAGGGCTCATTTATCCTCAGCAAGGTTTTGAAATTCGAAGCAAGTGATTGATTTGGATTTTAAAAACATATCTACTGTAGTATAGATAACATCAGTTAAGTATCTCACTCGTTCCTGAGTGTGCATTCCACAGTCCCAATTAGTGTGCGCGCTTCTCGCTGCAATGTTCCCATCTGAGATGTCATTCACACGTCTCGCTAGACCTCCCCTCTCTTACTCACACAATTACAACTTCGGCCAGACCTGCCGTCTTGTTTACAAACAAGAGCTCGCTCCTCCCAGGTACCACGTAGCCACGTGCATTTGAGTGTATGTTCTCAAATTAATTTTTGCAATATGATACTGCTCTCCTTGTCCTTATTACTCATCAAATGGTTCCCCTTCTGTAATATGGCTTGAGATTGGCACTATTGAAAACAGATTTAGGGCCAGTGCTCAATTCTTCAAGTCGATAAGCATTATTACCCAAATGTTTGATAATACGGAACGGACCGACATATTTGCACAGGACTTGGCAAATACTTTGTTCTTAGGATCTGATATCGGTGGTCTCCGAACAAGCACTAGTTCCTGTTCCTGAAGTTCGCGATGAAATTTCTTCCCTCTGTATCTCCTCAATCTTCGGTCTGCTTGGCTCCAGATATGTTCTCTGGTTCTCTGTTCTCAGGCTATCTGGTTTTGATGTGATCGAGATTTTTTTTATCCTGCGACCCATTTGTCGAGTTTCGCCGGTTGTCATCGTGTCTCTCCTGCTGACGTAATAAACTTTCCACTCCCGCATCCTGGTGATTATCTGGACTTTTTCTATTTGCCATCGCAAATTCGCTTTCTCTGTGTCCTCTTCTGCATTTAGTTCATCCAGATATTTTTGCGACTCAGCGTAACGCTCGTTCCACTCATTACGGTAATCTCTCTGGTTTTCTTGCCTATAATCCCTCTGTTTATTCCATCTACCGTCCCCGTTCCTCTGATATGGTCTACCCTGCCTTTGGTTTCCTCTCCAGTTAATATATTCTCGCTGGTAGGTCCTCTGATTGTGATTGTTGTTCCGATTGTTGTAATTATCACGGCGATTTTGGAAGTTCCTATTATTATTATTATTGTATTGGTTTTCGACAGTCGAATTCCTGCCGTCTGGGCGTAAATTGTGTGCTAGTGGACTGCGTCTTCGTCTGATTGCTCTGACTTCGACGGTTTTGATGCCCCTGAACTATTTCTGCAGTGTAGAAAAAAAAGTCAACCCCTGGCACTATCCAGCCCATGACGGGCTAAGGCCGACCAAGCGACCGCTGCCCAGCCATTTGGCCTGCAGATATTGGGGTGACGCGTGATCAGCGCGTCGGGTCCCCTCGGCCGTTAATCTTGGTATTCGTGATCGGGGCACTGTCTCACTGTCAGACAGCTACTCAATTGTCCTCACGAGGCTGAGTGCACCCCGTTCCAACCCTCACGTCAGTTTTAAAATCCCTGACGGAGCCGGGGATCGAACCAACACCACGGGGCCGGCAGTGTAGACGCATTCCATATTCCGTCTCCCGGTCTGAGGACTGATCATACTCGTTTCGTCCAAGTGGCGGAGTATCTCCTCGGCCTGAACTGCGATTTTTATATTTCCTGCCACTAAAAATTGCTGTATGTCCATTGGAAGCTGCTTGCCGATAGTTAATACCATGTTTTCCTCTGACGGAGGTTCGTCAAAATCCCGGAATTTTACTAGCTGTTGACTAAAAACTCAGAAAACCTTGTAGGGTGTGTACTATGGTATTTTCTGGTATATACGTCCATCCTCATCCCCTGCTGCAGTGAAGGACTCCAAAGCTTCCTCAAAAATGCTTCTTTAAACTGGGCCATGGCATTGAACGTATATTTGATGCTTTGAAACCAGATTAAACTTGAGCCCTCTAAAAATTTCTCCACTAGACAAAGCTGTTTTGCGGGACTGACGTGTTGGTCATTAAAATAATCATCCAGCTGGCGCAAGAATGATTTTGGAGTAGATCCTGAATTTTCCCTGAATTTGTCTGGTTTAAAATCATTTCCCCTAATGACTTGTATGACTTGGGCAGGTGTCACACTAGGTTGTGGAGTTGACGTCTCTCCTCTGTAATTGTGGAATGTGTTACAAGTTGTCTTTGGACTCTGATCCCGGCTCGTATCCTCAGCTAGCTTCGACCCCTCCGGACTTCCAATACTTCCGTGTTTCCCTACTGCATTTTCTGAAGAGAATAAAGTGGCATTCTCTAAAGATCTTATCTCATTTTTAACGATGAGGTCCGCGTGTTCTTGAAACTTGGCCATTATACTTTCTTCCAGAGCCTGTATTCTAGAGTTATTCTCCCCTAGCCTCTTTAATATAGTCAGCCTATCCCCTTTAGTCTCATTCACCTGCTGTTCCCAATCTTTCCGGATTCGACTCTTCAAATTGTTAATTTTTTCTTCGTTGTTTTCCAGATTCTTCTCAAGCTGTTCCCCTATTTGATCTTGTATCTGCTTCTGAGTTTTAACTAATTGTTCTCCTATCACTTCTCGTATTCGCTCTTGATTTTTGCTTAACTGGTCTTCCAGGTTCTCGCGCAAGTGCGTCCGTTCTTTCTCCGTTTTTATCTCCAGTTTGTCAAGTTCCTTTATCAATCCTAACACATTGTTGTCGACTGAATTAATCTGCTCTTGTGTGTTTATATTATTCGCCTCTATTCTGTTCAATTTCCCCTGTACTTCGTCCTGCGTGCTTTTAATCCATGCCGTATTGTTCACACAAGCTGTCTCGATTTGTTTCAGTTTGGCAGCTACCATTCCATCTAACTGTACTAGTTTGTCGTCAAATTTGGATTCTAGTTTCTTGATTTCGCCTAATTGTCTCGAATTATTCTCTGCCACCTCCCCCGCCAGTTTCTCTAGTTCTACTTTAGTACTCTGATTTACCTCAAGGGTTAACCTCTGTAACTGAACAGTTTGTAAAATTTCCTGCTCCAATAACTTGTGGTTTAGTTCAACTAACTGTTTATCATTATGCTCTCGCAACTCGTGTAATTGTTTATCGCTATCCAATTTCTGAATTTGCAATTGTACCGTTATGTTACTGTTCACGTCCTGTAATTGTTTATCACTGTGTTCACGCAACTCGTGTAATTGTTTATCACTATGTCCACGCAACTCGTGTAATTGTTTATCGCTCTGTTCACGTAATTGAGTAGTTATGTTATTTAATTGTTTATCACTGTGTTCATGCAACTCACGTAATTGTTAATCGCTCTGTTCGCTCATCTCCTCCTTCATGCTTTTCAACTGATCCTCCGTCTTTGCAGACATTTGCACAGATATCTGCTGCATCAACACTTTAATCTCCTCGATGCAAGCCATCGCAAAACACACAAATATACTCTGAGAAAATAGGGTCATGCAATGGGATTTCAGTCGTACATACACACGTCTTGATATTTAAATATTACATAGATTCTCATTTAAATAAATTTTCAGTAATCAAGCTCTTACTGAATAATGACTCTTATTTCCAAACAACAAATAACTCCCTTGTGATCTGCTTTTAAATTCCTAACTAAGAGAATTTACGAAAAACACTTTAATTAACCGAAGTTAATTAAATGTAAAATAAGGCAACACCTTCCTGCTTTTGACTGAGTTCACTAAATATGCAAATATTATAATTTTAAACTGGGCGCCAGAACAAGTTATCAACAAACACAATATCAATTTCTAACCTTGTTCAACATTTCTAACTTAAAGAACTCAGTGATTTTACTGATACACATGGCGGTACAACTTCGCCTCAATTTACTGAATTTACCTTTGTCCTGCTAACCTGGCATCATTTCTCAGCGAAATAAGTATGAGGTCAACAAAACAACAACAACAAACCCCAATTGGGCAGCCATTTTTGATATATGAACCCTTGCAAAGAGGCATATGAGACTCAATTTCTGGGGGTGTAACAGACCATTTCGTAAAGTTGTTGTTAAGCACTTCTTATAACATGCAGGGTAACAAATAACAAAATAACATGCAGGAAAAAGTGAATACCAGGATAAAAACAAATGAATTTAATAAACAGAACAACAAATTTACACTATTTACAGCAAAAACACAACGATTCCCAAATGACACCCTCTTGAATTAATAAAATTGCCAAACTATGCCTGATCTCAGGAGAGATCGTAAACATCTGGACCAAATGTCCCAAATTACTGCAATGACATTTGCGTGTGCGGCTTTTCTACATGCGGTACGATGTGTACAATTTAATGCGAGATTTGTTACCGTCCAGTGAACCTTCAGGGGACGAATCTGCATTGTCTTAGAGCTAGACAGACACGAGGAACCAACTAAACACTAATTAACTAAATCCGACACTTCCTACACTGAATAAGACAAAATAATTTCCGCAAGAAATTGGAATCAAAGAATTGCCGTAGCAATCCACACTAACGCCTAAAATTAGGACTTTTTAAATCAACACGTGACCAATCAAGAAAAATACACACATGGCCGCTTGCCATTTTTACATGAAAATACGAAATACACCCAACGGTGTCACGACAAACAACAATCTAACATATAAGCAAATGAAATGAGTCACAGAAATCACTAGGCTCAAAGCCAACATTTACATCATAAAACAAATATTTCATTTCATACGATATGCGGTAATTCGTAACGGACATGGCCAACTCCCAATTAATATTATGATCCAACGATCATTAAAAGAACAGGTTTGCTACAGATAGCTCACAGGGGTCAGTCGGTCAGCTGGACTGCCTAAACGATGAATCACCAGACATAGACGGGCGCAAGGTGGAATCTGCACATCTGTCAACACACGTGTAAACATACCTCGACCTGCCGTAGTAATGGCTCGAGTCTCGAAGAAGCGTGCTCCAAATAGCACATAATATACGTGTGTGTGTCAAATAAAATATCTTAGCATTTCCCAAGGAAATCCAAGAATCAGCACAGGACAAGGTACAGTAGCCTCCAAGAGCACTCTGCCTTTCCATAAAAATACCATCAAAATTTGAGGGCAGTAGACACATTCTACCCCTCATCACGAAGAATCAAATACACACACCTTGACACAATACACACACCAGAATCACACGTATGGGTTTGACAGAAACCTGAAATAAAAGACATAAATATTTCCACCGACTTGCGTTCCCAGTCTAGTCCATGACTGAAGATCTTGAAAAGGGATATAAAAAAACTCAAAAATATAGAACTAAGGTGTTCTACAGTGACATCTTACGTGTTGCGCTCGGCAACCCTAGTATGAATAAAAACCTGTTCGTAAAACATCTAACAACTTTTACCCCCCTTCTCCTACTTAAAATGAATTTGAATACAGCACTATTTATCGACCATGACGAACTCAGCATTCGCATGAATAAAATCCAAATGCACGCGCCGTGCATACTAATAATGACTCATAAGAAAAATATACAATCACACAAAATCTTGGCCACGTGCCAACGTACATTTAAAAGACAAGAGTGTCGGAGCACTAAATCTAAAATACACAAGAAAAACCATGAATAAAATTACTTACACGTTCCCGCGTCTAATCTAATTACATATTGAATAAATCAATTGTTTGTACATCACCGTCCAGCTTGCAGAAAATCAACCTCCATCTCAGTGCATTCCCCCACGGGAAATCTACTCCGTCTTCGTCGACATTCTGGTAGAGGCGTAGCACATCATTCCACCAATCGACCTTGCTGTAGACATCTTGGCTTGGCTTCTTAAAAAGAAATGTTCAAAATTAAAATTCTACCTAGCTAGAATCGCTATGAGCTACTGACTTTCACTCAAGAGTCCTGGGCGATTACTCCACGTTGAACTGGCCCTATCTAAGCATTTGCTTACTTCACACGCACATATACATCACACAAAAAATTATAACACAAAATTTTACAGAAAATATTACAGTCTTAGACCGTCACGCAGCTGGCATTTAACAAGTCTCACAAATTACGTATGCCGAGTAGCGCTTATCTCAACTCGAGATCTCCCCTCCGCTAGGCATGAACTCTGCTCCCAAGAGCACAATAAAATGTTCGTTCAGACTGACGTGAACTATGCTCACCAGAGCCTGATAAAATCGTGTCTCAAACCGGCGTGAACGATGCTCCTCAGAGCTCGATCAAGTTGTGTCTCGAACTACTCATCACCGATCAATTTATTAGAAACTGGCTGAATGGAATGGAGTGGGGGCAATCTGAGAAAATAATCTGTAATTTTCAACTCACAGACTTGGGACTAGTATCAAACTTCTTCTTTTTATTTAAACGTCTCAATGCACTTATGCGGAATCCTATCGCATCGGCGGTTCTTCATACACGTGTGTTCAGCGCCTTTTTGGTACGCACATCTCCGCGTGGTTTAGGCGTCCTCTCTTCTGATTCGCTGATTCAATCGTGTATCGGTTGAAAATTCACCTCTGGCACGCCCATAATGACGCCAAATTGGATGCGCGTTCACTCTGAATTTGTCCTTGAACTGGGCTTACCCGGTCATCCCCAGGAATAACTAGCACGCCACCTCTGTTGCATGCGTTGCGACACACTACCTGTCTTCCGTTGTATACTTCAACATGCACTGCCTGGATATCAGTAAGAATAATAATAAAAATCATGAAGACTTATTGATCGGCAAATCAATAAGGGTTCAATAGTAATATAACAGCTTAGGCTTTCACGGCCGGCGTTCATAATTAAGTAAGAGTACTTACTTGTACTTATTTATTGTAACATCAATTCAAAAGTTAAGCAAATTATAATTATCCTCTGTTACCTTCACAATTGGAGCACAATATAGAGGTGACCTCCCAAGTGCACACTGGAAGAATATAGTTTATATAAAAAAACTGAAATTATATATACATAGATTTATTTAGAAATATGTGCCGAATCAGACTAAACAATGTTAAATAAATCACAGATTTTACCCCTCTTAGCTACAAGTAGGTAAGTAAATATTTAATTAATTCATTCATTCATTAAGTAAGTAAATAAGTAATTAAGTAAGTATTTAAGTAAGTAATTAAGTCCGTTAGTAATTAAATAAGTAATAAGGTAAGTAATTAATTAATTAAGTCAGTCAGTAAATAAGTACCGGTATGTAAGTTTGTCTCATAACCTGTGTTATTGTGATGGCTGTATTAATGTAGGCTATATATTTGTAATTCTTATTAGAATAGGGAGGGAGGTGGCCGTGGCCTTATGTTACGAATCTTCTCAGGGATTCGACTGGAGTAGAAGTGGGAAATCACTTTCAGGATGGCTGAGGTGGCAATCGAACCAACCTCTTCTCAGCTTTGTCTCATAAATCTGAGTGTACCCCGATCCAACCCTCAGACCGGAATTAAATATCTTGGCAAAGCCGGGAATCAAACCCGGAACTCCGTCTCAGTGCCTTACAGAAAAATATCTGTAACCATAGGTGGCCACCCGATTCATTTTTGAGGAGAAACATAGTTCCATAGGGAATATACTTTCTCCAACAGAGATTTGCCTTGCCATGTTTCATTTTGCTCAGACTATTTGATCGCCGGAAAAGTAGATTTCGAAAATTGAAGTTCACTTGGCTACCTTGCTTTATTGTTTAAAATTTTGAAATCTCAAGTCACTCGTATCAGCTTACTGCATAGTTTTCTGTCACAATACAAATCTTCAGTTTGATTGTTGCAATAGGTTTGTAGGTGTTGAGTATTGGTGTAATATATCGCGCGCCCATTATGCTGGATTGGTGATGGCAACTAAAATTTGAATAGCATAGTTAAAGTGTCGAGCAATGGAGCGAACTTTCTACGGAATTTCATGAACATTAGTCAAGTCCATCGAATGTTATCAGATGAGATGAAAACACATACACACTCGCACGTAAGTCGATCTCATAATGTTATATGATGAAAAGAAACTAATAATGGCTATTTGAGTTTTGTAGATCAATTTCATTATATGCTAATAAATGAGTAGTGAATAGATTTTGATAAAAATATCAGACAATGTGTGTGTGTTTGTCTGTTTGTTCTCTCATTAACTTCGGGACGGTCAGTAGCCATATGTTGCTGGCTTTGGTGGGGCCTCGGGAATGACTATTTGTGTTATCTGAAATAAAGATTGTCCGGAAAATGTGGTCGCCTAATGAGCCTTACTAACGTCGTCATTGATTGTTAAATATGTAGCGGGATAGGCAATGCATTCATTAATCTGTTGTGCAACCACCTTGCATAGCGGCTAGCAATCTTGATGTTATCCCAGCTATGCAAAACGTTCAATTCCATAATTAGACTGAAGTTAGCGGTCGCCAGTCACCATGCCCAGTTTTATCTGCTAACAAAGTGTGTTCAGCGTCCAGTCACTGCCCTTGTGATGTTAGAGGAATGATCCCCACAGAGTCCTTTGCTGAAGCCAAGGTGGGATGAAGACCAATTAAAACAAATGGCACATTCGTTTAGGTCAAAGAAAGAGTTTTGGGGTGTTCGTCATTCAATTCATTCTCATCAGCTGAAAAAGTTCATTTCCTTTTAAGATACTTTTTCTTCAAACTTGACCTGACTTTGCTCTCTCTATACGCTCAACTTGATGGCGACGGTGATTGTTGCTTCAAAGGCGCGGAAGGTTTTGAGTCAAAACTAATTTCATTAGTAAATTCCTCATAGGTGACAGCTCTAAATCATTTATGGGTTAAACATCCGGTTTGTCTATTGAGGCTTAAGATATTCCATGTCGCAGTAAATTAAATGACAAGGGTTCTCGCAATTTGAACACCCTCAAATGACAACTTACTGCGGTGGAATTTTATCGCGCAACCTTGGGCACACCATGCTACAGTTCTGTCACGCAAATCTTGACTGTCAGTAGCGTTTGCTTGGGTGTGTGTTGGATTTGCCTCAAAAACAACTTGCGTTTTCTGGTGATTGTAACAGAGTGTGTAACATGAATTAGTGTAAGCACCCCAGCACTTGAAGTAAGGTACATGCGTGGTCAAATTATTAGAAATAAAATGTTCTCTCAATTTGTTAATTAACTCAAGCACTACATTTGGAACATCTGAACGCTGTAAACCACGGCACACTCCATCAATTAAGTTGTTCATTTATTGCCTATGGTGCAATTTTCATAATGCCGTGATTTCTTTATCGTGAGATTAATATATTTACGGTCATGAAAATACCGACTCTTTCTTTACTCGTTTTCAAATTAGCTTAAAAGAATTCATGAGTGTTTTAATTTGGCAACAACTGTTTGCAACATTGAACTATTGTTATATTTTAAAAGTTTTTATCATTTCATGTGATCTTGTCGACTTCGTCGTTATGGTTGGGGTCCATCGTTATGCGTTACGGACACGGACACGGAGACGGACGTGACGTCATGCAGCCGCGCGGGAAGTGACGTCATGCACCTGCGCGGGAACGTGACGTCATGCTCAAGCGGGGAGCGAGAAGCAGATGCTAATGATTATTGGAGTCTGTTGAAAGAGGCCTGGCGTCGAGCGACCTGGGGCTTTGAGCGAAGCGAACACAAGAATACAGGGTGACTTCTAAAGAGATTTCAAATGATCTTGTCGACTTCGTCGTTATGGTTGGGGTCCATCGTTATGCGTTACGGACACGGACACGGAGACGGACGTGACGTCATGCTGGGTAGATTATTGGCTGAGGAATAACCCACCCACCAAGGGAAGATGATTAAGAGAAGGAAGTAGATTTTGGATTGGAGAAAAAGGATAGAAAGATAGGAGGAGAGTCCCACAAAATTGATAAGTTTAACTTTAAACACACTTAAAGGCGGTTGCCACTGGAAATTAACTCTTTGATACCTAAAGTAGGTACGAGCTTGGTCGAAGCTGACGGGAACCGCAGCTAAGACTTGGGCGATTTGCCAGAGAAAGGCTTTAGTGTATTTCCTCCCAAGCATGCATAAAAGTACTATGGGGAAGGGTGATGGTCTGGCCAGACAAATAGTAGTAGATTTGTTCTGTATTAACGATGGCATGCACTTGGGAAGAGTCAGGGAAGTTAGGATCTTGCTTAACCGTTGTATTTTCGAAATTATGAATCCAAAAACAAATATTTAATTTATTTAACAATTCAAAGAAGTTTGAGGAAATTAACAAGCATGTATTCAATCTAGTTAACAATTTGGGGTCGCAGACCTCCGACAACATTCAGAAATTGCTCCAGGCAAATAACAATTCTTAAGGTTTTAAACCTGGTATTAAAATCTTTTTAAGATTTGAAAAAGGGCCAAATGAAATGATTAAAGTTTAAACATTTACAAGAGTACAAGGAGTGTACTATAAGAAATTTCTGAAAGAATATTCTAGAGAGAATAACAACTTTGAAAATAACGATAAGGAAAACATAAAGCATAAAATAGAAGTTCCTACAACTTCTTATATTTAAACAGAATTACTTTATGAGAATTATACAAAGGAGGGCAAGTCACTTACTGTGAAACCTGAAGAAAGTTAAAAGGAAGGTTCTAGACTTCCCAAGTTTGAGTAGGAATCACTAGCCAAATGGGACAGTTTCCATTTCGTGAAACCTGAACATGACTCGCTCAAGAGTTTAAAGAATTGTTCTCCCTGATTATAGGAAAGGAACAATGTGAATTTGAAACTTGTATCACTCAAGCAATAATGCAGAATTTAATTAATGTTAAACTAGCAAAGTTGGAAGGGCACTTCGTGAGTGACACCTTATAGAAAAGTTACAATTTTATTAATATGGGTTGTTAGTAGAAGGTTGAGGAAAGATCATTGGGATATAGGATCAATGTTCATGGCCGTATTTAATGTAAACGGACGATCGCGACGCGGTAGAAACGTGGAGCAAGCACTGGTTATCACTGTAGTCTATAAAGATGGATGCAAAGTTCACTATAGAAACACTAAAGTTTATGAGAAAGAAAGTTATTGAAATTATGGAAATAACTGATTGCACTATATAGGTGAGAGTCTATTTCTTGAAAAAGTTGTGATTTACAATTAAATGTACCATAAAACATTCCAGTGGTTCCCGCGGTGGAAGAAAGTTAGCTATTGCCACAATTTGTAAGGAAGATTCCTCATTTTAAATATTATTGTCACAGGTGAGTGAAAAATACCTGACGGCAAGACTCGCAGATAGAGTACAAGATCTCGAAGGTTCCAGAACGACCTTAGCAGAAAAATGGGGTTGAGAAAATCCAACGGAGGAACTAGCTTGATGAATGATAGACAGCGGGTATTAGGTAATATCCCACGTAGTGAGAGGATTTCTCATTTGAATAGCTTAAGACAAGCTCTTTTTTGGTAAGGTTGGCTTATACAAGCAAAAGCTCAACATGGCAAATCCCACGAAGAATGATTTTTGCCCCAAAATAAATACTTTCACACTGTCTATAAAAGTATCATTAAAAGCACGTGGAAGTTAAAACCATGAAGATGAGGTTAAAACTTTTAAAATGGTACTTATCTTGATTTCATGTTGAAGGAGAAGTTCCGTATGACGATAACTACCTTGCCAACATGGCGTAGAAGAGAGTATGCCTCTTGGTATGAGGAGGCTAGCTCGAGAGGAGCTTTAACTGATCGAGTCAACTGCCGACTGAGAAGCGAGACCAGCTCATCGAAGCACGGAGGGACCAAGGAAGGGGAAAAGAGTGGGGGGTAGGAGACAAAAGGAGAACATATAAGCATTGCCAATGTTACAACAAAAAAATGATCTTCTCATGCTGAGCTGGTCTTCAAAGAGTTGATAACAGGCGATACTAGCGCAGCATGGTGAGTGAAACAGTAGACGTAGTCCTCTTGCTCAAGGAAAAAATAGCTGGCGATGGTAACTAGATCTGGTGGCCAGATGGAGAAGGAATTCCTCTTGCGCGAGGAAGAGTTGAAGAGCTTCAGAGATTCGCTGCTATATGACGCTAGGTGGGTCATAGTATATATATCTGGAACAGACTCATAAAAGATATAAGCGACCTGAACCCCTAAGAGAAAACAGAAGATCACTGTTGGTGTTTGACAAAGAGGAAGGAAAGAACATGCAAAAGCATTGAAAATTATAATCTCTGGTATCGTGTATTCCAAGAATGCACCATACTGGGAGGGGTAAACACCAACAGGGAACAAGAAAAACAAGTAAACATTTAAAGGTGATAAGCAATTGCGGAGAAGTAGTCTTGTGATCTGACCATTAGTGGTCAAAACTCTGACCACCCTGACTCTCCCATCTCTTCCAGGATAACACTCGGTCACTCTACCCGAGATCCAGACTAAGGGGGGAGAAACTTCCCTAACTAAGACCAAGTCTCCCACTTGAATATTGGGACTGGAAAGAAACCACTTCTGTCTCCCTTGCAAGGAAGTTAAATATTCCAAGTTCCACCTCTTCCAAAAGGAATTGCGGAGGGCTTCAAGTTTACGCCAAACAATAGGTAAATCAGAATCCCTGAAAGAATTAGGAAGGGGAGGATGGGCAGAGAGAGAAGTGCGTGTAAGACAGTGACCAGGTGTGAGTGGAAGGAGGTCATCAGGGTCATTAGAAAGCGGAGTTAAATAACGACAATTAACGACATCTTCCATCACAAAATAACTAGAAGCTGAGGGAAATAAAGCACTAGTAAAGATTGCGATACAATGCAAAAGGAGAATTAACAAGTTTAAACAAAGCGTATAGAAACAAGTACATCTATTCAGGACAAGAATATACCAAATAAACAAAGAAACTATGCGAGTAGAAAGCAAGAACGCCATAGGTAGCAACCTAGTAGCCATAAACAATGACCTCAAGTTATAATGAGTATCAAAGGGGTTGATCAGAAAAATACTTAAGTCAGCGAGAAACGTGACATAACAAGTATAAATGCAAAACCACATCGAATGAGACGACGAGAAAAAACCAGTTTGTTCATTAATGAACAATAAGATCGCAAAATATGTAAGCAAAGTGTAATACATAAGCGCGTAAAGGATATGCAACGATGTTACGAGACGAGAATCGAAGCAATTGTAGAATACGAGCGTAAGTAAGTGAGATACACAGGCAAGCACGGCCTTGACACACATAGTACAGCGAGATAAGACATATAAATAGCTGAAAGAGTCATTAACTGGAACAGGTTTATTTTGGGAAGTAGGTGAACGGCTTCTGTACTTGCAGGAGCGACTCACTAGACAATGCTTGGCAATCAGCCAAAGTTGAGATAAGGGAGTCTTGCTTTGACCTTTGGCAATCGTACAGGAAATAAACAGTGACTTGGCCTTCCTCCGGCTTGTATACAAACAAGTTTGAAAAACAAGCAGTTCAAAGTACACAAACAACACTAGTTGAATCAGCTGTAACTTAAAGCAGATATTCAGGTTGGACGACATGCAGTCAATCGTAACTTGGACGTGAAAAAGCAATTTAAAGCCGTATGAAACAGAGTAGGAAATCAATTTCGCATAATTTTGAGGATCACGAAATCGGACAATTTTCAACAGAAAGAAGCTTAATTCTTCCGAACAGAGAAGAAAAGCTGGGACATTGAGAAGCAGTTTATGCATAAGAATAGTTATTCTAGATGCTATAGAATTCAGATTTTCAAGCGGTTTCAAAAGCGGCTTCCAATTGTGAGGAAGGGGGAGGGAGCCGGCCGTGGCCGTCCTTTTAATAACGAAAGAAGTGAAACATAGCTCACAGCAAAGTGATGGTGACTGATAGCCATGGTTTTACACAAAGGAAAGATAGTTTTCGAGAAAGAGTTTAAGCAATTACCTGCTATAAAAAATGACATGAGAAGGTAGACGAAATAACACAAGACAAGGCGAACTTGAATTGCTATTTTATGCGGAAAGAAGGCAAAACCATTTAAACAACTTACCAAGGTGGCGTAGTTGTTCACGATAAGACATCGTTTCGGCAAGTGTTTTTCAAAAATATTGAGATCTGAAACATGAGCGTTCTCTTTTTCAGAAATGGGATTTATGTCAGCTGTAACGAAATGACATTGCGCTTTGGTTTGAACACTGGGATGCTGAATTTCACCAGTAATAACCCAACCAAAATCGGTGTCTCTAGCGACCACGGTTGAAGATAACTTGCGTGTTTGTTTGCGAATGCATTTCCAAAAAACATTGGCACTGAAAAGTACATCAATGGGACTTTGAGCATTAAACTGAGGATCGGCTAACCTTAAGTGCGAAGGAATGTTTAATCCGGAGGTATTAATACAGCTGCTAGGAGTGTCCTTGCCAATACTGGTAAGAATGAGACAGTTTAAATTAAGATAGGTGTTTCTTTGGCAAACGTCTCTGATTTTCAATTTTGAAGACTGCAAGACTTGAGTTTTCAAATTGTCAATGCCGGTCACATTGATAGAAGTAGGCGATGACGAAAGACCTAGTTTTTTAATCAACGATTGCGAAACAAAATTATGAGTTGAAGCGGAATCAAGAAGACCACGGGTTCTAAACCAATTTCCAAATTGATCTTGGATTTCGAATTGTACAGTGGTCAAAAGGGTTTGTGCACTGTGAGAAGTTTCGGCATTAGAAATGCAGGAAGAAGCATTAGTTTGTTCGGAGCTGCTCTGCATGGAGCTTGAAGAGGCGGGTGCTGGTGACCTCGATTTATCGTGAACGTGCAATAAAGAATGATGCGGTTTTTTGCAATGAAAACAGAGATTGGATGACGTGCAGTTTGAAGAAGAATGCTTAGGTGATAAGCAGTTGAAACAATGTTTGCTATTGAAGACAAACTTCCTTCGATCTTCGACAGACAATTCTTTAAAGGATTTGCACGAATACAATGTGTGAAGCTTTTTACAGAGCGTGCATTTTAACGATTTGTTGAGTGGCCTGATTTGTTCTCTTGCATGATTGAAAGAAGAACGGGGTTGCTTGTTCTCGACAGATGGGGGCTGATGTCCCTTTGAAAAAGCAAGGTTTTTCTCAAAAATGTGAGACTGATGATTCGTTTCGACCTTTTCGCATTGAAATGCGAGAGCTGTAAGGACTTGGCATCGGCTGTTAAGAAACGAGATTAAGTGTTCGAAGGAGAATTCTTCCTTGCGAGCGAGTTCAATTTCCCAAGCCTTTAAAGTTGAAAAATCGAATCTTGATGTAGCCAGATGAATGAGTATGGTGTCCCATGTTTGGACAGGCTGCTTAAGTTGGTATAATGCTCTGACATTCAACTGTATAGAGTCTAAGAGATCTCTTAAAGAGGTGACGTCATTAGGTTTGACGGCTGGTAGGTTGAAGAGACAGCGTATGTGGCGAGCTACACTCAAACGTAAATTGCCATATCTCTCTTTAAGGAGATTAAAGGCGATGTGGTAGTTGTCTGCGCTTAAAGGCAGTGACTCCACTAAGGCTAAGGCCTCAGATTCCAAAGACGTACGGAGGAAATAAAATTTATGAATATCAGAAATCTCGGTATTTTCATGAATTAGGGAGCAGTAAAGTTCGTAAAAAGAATACCATTCACCTTCCTTGCCTGAGAAGTGCGGTTGGCTTATCTTAGGAAGTAACGGTTTCGGTTTGTTCTCGTGAACTGAAGCGGGTGCGAACTGGGCCGGATTGATGACCTTAGTGTCCGGTTCTGAGATATTGCGAATCAATTGGTGGGCCTTGGCAATCCCTTCAAAGTACAAGGGTTCGACCTCGTCCCGATCCGATTGAAGTTCTGGGCAAGCGGATTCAATCTCGGTTTGAGTTTGATCATAATAATCATAGGACCGTTCGTACAACTTAAGGCGTTGTGTTAAGATATCTAAATCACACTCGGCGGGATTTAATTTACTGATGAAATTTCTGAATCTAGTGAGTTGCCTTTATAGGAAGAACGTCTGGCAATGAGAGTTTCATCTTTTTCAGTAGGAGCCATGACAAAGAGAATAAATTGAAATACAACTCACGAAACTGTAGAACCTTGGAGATGTTGTCAAGTTTGCAGCAGCGAATGGGTAGAAAGAACAGGACACACCAAAGGAGACAGGAGCGGCCTCTTTCCCGTTCACAGGCTTTGCATGACGTAGATATAGCTGAAAGATCCAAAGCAGATATTAATAATTTGCAGAGTATTGTTAAATGACACTTGATAAAGAATAGAAATAGAAAATGGACTCTCCCGGGTTTCTGGTACCAATTTTTGGGTAGATTATTGGCTGAGGAATAACCCACCCACCAAGGGAAGATGATTAAGAGAAGGAAGTAGATTTTGGATTGTAGAAAAAGGATAGAAAGATAGGAGGAGAGTCCCACAAAATTAATAAGTTTAACTTTAAACACACTTAAAGGCGGTTGCCACTGGAAATTAACTCTTTGATACCTAAAGTAGGTACGAGCTTGGTCGAAGCTGACGGGAACCGCAGCTAAGACTTGGGCGATTTGCCAGAGAAAGGCTTTAGTGTATTTCCTCCCAAGCATGCATAAAAGTACTATGGGGAAGGGTGATGGTCTGGCCAGACAAATAGTAGTAGATTTGTTCTGTATTAACGATGGCATGCACTTGGGAAGAGTCAGGGAAGTTAGGATCTTGCTTAACCGTTGTATTTTCGAAATTATGAATCCAAAAACAAATATTTAATTTATTTAACAATTCAAAGAAGTTTGAGGAAATTAACAAGCATGTATTCAATCTAGTTAACAATTTGGGGTCGCAGACCTCCGACAACATTCAGAAATTGCTCCAGGCAAATAACAATTCTTAAGGTTTTAAACCTGGTATTAAAATCTTTTTAAGATTTGAAAAAGGGCCAAATGAAATGATTAAAGTTTAAACATTTACAAGAGTACAAGGAGTGTACTATAAGAAATTTCTGAAAGAATATTCTAGAGAGAATAACAACTTTGAAAATAACGATAAGGAAAACATAAAGCATAAAATAGAAGTTCCTACAACTTCTTATATTTAAACAGAATTACTTTATGAGAATTATACAAAGGAGGGCAAGTCACTTACTGTGAAACCTGAAGAAAGTTAAAAGGAAGGTTCTAGACTTCCCAAGTTTGAGTAGGAATCACTAGCCAAATGGGACAGTTTCCATTTCGTGAAACCTGAACATGACTCGCTCAAGAGTTTAAAGAATTGTTCTCCCTGATTATAGGAAAGGAACAATGTGAATTTGAAACTTGTATCACACAAGCAATAATGCAGAATTTAATTAATGTTAAACTAGCAAAGTTGGAAGGGCACTTCGTGAGTGACACCTTATAGAAAAGTTACAATTTTATTAATATGGGTTGTTAGTAGAAGGTTGAGGAAAGATCATTGGGATATAGGATCAATGTTCATGGCCGTATTTAATGTAAACGGACGATCGCGACGCGGTAGAAACGTGGAGCAAGCACTGGTTATCACTGTAGTCTATAAAGATGGATGCAAAGTTCACTATAGAAACACTAAAGTTTATGAGAAAGAAAGTTATTGAAATTATGGAAATAACTGATTGCACTATATAGGTGAGAGTCTATTTCTTGAAAAAGTTGTGATTTACAATTAAATGTACCATAAAACATTCCAGTGGTTCCCGCGGTGGAAGAAAGTTAGCTATTGCCACAATTTGTAAGGAAGATTCCTCATTTTAAATATTATTGTCACAGGTGAGTGAAAAATACCTGACGGCAAGACTCGCAGATAGAGTACAAGATCTCGAAGGTTCCAGAACGACCTTAGCAGAAAAATGGGGTTGAGAAAATCCAACGGAGGAACTAGCTTGATGAATGATAGACAGCGGGTATTAGGTAATATCCCACGTAGTGAGAGGATTTCTCATTTGAATAGCTTAAGACAAGCTCTTTTTTGGTAAGGTTGGCTTATACAAGCAAAAGCTCAACATGGCAAATCCCACGAAGAATGATTTTTGCCCCAAAATAAATACTTTCACACTGTCTATAAAAGTATCATTAAAAGCACGTGGAAGTTAAAACCATGAAGATGAGGTTAAAACTTTTAAAATGGTACTTATCTTGATTTCATGTTGAAGGAGAAGTTCCGTATGACGATAACTACCTTGCCAACATGGCGTAGAAGAGAGTATGCCTCTTGGTTTGAGGAGGCTAGCTCGAGAGGAGCTTTAACTGATCGAGTCAACTGCCGACTGAGAAGTGAGACCAGCTCATCGAAGCATGGAGGGACCAAGGAAGGGGAAAAGAGTGGGGGGTAGGAGACAAAAGGAGAACATATAAGCATTGCCAATGTTACAACAAAAAAAATGATCTTCTCATGCTGAGCTGGTCTTCAAAGAGTTGATAACAGGCGATACTAGCGCAGCATGGTGAGTGAAACAGTAGACGTAGTCCTCTTGCTCAAGGAAAAAATAGCTGGCGATGGTAACTAGATCTGGTGGCCAGATGGAGAAGGAATTCCTCTTGCGCGAGGAAGAGTTGAAGAGCTTCAGAGATTCGCTGCTATATGACGCTAGGTGGGTCATAGTATATATATCTGGAACAGACTCATAAAAGATATAAGCGACCTGAACCCCTAAGAGAAAACAGAAGATCACTGTTGGTGTTTGACAAAGAGGAAGGAAAGAACATGCAAAAGCATTGAAAATTATAATCTCTGGTACCGTGTATTCCAAGAATGCACCACATGCAGCCGCGCGGGAAGTGACGTCATGCAGCTGTGCGGGAACGTGACATCATGCTCACGCGGGGAGCGAGAAGCAGACGCTAATGATTATTGGAGTCTCGCTCCCAGTTTCTACAACTCATCTCCCAACTCTCTACCGTTACACTAGTCTAGCCAGATCGAACACAAGCCTGCCTGGGGCAAAAACACTCCTTTTCAGAGAAATAACAACTCCGCAACAAGCTTCACGAAAACCCAAATTAAAATCGAAAATTACATTCTACTAACACCAAATTCAGTAAACTTCCCTCATTTCAGTTACTCTATATTTTAAACAGACACAGAAGGCATAGTCATGACTCCTTCATGGAGTAGGCTATTGTCTAATCATGTTCACCTCTCCTTCACCTTTACCATACATTTCATAAACTCTATTTAAAAATCAGAAACTTACTCCACAAATCTGTAAATCAGTATTCTTCCTTTATTTCAGATACACTATTCATTAAACAAACATATAAGGCATAGTCATGACCCATTCATGGAGTAGGCTATTGTCTAAATCTGGACACTCATACTACATCCTTACACTAATTCAAATTTATGGCCAAATTATCCTTCTGACAGGGAGGCAAAGGTTTCCGCCAGCTTGCCTGGGATGATGGGCCACAAAACCGCTATCAAAAAGTACACAATTTACGCTTTATTCAACCAAACACATCTCTAATACAAGTACAAGAAACACATTTCCTCCCGTGACCCTTAAAGAGGTGCCCGCGCGGAAGCCTAAGTTAATGGTTAATGCAGTCTGTTGCAAGGATCATGTAAACTATAAGAGATTCGTCACTTTTGGTTATAGAATTACCGAGAGAGAGCAACGCCTGAGGCTATGTACTGCTCGGGTAAGTATGGCAACATAAAAACGCCATATGAAAGTAGCCTTTATTACACGTATTGAACAGTATGTTCTGCGATGAGTTATTGATTATTCATGAAAATAACACAAACATAACTGCGCCTTTCGCTAGGCGCTGAAATATACGTCCAGATAGGAAAATTATATATTTTGATATAATTATATCAATGTTGCCAATAGATTTGTCACGAAGGACACAGTTATGCCGTTCTAGAGCTTAATTCACCTTTAGGCTAATTAAACATTGCTCTCCTACTCTATAGAATTGTTGGGATATTCGATGAATATAAAGAAAACTGTCCAAATGCACACTACATTGCCATAACCTCACTTTTTGCCTAGCATGCCGGCTGCCACCCACCCCTCCCCGTAGCCCTAAACCACAAATTTTATTGCAATGCAAAGGAGAATGGGTAAGAAATCAAACAAGAGTTGAAAGGCACACATTTATTCTCTATATATTTTTATTCGAGAGTAGTCCATATTGCCCACTAGTTTTACACATGGTCAACACCAGGAAGATGAAAATTGCCGTATCATTATAATTCTTACATCCCAGTGCTTGGTAATTTTTCCTCCCTTGCAGGGGCATGATTGACTCCCAATTCAATTCAAATAAAGAATCAAGATACCGAACAAATCAAAACAACCCACAACACCACGAGGAAAATCAATCAAAACAGACTATTCCCGTTTCCACCAGTCGGTTTGATGTCAGCGTTCATGAGTGCCAACTACGGAACCTTAGTGCTAAAATTAATTCTTCATTGGTTGGCACAACATCCAGAGCAGAGCTTTACCGCGACCCACGCGCTCCCTATGAACTGTCATCCCCTGGTCTGTTGAAAGAGTCCTGGGGCTTCGAGCAAAGCGAGAAGCCCTCCTGAGCCTTTCTAACATGTGTAGCATTTGTAGCATGCGTCATTTGAAGTGATACAACGTCTAGTCTTTCAGACTGACTGTGATTTTTTAATCAGAAAATGGAATTATGGCTACATAATTTCCAATTTCTATATGCTTTACTTAAGCCCTAACCAGTTTATAAAATGCTTGACTTCCTGAAGTCACACTCAGGTAATGCGAGTTTGTTTTCACATTACAGCTAAAATAAAGATGATTCTAACTAACGTGACCGTGCGAGGCTTTCTCATTTTACCGTAAAGACAATAAAATGTGTAGAGAAAGAGCTGTTGGAAACATACTTAGTAGAAACTGTGCACAGAGAAAAAAAAAAGTATATACAAACACTAGCTGCGTTGCAATGACAATCAATGAAAGTGTTGGCGTTGTAACTTTGTTTCTTGAAGTGCTTTTGGATACACAATATTTTTTTTCAATTTCCGTTAACTGCCTCTAAACTATCATGAAATGGATTTACTAATCTAGAAACATTCGTGGGAGCAGGCACAGCAACTCACCAAAATTTCATCGCTATCGGATGAATGGCATATGACGCATACAGGACTTTGTTGAAACGATTCGCGCGCCATCGCTCAATTGTTGTATCTACTCGTGCGCTACCAATTAAAATGGATTTACTAATCCAGAAACCTTTCCTGGAGTGTACACAACAATTCACAAAAGTTTCATCGCAATTGGATAAATGGTATATGAACGCATACCGGACTTCGTTGAAACGATTCGCGTGCCATTGCTCATTTGTTGAATCTACTCGTGCGCTACCTATTGTAAAATGGATTTACTAGGCCAGAAGCCATCCCTGGAGGGTGCACAACATATCAACCAAGTTTCATCGCTATCGGACGAATGGTATATTAACGCATTCGGGACTTTGTTGAAACCTTTCGCGGGTCGTTGCTGATTTGTTGATTCTACTCGTGCGCTACCTATTGTAAAATGGATTTACTAAACGAGAAGCCTTCCCTGGAGTGTACACAACATCTCACCCAATTTTCATCGCAATCGGATGAATAGTATATGAACGCATACGGGACTTTATTGAAACGCTCTAACGTGCAGAGACAAACAGAAGAATTCGACATCAACGCCACCTATGGTACAAAACATACTTTCCGCCACGGGCGAAGTGTAAGGTATGGCGGTAGTTGCACAAGTTGGAACCAGGTAGCTCTAACGTGCAGAGACAAAGAGTCCAAAGAGTTCAGCTTTTACTACGGCTAGGGGTTTCCATTACGACTGTTTTGGACTGTATATTGTGGTTTTAAAATTGTGTGTAAATTGTGGTTCTAAAATTGCGTTCATTCCACCAAACGAATCAAATTGTGAATCTAAACCATACCGAGACCCACTCTGAATGAAAATCCACAGCCTGCTTCCAGTCTCCGACCGGGTCAGGAATGGAATGAATGAAGCCCCCATCTAGCGGCGAGGATATGGACTGTGCCGGCTGCCGAGGCCTGACGCACTCCTCTGGGGAAATGATTAAATGAATGACAGATGAAATGAAATGATAGTGGAGAGTGTTGCTGGAATGAAATTTTGACAGGGAAAACCGGAGTACCCGGAGAAAAACCTGTCTGCCTCCGTTTTGTCCAGCACAGATCTCACATGGAGTGGCCGGGATTTGAACCACGGACCCAGCGGTGAGAGGCCGGCGTGCTGCTGCCTAAGCCACGGAGGCTTCCCGAGACCCACTCTAATATACATTTAAAAAAATCAACAAAATCGGTCCAGCCATTGTGTCGAACAATTATACATAGTAAAATAGACGAATAACATAGCTATTCCTCGGGAATGACTATTGGAATTCTTTTGTGTTACCCGAAATAAAGTAGGTCCAGAAAATATGTTCGCCAAATGAGCCTTACCAAATAGCTTAATATGATAATTGTGGAAACTCCCGCGAGAAACTGGTGTCAACGATTCCGCGTACTACCTAGCGGTTCGCGCAGACAACTACGAACTCGACTTCAATCAGCTGGCAAGTTTATATGCTGCACATGTTAGAAGTGTAACTTTTGAGCTACGTATGAATGTTTTAATTGCAAAATACAAAGTGATCCCAAGTCACTTTACAGATTTCTTAAAAAAAAAACAGCTGTGAGTCTACGTACTAATGTTTACGTACCTGTATTATTTTAAATTAATCTGAGCATACCATACTTCTCAGGGGTGGCCCTAGGGCGGTGCGAACGATGCGACCGCACCAGGCGCTGTAATATGGGAGGCCCAGAAAATGCAACGATAGATTGACAGCGCAAACAAATAAAACCCTATCACCTTATTAGCATACCCCTCAAAATTAATCTTATATATAAAAGTGAAAGTCTGTATGTATGTGGGTGAGTTTGTCTGTTCCGTATACAAATCTACACCGATCCACCAATCTCAACGAAATTTTGCATACCCATAGTTTAGGACCCAGAAGGAACCGTTGGCTACATGAATTTTCGATAGTCTTTCTCATTCTTCTGATTTCGGCCCGTTAGATAATCAAATCATAAAATATACTCATGAAGGAATGGCAAGGCAGATAGTTTCCATGGCAACATATCTCAAGTCGAGACACGGCCGACTGGATGCCAGTTGCGCTCTGCACTACCGGTATAGAATATGAGGATCTTTACTTGAAATCCCGTTAGTTACTCAACTGCTCACGCAGCACTGTCAACCGAGTATAACATAACAAAGACTCGACACTATCTACTATATATTTGTCAAATACCACACTCACTCACTCACTCACTCACTCATTCATTCAACAAGAAATCTCAGAAACCACCGAACGGATTGGAATGAAATTTGGTATGCAGCTTCCTTAAGGGCCGCGAATGGCCACTAAGAAAGGATTTTTGGATATTCAGGTTCTAAAGGGGTGTTAAGGGGGTAGACCTGCATTTCATTGAATAGCAATATCTCCCGATTGGTTTCATTGGGGGATGTGATACTCGGCATATAAACTCATCATAAAAAATAAGAAGACAGGTGTCTGAGGGTTTTTCGATGTGGTGTATATTATGAGCTGAAAGGGGTGAAAAGTGGGGATTGAAAGATTCCTAACGGAGCGTGTATCTCTTAAACGACATAGACGAGGAATTTGAAACTAATCGGAAATAATCAGCATAAAAAATAAGTAAATATGTGTTTGACCGTTTTTTCATAAATCCAATTTAAGGGGCCCAAGGGGAGGGGTGAAATTCTGGTGGGGGGACAGGAAAGAAAGTGTCGTAACTGACTGACTGACTCACTCACTCATCAAACTCAGGGGGGAAAATCTGTTTTAAAGTAAGTAAATAGCTTTTCGACAGTTTATTTGATCAATCAAATTGAAGGGGTTCATCGGGAGGGATGAAATACTGAAGAAAAATAAATTAAAAAAATGTCCTGACTCATTCACTCACTCATCATCGCCCAGCCAAAAATATTGAAGTTGGAAACAAAGCTTTTCGGGGATATGTTCGTTGTAAGTCAAAACCGTACACTAAGGGAGGACTTCTGGATATTCAGGTTCTAAAGGGGTCTTAAGGGGGTTAAACCTGCATTTCATTGAATAACAATATCTCACGAGTGGTTTCATTTGTGGATGTGATACTCGGCATATAAACTAATCATTAAAAAGAAGCAGATTTGTTTCTAAGGTTTTTCGATGTGGTGTATTATGAGGTGAAAGGGGGTGAAAAGTGGGGGTTGAAGGATTCCTAACGGAGCGTGTAGGCCTATCTCTTAAACGACATAGGCGAGAAATTTGAAACTCGGCGAAAAAATCAGCTTAAAAAGTAAGTATATTGGTGTTCGACCGTTCTTTCATAAATTAATTTAAGGGGCCAATGGGGTGGGGTGAAATTCTGGGGGAAAAAAGGAGATAAAGTGTCCTAACTGACTGACTAACTCACTCACTCATAAAACTCAGGGGTAAAAGACAGCGTAAACAATAATTTAATAGGTGTTCAAGTGTTTCTTCATCAATCCGATTTAAGGGGCCCATGGGGAGGGGTGAAATTCTGGTAAAAATAAGTGAAAGAAAATGTCCTGTCTGTCTCACTCACTCATCACGCCCAGCGAAAACTATTACAGTAGGAAACATCAAATTTTGGGAATATGTTCGCTGTATGTCGAAAACGTCAACTAAGGAATGATTTTTGTTTATTCGGGTTTTAAAGAGGAGTTAAGGGGGTAAACGTGCATTTCACTGAATAACGATATCTCATGAGTTGTTTGTTTGGGGATGTGATATTTGATATATAAACTAATCATTAACAAGATGTTCAGTAAAGAACATATAGCCTACTTTGTCCTAAATGCAGGGGTATTGTTATAACTCTTTGTCCTTTTCAAGGAGTATGATTGAATGTTGGTTGTAGTAGCTTGTTGAAATACAACGTGCTATAGGGATATTAAACATGAATTTGAGGTGCCCTTTGCTAGTGCTACCTCTGTACAAATTTCGTTCAATTCGGTTTCACCGTGTTTGAATTGATAGTGGGAATCGATTTGCACACATACTTGGCCACCATCTGCAAACTATTGGGCTGATGTTCTTGCAGTTTGGTCAGAATATGTTTCCCACATAAAGATATGGTGTTGCAAAATTTGGTAAAGACTAGATTATTAGGTTGGTCGTAATTAAATTTTAGCTTTTAACATTTGGGTGGCCGCGATTACGTTTCCGTCAAGATAGCGGTGATATAAAACATGACACTGAGGTGCCCTTTGCTAGTGCTACCTCTGTACCAAATTTCGTTCCATTCGGTTTCATCGTGTATTGATAAGGGAAATCGATTTTCACACAAATATAGCCGCCATCCGCAAAATATTAGGCTGATGACCTATTAGTTTGGTCAAAGGATGCTCCCTCCATAAAGGTATGTTGTTGCTAAATTTGCTAGAGATCGGATGGTTATGTTAGTCGTAATTTGATTTAAGCTTTAAACATTTGTGAGGCCGCCATTACGTGTCTGTCAATAAGGCGGCGATATAAATCATGACACAGCGATGCCCTTTGCTAGTGCTATCTCTGTACCAAATTTTGTTCCATTCGGTTTCACCGTGTTTGAATTAATAGGGGGAATCGATTTTGACACAAAGATGGCCGCCATCCGCAAACTATTAGGCGAATGACCTATTACATTGGTCAAAGGATGCTCCCTCCATACAGGTATGTAGTTACAAAATTTGATAGAGATCGGATGGTTATGTTAGTCGTAATTTGATTTAAGCTTTAAACATTTGTGTGGCCGCCATTACGTGTCTGTCAATATGGCGGCGATATAAATCATGTCACTGAGATGCCCTTTGCTAGTGCTATCTCTGTACCAAATTTTGTTCCATTCGGTTTCACCGTGTTTGAATGAATAGGGGGAATAGATTTTGACACAAAGATGGCCGCCATCCGCAAACTATTAGGCGAATGACCTATTAGATTGGTCAAAGGATGCTCCCTCCATAAAGGTATGTAGTTACAAAATTTGGTAGAGATCGGATGATTAGGTTAATCGTAATTTGATTTAAGCTTTGAACATTCGTGTGGCCGCCATTACGTTTCAGTCAAGATGGCGGCTATATAAAATACGACACTGAGGTGCCCTTTGCGCGTGCTACCTCTGTACCAAATTTCGTTCCATTCGGTTCCACCGTGTTCGAATTAATAGGGGAATCAATTTTGACATAAAGATGGCCGCCACCCGCAAACTATTAGGCTAATAACCTATTAGATTGGTCAAAGGATGCTCCCCTGATAAAGGAATGTTGCTGCAACGTTTGGTAGAGATCGGATGGTTATGTTAGTCGTAATTTAACTTAAGATTTGAACATTTGTGTTGCCGCCATTACGTTTCTGTTAATATTGCGGCGATATAAAACATGACACTCAGATGCCCTTTGCTAGTGCTACCTCTGTACCAAATTTCGTTCCATTCGGTTTCACCGTGTTTGAACTAATAGGGGGAATTGATTTTCACACAAAGATGGCCGCCATACGCAAACTATTTGGCTAATGACCTAGTTCTTTGGTCAAAGGATGCTCCCTCCATAAAGGTATGTTGTTGCAAAATTTGGTAGAGATCGGATGATTAGGTTAATCGTAATTTGTTTTAAGCTTTGAACATTTGTGTGGCCGCCATTACGTTTCCGTCAAGATGCCGGCGATATAAAACATGACACTGAGGTGCCTTTTGTTAGTACTACCTCTGTACCAAATTTCGTTCCATTCGGTTGCACTGTGTTCGAATTAATAGGGGAATCGATTTTCACACAAAGATGGCCGCCATCCGCAAACTATTACGCTAATGGCCTATTGGTTTGGTCAAAGGATGCTCCCCCCATAAAGGTATGTTGCTGCAAAATTTAGTAGAGATCGGATGATTAGGTTAGTCGTAATTTGATTTAAACTTTGAACATTTGTGTGGCCGCCATTACGTTTCCGTCAAGATGGCGGCGATATAAAACATGACAGTGAGGTGTCCTTTGCTAGTGCTACCTTTGTACCAAGTTTCGTTCAATTCGCATTCACCGTGTTCGAATTGATAGGGGGAGACAGACATTCAGAGTACACACACTCACACACACACAGACACACACACACACAGACTCACACACACACATACACACACACACACAGACTCACACACACACATACACACACACAGACAGACACACTTTTTTCGCCCTGTGTTGATCTCATAAGTCTACTTTCATTTTTTGCAAAAATCGAAAGTAGGCTAATAATCAGACATATGTCTAAGGGTTTGTCGATGTGGCGTATATTATAAGGTGAAAGGGGTGAAACTTCGGTGTTGATTCTTAACGGAGCGTGTATCTCTGAAATGATATAGGCTAGAAGTTTGAAATTCGGCGGAAAAAACAGCTTAAAATACAAGTAAATAGGTGTTTGACCGTTTTTTCATAAATCCAATTTAAGGGGCCCTTGGAGATGGGTGAAAGTCTGGGAAAAAAAAACAGGAAAGAAATTGTCCTAACTGATTGACTCACTTATTCACTCATCAAACTCCGGGGGAAAACAGCTTTAAATTAGTAAATAGGTGTTCGACCGTTTGTTTCATAAATCCAATTTAAGGGGTTCATGGGGAGGGATGAAATTATCAAAAATAAATGAAAGAAAATGTCCTGACTGACTCATTCACTCATCATCGCCCAGCCAAAATTATTGAATTTAGAAACATGAAATTTTGGGGATATGTTCGTTGAATGTCGAAAACGTCCACCAAGGAAAGAGTTTTGGATATTCAGGTTCTAAAGAGGTGTTACGGGGGTAAACGTGCATTTCATTGAAAAACAATATCTCACGATTGGTTTCATTTGGGGATGTGATACTTGGCATACATACTAATCAATTAAAATAAGCTGACACATGTCTAATGGTTTTTCGATGTAGTGTATATTATGAGGTGAAAGGGATGAAAAGTGGGGGTTGAAAGATTCCTAACGGAGCGTGTATCTCTTAAACGACATAGGCGAGGAGTTTGAAACTCGGAGGAAATCAATCAGCTTAAAAATTAATAAATAAAATAAAATAAATAAATAAAATAAATAGGTGTTTGACCGTTTTTTCATAAATGCAATAGGGAGGGGAGGGTTAAAATTCTGGAAGAAAAACGTCCACTAAGGAAGCATTTTTGGATGTTCACTCTCATCGACCAACCAAAACTATTAAAGGTAGAAGAATGATCTTTTGGGGATATGTTTGTTGTGTGTCGAAAACGTCTACTAAGGAGGGATTTTTGGATATTCAGGTTCTAAAGGGGTGTTATCGGGGTTAAACCTACATTTCATTGAATAACAATATGACGCGAGCGAAGCCAGGCTAAAAATGAGATGGTGTGTGTCTGTGTATTACTCAATCACGCAAGTACCACTGGTCTGATTTACATGAATTTTACATGGAAGTAGCTGATTTACCTGGTTAACATATAGGTTACTTTCGATTACAATACTTTACACTATTTAAAGATGGCGACCATTTTTGTTACGTCACTACACCCTTTGGTTTCAAACTTTCATATTTCCATTTCAAATAAAAAGAGAACGCTAAGAAATAGCAAACTTTTTATGGCATGTACGAGGTTTAAAATTGAATTTTCTATCCAAAAGGTATCTCCAATGGTTAGCGAGTAAAACCTAAATTTGTGCTATAAAACACGGTCAACGCCGAGCGGTGTAGTTGGACAAAATGTTCCATCCTTAATCTCCCTCTGCGCAGCACCTCACCTATCCCCTGTTTTAACTGTCATCTTCACATTTTAATTTATTTATGACGCATAGCGAAGCACGGGTACTTCAGCTAGTTATAAATATAAGTGAGCTGGGGTGCGTGCATTTCAAAGGTATAGACATATAACGTGAAATTCGCACTTAACGTTGTATAAATATTAACGAGTTGAAACCAATATATACACGGTACATCTAGGGTTCTGTCCACCACCTGTTTTCTTGGCGTCCAATCGTAAGTGGGTTAATGTGGATTGTGATTAGTGTTTTTGTTGCAAGCTACGAGTGAAATTGAAAATTTACTTACTGTCAGAACGTTACTATTATACCAAGGTATTGTTATGTAATAACATCATATTAGACATATTTCTTTTTGTGTAAATATTAATAATGCCTAGCCTCGTCTAAGCGCGACTATAAGTGAACAATATCGTTTATAGGAATGTTTTTTAATTTAAAATTAAAATAATAGTTATTAATAGGACTCGGATCGATATGCCCGATGAAATCCATGTGTTTTATGCTCGATAGATATGCTCGAAAAACCCATTATATGCGGTTAAATATGCAGAATATGCTCAAAAACACCGTTAATAACTATAGAAAGGAAAGTGAAACGAAAAACCAATAACATACCTTTATATAAGAGCTTTATTTTCTAATTGTATGTATGATACACTGCAATATACTCGCATTCAAGTTTTTCAAGTATATATAAGAGAAGTTTTCTTATAAAAGTTACAGTTTAAAAGTTCATTTACTAAATGTTCAGAAAAAGGCGAGTCATTGAACTAGATCTGCATTGGCCTGTACAACAAGAATGTTTTCTATGTTTTCAGTTTTGGATGATTTTCTTAACTCAGTCAATAAAAGTTTCAATGACGAGAAAGACCTCACTAAAAGTTAAAAACCTGAGGTTCTATTATTCGCACCAGATAGGCTTTTCAATAATTATTTCTATTTTCGAACCTTAAGGATGGTCAGGGCCCGAATTCGGGAGGAAATTCGAATAAAAACAAACTATTTAGACGAAAACCACAAGAATATGCATTTATCTGCTTCGATTCTGAAAACCGCGGTTTTATGCATTTATATGCTCGATAAATTTCAGATCTGTTGGTCCCAGAGAGGTGAAATTACCACCGAAAGGCTTCTTTCAATGTGTACTATTCAGGAAAAAAATATGCAAATATGCTCGAATCAGACCCCTAGTTATTAATAACGTTAGTCTCCACAGGGGAGGGAGCGCCACAGTGATGTCTCGCACCGCCTGAAATTATCGTTAGGGCTGCCTCTGTCTTTCATTAAAACATTGTTGTGATTAAACCTATCCATTTAATCCTTTCCCAAGTGTGCTCAGTGGGTTGTGAAGAGCAGATAACTCTAAAATGCTGTTTCCAAATGTGCGTGGGAGGTTTGTCTGCCAAAATGTTATGGACAGGAAGATAGTTTTTGCCAATTTCTGTCTGAAAGTACCCATGGGATTACAAGCAGATTAACTGGTTGTTTTCTATCGATTAATGACTCTTATGAAGGTATCTGTAACAGCTGTACGAAATTACTGACTGGCAAGTATTTAAAAGTCCTTATTAAGGCTTACCGGTATGGTATGTGTTTAATTTTAACTTTTATTGGTTTTACGTTAAGTACTGTGGCTTTTAGAGACTCTGGGGTACCGAAATTTTGCTCCGAGGGAGAATCTTTAACGTGCCAGTAGATCTACTAACACGGCTCCCTCGAATTTGCACACCCTCATTGCCAACTGGCTGCGCCAGTATTCTATCCTGCAACTTTGGACACAGCTGGCGAGAACGTTAACTTACCACTGAGCCACGCAGCCAGCCTAAGGCATATGTGAATAGAACGAATAATTCATCAGTGAAAAATCTTCCCACTAAAAATATCAAGCTCGATAATATATTACACGCGTAATTTGCTTTTGGAATATCTGTACCGTATGCTAGTAAAACTGCAGTCAAAAATTGACGATTAAATGTTTTAATAACAATAAACATGTATTTCATTCTTATTGCTGTCCCTATCGGATCAACAACCATCTCCTTTCCTTATATTATGCTACAATAAGGACGCAAAGGACTAAACATCTGTATTTCTTTGCGTTTTGGAAGTCGAATTGTGTTATTCAATAGTTCGTTCCAGTAGTTGTCTTTTCGAGCCGATAGATGCTAGCACTATGCGCTGTCGCCGCTGCTCTGCGTATTAAGTGGCGAGAGTTTCCACTATTATCATATAAGCTATTTGGCCTTACTAACGTCGTCAGTGATTGTTAAATATTTAACGGGAAAGGCAATGCATTCATTAATCTGTTGTGCAACCACATTGCACAGCGGCTAGCAATCTTGCTGTTATCCCAGCTATGCTAAGCGTTCAATTTCATAATATTAGACTGACGTTAACGGTCGTCAGTCATCATGCCCAGTTTTATCTGCTAACAAAGTGTGTTCAGCTTCCAGACACTGCCTTTGTGACGTTGAGGAATGATTCCCGCAGAGTCCTTTGCTGAAGCCAAGCTGGGAGGAAGACCAATTAAAACAAACGGTACATTCTTTTAGGTTAAAGAATGAGTTTTGGTGCCGTGTTCGTCATTCATTTCATTCTCATCAGCTGAAAAAAATTATTTCATTTTAAGATACTTTTTCTTCAAACATTCAAAGAATTTCCCTGCATACAATGTTCATTTTTCGGGGTGATTTTCCTCGATAGCAACTTTGACGTTATTGAATGTTTCCACTGTTGAAAAAACGCTACATGTAGTTGATCAAGAGAAGAAACTGGCCTCGGTGAAAATATTACTCTATTTTCCAATGTTTTTTAGCCTATTTTCTGTGTGTGCGTGTGTAATTCGTGTGTGTATGTCCCCCCTATTGACTTCTAAACGGCTGGAGCGATTTCAATGAAACTCGGTAAGGTCATAGTACTATTTTAGCCGATTCCGACCGTGCCCTTCACATTTTATTACGTCTCACCAATTCAACATGGCGGCTGTGCGAAATATTTCAACGGCATTCTACCCTGGGTATATCTCCGATACTATTACTGATATCACCCTGACTTTTTGTATGGTAAGAGCACTACTAGAAGTTCACCTATGAGACTTTCAAAAACCTGTTGACTACAAAACAAACATGGCGGTCAAGCGAAGTTGAAACTTTTAAATAGACTTTTCTCGCGATTTAACCATCCAAACGCAATGAAACTTGGTACAGCAAATGTTTAAACACGAAATATAAATATTGAAATTGACGTTTCTCGCGATTCAACAATCCGAGCGCAGTAAAACTTAGCACGTTAAATGCTTATAAAAATGTTAAGCCACTGGCATCTAATTTATTTCAATAGCTTTCATAACCACAAGATGGCAGCTCTACGAAATATTAACATCTGATCTTCATATCTTGTGTCCTAATCATGCGATCGAAGTTTGAATGCTACATCTACACAATAAGCTTCATGTAATAGTACATAAATCTAAGTCCTACATATATGAAAATCCAACATGGCGATCAACCGAAATATTTAGACGGTTCTCAATATCTACGAATCTATTACAGCAATTAAACTGAAATTGTATATGTAGATAGAGGCAATTAACATAAATAGGATATATGAAAATAGGCTGTATAGTTCTTCATGGAACTACTTGTTTTTGCTCTATATTGATTGCCTGTAGAGAACCAAGGATTTGGTACTGGTACACAAATGATTCCTAATACAGAGAGTCCAGTTTGTATGTATCGGAGACCCTCGCTAGCCCACTCGCCCACTTCGCGAGCCTGTCTCCTGCCACGCACTTTGCCGTTATGTGGCACCTTCACGGCACTGAGTCATTGAGTATAGGAATTTGTACTTACCTAGTTCACAGCTGGTGCTGAAAACGTTCGCCATGCACTGCTACACATCGCTGGCACCTTTTTATGAAACTGGCATTTACTCTCTGAAGTTCCTCAGCACCGATTGACTGTATTTCAGCTGTAATGTAGTCTTTAAGCTCATTTATAGTGTGAGGGTTTCTCGCAAACACTCTATTTTAAGCGTCCCCCACAAATAATAGTCACATGGTGATAAGTCTGTGCTTCGCGGGGGCCACACGTTCCGACTCATAATCCTCGTACCGAAAATGCGACGCAATTCTGTCATGGATGCTTCGTCATTGTGAGCAGTGGCAGAATCCTGTTGAAAATAAGTTGACAATCGCTCTCCGTAAGTCAGTGTGTCAAAAAAAATGGTCAAGGATCACATTGAAGTACAAATTTAAGTACAAATTCCTATACTCAATGACTCAATGCCGCGAAGGCGCCGCAAAACGGCAAAGTGCCTGGCGGAAGACAGGCTCGCGCCGTGGGCGAGCGACCTATCGAGGGTCTCCGATACATACAAACTGGACTCTCTGTATAAAACAAGAACAGAAATTGGTATATTATAAAATTAATAGGATGTAATGGCCGCCAGTTTACCATCTCTTGATGAATGCAGTACACGGAGTTAGATGTTTTTCAGTTGGTCAAGATGATTGTACCCAATTGTGATTAATAAATATTTAATAATCTCACGAATTTTTATAAGGATTAGGGAATAACCCATCACAATCGGGTACAATCGTGTTGACCGACTGACACACATCAAACTTCGTTTACTAAGGCAACACTGAAAATGGCTTCAAACACCATAATGCAGTACATTTGAATTTGTCTATTTATTTATTAATTTAATTTATTTAATAATTATTAGATACAACCATGAAAAGTTCAGTTTACAGTAATATTTTAAGAATTTCAAATAATATTAACAAAAACAACAACAAAAATAACAGGTAACATTTGGCAGCGATGGCAGCAAGGGATAAATCTCGGGAAGGACGCAGGGAGTGATTGGGGGTGGTGAGGGATTAGGAGGGTGAGGGGTTAGGAATTGAGGGTGAAAGGGATCTTCTAATGTTATGTTTGAATGTTCGATAGGGAGAGAATATGTCAATATTTGGAAGGGAGTTGCTAAGGCTAGGTAGACGGTGGAAAATAGAGCACTTCTGTACTTCAAGACGTGGGCGAGGTATGTGGTGTAAATGGTTCTGACGTGTTGAACGCGAGGGAACATGGAGTGGGAAGTAGCTTAAGAGCATGTTACATTTTGTGTAACCATTCATAATTTTATGTAGGAAACACAGGTCAGTAAATTGTAGACGGCTTCTCAGGTCGAGTATATTGAGCTGATTTAGAATGTCGGATTTGGCAAAGTGCCTTAGTGAAGGATTGCGAGCTTTGACAATTGATATGAAGAAATTAAAGACACTGTTCAATTTAGAAATATTGGTTATAGCCGAAGTAGACCAAATTGGAGAAGAGAAATCTAGTATAGGGAGAACATATGTGGTGAAGTATAATTTAAGTGCAGTGAGGTCTTTAATTTCTGTGAATCTATATAGAATGCCGAGACTGCACATTGCGCGAGATTTGATATGGTCAATGTGGGGAGAGAATGTCAGTTTATCATCGTGAATAATACCTAAATCTCATACCTGAGAAACCGTATTCAATTTATTTCCACATATTTTATAGTCCGCCTGATTTCCAGATTTCAGTAGTGAGAAAGACACACTGAAGCACTTTTTCGGATTTGGAGATAACTTCCATTTGTTGAACCAATCAGTACATGTATTCACTGCTTCCTGCAGCTCAGCGTGGTCATCAGAACGGGAAATTTTTCTGAATATCTTCAGGTCATCAGCGTACAGAAGAAGGGAACACGGAGAATTTTGCACATATGTGTTTATATCGTCCATATACAGCACGAAGAGAAGGGGTCCCAGGATACTGCCCTGACTTACTGCTGATAAAACTGGGAGCGTAAAATGTGGTTTTCCAGCGATATCTAAGTCCCATTCATGGCTGTGATTATATCCCTCTACTTGTGAGGAGGTGTTACAGTACTTTGACGTACAGTGTGAGGGGAGGTCTGAGTGACCGCCAATTAATCTTGCTTGTTCATAGGCACACACAAGAAAACTACTTACTAGAAATTCTTCGTGATGGTACTTAAACTACTATAACACACGACCAAATACAATCATTTCTTAAAATCAAATTACTTTTGTAATGCGAAAAAATAAAAGGTTTCTCTGATCATTAGGTTTTATCAATTTCGTAAATGAAAAGTTAACAAAATACAATTATTATTTAGAAACAAATATACATAGTTGACACAATGAAACATCAAAACATTCATTCATCTTCAGCTGAAAGTGTATCTCCCCCATGCATAGTCAGCGTGGGACCTTTGGTTGGTTGGTTCCTCAGATTAGGGGCTGCGACAACGCGGTCATGTAGCCCCGTGTACTTTGGGTGTGTGTTGAATCTGTCTGATAACCGGTGTTAATTGTGATGGCTGTATTAGTGTGTGTATCTGTTTTAATTCATGTAAGGACTGCAGACATTGCAGTTTTTCAAGTAGTTTCTACTTTTGCTGCCAAACGCCACCGTCAACGACCAACAGGTTCAGAACTTAGTTACCAAATGCCACCTACGACGAACGTAGGAACCTATTAACGTTAGTCAAATAGTTAGTTAGTTAGTTAGTTAGTTATTGTTGTTTTAAGGGGCGGAACAAGGAGGTTATCTGCCCCTAAGTCAAATATTTTACCTATATATAATTTAGCTTCACGCAGGTGTAATTAGTGGAAGGTTCTTTAACGTGCCATAAATCTATGACATGGGACCGCCGGCTTTACTTCCCCTCAGAAGGAAGGCATACTGAGGGATTTTTAACGTTCTTTAAAAATCCGACGACTTCGGCCGGGTTTGAACCCGCGATCTTGGGCATAGAAGCTCAGCATGCTAGCAACTACACCACCGAAGCCGCAAGCGCTGAACGTTGACTGTGAGGTGCGGCCACTGATCGAAAATTTTACAACGCAATCGCTCTCACCTAACAGCAGCTATTGCTGCACTGAGCTATGCAATTATGCAAGCAATGTGTTCGGAAGGTACACAAAAGAAAAGGCAGGAAGTATCAATGTTGTTGTTGTTAGAGTCATCAGTCTTTTGACTCTGTTTGATGCAGCATCCATGTCTCCCTATCCTGAGCTAATCGATTCATCTCTAAATAGCTACCACACCCTACATCTGAGGCAATCTGTTTAACATATTCTAACCTTGGTCTACCACTACAGTTCTTGCCCTCGACCCTTCCTTGCATAACTAGCTTGCTATTCCTGGGTGTCTTATTATGTGTCCTACCAACCTATCTGTTCTCTTCATTAGCAGTCGCCAGAAACATCTCTCCTCTCCCACTAGTCTTAATACCTCATCGTTTGTAAGCCTATCTACCCATCTGATCTTCATCATTCTTCTGTAACACCACATTTCAAATGCTTCAATTCTCCTCTTTTCTTCTGCACCAATAGTCCACTTTTCACTTCCATAGAGTGCCACGCTCCAGACAAAGGCCTTCAAAAATGACTTCCTAATACCTAAATCTATATTCGATGTCAACAGATTCCTTTCCTGTAGAAATGCTTTCCTTCCCTGAGCTAACCTACTTTTTATATCTTCTTTGCTTCGTCCATCACTGGTTATTTTGCTTCCTAAGTAACATAAGTCTCCTACTTCCTTTAGGTTTTCACCTGCCAATTTGATGTCCATAGAGGTTTCTGATTTATTTCGGCTGCATTCCAATATTTTTGTTTTAAATTTATTAATTTTCATCATGAATTCTTTCCTCAAGACGGAGTCCATACCATTCAAAAACTCATTCAAATCCTCAGGCGTGTCGGCCAAGATGACTACGTCATCGGCAAATCTCTGAGTTGAAATTATTTATCCTTGAATCTTCACCCCCACATTAAACAATAGAAGGGATAAAAATAACACTTCAAAATATTCTTGCGGTCACCTTGACAGCACCTCACAAGTAGAGGGATATGGAAGCTACCACTCATACAGTGGTGCTGGGCACAACTAGTGCTTGTGTGTACTGTGAAAGGTTCTACTATTAGGGTCAGTGCGATTGTTCTGACTCAGTGAGGAAAGCAATGGAAAACTACCTCACTCCTCATCTTGCCTAGTACGCCTAATTAAAGTGCTACAGTAGTGTGAAGACTAGAGTCGGGACATCGGAATTGTTTAAAATTGACACTGGACTAAAGTAAGGAAGTGTGTTGTCACCATTATTGTTTATAATGGTGATGGATGACATCATGAAGGCAGCAATGAAAGAATATAGTAGGGCAAAGATGAAGGTAATGTTGTTTGCAGACGATGTGGTGATCTGGGGCGAGGATGAGATGGAGGTACAAGAACAGTTAGACGTAATAAATGAAAAGATTGAGCAATGGGGATTGAAGATAAATGTGGAGAAGAGTAAAACAATGGTGATGAGTAGAGATAATAAAGAAGGAAAAGGAGTAATCAAAGTAGGAGATAAGGAATTGGAATTGGAGAAACACTTCAAATACTTGGGAAGTGAACTGACTGAAGATGGACGACTAGATTTGGAAATTAGCAGAAGAATACAACTCGGGAGTGCTTTCTACCAGCAGGTACGGGAACTAGTATGGAACAAGGATATACCAATTCAGGCTAAAGAAGTTATGCACAAAGCATATTAGGTTCCTATAATGACATATGCAGCAGAAACTTGGACAATGACTAAGAGGGATGAGAGCAGAGTACAAGCAGCTGAGATGAGATTCCTGAGAATTATGGTCCATAAAACGAGGAGGGACAGAGTGAGAAATGAAGATATACGGAAAGAACTGAGAGTACAGAAACTAAATGACAAACTGGAGCAAAACAAATTGCGATGGTTTGGACATGTCAAACGGATGAATGAGGTAAGGCTACCAAGACGAGCACTGGAACGACGGAAGACAGTGAAGACACGACGAGGAAGACCAAGAATGCGTTGGATGGACTCGGTGGAGAATAGTATTAGAAAACGGAACCTAGATTGGAACACTGTGTCGGAAGAGGAATGGTGGAACGACAGAACAAAGTGGAGAGGAACCATATTTGCCCCCACCCACTGGAAAAGGGGAAATTAAGATGATGATGATCGAGGTATTGTCGGTATCTACCAACCTAACCTGTGGTGTCACTTTGTAAGGATCCAACCAGCTTCTTGGTTGACTACCTAGCTGACAATGAAACACCAACCATAAATATGAGACGAAAATTGGCAAGAAAAAACTTTGCTGAGATGGGATTCCAATCGCCTTCCATTGCATAACTTCATCCATTGTCAAGTATGTTATCCTCCAGACCACCATTAGTCTACATGGTATAATAAGACCTACTATATGTAATTTAACTTCATAGTTTTATAAGCTTTTTATATGGATACCGCTTGGCTGACGGAAGTTGAACTTTCATTACTTATGTTAGTTTTATTAATACTTGGTATGGTTGGTTCCTTAGTTTAGGGGCTGCGACAACGTGGTCATGTAGCCCCGTGTTCTTTGGGTGAGTGTTTAGAATCTGTGTCATAACCGGTGATAATTTGTGATGACTGCATTATTGTGTGTTATCTGTTTTTAATTCAAGAAAGGATTGCAGGCGATAATTTCAAGTAGTTCCTACATTCGCTACCAAATGCTACCGTCCACGACACCTATCTTTGAATTTGGCTACTAATAGATGCCATCGCAACCAGCGCCTGGTGACGAACGTTGGAACTTAAGGACATAAATCAAAACTAACCTACAAATTTTGCTTCCAACAAGTTTAGTTAGTGGAAGGTTCTTTTATATGTTGTGGAGTTTGAAGCCATATTTTCAGTGTTGCCTAAGTAAACAAGAGTTTAGTGCTTTTCAGTCGGTCAACACGAATGTACCCAAAAGAGATGGGTTATGCCCTAATCCTGAAATAAATTACATGAGATTAATAAAACACTAGGATGACCAGTTTCGATCGTCAAGCGATCATCATCAGATCCATTACACTTAGGCTATAAAATCTATGTTTGAAATACAGGTGAAAATATTTACAATATGTACAATTATTTAGTTGCAGTATTGGTACTACAACTGTCAGTGTATGCTAAATGCAGTATATATGTTAGGTGAAATGCTAAATGGTGATAGCTATCCGGAGTTTGTACTTTAGAGAGATTATATGGTTGTAAACTATAGTTAAACTATAAAATTTTAGGCTAACTACTTATCTGATTATCTTCCGTACTACAGCTGCTCGCAGTTTTCGTGCTCACTGTAACTTACTGTGCGGTCAACTGCGGTGGTTATCTTAACGACTGGTTTTTCCTGCCTTCTCCCCCCTACCCCTACTTGCTGTGGGGAGTGATAGCGATGTGTTTATGTGAGGTGTTGCCAACCTAGATAAGATGTATGTTATTGAATGAGGTGTGTCTACAACTATTAAAGACCGTGGATTAGCCCTCGCCACGCGTGGAGCATTACCCATTCGAACTAAGCGTTGACGGTCTTATGAGGACGTCCCGGCACCTTTAATACTGCCGCGAATATGGGCCTTGGTTTGTTGCAGAAGAAAAGTACATCGTACACCTGATCCAGATAACATTTACCTATTAAATAACCCCTAATTTCCCCCCTTTTTTTATCTAGCTTGGCTGTGTCGCTAAATTGTGTCTTGTTTCCGACAGGGTGTGTTTTTTAGTAGCGTGAAGAGGGGTGAGCTCTCCATGAACGTGTGTTCGTTTAGATTGTTGGGATTGTTTCGTTTGGCTAGGTGTATCTCGATTGCTTCCTTTATGTCAAGAGCTCTGCCTTTCGATTCGTGATGGATTATTTTAAGGTCCGACTCTATGTTGGTAAAGCTGTGCCCCGCGTCACACATATGTTCGCACACGGCTGAATGTGTTCCGTATCTTATCGCATTCCTATGTTCATTATAACGGGTGTCTACTCGTCTTCCGCTCTGCCCGATGTAATTAGCTTGACAACCGGTGTCTTGGCACGTTATAGAATATACCCCTGACCTTGAATACGGGTCACGTTTATTTAGATTACTATTTTGGAGGTGCCTAGCGGTTGTGATTTTCGTCGTGAAAGCTATCTTTATGCCTTGCTTTTTGAATAGGTTAGTGATTTTATATGTATTCGCATTCACATAGTTGAAACGCACAAATTTTTTCTCATTACTGTCCGGTTTGGGAATCGTTTTATCTTTATTTTTATGCTTGGCTATAATTTGGTTTATTTTGCTTGGCGGGAAGTTGTTTTCCTTTGCTATTTGCTTAATAGTTCTTATTTCCTTATTATAGTTGTCTTTAGACATGGGTATGTTTAAAGCCCTGTGCACCATTGAATTGAAACCTGCTAGTTTGTGGGTACTGGGGTGATTAGACTGATTGTCGATTGCATGCGAGGTTTGTGTTGCTTTCCGAAATATGGAATATGAAAGGTCGTTGTCTTTACGTTCAATAGTTATATCGAGATAATTTATTTTTCGGTCTATTTCGGATTCCTTAGTGAATTTGATAGAGTGGTGTAGGCTATTAATGGATTGGAGAATTGTTTCTTCGCTTGTTAGTTCAGTATCGTAGATGCAAATTACATCATCTACGTATCTTTTTCATATTACTATTCCCTTTGTTGAAGTCTTTTCTAAGAACGCGTTTTCTAGTGCATTGATGAAGATGTCAGCGATTAATCCACTTAGTGGCGATCCCATTGCTAGGCCTTCTCTCTGTGTGTATATTTTATTGTCGAATTGAAACACGTTTTGGGTGAGAACGACCCTCAATAATCTCACAATCTCATCGGTTTCTTTTACCGAATTGTTGGATTTTAAGTTGTTTTCGATAGTGTTGATTGCTTCAATAATCGGAATATTGGTGTACATGTTAGTTACATCAAAGGATACTAGCCTGAAGCTAGGTTTGATTTGTAGGGTGTTCAATGCTGTTACCAGTTCTGTTGTGTTCTTTACAGAGTTGTTTTTGTCGTTGGATAGACGGCATTTTAAGATTTTTAGTAACTCTTTGCTGATTTTGTAATTAGGGGCATTCCTAAAATTGACTATTGGTCTCATTGGGCATTCCTTTTTGTGTATTTTTGGTTGTCCCCTCAATGACGGTATTTTCGGGTTCATGTTTATTAGTTTTGATTTTTCGGCTTTGGTCAGTATGTATTCTGTTTCTTTTAGCGCAATTTTTATTTGTTTTTGGAATTTGTTGGTGGGGTCTTTTGTTAATTCCTTGATTTCGTTGTTGTTTAGGAATTCGACTGTTTTTTCAATGTATTCTGTTTTGTTCAAAATCACAGTAGTGTTTCCCTTATCTGCTTTTGTGATGATTAAGTCATGTTCTTTTATTTTTTGTTTCAATGACTTTATTTCTTTGAGTTGTTTGTTGTTTTTAATGTTATTGCTATCGCCCTCTCGTTTGAGGATTTTTTTGGCTTCGTTGGTGGCGAGATTTTTGGTTAATTCCCTGTCTTCTGCTGGGAGCTTGTGACTGGCTATCTCAATATCTGTGATTAACTGTTTTATATTGTGGTTCGTGTGTGCGTCTGTGCAGTTGTATTTCAAACCTTTGTCTAACACATTCATTTCACTTTGAGAAAAGGTTACGTTCGTTCTGTTGTTTACTCTGCTGTGGAAATTGAATTCATTGTTATTCGTGTGTTGTTCGTTAGATTGATGGTTCTGTGTTTCTCATAGTTTTCTTAATTTATTTTCTAGCGTTTCATGCTTCCTCGTTGCTCTGATTTTGATGGTGTCATGTAGGTGCTCGGTGAAGCTGTCCCATTGGGCTGCGTGCCAGAAATTACTTAGTTGCAATTGAATGTCGTATAATTGTTGGTTAATTTTTTGCTTTCTTATGTATGCAAATCTTAATTCGTTTTTTATCCAAAGCGCTTTAGCTTGTTTAGTTGAAATGATCGAGGCTGGTGTGTTCGGTACGGTTTTAATTGGTACGTATTTAGGGGTGAGGTTTAGTTCTATACATTTTTTGTTGAACCAAATTGACTTGTGTAAATTCATTAGTTTAAGCCTGAGTGATTTGAATTTCTTGGCTTCACGATTTGCCTGACTAGCCGTGAACATTGTGGTGTTTGAAGCCATATTTTCAGTGTTGCCTAAGTAAACAAGAGTTTAGTGCTTTTCAGTCGGTCAACACGAATGTACCCAAAAGAGATGGGTTATGCCCTAATCCTGAAATAAATTACATGAGATTAATAAAACACTAGGATGACCAGTTTCGATCGTCAAGCGATCATCATCAGATCCATTACACTTAGGCTATAAAATCTATGTTTGAAATACAGGTGAAAATATTTACAATATGTACAATTATTTAGTTGCAGTATTGGTACTACAACTGTCAGTGTATGCTAAATGCAGTATATATGTTAGGTGAAATGCTAAATGGTGATAGCTATCCGGAGTTTGTACTTTAGAGAGATTATATGGTTGTAAACTATAGTTAAACTATAAAATTTTAGGCTAACTACTTATCTGATTGTCTTCCGTACTACAGCTGCTCGCAGTTTTCGTGCTCACTGTAACTTACTGTGCGGTCAACTGCGGTGGTTATCTTAACGACTGGTTTTTCCTGCCTTCTCCCCCCTACCCCTACTTGCTGTGGGGAGTGATAGCGATGTGTTTATGTGAGGTGTTGCCAACCTAGATAAGATGTATGTTATTGAATGAGGTGTGTCTACAACTATTAAAGACCGTGGATTAGCCCTCGCCACGCGTGGAGCATTACCCATTCGAACTAAGCGTTGACGGTCTTATGAGGACGTCCCGGCACCTTTAATACTGCCGCGAATATGGGCCTTGGTTTGTTGCAGAAGAAAAGTACATCGTACACCTGATCCAGATAACATTTACCTATTAAAAAACCCCTAATTTCCCCCCTTTTTTTATCTAGCTTGGCTGTGTCGCTAAATTGTGTCTTGTTTCCGACAGGGTGTGTTTTTTAGTAGCGTGAAGAGGGGTGAGCTCTACATGAACGTGTGTTCGTTTAGATTGTTGGGATTGTTTCGTTTGGCTAGGTGTATCTCGATTGCTTCCTTTATGTCAAGAGCTCTGCCTTTCGATTCGTGATGGATTATTTTAAGGTCCGACTCTATGTTGGTAAAGCTGTGCCCCGCGTCACACATATGTTCGCACACGGCTGAATGTGTTCCGTATCTTATCGCATTCCTATGTTCATTATAACGGGTGTCTACTCGTCTTCCACTCTGCCCGATGTAATTAGCTTGACAACCGGTGTCTTGGCACGTTATAGAATATACCCCTGACCTTGAATACGGGTCACGTTTATTTAGATTACTATTTTGGAGGTGCCTAGCGGTTGTGTTTTTCGTCGTGAAAGCTATCTTTATGCCTTGCTTTTTGAATAGGTTAGTGATTTTATATGTATTCGCATTCACATAGTTGAAACGCACAAATTTTTTCTCATTACTGTCCGGTTTGGGAATCGTTTTATCTTTATTTTTATGCTTGGCTATAATTTGGTTTATTTTGCTTGGCGGGAAGTTGTTTTCCTTTGCTATTTGCTTAATAGTTCTTATTTCCTTATTATAGTTGTCTTTATACATGGGTATGTTTAAAGCCCTGTGCACCATTGAATTGAAACCTGCTAGTTTTTGTTCGTACTGGGGTGATTAGACTGATTGTCGATTGCATGCGAGGTTTGTGTTGCTTTCCGAAATATGGAATATGAAAGGTCGTTGTCTTTACGTTCAATAGTTATATCGAGATAATTTATTTTTCGGTCTATTTCGGATTCCTTAGTGAATTTGATAGAGTGGTGTAGGCTATTAATGGATTGGAGAATTGTTTCTTCGCTTGTTAGTTCAGTATCGTAGATGCAAATTACATCATCTACGTATCTTTTTCATATTACTATTCCCTTTGTTGAAGACTTTTCTAAGAACGCGTTTTCTAGTGCATTGATGAAGATGTCAGCGATTAACCCACTTAGTGGCGATCCCATTGCTAGGCCTTCTCTCTGTGTGTATATGTTATTGTCGAATTGAAACACGTTTTGGGTGAGAACGACCCTCAATAATCTCACAATCTCATCGGTTTCTTTTACCGAATTGTTGGATTTTAAGTTGTTTTCGATAGTGTTGATTGCTTCAATAATCGGAATATTGGTGTACATGTTAGTTACATCAAAGGATACTAGCCTGAAGCTAGGTTTGATTTGTAGGGTGTTCAATGCTGTTACCAGTTCTGTTGTGTTCTTTACAGAGTTGTTTTTGTCGTTGGAAAGACGGCATTTTAAGATTTTTAGTAACTCTTTGCTGATTTTGTAATTAGGGGCATTCCTACAATTGACTATTGGTCTCATTGGGCATTCCTTTTTGTGTATTTTTGGTTGTCCCCTCAATGACGGTATTTTCGGGTTCATGTTTATTAGTTTTGATTTTTCGGCTTTGGTCAGTATGTATTCTGTTTCTTTTAGCGCACTTTTTATTTGTTTTTGGAATTTTAGGTGGGGTCTTTTGTTAATTCCTTGATTTCGTTGTTGTTTAGGAATTCGACTGTTTTTTCAATGTATTCTGTTTTGTTCAAATTCACAGTAGTGTTTCCCTTATCTGCTTTTGTGATGATTAAGTCATGTTCTTTTATTATTTGTTTCAATGACTTTATTTCTTTGAGTTGTTTGTTGTTTTGAATGTTATTGCTATCGCCCTCTCGTTTGAGGATTTTTTTGGCTTCGTTGGTGGCGAGATTTTTGGTTAATTCCCTGTCTTCTGCTGGGAGCTTTTAATAGGTAAATGTTATCTGGATCATGTGTACGATGTACTTTTCTTCTGCAACAAACCAAGGCCCATATTCGCGGCAGTATTAAAGGTGCCGGGACGTCCTCATAAGACCGTCAACGCTTAGTTCGAATGGGTAATGCTCCACGCGTGGCGAGGGCTAATCCACGGTCTTTAATAGTTGTAGACACACCTCATTCAATAACATACATCTTATCTAGGTTGGCAACACCTCACATAAACACATCGCTATCACTCCCCACAGCAAGTAGGGGTAGGGGGGAGAAGGCAGGAAAAACCAGTCGTTAAGATAACCACCGCAGTTGACCGCACAGTAAGTTACAGTGAGCACGATAACTGCGAGCAGCTGTAGTACGGAAGACAATCAGATAAGTAGTTAGCGTAAAATTGTATAGTTTAACTATAGTTTACAACCATATAATCTCTCTAAAGTACAAACTCCGGATAGCTATCACCATTTAGCATTTCACCTAACATATATACTGCATTTAGCATACACTGACAGTTGTAGTACCAATACTGCAACTAAATAATTGTACATATTGTAAATATTTTCACCTGTATTTCAAACATAGATTTTATAGCCTAAGTGTAATGGATCTGATGATGATCGCTTGACGATCGAAACTGGTCATCCTAGTGTTTTATTAATCTCATGTAATTTATTTCAGGATTAGGGCATAGCCCATCTCTTTTGGGTACATTCGTGTTGACCGACTGAAAAGCACTAAACTCTTGTTTACTTAGGAAACACTGAAAATATGGCTTCAAACACCACAATGTTCACGGCTAGTCAGGCAAATCGTGAAGCCAAGAAATTCAAATCACTCAGGCTTAAACTCATGAATTTAGACAAGTCAATTTGGTTCAACAAAAAATGTATAGAACTAAACCTCACCCCTAATTACGTACCAATTAAAACCGTACCGAACACACCAGCCTCGATCATTTCAACTAAACAAGCTAAAGCGCTTTGGATAAAAAACGAATTAAGATTTGCATACATATGAAAGCAAAAAATTAACCAACAATTATACGACATTCAATTGCAACTAAGTAATTTCTGGCACGCAGCCCAATGGGACAGCTTCACCGAGCACCTACATGACACCATCAAAATCAGAGCAACGAGGAAGCATGAAACGCTAGAAAATAAATTAAGAAAACTATGAGAAACACAGAACCATCAATCTAACGAACAACACACGAATAACAAAGAATTCAATTTCCACAGCAGAGTAAACAACAGAACGAACGTAACCTTTTCTCAAAGTGAAATGAATGTGTTAGACAAAGGTTTGAAATACAACTGCACAGACGCACACACGAACCACAATATAAAACAGTTAATCACAGATATTGAGATAGCCAGTCACAAGCTCCCAGCAGAAGACAGGGAATTAACCAAAAATCTCGCCACCAACGAAGCCATAAAAATCCTCAAACGAGAGGGCGATAGCAATAACATTCAAAACAACAAACAATTCAAAGAAATAAAGTCATTGAAACAAAAAATAAAAGAACATGACTTAATCATCACAAAAGCAGATAAGGGAAACACTACTGTGAATTTGAACAAAACAGAATACATTGAAAAAACAGTCGAATTCCTAAACAACAACGAAATCAAGGAATTAACAAAAGACCCCACCAACAAATTCCAAAAACAAATAAAAAGTGCGCTAAAAGAAACAGAATACATACTGACCAAAGCCGAAAAATCAAAACTAATAAACATGAACCCGAAAATACCGTCATTGAGGGGACAACCAAAAATACACAAAAAGGAATGCCCAATGAGACCAATAGTCAATTGTAGGAATGCCCCTAATTACAAAATCAGCAAAGAGTTACTAAAAATCTTAAAATGCCGTCTTTCCAACGACAAAAACAACTCTGTAAAGAACACAACAGAACTGGTAACAGCATTGAACACCCTACAAATCAAACCTAGCTTCAGGCTAGTATCCTTTGATGTAACTAACATGTACACCAATATTCCGATTATTGAAGCAATCAACACTATCGAAAACAACTTAAAATCCAACAATTCGGTAAAAGAAACCGATGAGATTGTGAGATTATTGAGGGTCGTTCTCACCCAAAACGTGTTTCAATTCGACAATAAAATATACACACAGAGAGAAGGCCTAGCAATGGGATCGCCACTAAGTGGGCTAATCGCTGACATCTTCATCAATGCACTAGAAAACGCGTTCTTAGAAAAGACTTCAACAAAGGGAATAGTAATATGGAAAAGATACGTAGATGATGTAATTTGCATCTACGATACTGAACTAACAAGCGAAGAAACAATTCTCCAATCCATTAATAGCCTACACCACTCTATCAAATTCACTAAGGAATCCGAAATAGACCGAAAAATAAATTATCTCGATATAACTATTGAACGTAAAGACAACGACCTTTCATATTCCATATTTCGGAAAGCAACACAAACCTCGCATGCAATCGACAATCAGTCTAATCACCCCAGTACCCACAAACTAGCAGGTTTCAATTCAATTGTGCACAGGGCTTTAAACATACCCATGTCTAAAGACAACTATAATAAGGAAATAAGAACTATTAAGCAAATAGCAAAGGAAAACAACTTCCAGCCAAGCAAAATAAACCAAATTATAGCCAAGCATAAAAATAAAGATAAAACGATTCCCAAACCGGACAGTAATGAGAAAAAATTTGTGCGTTTCAACTATGTGAATGCGAATACATATAAAATCACTAACCTATTCAAAAATCAAGGCATAAAGATAGCTTTCACGACGAAAAACACAACCGCTAGGCACCTCCAAAATAGTAATCTAAATAAACGTGACCCGTATTCAAGGTCAGGGGTATATTCTATAACGTGCCAAGACACCGGTTGTCAAGCTAATTACATCGGGCAGAGTGGAAGACGAGTAGACACCCGTTATAATGAACATAGGAATGCGATAAGATACGGAACACATTCAGCCGTGTGCGAACATATGTGTGACGCGGGGCACAGCTTTACCAACATAGAGTCGGACCTTAAAATAATCCATCACGAATCGAAAGGCAGAGCTCTTGACATAAAGGAAGCAATCGAGATACACCTAGCCAAACGAAACAATCCCAACAATCTAAACGAACACACGTTCATGGAGAGCTCACCCCTCTTCACGCTACTAAAAAACACACCCTGTCGGAAACAAGACACAATTTAGCGACACAGCCAAGCTAGATAAAAAAAGGGGGAAATTAGGGGTTTTTTAATAGGTAAATGTTATCTGGATCAGGTGTACGATGTACTTTTCTTCTGCAACAAACCAAGGCCCATATTCGCGGCAGTATTAAAGGTGCCGGGACGTCCTCATAAGACCGTCAACGCTTAGTTCGAATGGGTAATGCTCCACGCGTGGCGAGGGCTAATCCACGGTCTTTAATAGTTGTAGACACACCTCATTCAATAACATACATCTTATCTAGGTTGGCAACACCTCACATAAACACATCGCTATCACTCCCCACAGCAAGTAGGGGTAGGGGGGAGAAGGCAGGAAAAACCAGTCGTTACGATAACCACCGCAGTTGACCGCACAGTAAGTTACAGTGAGCACGAAAACTGCGAGCAGCTGTAGTACGGAAGACAATCAGATAAGTAGTTAGCCTAAAATTTTATAGTTTAACTATAGTTTACAACCATATAATCTCTCTAAAGTACAAACTCCGGATAGCTATCACCATTTAGCATTTCACCTAACATATATACTGCATTAAGCATACACTGACAGTTGTAGTACCAATACTGCAACTAAATAATTGTACATATTGTAAATATTTTCACCTGTATTTCAAACGTAGATTTTATAGCCTAAGTTTAATGGATCTGATGATGATCGCTTGACGACCGAAACTGGTCATCCTAGTGTTTTATTAATCTCATGTAATTTATTTCAGGATTAGGGCATAACCCATCTCTTTTGGGTACATTCGTGTTGACCGACTGAAAAGCACTAAACTCTTGTTTACTTAGGCAACACTGAAAATATGGCTTCAAACACCACAATGTTCACGGCTAGTCAGGCAAATCGTGAAGCCAAGAAATTCAAATCACTCAGGCTTAAACTCATGAATTTAGACAAGTCAATTTGGTTCAACAAAAAATGTATAGAACTAAACCTCACCCCTAAATACGTACCAATTAAAACCGTACCGAACACACCAGCCTCGATCATTTCAACTAAACAAGCTAAAGCGCTTTGGATAAAAAACGAATTAAGATTTGCATACATAAGAAAGCAAAAAATTAACCAACAATTATACGACATTTAATTGCAACTAAGTAATTTCTGGCACGCAGCCCAATGGGACAGCTTCACCGAGCACCTACATGACACCATCAAAATCAGAGCAACGAGGAAGCATGAAACGCTAGAAAATAAATTAAGAAAACTAGGAGAAACACAGAACCATCAATCTAACGAACAACACACGAATAACAATGAATTCAATTTCCACAGCAGAGTAAACAACAGAACGAACGTAACCTTTTCTCAAAGTGAAATGAATGTGTTAGACAAAGGTTTGAAATACAACTGCACAGACGCACACACGAACCACAATATAAAACAGTTAATCACAGATATTGAGATAGCCAGTCACAAGCTCCCAGCAGAAGACAGGGAATTAACCAAAAATCTCGCCACCAACGAAGCCAAAAAAATCCTCAAACGAGAGGGCGATAGCAATAACATTCAAAACAACAAACAACTCAAAGAAATAAAGTCATTGAAACAAAAAATAAAAGAACATGACTTAATCATCACAAAAGCATATAAGGGAAACACTACTGTGATTTTGAACAAAACAGAATACATTGAAAAAACAGTCGAATTCCTAAACAACAACGAAATCAAGGAATTAACAAAAGACCCCACCAACAAATTCCAAAAACAAATAAAAAGTGCGCTAAAAGAAACAGAATACATACTGACCAAAGCCGAAAAATCAAAACTAATAAACATGAACCCGAAAATACCGTCATTGAGGGGACAACCAAAAATACACAAAAAGGAATGCCCAATGAGACCAATAGTCAATTGTAGGAATGCCCCTAATTACAAAATCAGCAAAGAGTTACTAAAAATCTTAAAATGCCGTCTTTCCAACGACAAAAACAACTCTGTAAAGAACACAACAGAACTGGTAACAGCATTGAACACCCTACAAATCAAACCTAGCTTCAGGCTAGTATCCTTTGATGTAACTAACATGTACACCAATATTCCGATTATTGAAGCAATCAACACTATCGAAAACAACTTAAAATCCAACAATTCGGTAAAAGAAACCGATGAGATTGTGAGATTATTGAGGGTCGTTCTCACCCAAAACGTGTTTCAATTCGACAATAACATATACACACAGAGAGAAGGCCTAGCAATGGGATCGCCACTAAGTGGGTTAATCGCTGACATCTTCATCAATGCACTAGAAAACGCGTTCTTAGAAAAGACTTCAACAAAGGGAATAGTAATATGGAAAAGATACGTAGATGATGTAATTTGCATCTACGATACTGAACTAACAAGCGAAGAAACAATTCTCCAATCCATCTATCAAATTCACTAAGGAATCCGAAATAGACCGAAAAATAAATTATCTCGATATAACTATTGAACGTAAAGACAACGACCTTTCATATTCCATATTTCGGAAAGCAACACAAACCTCGCATGCAATCGACAATCAGTCTAATCACCCCAGTACGCACAAACTAGCAGGTTTCAATTCAATGGTGCACAGGGCTTTAAACATACCCATGTCTAAAGACAACTATAATAAGGAAATAAGAACTATTAAGCAAATAGCAAAGGAAAACAACTTCCCGCCAAGCAAAATAAACCAAATTATAGCCAAGCATAAAAATAAAGATAAAACGATTCCCAAACCGGACAGTAATGAGAAAAAATTTGTGCGTTTCAACTATGTGAATGCGAATACGTATAAAATCACTAACCTATTCAAAAAGAAAGGCATAAAGATAGCTTTCACGACGAAAAACACAACCGCTAGGCACCTCCAAAATAGTAATCTAAATAAACGTGACCCGTATTCAAGGTCAGGGGTATATTCTATAACGTGCCAAGACACCGGTTGTCAAGCTAATTACATCGGGCAGAGTGGAAGACGAGTAGACACCCGTTATAATGAACATAGGAATGCGATAATATACGGAACACATTCAGCCGTGTGCGAACATATGTGTGACGCGGGGCACAGCTTTACCAACATAGAGTCGGACCTTAAAATAATCCATCACGAATCGAAAGGCAGAGCTCTTGACATAAAGGAAGCAATCGAGATACACCTAGCCAAACGAAACAATCCCAACAATCTAAACGAACACACGTTCATGGAGAGCTCACCCCTCTTCACGCTACTAAAAAACACACCCTGTCGGAAACAAGACACAATTTAGCGACACAGCCAAGCTAGATAAAAAAAGGGGGGAAAATAGGGGGGTTTTAATAGGTAAATGTTATCTGGATCAGGTGTACGATGTACTTTTCTTCTGCAACAAACCAAGGCCCATATTCGCGGCAGTATTAAAGGTGCCGGGACGTCCTCATAAGACCGTCAACGCTTAGTTCGAATGGGTAATGCTCCACGCGTGGCGAGGGCTAATCCACGGTCTTTAATAGTTGTAGACACACCTCATTCAATAACATACTTCTTATCTAGGTTGGCAACACCTCACATAAACACATCGCTATCACTCCCCACAGCAAGTAGGGGTAGGGGGGAGAAGGCAGGAAAAACCAGTCGTTAAGATAACCACCGCAGTTGACCGCACAGTAAGTTACAGTGAGCACGAAAACTGCGAGCAGCTGTAGTACGGAAGACAATCAGATAAGTAGTTAGCCTAAAATTTTATAGTTTAACCATGACGAATAGAAGGAGAAAGTGAGAAGACTCCTGAAGTTCAAGCGCGCCCCGCCAGGCAGCGCTAGAGTGGGTAAGTTCCACGCTGGCGGGGTCAGCTGGTCTTAGGGATGGTGCTAAGGGAAACGAATTACTTTGTAACTAGTACTCTTTTAAAAAGCAATTAGCGGTTACAATTAAAATAGCACGGCAGGGCACAATGGAAAATATAATTCATGGAAATAAGAACTACGGTCTTCATTCCATGTTACGGAACGCACAGATTCCTGGAGTATACAGAAACAGATAAAAACCACGGCTAATCCCCAGCATATTAAAACAAGCACACATAGACTATTTAAAGTAACTCTCTACTTACCAATTCATTTTGTCGGCTACGGTACTGAACTTTCGAAAGCTTGCGTGAAGACTTGGCGGATGTTCGAGATTGCAAATCCCGGCGGATTTCCTTCGTTCTGAAGATGAATCGGCACCCAAAATAAACAAGTCTAGGGGTAATATCCATGACACGCTTAAGACAGCAGCCAGCTCCTGAATGATCAACTGAAATTGTTCCTTTGGAATTGATACAATCATAAATATTTCGCTCCACATCGATTTTGAGTTTAATTTTCTGGTAATTACTTTCTCGGCCTGGAAAAGAATGCCACATACACTTCTCGAAGGACGTGTTAGATACACTTCATTGTTCATTTTAGGGCACCGTTTTTAGTTTCTTTGTTGCTTTCTCTTAGCAACAATTTAGTCGTATTTCCGTTTATTCCTGATGAAGAAAGACATGGTTTCTTTCGAAACGCGTCGAGTTTGAGTAAATTAAACACGGCATAAGCCCAAAATTCTACATTATGGATAAAATGGTATTAGTTGCGTTTGACATTAACCATACCGTACATAAAACATCACAATAAATTGGTTGAAAAACTGAATCCAGATAGCTTTAAAACCCATCATTTTGCACCAAATTATACAAAAGTTATAGTGAAGTTATGAATGCATTTGCGGTAGCACTGCCGGAGACGTAATCGGGCTAGGCTATTGCGTTTTTAAATTAGCTCCCGTTTCAGGGGTTTTAGGTTTTAAGTGCGAATAGTTCGTTTAATAGTTGTAAAACAGTAAGGAGAGTATGTTTTGGGTAGGTTTTGAGTTGAATTAAAGTTTATGTCGAGATGAGAAGTGAATTTGGTATAGCTTAAAGTGTACGTTTTTTGGTCTGATCTGTTTCCTCTCAATTTGGTTAATTAAAGCTTAATAAGTGAGTTTAAATACCGGCTTGGTGACCCATCGTCCCAGGCAAGCCGGTAACACCTGTAACTACTCAGGCAGATAGCTCACTTAGTCGTAATTTGGAAGTTATTGTGAAGTTATGAATGCATATGCGATGATGATGATGATAATTGTTGTTTTAAGGGGCCTAACATCGAGGTTATCGGCCCCTGATGAAATGAAATGGCGTGAAATGAAAGGATGAAGATAAAAAACAGCTCACTGCTATGGATGAAAGTAAAATGGTTTAGATAAAATAGACAGTGAGCCCCAACAACTATGCTTTATGCAGCAGGGAAAATACTTACAAAAAGGAACTCAGATTGAAACTACTCACAAAATGGAGAGCGGTAATACGTACATAAGGGAATTTTGAACGAAAATACTTGAAAAGGAATAGATTGAGAAATACGCACAAAATGTAGGTTAAGTCCAAAATACGTACAAAATGCAACGTACAGTCGAAGTACCTACAAAATGCAATTGAAATCAAAATACTTACAAAATGCAAATGAGATTGAAAATACGCACAAAATGTAATGGGGATTCAAAATACCCACAAAATTGCAATTGAGACTTAACTACTTGAACAAAGCGGGGTAGGTTGAAAATACAAAATGCAATTGAAATTGGTTACAAAATGTATGGTAGATTCAAACTTCTCATTTGGATGGACAATACTTACAAAATGCGATTTAGATTGAAATTAATTACAAAATGTAATTTAGATTCAAAATACCCACAAAATTGCAATTGAGACTTAACTACTTGAACAAAGCGGGGTAGGTTGAAAATACAAAATGCATTTAAAATTCAAAAAACTAACAAAAGCCCTGGCCCAGATATTGAAAGACTTACTAAAAAGCAATTTAGATTGTCAATCCTTACAAAATGCAATTGAGATTGAAAAACACACACAAAATGCAATCTAGATCGAAAAGACTTACAAAATGCAACGTAGATTAAAAATACCTACCAAAAAAAATCCTAAAAGGGAATTTAGATACACGGGGAACCAAGTAACAAAAACAGTGCGGGAATCTGAAAGAGAAAAGGAAATATAAGGAAAAGAGGAGAGGATTATGAGGAGAAGGGAGGGGAGAGGGTCCGCCCCAAAGGGAAGGGACAAAAGGGGAAAACGGACCCAGCTGAGGAATCCCTCGGGGTCACCAACTCCCGAACTCACCAGCCGGGAGCCCCTGAGGGTGTAGCATTATCTAGGGTGCACCAGAAGTGGTGGGGCTACATACACCCTGAAATGCAAATGCGGTAGCACTGCCGGAGACGTAATCGGGCTAGGCTATTGCGTTTTTAAATTAACTCCCGTTTCAGGGATTTTAGGTTTTGAGTGCGAATAGTTAGTTTAATAGTTGTAAAACAGTAGGGAGAGTATGTTTTGTATAGGTTTTAACTTGTATTATGGGTTATGTCGAGCTGAGAAGTGAATTTGGTTTAGCTTAAAGTGTATTTTTTTGGTCTGTTCTGTAGCCTGGATTTATTAAGTTTATTGTGCTGCTGGCGTGATTAAAAGCTGTAGGATTTGATGTAGAGTGCTAGGATTGCGTGGGGGAAGTGTTGGTGAGAGGGAGAAGAGTGAGGGGATGGGTTTATGGAGTTGTTGCTTGTTTTTCAACTGCTGTTTTTTGATGGCGTGCTTGTAGTGCCTACAACCCTGGTACAGGTTGATGGAGATTATCGCTTGCAGTGCTTGTAGCGGCGGGACCATAAACTACCGTGCTATAATGGCGGAGTCCTCACACTAGTTCCTTCTATTCGTCATGGTTTAACTATAGTTTACAACCATATAATCTCTCTAAAGTACAAACTCCGGATAGCTATCACCATTTAGCATTTCACCTAACATATATACTGCATTTAGCATACAGTGACAGTTGTAGTACCAATACTGCTACTAAATAATTGTACATATTGTAAATATTTTCACCTGTATTTCAAACATAGATTTTATAGCCTAAGTGTAATGGATCTGATGATGATCGCTTGACGATCGAAACTGGTCATCCTAGTGTTTTATTAATCTCATGTAATTTATTTCAGGATTAGGGCATAACCCATCTCTTTTGGGTACATTCATGTTGACCGACTGAAAAGCACTAAACTCTTGTCTTTTATATGTCATAAATCTATTACAGGAGTCGAAATGCAATGCTTTCCAGTCGGTTAACACGAACGTGCCCTATTGTAATGGGTGTTCCCTAAATTCTGAACGAAATGTACATGATATTTATAATAGTCTAACGAAACTAATTATATGGCACATCTTCAGAATATCCGATGAACGAGGAATTTTGTGAAACCAAAGGCAAATAAATAGAGATGATTCTAAATATGTAATAATTAAAGAGCTTTCAAGAGTCGGCATTGCGAAGGACAACATTCTGAATTGGAGCAAATTAGACAGTCAAAAACTACCAGGATTTTAAGGTAGGGGCAGAACCAACTAGACAGAGAAGACCTCTTTCAGAAGATCGAAAGAAGTCACTGATGGCCTCAAGAGATACTGGAAGACATCAAAACTGTCATATAAACAGGAGCAACACATAGAATATGAAATTGATTGTAAACGAATAGTCCATAGTCGCTTAATTCGAAAGTAACACAGCATATTGTTACACCCCGAGCCCCCGTAGGGCATTTATCACCCCCTTCTTCACGCCACAATCCCATACAGCAAAGCAACCACAACAACAACCACTCTGGGCTGACAAACCAACTCACACATGAAGCAACATTGCAACACAATGCAAGCATCGAACAATTAACAATATCTGGAACAAATAATCACACGAGAATGCTGACACAGCTTGCGACATAGTGTGGTTTACCTTAAATAGGAGCCCCTCCAAAGACCAGGGTCCCTCGTCAGTGAAACTGCTGTCAGACGTCATCGCCGCTGCTCTACGGACTAGGTGAGTGCTGCTCAAGGTTTATCCTTAGACATTCCTTTCAAACTCCGTGCTTCAGTTATTTTGTCATCAGATTTCACTAAACTGCTTTTTACCTAATTTATTTGGGGCCACCGGAAGCCCTCCAGTATTTCTGCATTCCCCATCATTGTAGAATTAAACCATGTATGCACACCTAAACTGACTCCTCACATTCTTTAAGAGGCGGGCGGAGTCAGCCCAGATTACCCCACTAGAGAGTCAGGTCCCTTTATTTCAAAACGTTGCCGCTAGTTTCGCTGTAGTCGCTGTCGCCTAGTAGTTACATGGTGCGTACATAGGTATCAGCACGGATGACCCCCTACAATGAAGGTGGTTCAAGGTCGTGCGTGCGGGAATACTGTTACCGGTACCCAAGTTAGCGGTCGTCTGTCACCATCCCCAGTTGTTCAGCTCCAAGACTCTGTCCTTGTGACAGTAGAGGAATAATCTCTCGCAGAGTCTGTGGATGAATCCGAGCATGAAGGAAAAACGATTCAAAGGAGAATAAAAATAAAATTTAATTATTATTATTGTGATCTTGCCCGGTGTGGCAACCTGTTCAACTCTCTACCATCGACGGCTTTTGTTATTATTATTATAATTATTAATATTATTTCAAAGAACGATAGTGCGTAGGGTATTGCTCATAGTAGATTTAAATGATGAATGTAGGATGAATAGGCTAAGGATTCTGTAGGATAATAATATAAACGCAACTAAAAAGGGGAAGATAATCTCGCTGTTCATCCCCTCAAAACATCATCCTAAACAACTTATAGGCACAAAATGCTATTTTTTGCCTACTTTTCACATTTTGCAAAAATGAGGAAAAAGTAGTCTTATGAGATCGGGCAAATGTCTGTCTGTCTGTCTGTCTGTCTGTCTGTCTGTCTGTCTGTCCTTCTGTCTGTCTGTCTGGCTGTGTGTGTGTCCCCCCCTATCAACTCCTAAATGGCTGCAGCAATCAAAACCAAATTTAGTATGAGTAAAGATGTGCACCGGAATAGCTCACGTCCATATTTGAAAATGATGTCAGTGCTACCAACTGCTGAAAAAACGCACTAGAAATTTGAGCTCCATGTTGGATATCCTGCAAGGTATGCATAGGAGCTATTCCAAAATTGGCACACATGTAGATAATACTATTTCAGTTTAATTTCCAGGAGGCCAACCATGACAGTGTTGCCAAAATAATTTTAAGCCTTCTAATAGGTCCAATGTTTAAATGCATATAACTTCTACACTATCAACTGGATTTCAACCAAATTTTGTATGTAATATCTGTACATAAACAGATATGACTGAGCGTATTCTTAAGAGCCACCAGGGCTGCCAACTGTTAATAATTGCTCTCTCTATTTTTTTTATCCAAATACCAATATATCAGAATGTGTGCAAGCCGACAGCTTTAAACTATGCACACGTATAGTACCTGACATGTTTGATTAATTTTTGAGTAACTTATATACGTCAGTTCTACCAACATGATTCTAAGCCTGCTGATAGGGCCAATTTTTAAATACATGTAACTTCTATACTATCAGTAGGATTTCATCCAAATTTCGCATGTGCTATGTGTAACATATCAGATATGACTATAAGTATTCTTCAGTGCAATCAGGGCTGCCAACTGTTAATAAATGCTGTCTATATTTTTTACCCTAATATCAATATATCAGAAAGTATGCAAGCCAACAGCTCTATACTTTGCACACGTATAGCACCTGACATTCTAGATTAATTTGGAGTAATTAATACAAGGCAGTGCTGACAACATGATTCTATGCCTGCTGATATGTCCAATTTTAAAATACATGTAACTTCTATACTAACAAATGGATTTCATCCAAAATTGGCACAACAAGATATCATAATATTTCAGATTATTTCTGACCAGCACACGCATGGTATTGTTGGCAACATGCTTTTACGCGGGCTGATAGATCCAGTGTCTAACTGCAAGTAACGTCCATTGGACTTCAACCAAATTTTGTATTCTGTACCTTAAGAGATGGAACTAAGAATATATTCAGTCACCAGGGCTGCCAACTGTAGTGCTCTATTAGGCTACATTATACCAGGTATATTTTGAACTAATTAGATATTTCGATATTACCAACTTAATTTCGTCATTATTCTAGATAGGTTCATATTCTGTAGAATAATCATTGGCATGAAAAGTAGGCTGTATAGTTCTTAACGGAACTTCTTGTTTAAATATGCAGTTGAAGAATTTAAAGCGATGAACCTTGGAAAATAAGCTTAGTATGACAGACGGTGGAATTCGATCCCATTTGTTTCCTGGATACATGGATAGCTTTTATTTTATTTTAATATGATATTTTTCGAAGTCAAATACTGTAAATGCGACGATATTACCGGAAATGTAAATGCAAAGCGGATCATATTGTTTTAGCACTGAAGTTCTAAAGTTACTGACATCAAAACGGATAGGCAGAACTTCAAATCTGAACATATGCCTCTTTTAGTGTTACCTCATCGAAACAAATTTAGATCTCTCAAGCGCAAAAACTTAACAGTATAGTGAATTTAATGTAAACTATTACCTAATTTTCGATGGCTTTACATTTTTGTTTATTGAAAATAATGCAGTGGCACACGCTTGCCAGATATAAACATTGATTTTGCAAATAATTCTGCTTGCATTCCTCCAGTTAAATTGTTGTAAATTTTACATACCATCATTAATTTATTTATATCGATACTAATGCACACTCTGCTTATTATAGTAGACTAATTATAGCCTGGATTTAGTGGAATATGACATTTAAATATTATTATTGCTTGCTGGTTTTTTATTATCTTGTAATTGATTTCGTGATTTTTGTAAATATGGTGCAATATCAGTCTGTGCAAATTTAGGAGGATTATAAATTAATATTACATTTAGCAATAGAGGGGGTGGGGGCCGGGAAACTCCAGCATCACCAATCTTTACTGCCCTACCTCCGAGGTGACGGCCAAGAATGCTAGCCGCTACACCACGAGGTGGTCCTCAAAATAGTATGCTATGCATAATGTGATAACGCAGAAAGAAATTAAAATGATTTTCTCCATGCTCTACCATTTCCTATATTGCGAAGTTCGAAACGTAATACAATAAGGTTTCACGCCGTCGCAGTTGCTGCTTATGCTCCATTAGATTGTGTATATTTATTCACTTGCTTTCATAAACATCTTCATACTAACATTGTGATTAATAATCGTTCAGACTAAACTAATTCCGGAAAATAGTTGCAAAGTAAATTTTCAACAATTTTTGTTTGAATATTTCAGAATATAACTGATTGTGTTTACAATAGCATCGAAGAGATACGTAAGGAACCCTGCTCCCTAGTACAGTATTGTTACGTGCCACCCCCTAGTGGCACTTTTGTTAACTGGATTACGGTGGGGGTACAAAGCACAACACCAATTACTGCTTAAAGAAATAATTAACTTTATTGTGGCCAGAAAATTACACTAGTCAGCAAATACAAGCAATTAGGAGCCTTACTCCAGTTTCCTCAAGTCTCTTCCTTGAGCGCTCTTGGCCCTTCCACTTGTCAACAGATCACAGAAGTTAAATCGTCCTAATGAGTACGGTGGCCTTGACAGAAACTACCTGCTCCTCTCCTTTATGTTCACCGACCACAATTACTTACGATCACTTGCTGCAGGCTATTTCGCTGTCCACAAGCTGGAGAAACAATGTCACTGGATTTCGTAACTCGCACAGCACTTCGTCACCACACTTCTGTCGCTCAAGATAATCGCTCACACTAGCTCGTAAAACACAACAACAACCACTGCTTGACGGGTCACTCTTATATAGCAGGCCGGTGACTCAATAAATGCTTCTAGATCCATCCAGGGTTCACGGCTTCTCGAGGTTTCCATCGCTGGTCCAGTCACGAATATTCTGGACTACCCCTTTGTCCTAGTAGCCCTGTTGCATAAGGCACACGCAATACAGGAGGCAGGCCACAGCCCAGCCCTGGGGCAGTTGTGACTCATGCGGCGAGTGATGACACAAACTCACAGCCGTAACAGTATTATGGAGAAAAACTGCTGCCGATTTGCTAGAATTATATGTACGTGTTGTTGTAACCATGACTGAAGTTATTAGCCTACTTTTCACATTTTGCAAAAATGAGGAAAACGTAGTCTTACGAGGTCACCCGGGCAGATATGTGTGTCTGTCTGTCCTCTTGTCTGTGTATGTGTCCGCCCCCAATCAATTCCTAAACGGCTGCAGCAATCGAAACTAAATTTGGTATGAGTGAAGATCTGTACCTAAATATCTCACGGCCATATTTGAAAATGATGACAGTGCTACCAACTGCTGAATAATCACAATTGAAATTTGAGCTCTATGTTGGATATTTCAGAAGTTATGCATGCGGACTATACTGAAATTGGCACACATATAAATAATTACATTTCAGATTAATTTCCAGGAGCCAATACATGACAATGTTGCCAACATGATTTTATGCGCGCTGATAGATCCAATGTCTACCTGCATGTAACGTCCATACTATCCATTGGACATCAACCAAATTTTGTATGTGCATTCTGTACCTTACGAGATGGAACTAACAATATATTCAGAGTCACAAGGGTTGCCAACTGTAGTGCTCTATTGGGCTACACTATTTTAGATATATTTTGAACTAATTAGGAATGTCAAGTATTACCAATATTATTGTAGATAGGTCTATATAGGTTAATCATCGGTATGGATTTTAAATTTTAAGAAAATTGGGCTCTTTATTTCGTGCTTGTTTTATCTTTTATTCTTAACAAAGAAGATATAAAAAAATACGTTTTTTGAAATTACTACATTTCTCATCACAAAGGATTAACTTTAATAATCAGCTACAGCATTTTATTATCAGCACAGAGTTGCTTCCGCTCCTCCGTTCGCAGTGCCGTGACGTAGCCTACAACTTAAGAAAATGGCCTATTACGGATCATACTTACAGTATGTAAGAGGCAACACTTTGTATCATACAGAAAAGCTCCATTCACCCTCTGGTGATCCCCTGGGATCGAATCTTATGCCTCTGTTATTTTTATCTCAACTAACCATCTCCAGGATGCCAATATATTATTATTATTATTATTATTATTATTTGCTATTGACGTCTAATTGTTTAAGTACATTTATTCGTTAGGGGATTGTATGCTGCTCCAAAAGATGAAGAAAAAATAAATTGGAACAAAACAAATAATTTAGATTTATAAATAAATATCACCCGATTGCATTTACACGAAAACACACACATTTTGATAGAAAACACCACCATTTCCTTTGTAGTTCCAATCTCAAGTCATCTAGGTTTAAGGTAGGCTATACTTTGATTTTTAAAAATATCCTTTTCTCATCGTATTGATCGAATTTTTTGAGATATATTCAAAATGCTGGGATGTATAATAAGATGCACATTTTATTTTAGGAACCTGTACATTGGTAAAGATTGTATCTTTCATTTGTATGAAGTAGACTTGAATTTGGCTCAATAGTTTGGAACCCAAGATGTGCGAATGCTAACGATAGAGTTGAATCGATAAAAAATAAATTCCCTATATACTTGGAATACGAAAGGACAAATGTATATCCTAAATATGCTAAGCGGGAATGTGGTGGCGCAGTGGTCAAGCTGTTGGCCTCTCACCACAGCGGACCAGGTTTGGTTCCCGCTGTATGCATGTGAGATTTTCAATGTGAAATGCCATGACCTGTGGTTCAGACTCCACGTAAAAAGGAGGTCCTGTGGCTCATGATTGCAAGATTGACGGTCACGTAAAACTACACATTTCCTTTAGGCTAAATATGCTAAGCATAATTTCTTACTGGAACTTTTTCTTTAAAGACTTTAGAGAAAAGTAGGCAGGTTATTACATTGAAATAATTTGATAACATCTTTGATAGACCTTATTTGTAATCTGAATTTGAACTATATGTTCCTTCGCAGTCAATAAGACCAAAACGTATAACATCCCACTGTCCAAGAACCAATACAGAGCAACATAAACATTCGCCTGCATCGAACACATTCAATATCTAAAAAGAAAAAAACATGCACACATTTCAATATATCAGACAGCACCCTTTGTTCATTTGTATTGAACAGAAATCACTTAATATCATACACTCCTGTTCAGCGAGTTTTAACATAATTTCAAGTACGATACTTATTAGAATAATATTTTGTCATATTATTATTATTGATTTAAGCCCACTACGGAGCGCTTATGACTAGTTCTTCGATGCTCTTTTCCGTTCCCAATATCTCTTGAGCCCTGCTGATAATTTCTCCTTTCTCTCCTGCGAAAGGGGCTTCCGACATTTAGGGACTCTAGGTGGTGGGGTCAAAGATTCTAACATAGCACAACATTTAGAACGATCTTCTACATCAAGGTCAGCAATTCCAGCCGAATCCAAGTCCTTTAGTACTTCAATTTTGTCATATGTATTATAAGTATCATTTTATATTAGTGTAGCAAACATATTAAAAATATTAAGGGTAATTCATATTGTTATTTCTCATAATTAGGTTGTAACCTGTTAGAAGAACTATAAATAAACAAATAATTAAAAATAAATAAATAAACAAATTAGTTTAATGAAATTCAGGCCCACTTTAGTGATGATTACTAACTAGTGATTGCTTGCTACTCATATAACAATTACTGTAACTTCAAAAGGCCATTAGTCGCTACATCATATTTGACTGACAAAGCAACATTATATTTACAAATCACCTCGTGGCGTAGTGGCTAGCCTACTTAACTGTCAACCCAGAGGTCCAGGTTTGGGAGCTTGGGGCTGGAACGGGATACACTGAGGCATGTGAGGCAGAACTGGGAAGAGATGGGTTACATTCTTACTTCAGCCATCCTGGAAGTTGTTTCCTCACGTATGCTTTTGGCAAATCCTGGGATGGTATCTAACTTAAGGACACGGCGGCCTCAGATACAATACCCGTCCCAATTACAAATACACACCCTAATACAACCATCACAATAACACAGGTTATTAGACACATTATACACATTCCCAAGTGCACTCGGCTACATGACCACCATACCCCGAATCTGCTAAACGAATCACCAACAACAACAACTCGATTTACAGTACAACAATGGCATAATCTTTTTTTCTTTTTGTCGTGAGGCCTCCTGAGAGGCCGAGTGCAGGTCTTTCTAGTCGACGCCCGTGGGCGACCTGCGCGTCGGGATGGGAGATGGAATGGATGAGGCATAATCTTGAAAGTAGCCTATAGTATATTACAGACATGATATAAAAAACGAAAAAGCTCATAATAAACACTGGAACTGCAAAAGACCTGTAGGCCATACACCATAATATGATGATCAAGAAAGCAGCATTCTATTTACTACAGGTTATAATGGTATATTCCTTCCATAAAATATGTCAAAACTATCATCCGAATGAGAACATCTTTACTATACTGTTCATTTTGTAACTTATGTAGGGATTTTAGCCTAAGGTTCTTAAAAACAAAAATGTATATTGTAGTGCAATTAATTCCTCGAGCAAGCAGGACATTCTAGAGGCCTATTACGATACTAAATACTCAATAAAATATAAACAATATTTTCAGAAGATGACAATCGAAATTTAATGGTTTTCAGTCTGTCAACACGATTGTACCCAATTGAAATGGGTGGTTCCCTAATCCAGAAAAAAATAAATAAAAATACAATTAATAAATACACTTGGATGACTAGTTTCGATCGTCTTGACTGGAATGAAGATGGGAAACCACAGAGGACAATCTTCATGGTTGCCGGAGGGGGGAATCGAACCTCCTCGCCTCCCGGATGTGAGTGACTACCTGCAGTCACGCCGTAACAACCACGGCTAACTCACCTGGTATCTGAATCAATTGAATATGCTACAAAATACTAAAAAAACAAACATGTAAATAACCATTATCTTCATATCTCCGCGACCAGAGAAATTGTAAAGTTTCCGCTAATTATAGGGAGGAAAGTTTCTAAACATTTTAACTCGACCTAATAGCCACTAAGCAACATTTATGAACTTTCGCAAAGTTTGAATTTTAGTACATAAGATTGTGAAAGGCGTTGAACTTTTTCTTGTGATGGGAGAGAGTAACATTTTTGGTCATATACAACAGAAACGACATTGCAAATTTACAATGAACAAAATTAGTACGTTCAAAAAAAATAATTAAAATCACAAAATTTTCTAGGGGGCTTTCAAAATAAAAAAGCATATTTGATAATTTTACACGATGTCACGGGACTAACAAATATGAAGGGGGCCCGTAAGTCCTAGCCCTAGGGCTCGTACTCTCCACAGCCCTGGCCACAACTAAGAGAATGTAACAAAGTAATTTCACCGTGTCCACTGCCAATACGCTGCCGAAGTGACGCGCCTAGCAACCGCACGGGCGCAGCCACATTGGACCCAAACAACTGTTTGCTAGGTTTTCTATACATAGGAAGCTGCATTAACGCTGCGCAGCGTCTTGAATTTTGTGGATAAAAAGGTCTAATATGCGTGAAATAAGGCAAACGCCTCCCGTGAAGATCATCTATAGTTTTGGAGCTACAAAATAGAAGTGACATTTTATGGATAAAGTGCGAGAATTTTGCGAGATAGTATGAACAAAGTTGACCTCACTCCTGAGGCAAGAATTGCTTGGCGGGTACTACAAATTATAATTATAATTAGTTATATTTTTAGTTATAATTATAGTTATAATTAGTGAATAGAGTATATCTAATATAGTGAGATAATTAGGACATATATGTCACATAAAGGGGTTTTTGGTTCATGTGGGGAGGTAGGACGATAGGCCTTAATTGTAGACTTCTGTAACCAGTTAGTGAGCACACAGGTTAGGCTTTGTTAATTTGATTTGTTTTCAAACAAATGCGGCGTTGTGGTAAACACACAAATTGTATTGAAATGCAGTCCTTGTTTCTTCTAAAGCCGTTGATGAGATTTGGCCTAAACTCTCTTTCAAAATATTTTAAACTGTTCCCTTATGCATTGGTAGACCTTAAGATCATTTTATTCGTCACTTACTGGTAGGGCCTACGGTACTTTATTTTCCGTAGTATTGATCATTCATGCTGGACGTGATCCACAATATCCCGAGATGTTATATTTTCATGTTTTCACTTAATTTAAGTTAAATATCTTAGGCCACATCTCTACGACGTAATGTGCATCTCGTACGCAATATTTTACAACTTTATTGGACAACTATGTTAAATTACTGTGGAAAATATACTTATGTACAGTTTTCATACTAATATATAAAAATGAGATGGTGTGTGTCTGTCTTTCTGTCTGTCTGTCTGTCTGTCTGTAACTCAATAACGCAAGAACCACTGGTCCGATTTAAATGAAACTTTGCACGGATGTAGCTGATTTACAAGGTTTACATATAGGATACTTTTGATTTCGAAATTTTGCACTATTAAAAAATGGCGACCATTTTTAGTGACTTCACTACACCCTTTGGTTTCAAAATTTCATATTTCCATGTCAAACAAAAAGAGAACGGTAGGAAATAGCAAACTTTTGATGGCACATACGAACTTTGAAATTTAATTTTCTATCCAAAAGGTCCTTATCACTTTTCGTGTATCTCCAACGGTTAGCGAGTAAAACCGACATTTGTGACGTCACTACACCATTTGGTTTCAAAATTTCATAATTCCATTTCAAATAAAAAGAGAACGCTAAGAAATAGCAAACTTTTGATGGCATACATGAGCTTTAAAATTTAATTTTCTATCCGAAAGTTCCTTATCACTTTTCGTATATCTCCAACGGTTAGCGAGTGAAACCTAAATATGTGCAATAAAACACGGTCAACACCGACCGGTGCAGTATATCTCTCTATATATACAAATGAAAGTTTGTCTGTTTTTCTCTGAATTTCTACGGAAAATTGAGTTATTTACGCGTTTCAGACTGTTTTTGATGGATGCGCGCGATTTTTTTTCCGCCTATCTGTCTGTTTGTTTGTTCGTCTGTGGACAACTTTGTTCTCTTATAACTCGAGAACGGCTGGGTGTATCAACGTAAAATTTGGTACATATATCCATCAGAGGCACGACACTTATCCTTGATATAACTCTTCTCCGTACCCCTCATGAAAGGGGGCCTATCCCCTTAAAATACATGCTGAAATAGGCGTAGAAGGACGAGACAAAGCTCATTTTCAGCCCCTCAATGTGAGAGACAAAACTCGGGTACCCCAAAACCACATTTTAAGGCCCTAAGACCAACCGTTTTTGAGATATTCACAGAAAACTAATTTCATTTAATAAACTAATGAACAAATGCAAGCCAGTAACCATGGCAACAGATTCTCAGAAGTCCATCTATTGCTGTAAGACGCAATGCAATTTCATTAATTACATTAGTGTGAAAGTTTGCAAACGGCTAGAAGGTTATCATGGAACCAAATTAAGCCGTAAAATTCATCAATACGTTTAACGCGCTTAAGGGGATCAAGGGGTACTCTAGAATTTGTTCACGCGATTTACACATGCGGTTGTGGTACGGCAGGTCTATTATATTCCTATCCCCATATTCATTAATTCATTCATTCATTTCGAATAGGCCATCTATGGACCGCGTCATTCCCACTGTCTCCTACTGGCGTTGATATTTGCTCAGTACGCCCGCATTCGTTCTCGGTGGACTTCCTTCCGTTCCTGGGTCCAAATCTTTCCCGTTTTCAGCTTCGGTTTTTATTGGAAACCTTTGCAAGCTTGAAGTTTCCTTTTGAGTGGGGCGCGCTCCTGAATGTCTATTGGTGTAATCCCCACTTCTTTCAGATCTTTATCCAGTTCTATGAACCAGGCCCATTTTATTTTCCTCTCCTGAAGGTAAGTTATGTTGCGGTTGGTCAGTCTCGCTGGGCTCATTCGTTTCACATGACCAAAAAATGGTATCCTTCTCTTCCGGATGACGTTACTTATCTTCTCCACATGAGTATATAGTTCATGGTCTTCTGTATTCCCCATTGTCTTTGATGGAACCAAATACCTTTCTCAAAATTTTTCTTTCTTTGGCCTCCAGTTTCTTGACCAAGCCTTTTTTGTTCATCGTGAGGCATTCAGAAGCAAGCAAGACCTCCGGACGGATGACACTACAGTAATGTTTTAGTTTTGCGTTGAAGGATATTGACCTTTTCTTATAGATGTCCTTAGTTAAATGGTAGGCCATTTCCATTTTGCTCATGCGTGATTGAATGCTTCTTTCTCTGATAATATCCCTTCCCTGACCCGTCCTGAAAAGAAAAGTACATGGCCATTGGCTGCATTAATAATTTAAAAAAATAGGTGTTATAATTTCTCCCTATATTATATTATTATTATTAGTATTATATTATGGCGTACAACGACGAGACAAATCCCCTCGGTGCCCGAAACAAAACTCGAGGGCCCTAAAGGGTCCTCGAAAACTATATTATAAGGCTCTAAATCCAATAGTTTCTGAAATATTCCCAAAAAACTAATTTAATTTCATTTAACAAACTAATGAAGGAATGCAAATCGGTAACCATGAGAACATTATATCAAGGGGTGGCTTACAACTTTCCTTCTATTTCTGTAAGAAGCAATGTCACTCCATTCATTACATTTCTGTGGAAGTTTGCAAATGGCTATAAGGTTATCACGGAACTAACGTAGACCGTATAATTCATCAATGCAATTAAGGGGTGACGGGGTAACCTAGAATTTTTTCATGCAATTTTCACGTTCGACATATAGTACAGAAAGTCTATTATATCTCCAAACAGCAACATTATTTTCAAAAATTCCTGAATTGAACCAGCATTTTTTGCGGCTTTTAGGAATTTGGGTAATTTGAGGCTAAAGAACCTGAATTTTCATGCACCACAAGCCTTTATAATTTATGAAAGGGGTCTTCCTGTGTATGGGCACCTAGCACAACGTAGAGGGTCAGTTTTTATGTGACGTGTATTGCGTTTCGTCTACAAGGCATTCAATTCTATTTCACGTCAGGAAGTACACGTTAGGTGAATTTAGTCTGAGAGCACATTTTAACTAATTTTTTCTTTTGTCGACAAACGGGTTCATCGTAAGGATGATTTTGTTTGATACTGTGTGGTAGATATACCCATATTTGGATATCTCAGTAATATGTTGTAGACAATAGAATTGTCTGTCTGTCTTTCTTTGTATCTTTATGTAGCCTACGCCTATAAATCGTGTTCGGATGCTTGGAGCATCGTAAAATTAGGTAGGCTATGGTAGCCATGAGAGTCATTACACCAATCATTTATAAAACTCTTCACCCCCCTTTTCATACAGTAGAAGGGTGGATATAGAGAAAAACTTCTCAATACATGCTAAAATAGGCGAAATATAAATTTAAAAAAGTCCTCTCGGCACGCCGGAAGGAGGAGGTAGATTTCACCGGACAAACGTGGAGATAGGCGAAAATAGGCAGAATATGCAGGTTTTCGTAGAAGGATCAGACCTCATTTATCGCGTGAAAGTATTTTATAATTGGAGATTAATTAACTTTGTTTTTCTTCATTTTAAACATATTTTAAACATTTTATTGTCTTATGGGGACGGTAACCTTCTTGTCATTTGGAGTCCATTTTTAGCCTATTTTCAATTTTGGAAAAATAGGCTTATGAGATCACCTTTTGTCCGCGTGTGTGTGCGTGTGCGTGTGTGTGTGTGTGTGTGTCCCCCTAATAAAATCTAAACGGCTGGAGCGATTTCAGTGAAACTCGGTAAGTTCATAGCACTATTCCCGGCGACCTCGACCGTGCCCATCGAATTTTGTTACGTCTCACCAATCCAACATGGCGGCCGTGCGAAATATTTCACTAGCATTCAATATCTCCGAAACTATAACGGATATCGCCCTGAAATTGTGTACGGTGATAAAGGGTACTACTAGAAGTTCACCTATGAGACTTTCAAAAACCTGGTTAGTACAAAACCAACATGGCGGCCAAGCGAAGTGGAGACTTTTAAATTGACTTTTCTCGCGATTTAACTATCCAAACGTAATGAAACTTGGTACAGCAAATATTTACACACATTGTAATGCAATGGAGTCTAATTTAGTTCAATTGTTTACATAACCTCAAAATGGCGGATGTGCGAAATATTTCACTGACATTCTATATCCCCGAAACTATTACAGATATCACCCTGCAATTTTGTAAGGTGATAAAGGGTACTGATACAAGTTTACCTATGTATAATTCATAAACCTGTAAAGTACAAAACGAACATGGCGGCCAAGCGAATTTGAAATATTTTAATAGACTTTTCTCGTGAGTTAACTCTCTGAGCGCAGTGAAATGTGGTACAGTAAATGATTTTGCTGATTGTAATGTACTGCCATCTAATTTAATTCATTTGTTTACATAACCTCAAGATGGCGGCTGTGCGAAATTTTAAAATTAAGTTTTTATTTCTTGTGTCGTAATCATGCGATCGAAGTGAAAGTTTGAATAATGAATCTAGGCAATAAGTGTCCTTGAATGGTACATAACTCTATGGCCTATACATATAACAATCCTAAATGGCAAGCTTCCGTAATATTTAGACGGTTCTCAATATCTATGAATCTTTTACAGCAACCAAACTGAAATTTTTATGTTCATAGAGACTATGAACATATGTTCACCTATAGGACTTTCAGTAACCTGGTGAGTACGAATCCAACATGGCGGCGACGCGAAGTATAAATATTTAAATGGACGTTTCTCGCGAATTAACTATCCGAGTGCTGTGAAACGTTACACGTTAAATGCTTACACAAATGTTGATCCACTGGCATCTAATTTATTTCATTTGTTTGCATAATCACAAGATGGCTGCTGTGCGTAATTTTAAAATCTCGTTTTTACTTCTTGTGTTCTAATCATGCGATTGAAGTTTGAATACCACACGTACACAATAATCTTAATATAATAGTACAAAAATAAAAATCCAACCTGGCGACCAACTGAAATATTTAGACGGTTCTCAATATCTACGAATCTGTTACAGCAATTAAACTGAAATTTTGTATGTTGATAGAGGCAATTAACATGAGCAGGATATATGAAAATAGGCTGTACAGTTCTTCACAGAACTACTTGTTATACTTGTGGTCACACTGTCCTTATGCAAGGTTTCGACACTGATGTGTAACTATGTAACGGTCTGTTACTTCTTCACGCAAAATTGTATCTCCCGCAGAGATGTTGGTTGGTTCCTCAGTTTAGGGGCTGCGACAGCGCGGTCATATAACCCCGTGTACTTTGGGTGAGTGTAGAATCTGTCTGATAAACGATGTGAATTGTGATAGCTGTATTAGTCTGTAATTCAGGTAAGGAATGCAGACGCTAAATTTCAAGCATTAGTTCCTAATATTTCTACCAGATACTACCGTCAACGCCACCTAGCTGTGAACTTGGCTACTAGATGCCTCCTCAATCAGCAACTCGCAACGAACGTTGGAACTTCCCCTCCAAAGGAAAGCTTACTGAGGGATTTTTAGCGCTCTTAGGAAATCCGACGACTTTGGCCGGCTTTGAACCCGCGACCTTGGGCATAGAAGTTCAGCATGCTACCAGTTACGTCACCGAAGCCGCTTCACACTTAGTCAGATGGAAATCTGAATCTGATCTCGCGCAAGTGCGTTGTCATGGCAACGTCTGATGGCTCATCCCTCATCAATTTAGTAGTGTTGCCATGTCAACCATTGATAGCTCTTGGCATTTTCTTATAATTCCGAAATCATTTTTCTCATCCCTTGGCGCAATGATGGCTCATATCAAAAATTCTTTCAGACAAACGTTTTAGGTAATTATTAGGGGAATATTGTCCATTTTGTACGGTTTTGATATTGTGCCTATTAACAGAGATATGATTAATGTTTCCCGAAAAAAACACTTTTCCCACCCCTTTGGTCAATGGTTGGTGCTATCAAAAAACGTTTCAAACATAAATTTTTGAGCTTTATCTGACACATAGTATGAACTTAGAACGGATTCGATATTTCACATATTAAGAGAGTTATAGCAATATTTCATTTTTTCGAAAAAAAGTCCCCCATTTTCACCATCTTCGACCGATTTAGCCCAGTAACGAACTCGACCGAGATTTTATGGGTATACATATTCGGTAAAAAAATCAAAGTGATTGGTGCAAAATTACGGCAGTTATCGTGTCCACAAGAAACCGATATACATATATACACATACAGGGTCTTTCATATAAAGTAAGAACGGCTTGCGGCAGTTTTGTTATTCGTTGCTGCGGTGGCCTTGTCCGAGCTTGTGGCGAGCCAAGGCCCCCTGATGTACTATTGAAAGCGCGCGCATAGTACATGCGAGGGCTGTTTCTGTATTTTTCAAGTTCCGGTGGACTGTATAAAAATAACAGAAACAAATGTTTCAATCGTTTGGCGATTATGTTGAGACATAAGAATAAAACAAGCACACATTTAGTAGTAAAATCAGTTTGGTATATCAATCTGTTATTTTTATACAGTCCATTGGAACTTGAAAAAAAAACAGCCCTCGTATGTACTATGCGCGCGCTTTCAATAGTACAGGGGCAGATGACCTCGTAGTTCCGCCCCTTAAAACAATAATAACTAACTAACTAACTAACTAACTTCAATAGTACATCAGGGGGCCGTGCCGCAGCACAAACTCGGCCAAGGCCACCGTAGCAGCGAATAACAAAACTGCCGCTTGCCGTTCTTATTTTATATGAAAGACCCTGTATTACATAAATTATATATACACTTTTGAACTGACGGTGGTTTTGGGGTCTGGGGGATGTGAAACGCGAAGATATGTCGAAATTTTCCGGAAATCGAAACATGGTACCCATTGCAATAGTTAGCTTTCTAATGAAATCTACCTAAAATACTACCATCAACGACACCTAGCTGTGAAGTTGGCTACTAGATGCCACCGGAACCATCAACTCGCAACGAACGTTGGAACTTCCCCTCCGAAGGAAAGCAAACTCAGGTTTTTTTAGCGCTCTTAGTAAATTCGACGACTTCAGCCGGGTTTGAACCCGCGACCTTGGGCATAGAAGTTCAGCATGCTACCAGTTCCGATACCGAAGTCGCTTCCCACAGACATATGAAAACTGAATGTGATCTCGTGTAGTGGCGTTGTCATAGCAACTGCTGATGCCTCATCCCTTATCAATTAAAAGTAAAGTTGTCATGGCAACCACTCTTGGCACTTGGCATTTTCTTATAATTTAAATCATTTTGCTCACCCCGTGGCGTAATGGTGGGTCATATCAAAAATTCTTTCAGACAAAAGTTTTAGGTAATTATTGGAGGAATATTGTCCATTCTGTGCGGTTTTGATATTGTGCCTATTAACAGAGATATGATTAATGTTTCCCGAAAAACCCACTTTTTCCCAACCCTTTGGTCAATGGTTGGTGCTATCAAAAAACTTATTTGACATAAATTTTTGGCAATTATCCGACACATATTATGAACTTTGAAAGGATTCGATATTTCCTGTATTAAGAGAGTTATAGCGATATTTCACATTTTCGAAAAAAGCCCCCCATTTTCACCCCCTTTGACCGATTTTGCCCATTAACGAACTCGACCGAGATTTTATAGGGATACATATTATGTAAAAAATTCAAAGTGATTGGTGCAAAATTACGGCAGTTATCGTGTCCACAAGAAGAACGGGTACTTCTGCTAGTATACGATAAAAATAGGAAATAATGACGACTCATAGATGAAGCAAGCCATGTTGTATTGCTCCAGTTGCTTAGCAACGGAGCGGAAGTGACGTCGACTTCGGCAGCGTATTGTAATGAAGTGAGTGACAGCACCTGGACATGAGCTGATTTCATCACTTCCTGGCATGAGATTACTCTCTCTCAGAAGCAGTCTCTGTCTTCACCTTGTTTCAAGGATATGACTTTGCGACGATGCGGTATCTGGCGGAATCCGGCTGAACTACCAGCACCTCGAGGCAAGCATTAGCAACTCAATATGCTTACATTTTCTAAAATCTCGATTAAACATATACAGAATTCTTAATTTTGAAATATGTTTCAGTAACACACTAGAGAAAACTATAAGCTGTCTTGCAGTGGAGTTTGTTTCTGTTTTAGACATCATCTGAAGGCATAGAAGAGTTTAGGAAAATCGCAGTTCAGAATTCTATTTTATATGAAGAATTGTAATTTTTACTACAGTTTTTATAGCTATCTTTGTATTCCTGTTCGATATGCTTTTGCACTGATGAAAAGTGTATAAAATACTACAGTGCGCTATAGAAACAAAATAACTTTACCTTGTCCCGTTTCTTTGTAAAACGTTTTACAAACTCTTGACCCATGTTAGAACAAGTGCTGGGCTGGCGGTCGACCGTTCTAACTCCGGCCGGCTCTTAAACGCCCTCGCTCAAACCCTGGACTCCTAGCTCGCTCCAAGCGAGTCCCCTTCCGCTGCGCCACGCACGTCTCAGCGGCTTGCCTGTCGGCCAGCCGGCTGTAAATTCTAGCTCAGCATTTCAGTACTCGCACACATTAGCAAGGTCACTAGTCGGCCTCTAAGTCTCGCTGACGCACCATTTCCTCAGTACAGCTACACTCAGGTTTTCGCCCTCTACACAGCTCAGTACCCCATCCATTAGACGCTGCCCTGCTCAGGCTACACCACCGAGGGCGATACAATATATATACACAAGGTGAGTCATCTTCCCCTAATAATATTCATTTATGCAGCCCTACTAACGTGCACTCTCTGTGGTTAACAGCATGAGGCTGGTTGGCAGCAGCTCGCCATTCTTCCCGTCTCTCAGTCTTCCTCTTCAGTTCACAGTATGAGCCACAACCCATATCTTGCAGTATTTGACTCATGTACTCCAGCCTGGGTCTTCCTCTACAATTCTTGCCGTCTACTGTTTCCTCGATTATAAGCTTAATCCGTCCATTGTGTCGCAGTATGTGGCCCACGAGGTGATTCCTTCTTCTTTTTAAATATTTAAGGAAGCATCTTCTCTCTCCCACTCTTCTAAAGACTTTCTCATTTGTGACCATTTCTTTCCAACTGATTTTCATAATCCTTTTATAGCACCAGGTTTCAAATGCTAGTAGTCTTTTCCTCTCTCCCTCTCATATTGTCCAAGATTCGCTGCCATATAGCGCGACGCTCCGTACATACGTCTTAAACATTTGTTTCCTCACATCAAGACTTATGTTCCTTGCAGTAAATAGGTTCTTCTTTTTATAGAAAGCGTTCTTGGCTTGGGCAATCCTACTTAATATCTCTCTGTTGCTTCTTCCATCATTCGCTATTTTACTTCCCAGATAATTAAATTCATTCACTTTTTGTATCTTTTCATTTCTTAACTCTATTGATGTCTGGTTTTCGCCATTTCTACTGCAGACCAAAATTTTTGTTTTATTTGTATTTATTCTCATATTAAATTCTTCCTCCATTATTTTGTCCATCTTGCTCATGATCTTTTGTAAGTCTTTTTCAGTAACGTGCATTGGCAGGAAGGTCGATATTTCTCTACTTGCATCCCGTATGGTTCTAATGCAACACAAACATATCCCGCAAACGTTACTGAACACTATTAGTTTCCCCCTCTTACTAGTCTGTTGTCACATTGAAGGAAAATTAATAGTGTACAGTGTCGATTGCAGGATTTGCTTGCAGTGCATTACTACCATACGGGATGCAAGTAGAGAAATATCGACTTTCCTGCCAATTCCGTTAGTTGGGCTGCATAAAACAATATTATCAGGGGCATTTGGTTCACCCGGTTCGAAACTGCTCATCCAAGTGAAATTATTAATCTAAAGTAAGTATTTTTTTCGTTAGTAGAATTTTGGTATTTAATTGTTAGTAGAAGTTTAGTATTTTGTAGTAGAATTGCTCTTTACTTATTCTGAAAGGGAGTAGCAGCCTTTCAGAATAAATCAATTCTTTACTAGTCTAATAGACGGTTAAGTTATTGATAATATTAGCCAACTAATGGCTACACTGCGTTCTGCTGCACGGCTGAAAGCAACGGGAAACTACAGCCGTAATGCTATTCCCGAGGATATGCACCTCTCTATGCATAATTACATGTGATGATGGCCTCCTCCCTTGTAATATTTCAATCCGGAGGTAACCTAGTCCCCCGTTCGGATCTCCGGGTGGGGACTACTCGAGAGGGGGTTAACATCACAGAAGTGACAAAGAGGAAATCTGACATTCTACGGATCGGAGCGTGGAATGTTAGAAGTCTGCTAGGAAGTGGAAGGTTAGAAAACTTAGAAAGGGAAATGGATAGGTTGAGGTTGGATTTGGTTGGGATTAGTGAAATGCGCTGGCAGGAAGAACAGGACTTTTGGTCAGGAGACTATAGGGTCATTAGCACTAAATCAAACAATGGCCAAGCAGGAGTTGGTCTCATATTGAGTAGGAACCTTGGACAGCGGGTGGAATATTATGAGCAATACAGTGAACGGATTATTGTAGCAAAAATCAATACTAAACCTACGTGCACCACAGTGGTAAAGTCTATATGCCTACCAGTCAAACTGATGATGAGTATGTTGAAAAGGTCTACGAAGAAATAAATGACATTCTGAGGTATATCAAAGGTGATGAAAATGTTATAGTAATGGGAGATTGGAATGCTGTGGTAGAAAAAGGGAGGGAAGGGAAGATAGTAGGAGATTTCTGATTAGGTGAAAGGAATGATCGAGGAAGCAGGCTGATGGAATTCTGCACCGAACATGAGTTGGTCATAGCTAACACCTTATTCAATAACCACAATAGAAGAATATACACATGGATGAGACCAGGAGATACAGGGCGTTACCAAATCGACTTCATATGGTCAAGCAGAGGTTTCGAAACCAGATTTTGGATTGTAAAACATATCCTGGTGCTGAGATAAACTCTGACCACAATCTGGTTGTAATGAAATGCAGATTAAAGTTGAAAAAACTGAAGAAAAGCCAAAATCCAAAAAGGTGGGCAATAGACAGACTGAAAGTAAAGGATGTAAACGAAAGATTCAATAAGAGTATAAAGGAAGGACTAATCAAAACCCCTAAACAAACTTCAATTGCAGACGAATGGGCACTTTTGAAGAATGAAATAAAAAATCCGCAGAAGAAAACAGTGGTAGGAAAGAAAGAATAGGTAGAAAACCGGGGATCACTCAGGATATACTAGAATTGATGGATGAAAGGCGGAAACACAAGAATCTAAGAGATGAAAAGGGGAAAGCAGAATACAGACGTCTGAGGAATGAGGTTAATAAGAAGTGCAAGGAAGCGAAAGAAGAATGGTTGAAAGAGAAATGTGCAGGAATAGAAAATTGTCTGAAATTAGGAAAAGTAGACACAGCTTATCGAAGGATTAAGAATACTTTTGGGGAAAAGAAGACTAAGTGCTGTAATATTAAGGACACAAATGGAAAGCCTCTGACAGATAGGGAAGAAAATGTTGAGAGATGGATAGCTTACATAGAGTGCTTGTATAAAGGAAAGGAGATAGAGAATCATGTAATGGAAAGGGAGGAGGAAATTGATGAGGATGCAAAAGGAGATTTAATATTGAGATCTGAATTTGACAGAGCATTAGAGGACTTAGGCAGGAACAAAGCACCAGGCATAGATGATATACCGATTAAGTTGCTACGCTGCATAGGAGATGAAGGTCTGATCAGGTTATTTCACTTGGTGTGTAGGATTTATGAGACAGGTGAGGTACCCCCTGATTTCAAGAAGAATGTTATCATCCCTATACCCACCGACAGTAGTGGCTACGCGGGCTAAAGCTCCGCGTTAGGTCAAGGGGCCAAGCTCTCTGCTGACTCGGTAGACGCGTGGGTTCGAGCCCCACCGTCGGCTGTCCTTGAAATGGTTTTCCGTGGTTTCCCATTTTCAACACCAGGCAAATGCTGGGACAGTACCTTCTGACAGGCCACGGCCGCTTCCTTCCACATCCTTGCCCAGTTTCATTCATCTTCATCCTTTCCATCTCTCATCCCGACGCGCAGGTCGCCCACGGGCGTCGACTAGAAAGACCTGCACTCGGCCTTTCAGGAGGCTACACGAAAAAAAAAAAAAAAATCCCTATACCAAAGAAAGTGGGAGCTGACAGATGTGAAGATTACCGTACAATCAGCTTGATTACTCATGCTTCAAAGATCCTGTCTAGAATAATTTACAAGAGGATTGAAAGCCAGATAGAAACGGAGTTGGGTGAAGACCAGTTTGGTTTCAGGAGAAATGTAGGAACAAGGGAAGCTGTACTAAGTCTTAGGCAGATTTTGGAAGGTAGAATAAGGAAAGATAAGAGAACGTTCATGGCATTTGTAGACTTAGAAAATGCTTTTGATAACGTTGATTGGACTAAATTTTTTGACATTTTGAAATCTATTGGAATAAAGTACAGGGATAGGAGGGTGATATACAATCTATACAGGAACCAGACAGCTGTCATTCGAGCTGAAGGACATGAGAGAAAAGCTGGTATTCAGAAAGGTGTAAGGCAAGGCTGCAACTTATCACCCATACTTTTCAATCTTACATTGAACAAGCAATGAAGGAAATTAGAGAAACATTTAAAGTGGGAGTGAAGATTCAAGGAGAAATAATTTCAACTCTGAGATTTGCTGATGACATCGCCATCTTGGCCGACACGCCTGAGAATTTGAATGAGTATTTGAATGGTATGGACTCCGTCTTACGGAAAGAATACATGATGAAAATTAATAAATGTAAAACAAAAATACTGGAATGCAGCCGAAATAAATCAGAAACCTCTACGGACATCAAATTGGCAGGTGAAAAGCTGAAGGAAGTAGGAGACTTCTGTTACTTAGGAAGCAAAATAACCAGTGATCGACGGAGCAAAGAGTATATAAAAAGTAGGTTGGCTTGGCTCAGGCAAGGAAAGCATTTCTACAAAAAGGAATCTGTTGACATCGAATATAGATTTAGGTATTAGGAAGTCATTTTTGAAAGCCTTTGTCTGGAGCGTGGCACTCTATGGAAGTGAAACTTGGACTATTGGTGCAGCAGAAAAGAGGAGAATTGAAGCATTTGAAATGTGTTGTTACAGGAGAATGATGAAGATCAGATGGGTAGATAGGGTTACAAACGAAGAGGTATTAAGGCGAGTGGGAGAGGAGAGATGTTTCTGGCGACTGCTATTGAAGAGAAGAGATAGGTTCGTAGGACACATACTAAGACACCCAGGAATAGCAAGCTTAGTTATGGAAGGAAGGGTCGAGGACAAGAACTGTAGGGGTAGACCAAGGTTAGAATATGTTAAACAGATTGCCTCGGATGTAGGGAGTGGTAGCTATGTAGAGATGAAACGATTAGCTCAGGACAGGGAGGTATGGAGAGCTGCATCAAACCAGTCAAAAGACTGAAGACTCAAACAACAACAGTAAATATTTTCAGGATTAGGAAAGCACCCAGTACAATATGGGAACAATAATGATGACCGACTGAAAAGCATTAAATGTCGACTACTAAGGCAACACTGAACAAGTACTGCTCGGGTCCAAGCTCTGTGAAATTGCGGGGAGAGGGGAAGGGGCAGGGAAGGGTCAGGCGAGAAGAGAAGTGTCTGACAACAGCCCGCCGAGATATCTGCTATTCCTTCCTATTCCAATACTGCTAACATAGGGCAGTTGCTCAAACCACTGTGGTGTTACGAATGAGTGAGTGCGTCACCGACCAATATATAAGGTTCTGTTACTACGCACGGACCGGGAAGCCTCATCACTCGTCACCATCACTTCTTAGTCCGCGATCCACATTCCTCTCCGGTTCACGCAGTTTGGACCCGAGCAGTAGTTCCGTGAAGAATTATACAGGCTATTCTCATATACCATACTTCTGTTAATTGCCTCTATCAACATACAACATTTCAGTTTGATTACTGATTCGTAGATATTGAGAACCGTCAAAATAATTCGGATGATAGCCATGTTGAATTTTTAGCCTATTTTCAATATATAAACGAATAGGCTTATGAGATTAGGTACTTTTTGTCCATGTGTGTGCGTCGGTGTGTGTGTGTGTGTCCCTAATAACTTCTAAAAAGCAGGAGCGATTTCAATGAAACTCGGTAAAGTCATAGTGCCATTTTGACCGACCCCGAACGTGCCCTTCAAGTTATATTACATCTCACCAATCCAACATGGCGACTGTGCGAAATATTCTACCGGCATTCAATATCAGTAGTGTCAATTGGACAGTTCTGCTAACAAAAGGAAGTTGTGAGCCCCTGCGACCTTGGAATGGAAGGAGTCATGCTAGGAGGGTGTGCTTGGATTCGTTTTTTTCGCCTCGTCGTGCTCTTTACGGGAATGTAGGTGTCGAAAAGGTGAAAATAGGGTTTTGAATTTTTTGAAAACCGAAAAGTGATCATGACGTGTGTAATAGTATTTTTTTTCGTCTCGTTGCGCTCTTTACGGGAATGTAGGTGTCGAAAATGTGAAAAGCTGGAATCATGGTTTTTTGATGGAATATGGGTTTTTGTGATTTTCCCTAATATTGCGAAAACTGAAAACGTGATCATGACGTGCGTGATATTATTTTTTGATATCGTTGTCCTCTTTACGGGGATGTAGGTATGGAAAAGGTAAAAAGCTGGAAACACGCTTTTTTATGAAAAACGGGTTTTTGTGATTTTCCCTAATATTGCGAAAACTGAAAACGTGATGATGACGTGCGTGATAGTATTTTTTCGTCTCATTGTCCTCTTTACGGGGATGTAGGTATGAAAAGGTAAAAAGCTGGAAACATGTTTTTTTGATGAAAACTTGGTTTTTATGATTTACCCTAATATTGGGAAAACGGAAAACGTTATGATGACGTGCGTGTTAGTATTTTTCGTCTCGTTGTCCTTTTTACGGGGATGTAGGTAAGGGAAAGGTAAAAAGCTGGAAACATGGTGTTTTGATGGAAAATGGGTTTTAGTGATTTTCCCTAATATTGGGAAAAAGGAAAACGTGATGATGCGTGCGTGATAGTATTTTTTCGTCTCGTTGTCCATTTTACGGGGATGTAGGTATGGAAAAGGTAAAAAGCTGGAAACATGTTTTTTTGATGGAAAATGGGTTTTTGTGATTTTTCCTAATATTGGGAAAACGGAAAACGAGATGATGACGTGTGTGATAATATTTTTTCATCTCTTTATTGTCTTTACGGGGATATAGGTATGGAAAAGGTAAAAAGCTGGAAACAGGTTTTTTTATGGAAAAGTTGTTTTTGTTAATTTTCGATTTATTTGGAAAACGAATTAGGCGATTTTTATGACGGGCATGCTGATGTATTTGTGCCGTTGTCCTCTTTACGGGAATGTAGGTATTGAAAAGCTGAAATCATGGTTTCCGTCATTTTTTCGAGATAGTTGAGGAAAACGGGGAAAAGGTAAGAAACCAGATTTGAAGTCACGTTATGTTAAGAGCTATTATGTTGGTAAAACACATATGCATTATTATTATTATTATTATTATTTGACATGGCTTGCCTGGGCTCACACGAAGAGAGATGACTTGCTCGGTGAAATGAGAATTGAAAGCTTTGAGACGGGCCCACGGCTAGCAAGACAAACAAGTGGTCTTATCATCGTAAGTGCGTTGCAGCCAGAGAGATAACAGCCTGTTGTTCGCATGCAGGTGCTGTTATCTGACCCAGACGTGTAACTCGATCTTGCAATGAAGGACATACAGCTCTGTCGAAAAGCTGATCATTGCATTCCCACGCACACACACACTCATGCAGAGTTTGCAAAGCTTCTGAGAATCAGTCTGACTTGTGCGTTCCACGACATTCTACGCGTAGGAGCAAAAGAAGTAATGTGTTAACTTTGCATCTTGTTGAGGAGACATATATGTCTGAGAGTAAGAGAGAGAGTCATCATTCTTGTGATCACCTTTGAAGACGACGGATGCAAGTGCCTTAAGCTCAGTAAAAAATTACGTGAACCGCGGCCATACTTGTAATAAGGTAGGTTCATTATTGTTAATTATGTTATGATTGGTTTTATTGTTATTTTGTGTATGCGTGAAAAGTAAGTTAGTGACTGATTGTATTTTTTTGGGATTTCGTTAGTTGCAGATTTTCAAAAAGCAAGAAAATTAAAATAAAATAAAACATTAAGTCTGGGAAAGCAGAGAGAGACAGTGACAGTGACAGTGACAGTGACAGTGGCAGCAAAGAGCACATTTGCTGAAAGCATTATAATTCATTATATGGTGAGTACATGTTGTTCCATTACTTTTATTGTTGTTGTTGTTCTTGTTAAATATATGGCATTTATTTCATGGAAATTTATAAACTTATGGCGTGTATGTATTATTGTTTCAGAATGAAGACATGTATGGAGTGAACAGGCTTTAACTACCGTCACGCTTGCGAAATTAAGAAAGGTGAGCTATGAATATAGATTAATTATTTTCTTTGTAAATTACCTTGTGATTTTCAAGTGAGTGTCTTATCAATGTGTGCACACTTGAAACCTTTTTTTGTTTTTTAGCAACTCTTATGAATGAATGAATGAATGAATGAATTAACGAATGTATGAATGAATGAATGAATGAATGCACATGTTTAATGTATATCCATGACTAATAACGGATTGTATTGGTTTGTTTTTCAGAGAAATCGTTGGAAACAAATCAACAGAAACCTTGTTGGTGATCATCTCCTGCTGAGGCCAATTGCGTAGAATCATCATCAAATTGCTACGACCATTGTGTGCCTGTGTGCGTGATTGTATGCCAGTCAGTGAAACCGATAAGTGTGGCCGTGTGGAATTCCTGGTTTTGGATTGACCTATTCTACGGTAAGGTTTGCACTTTTATTAGTCCATTTTATAATCATGTCTATATTAGAGAGTAAAGTGTTAGTGTGGCAGCCTTTGGCCAAATGTTTCAAAACGCGAGTTTGCTCCGGCCGAATTTACAATGCGAATCACTGTCTGTCGCCTAAAGATTTTGTGGAATTATGTTTTCCCATTTTTCTAGTGAATGTGAACAAGGCTTAAGATTGCATCGGGCTATAAAAATAAATGTTGAACTACTATGTGAATTTACATTGATAAAAAATAATGTTTAAGAGAAACACACCTTCAACCTTTGTACAAAAATGGAGAAAGTACTGATAGCCGATAATTTGGGAACGTGGTATCAGGAGAAAGCTATTCAAGCGCTTATCACAAAATTTGATAAGTTGCAACAGGGTCCCAGTGGCTTGGCACTCAATAGCATTGCCTATTTGCAAATCAATATTTGTAAATACAATCCATTGAATGCAGGAAGTAGCTATATTCGCACACCGAGCTGGATTGCAAAGAAAAGGGCAGTGATCAACATACGCAATAAAGACGATTACTGCTTTTTGTGTAGTATAGTTAGCTGTCTGCAACCCTGTGAAGACAGAAATGGTCATTTCCCAGGGCAGTACAAAGATGTGTTTAACTACATGAAACAAACTCTCAGTCTGAAGCGTGTTTCATTCCCAATGCCTTTAGATGGCATCGAGGGATCCAATATTGTGGGCCCCTTGTATGCCACCAAACAGGTAAAGCAACATCACATTCACTTGCTTTTCCTGTCTCATGGGGATAAAAGCCATTATTGTTGGGTAAAGAATTTGAGTAGATTGGTAAGCAGTCAAGTGTCCAACCATGACGGTAAAATGCACATTTGTGAGCGCTGCCTTCAGTATTTAAGAACTGCTGAACTTTTGGAACGACATAGGGGAGACTGCGAAGGGCAGACGGCAGTAAAGCTAGTGCTATCCGCAGGGAATGACGCAGTCTTAAAATATAAGGCCACTAATAAACAAGACATGGTACCATTTACTGTTTACGCTAATTTTGAGGCCCTTACTGTTCCCATTCAGGGATGTGAACCAAGCCCCCATACAAGCTCAACATATCAAGTGCAGAAACATGAGCTTTTGCTGTAGGTTATTATGTGGTTTATTTATTTAATCGTATGGTGAATTACATAAAAACAAATCACAAATCCAAGTTCAAGTTTTGGAGCCATTCCACAGTACATTCTCGAAGATGAAACAGATCACTAGGGCTCCCGGAGTAGGCGTGTAGAGGGCAGCGCTGGATGATATGGTCCATGGTCTGTTCCTCCTCATTGCATTGACATAATGGGGAATCTATCCAACCCCACTTATGGCATAGGTAATTGCAACGGCCGTGCCTGGTTCTCAGTCTATTGAGGCGACACCATAATTTTCTAGGAAGGTCAAATCCTTGTATTTTCACCGTTGGGTTGATCTCCTGGGCACTAGTTCCAGACGTTGAGTTTGACCATTCGTCCTGCCAGCATTGGTTTAGGTTGAATCGATCTGCCAGAAGTTGGTCGGCCAATAAACTGGTTGGTCTCCTCGAATGAAGTCGCTTCGGTGGTGGGTGGCAGAATTCCTGGTGTATTGGTAATGAGGGAGAAGCATAGATCTTCTTTGCTTCTCTGAACAGAGCTTCCTTCCTCCTCAGGTGAGGTGGTGGAATGTGGCTGAGTACTGGAAGCCAGTGGCGAGGGGTTGATTTTATGGTGCCGGTTATGCAACGCATAGTGTCATAGTGGGGGATGACCGTTGCTCACGTCCGCAGGAGTTACCTATAAATTGCCCTGCACGTGTCCCCTGGGTGGTGCTAAGCGAGCAGCAACGACATACGGTGAAACTGAACAAATTATGTGGTCTGTCACTATGATAAATTACAATTTGAGTATTCAAGTCATGAAGGTTCAGATTGTGCACGGTGGTTTGTTGATCAAATGGCGGCTTTAGCGGGCAAAGTAGGAAAAATTTTGGACAACCCTTTACTAATTCAGATGAATGATGTACAGTAAAGAGAATATGCTCAAGCCACCACCTGCGACATATGTGAAAAGCCAATCTTAGGCGGAGTAAAAAGTAAGAGACCATTGCCACAGGACAGGGCATTTTAGAGGTGCTGCCCATAGCGAATGTAATTTGAAGTACTCTACACCTCACTTCCTCCCTGTCTTCTTACACAATTTCTCCCGGTATGACCTTCACTTCATTGTTAAACAATTTGCTCATGTAGCTAAGAGCAAATTCAGCATTTTGGCTAAGAACCATGGGAGCTTTACCTCACTTTCATGGAGAAAAGGAAGCATGAGCATTCGTTTTCTCGGCTCATTCAAGTTTATGTCTAGTTCGCTGGATAGTCTCGTGAAAGGCTTAAGCGAAGATGAGTTGAAACATACCCATTCCCACTTTACGGATACAAATCAATTTAAATTGTGTGTTCGTAAAGGCCATTTTCCTTATGATTATGTGGGATGTTACAAGGTGCTTAAAGAAACGTCTTTGCCGCCAAGATAAAAATTATTTTCTCATTTAACTCAAAGCACCATCAGTGAAGAAGACTATGCCCACGAGTGTTTGGCATAGAAACCCTGGGCCAGTATGCTATGCACTACTTAAAATTAGACGTGTTGTTGTTGACAGACGTGTTTGAAACGTTTCGTCAGCTGTGTCACACGATATATGGCCTTGACCCCGCCCACTACTATACCAGTCCAGGGTTAAGTTGGGACGCGGCCCTCAAATTTACCCACATTGGACTTGATTTACTGACGGATCCCGATATGGTACTGATGATGGAAAAAGGGATTCGTGGGGGTTCGTATCGCTCAATCAGCGACATGCCAAGGCAAATAATCATTGCATGCCTGATTATTGTCCCGAAGAACCTGAATCCTATCTAATGTATTTCGACGTAAACAATTTATACGGTCATGCTATGAGCCGACCACTGCCGTACAGAAACTTTGCCTGGCTGTCTGAGGATGAAATTAAAGATTTTAATGTGCATAGCGCCAGCGAGCAACAGGACGTAGGGTGTGTTCTTGACGTTGACTTAGCTTATCGCCCCCATCTCAGACAGCGACATGGTGATATCCCCATTTGCATAGAGAAAATGGTGCCGCCCGAGAGTAAGGGCATTCACAAAAAATTGATGGGTACCTTATATGACAAAAATCACTATGTGTTGCACATTGACATTCTGGTAGAATGTTTAGCCCAGGGCTTAACCCTGAAAAAAAAATCCATAGAGGTATTTCTTTTTATCAGAAACCGTGGTTGAAACCGTACATGGATTTAAATACCAGTCACAGACAAAGTGCCACTCAGCCATTTCAAATAAACTTTTTTAAACTGATGAATAATTGTATCTATGACAAGAGTTTGGAAAATGTACGGCAGTATAGGGATATTAAATTGGTCAACACATTGCATGGCGGATGCGGAGTACAAAAATATATTGCAAAACCTAATTTCAAATCTTTGAACATTATTGATCATGATCTACTGACTATTGAACTTGCCAAAACTAAAGTGGTCATGAATAAACCTATCTATTTAGGCCAAGTAATTTTAGACTTTTCAAAATTGCGCATGTATAAATTCCATTATGGTTTTGCAATGCAGCGATTTGGTACCATTTCCTTGTTATATACGGACACAGATAGTTTTATTTACCATATCAGTGACTGTGATCCGTATGTCGTTATCAATCAAAACCCAAGATGGTTTGACACGTCCTCGTTTAGTGAGAAGAACGTGTTCGATATCCTCCGTCTGAATAAAAAAGAAATTGGTTTAATGAAAGATGAGTGTTCAGACACCATGATGACGGAGTTTGTAGTTCTCGCTCCGAAAATGTATAGTTTTCGACAGGTGGATCGATGCGAATCTATGCGAGCCATAGGGATTAGCCACCATGTGGTTAAACGACTCTGTGTGGATGATTATTTACATGTCCTTCAGACCCACACAGGCATGTCACATAGTCAGTTTAGGATTCCCTCGAAAAATTATCATGATTTATTTTTAATGAAACAGCGAAAACAAACACTCGCTTTGTTGGACGACAAGAGACAGTGGTGTCAGGATATGATGACAAGCGTCCCATTTGGTTACAGCCAGTAATGGTTGTTGCTATTGTTGTACAACACCGCAAGTGTTTGGTTTGGTTGCTATCAAATGCGTGATGCCATTTTGAGCCTCGGAATATATTTTTTTGTAGTGTATCATATAATTTTTGTTTTTTAACCTGTGTGCATGGATGTATGAATGCCTGTAAATAGTTGTACATAAACTGTATGTCTTGTGCTATTTGCCAGTCAACGCATAAAGAGCCATGCATCAACGTTTGCATGGTTCACTGTGCACAGGCTAGACTAAAAACATGTTGACGGTTTTAGGTGCGGCTTAATAGGCCTCACTAGGTTGTGGCTTAATAGGCCTCACTAGGTGGTGGTGGCTTAATAGGACTCATGTTTCAGCAAAGTAACCACCCACCCTCAGTAGGCCTACGGCTTAATAGGCCACACTAGGCTGTGGCTTAGTAGGTCTCATGCAAGAACAAAAAAATCATAATCTGATGCTTTTACTCTGGACAATCCCTCACTTTATGGCTAGAGTTATAAGTGGTGATATATTTGAAAACAACACCAGTCCAGTATCTGAACAGAAATTGTTTTTTTTTTTACCTGTTGCATGTTATGCTTGAGGCCTACAGCTAAAAAAGTCAACAGACAGATATTTGTGTTTTGCTTATTTTTTAGGTAGATTTCATTAGAAAGCTAACTATTGCAATGGGTCCCATGTTTCGACTTCCGGAAAATTTCGACATATCTTCGCGTTTCACATCCCCCAGACCCCAAAACCACCGTCAGTTCAAAAGTTTATATATAATTTATGTATGTATATGTGTATATATATATGCATATCTGTTTCTTGTGGACACGATAACTGCCGTAATTTTGCACCAATCACTTTGAATTTTTTACATAATATGTATCCCTATAAAATCTCGGTCGAGTTCGTTAATGGGCAAAATCGGTCGAAGGGGGTGAAAATGGGGGGCTTTTTTTGAAAAATTGAAATTTCGCTATAACTCTCTTAATACGTGAAGTATCGAATCCATTCAAGGTTCATAATATGTGTCGGATAAGTGCCAACAATTTATGTCAAATAAGTTTTTTGATAGCACCAACCATTGACCAAAGGGGTGGAAAAAAGTGGGTTTTTCGGGAAACATTAATCATATCTCTCTTAATAGGCACAATATCAAAACCGTACAAAATGGACAATATTCCCCTAATAATTACCTAAAACTTTTGTCTGAAAGAATTTTTGATATGACCCACCATTACGCCAAGGGATGAGAAAAATGATTTCGGAATTATAAGAAAATGCCAAGAGCTATCAGAGGTTGCCATGGCAACGCTACTAAATTGATGAGGGATGAGCCGTTGCCATGACAACGCACTTGCACGAGATCAGATTCAGTATTTCCATCTGACTAAGCCGGCCCCGTGGTGTTGGGGTAGCGCGCCTGCCTCTCACCCGAAGTCCCCGGGTTTGATGCCCGGCTCCGTCAGGGATTTTAAAACTGACGTGAGGGTTGGAACGGGGTGCACTCAGCCTCGTGAGGACAATTGAGTAGCTGTCTGACAGTGAGACAGCACCCCGATCACGAATACCTATATTAACGGCCGAGGGGACCCGACGCGCTGATCTCGCGTCACCCCAATATCTGCAGGCCAAATGGCTGGGCAGCGGTCGCTTGGTCGGCCTTAGCCCGTCATGGGCTGGATGGTGCCAGGGGTTGACTTTGACATCTGACTAAGTGGGAAGCGGCTGCGGTGACGTAACTGGTAGCATGCAGAATGTCTATGCCCAAGGTCGCGGTTTCAAAGCCGGCCAAAGTCGTCGGATTTTCTAAGAGCGCTAAAATCCCTCAGTATGCTTTCCTTTGGAGGGGAAGTTCTAACGTTCGTTACGAGTTGCTGGTTGGGGTGGCATCTAGTAGCCAAGTTCACAGCTAGGTGTCATTGACGGTAGTACCTGGTAGCAACATTAGGAACTACTGTTTGAAATTGACCGTCTGCAGTCCTTACCTGAATTACAGACTAATACATCCATTACAATTCACACCGTTTATCAGACAGATTCTACACTCACCCAAAGTACACGGGGTTAGATGACCACGTTGTCGCAGCCCCTAAACTGAGGAACCAACCAGAGGTAGATTTCATTAGAAAGCTAACTATTGCAATGGGTAGGCTACCATGTTTCGACTTCCGGAAAATTTCGACATATCTTCGCGTTTCACATCCCCCAGACCCCAAAACCACCGTCAGTTCAAAAGTATATATATATCAGTTTCTTGTGGACACGATAACTGCCGTAATTTTTCACCAATCACTTTTTACCGAATATGTATACCTATAAAATCTCGGTCGAGTTCGTTACTGGGCTAAATCGGTAGAAGGGGGTGAAAATGGGGGACTTTTTTCGAAAAAGTGAAATATTGCTATAACTCTCTTAATATATGAAATATCGAATCCGTTCAACGTTCATACTATGTGTCGGATAAAGCCCAAAAATTTATGTTTGAAGAGTTTTTTTATATCACCAACCATTGACCGAAGGGGTGGGAAAAAGTGGGTTTTTCGGGAAACATTAATCATATCTCTCTTAATAGGCACGATATCAAAACCGTACGAAATTGACAATATTCCCCTAATAATTACCTAAAACTTTTGTCTGAAAGAATTTTTGATATGACCCACCATTACTCCAAGGGATGAGAAAAATGATTTCGGAATTATAAGAAAATGCCAAGAGCTATCAGAGGTTGCCATGGCAACACTACTAAATTGATGAGGGATGAGCCATCAGACGTTGCCATGACAACGCACTTGCACGAGATCAGATTCAGTATTTCCATCTGACTAAGTGGGAAGCGGCTTCGGTGACGTAACTGGTAGCATGCTGAATGTCTATGTTCAAGGTCGCGGTTTCAAACCCGGCCAAAGTCGTCGGATTTTCTAAGAGCGCTAAAATCCCTCAGTATACTTTCCTTTGGAGGGGAAGTTCCAACGTTCGTTGCGAGTTGCTGGTTGGGGTGGCATCTAGTAGCCAAGTTCACAGCTAGGTGTCGTTGACGGTAGTACCTGGTAGCAACATTAGGCACTACTGCTTGAAATTGACCGTCTGCAGTCCTTATCTGAATTAAGACTAATACAGCCATTACAATTCACACCGTTTATCAGACATCTTCTACACTCACCCAAAGTACACGGTGTTAGATGACCGCGTTGTCGCAGCCCCTAAACTGTGGAACCAACCAGAGGTAGATTTCATTAGAAAGCTAACTATTGCAATGGGTACCATGTTTCGACTTCCGGAAAATTTCGACATATCTTCGCGTTTCACATCCCCCAGACCCCAAAACCACCGTCCGTTCAAAAGTTTATATATAATTTATGTATGTATATGTGTATATATATATATATATATATATATATATATATATATATATATATGCATATCAGTTTCTTGTGGACACGATAACTGCCGTAATTTTGCACCAATCACTTTGAATATTTTACCGAATATGTATACCTATAAAATCTCGGTCGAGTTCGTTAATGGGCTAAATCGGTCGAAGGGGGTGAAAATGGGGGGCTTTTTTTTTTTCGAAAAAGTGAAATATTGCTATAACACTCTTAATATGTGAAATATCGAATCCGTTCAACGTTCATACTATGTGTCGGATAAAGCCCAAAAATTTATGTTTGAAGAGTTTTTTTATAGCACCTACCATTGACCAAAGGGGTGGGAAAAAGTGGGTTTTTCGGGAAACATTAATCATATCTCTCTTAATAGGCACAATCTCAAAACCGTACAAAATGGACAATATTCCCCTAATAATTACCTAAAATTTTGTCTTAAAGAATTTTTGATATGACCCACCATTATGCCAAGGGATGAGAAAAATGATTTCGGAATTATAAGAAAATGCCAAGAGCTATCAGTGCTTGCCATGGCAACTCTACTAAATTGATGAGGGATGAGCCATCAGACGTTGCCAAGATAACGCACTTGCACGAGATCATATTCAGAATTCCATCTGACTAAGTGTGAAGTGGCTTCGGTGACGTAACTGGTAGCAAGCATGCTGAATGCCTATGCCCAAGGTCGCGAGTTCAAAGCCGGCCTAAGTCGTCAGATTTTCTAAGAGAGCTAAAAATCCCTCAGTATGCTTTCCTTTGGAGGGGAAATTCCAACGTTCGTTGCGAGTTGCTGGCTGCGGTGGCATCTAGTAGCGAAGTTCACAGGTAGGTGTCGTTGACGGTAGTACCTGGTAGCAACATTAGGAACTACTGCTTGAAATTGACCGTCTGCAGTCCTTACCTGAATTACAGACTAATACAGCCATCCCTAAGTACACGGGGTTACATGACCGCGTTGTCGCAGCCCCTAAACTGAGGAACCAACCAAAATCTCTGCGGGAGATATAATTTTGCGTGAAGAAGTAACAGACCGTTACATAGTTACACATCAGTGTCGAAGCCTTGCATAAGGACAGTGTGACCACAAGTATAATAAAAATGGACCCCAAATGACAAGAAGGTTACCGTTCCCATAAGACAATAAAATGTTTAAAATAAGCATAAAATGACGAAAAACAAAGTTAATTAAGCTCCAATTATAAAATACCTTCTCGCAATAAATGAGGTCTGATCCTTCTATGAAAACCTGCATATTCTGCCTATTTTCGCCTATCCCCAAGTTTGTCCGGTGAAATCTACCTCCGCCTTCCGGCGTGCCGAGAGGACTTTTTCTTTTCTTTTTGCCATTTACTTAGGGGACAGACAGTGTATATAGTACATAGTATTTTTTTTAATTTATTCACTTAGTAAACGTCAACGACTACTTTTCAAATTCAATGATGAGCCACGATGAAGATTGTTTTATCGTCACAAAACACACCACGTTCAATGAATTTGCCACGATGGTGTCTCATAATCCTCAACGTGTGGCCTATCCTTATAGAAACACGAAAGTACGCATTGATACCACGGTTTATGACAACATTATGGATGATGACATAGTTTATGATCCAGGCCATCACTACTGTAAATCCTGTATGCTAAATTTTGGTTTTGAAAATAATGTATCCACGCAAGTGATTCATAAAGCATGGTACGGTTTAACCATGAATCAAGTGATTGTTAAATTAGCTGACGAGGATTATTTTGCAGATTTTTGTTGTACATTATGTACAATGTTTTATGTTAATTTTCCAATAACCTCTCAAATGTTTTGTTTTCATTTTTATAAATTTCCTGATGAGGAACGAATCACTTCGTATCGACAACAAGCATTTCGCCAACTTTGCCTTAGCTTACCTATCAATCAATATTCGCCTCATAGAATGAGATTTGTTAGAAACTAACAACAACATGTCATGATTATGGCTTTTTTTTTGTTTACATTCGGCTTTCAGGTGCATACTTCACGTTTAGAATACATTTGGCTATTTTTAGTTTGTTTTAGTTTATCGTGTATTCACGTTGATGAACACATACACACTGGTTTAAATTTGTAGTTTTTTATTTTGTTTCTTTCTTGGTTTGTTGGATGTAGACATGGTTATTAAATGCATAGCGTGTTAACTTTACCTTTTTATAGGCTACCAACAGCATTCAGATGTTTGCTCCTAGTATCTGTTGATACTAATTATTTATTTAAGAGAATGCAGTGTGAATTTGCACAACAACAGGGCAAACGAATACAAGTCATTAAACAAGGGGATGATATGCTAATTCCCATTGACAACAGACATACATTTACCTCCAAGAGATCTTGAAAATGATTCACACTTAATTTTGATAAAACATTTCCTATTAAATAATTTCCAAATATATGTTTTGACTGAAAATGATGCAAACATTATTATATTTTTGTTAATTTATCCAATACTATCTACAATTTTAGGACATAAACGCACAGGCTTTAAAAAACAACACACTCTGATGTACAGACAAAGTTATTGTTGTTGTTCTTGTTGTAATATAAGGACGAGAGTGTTAGAAAGTAACACTCTTTTCTTTGGTTATAGACAACCATGGACGCCTTGAACGCCATTGGTCAAGATTGCGGCTTTGCACGCAAGAAAATGAGTGAATTGCCTAGGCAAACACCCTTTCGCATACATAATATTCAAAAACTAAAAACCAAATTTGGTGAACGAGCTCTTTGCATTTGTCAAGACTTTGAGACATTTCTTCCCACACGATTTAATGACCTACCTGATAATGCCATGGAAGATGTCAATTCCAGTATTCCCCCTGTCTATTTAATCTATGAGGGTGAAAAAATAATCGATGCATGGTTCGTTTTGTAAAAATAGAAAACGAATAATCACTGTACGCTAGCCGTCACTTTTTGTTTATTCATGCCCTACTCTTTAATAACTATAATATAATAAAATAAAATTATTTTGGTGCTCAACAGTTTGACGTTTATTAATTGTTGCTCAACGTTTACGATGGTAAATAATAATATTAATAATACATTTTCTAAACTTGTGCTTAATGGTAGAATTTTTTGTTTGTTTTTTAAACCTTAAGTCATGTCAATACAATGATGTCTATGATGAGCATAGGTGAATACTAATTTTGTATGTTCACTTAATTGGAGATTTTTTAGCCTTAGGCTACGTGAATAGAATCATACCTATGATGCATGTTTATAATTAGTTTACCTTTTTACTTTTCATGTACATAAATAGTTTTTTTAATAAGTTGAAACGTTATACACTTAAGGCTTGCTTGTTCATTCAGCACTCCCTTATGCACTACAGCTACAAGTAAGAAATAAAAAGTTAGAGAGACATATTTTAACAAGAAATCTATTAAACACTATTTACTAAATAAATAATTTAATGTTAACGTCACATTGCCTTTACTGCAGACATGGTTTTGCACTAAACCTTGATTTTATTTCTTTAAATTATAATATTAACATGTTATTTTATTCAATAATAAGTGTTTTACAAAAACATGGTTGTAGAGTAGATAAAGATTTCATACGTCAGTATCACCTACTTTTAAAACATGGTTTTGGTTTACCTGTGGTTGCAGTGCGTGAGGGGGTGTAAGATTAACAACAAGCGAGCCTTAAGCACATGACTTTTCAACTTACTTTATGAATAATAATAATAATTATAGACTCTTGTCTTTTTTTATTTTTTTTGTGATTTAAAATAGAATTTATAGCAATTTTTATACAATTTTTGATTATTATTATTATTATTATTATTATTATAATGATGTTACTATTGATGAATAATGATGGACTTTTGTCCTTTTTTGATTGTTTGTGATTTAAAATAGGTTTAGTACAATTACCATGTATATATTTTTTATACAATTTTTTATAATAATGATGAAACTATTTGTTAAAATGATGGACTTTTGTCCTTTTTTATTGTTTGTGATTGAAAAATAGATTTACTACAATTAGTAATTTTTATTTAATTTTTTATAATGATGCACTGCTGTCCCTTTTTTATTGTTTGGCATTTATGTCATTTTATACATTTTATTTATAATTATAATGATGAAACTATTAGTGAATAATAATGGACAAAACACAACATGGACTCTTGTCTTTTTATTTATTTTTTGTCATGATAACAGTGATACTATACATTAAAAAAATCATCACGTTAAGTCCATATCTAGATAAAAGTAATTTGCTCTTCATAGCACCAATCACCATAAATGCTGCCATTCGTTCTGATCGACTGGCATTTGAAGCTGTTAATCGTTGCTTGGCAATGCTTAACAAGACTTTGTCGGCAATGCGTCTTAGTGTGTTTTCATAGGCTATATCATGATTAAGGCATGCATGATCCAAAGCATTGATTCCCATACCCCCTCTCCTCTAACGATCTTGAAGACGAGTACCCGGGCCGCAGAAGCTATAAGCAGGTAAGTGAGCTTCGAATGGTAAATTTTTAATAATGTTATCAATAATTCCACCGCCAGTACACCGGGGACATAGAGGTTTCAATCGGTGAAAAACACTTTTTTTTGTGGTTCTTGTCTTTTTCTTCTTGTTCTTGCTGTTGTTGTTGTTGTTGTTGTTGTTGTTGTTGTTGTTGTTGTTTGTCGGCGGTTGCTGACGAGCATGGTAGGTGGTGGTTGTTTTCCGCATGACAGCCATGGAATGATGAAACAATGTCTTTACACTGAGTTTTATGACCATGATATAATTTCATTAATTGGCATGTGGCACACTGTCAAATGGAAGCTATTTTTGCCATGGTTAATTGCTTGTGATGGGGAAAATGACTGTATGGTTTTAGTTCACTCAATACAGGGTCGTTAGTCCACTCGGAAGACGCCTTTTCCCAAATTTCTTTGACAGCGTTGGCAGCAACATAAAAAGAAATGATTTAGGTAGTGCTAATAATTCATGTTGTGTAAAGCTAATCAGTTTTTTCTTGCACACCAAGAACTTTCCAATAGCCTTGTCGATTGTAGTGGCGTCCATGTCTATAACGTTGATGTTATCACCTCACGTGTACACGTCTCACTGCTATCATTGGACGATACACATTCAGTTTTAATTTTATTGAACCACTCCCAACATGCACTAGTGGTGAGTCAATGAAACAATTGCCAAGCATGCGCTAAGGCTTTATTCTGAATATTGTCGCAAGGACAATTGTCCATGGGCGTTTGCAGGGATGGACAACCCTGATCTAAAAGGTCAATACATTGAAAGTGAGAGGGTAAAAATGGTTGAAGCCACTGGCGTTTTTCACTCCCTTTAACAAATAAGACATTAGCCGCGGACAAATAGGCTTTCATGACGATGTCAAGATACTTGTAAGAAATATCACCCTTTTTCCATGCTAATTGAAAATGATTTTCAATCCATTGGCTCTGCTCTTTATCTTTTACACTAAGCAACTCGAAAGCATAGGGAGGTTTAAACACCAAATGAATAGGGTTAGACATCCAAAACCTGCAACCACAGGTAAACCAGAATCATGTTTTAAAAGTAGGTGATACTGACGTATTTTAGTATGGGACGCCATAAACAAGTGGATTGTTTTTATCTGGCTCAGACCTATTCCAAAATCTCCAAACAGTTGATTCGTGACAATGCCAATCTCATCGTTCTCTTCCGCCAAGACTCTAGAAATCTCTATCATATTTTTCAAGATCATGTGAATCTAGATATGTCCTTTACAGCTTTCACGCAATTGTCTGCTTCGTGTTGGAACCATCATCCCCATGCCTGTTTGGTAATAAATAAACAGAGTGAACGATGTGAGGGACGTAATCGCTTGGGTTTTGATCATTTCATTTCTGTTTAAAAAGACCCGGGGTTTGACATTTACTGTTAGTGTGCCTTTACCTTCACCATGGCGAACGCCATAGGGTACAAGAAACATGTTCAAATCATGCAGCGTATTATTGAGGCACGACATACGATTCGACACAAATTTCGTGAATTGCAACGTTTAAAAAACGTCAATCCTTTACCCATGATAAAACATGCTCCATCATCGGTTGATTCCATGAGGTTCAAACCAAATGCTTCTGCTGCTACTGCTGCTGCTACTTCTCAAACCAAACCCTTAATAAGTTCAAAATTTACTCAAACAGATTCCACACGACAGGTAAAATCCTCCTCCTCCTCTAATGTTAGTGAACAAGAACATCAAGAACAGGAAGAAGAAGAAGAACAACATGAACAAAGTGAAAGTGAAAGCGATACCGTATTTAGTCCTGAAAGAAAAAAAATATCCTCACCCCTTCAACAGTTTCTAAAAACAGAACAAAAATCTTCCGTCATAGCGGCAACACCGTCTTCCTCCACATCGTCTCCGTTTCCACAAGTCTTGGCAACCCCTCAAAATAAAGCTCAACTCAAAAACATTTTAATCAAACATTATGGGGCAACCCTGGAACCGTATCTGACCCTGCTATTTATTGGAAAGACAGATACCACGTATGGTGTTCGCTATGAGAATGATAGTTTTAAAATTGGGAATTCATCCATTAAATTTGCTCGTACGAAAGCTGTCATTAAGAAGATCAACTATAAATTAACACCAGGTCTGTTAAAGCTGCTATTTTCTCGCACCCACTCGCCACAACATTTGACGTCCGAGGACTTTGCTAAATATAAATCCATTTTATTAGACATCAACGCTCACAAAAGAAATTATAAATCCTCTCAGCAGCTCAATGCCAATATATCCCAAAATATAAAACCATCATTGCAAATATCTTTGGTAAGCAAAAACATCCATCTGCCTCTTGTGTAAGGTTTATGAAATTAAAACCCTGCCTAGATATAACCTTTTGGAATAATCCCAATCAGTTAGTAGAGCGCTTATACTTGCTTCTTGCATCAAAACAAGCTGGGCACACTGGACAGGAGGCAGAAATCACCCACATTGAACAACAAATCCGAGATGCTAAAATTATCTTATAAACCATTCCCCATCAAAGTGGGCATCGCTCATGAATTGCATAAACCAGCTCGACGCATTTATGAACGCCGTCGTGTCATTTCCAAAGGAATCGATGAACTTTGGCAGGCAGACTTGGTAGAGATGATACCTTATTCTAACGTTAACGACGGTGTACGCTATTTGTTGACCATCATTGATGTCTATTCCAAAATGGCTTTTGTTCAACCAGTAAAGAATAAAACTGGTGTCTTAGTCACAAAGGCCTTTCAACATATTATTGAACAATCAAAATGTCAACCTCACTTGTTACAAACCGACAAGGGGAAAGAGTTTTTCAACAAGGATTTCTCCAGTTTTCTCAAATCTTAGGATATTCACCATTACACCACCTATAGCAATTTCAAAGCTAGCGTAGTTGAACGCTTTAAACGAACATTGAAAAGTTATATGTGGAAAGAGTTTACAATACATGGTTCCTATCGAAGGATAGACTGGTTACCTCAACTTGTGTCACGATACAACAACACCATTCATTCCACCATCGGCATGAAACCTCGCCTCGTCACCAAGAACCTACCCAGACTCAACCGACTGTTTAACCCTATAAAAAGGGTTGACCCAAGGCGACATCGCCTTAAAATGGGAGATTTTGTTCGCATCAGTAAACATAGAAGTGTGTTTTCAAAATCGTATACTCCACAATGGTCGACATAAATTTGTAGAATTCGCCAAGTCAAGCTAGGTCAACCAGTGACGTATCTCTTAGAAGATCAGGGCGGTCAACCCATTCAAGGACGATTCTATTATGAAGAAGTGCAAAAAACATTATATCCCAACGATTATCTCATTGAACGAGTAATTAAAGTCAAAGGTGCAAAATATTTTGTAAAGTGGTTAGGGTTTTCTTCCGCGTTTAATTCATGGGTCAATAAACATATTTTTTTATAAAAACCTATTTATTTTTTATTTGGTTATTTAGAAAAATGTCTCTTTCCAAAAAGATGTATCACATTACCTTTCACTAATCCCACACTTTTGTTTTTTTTACATGTCCAATAACCTATTTGTTCAAGCCCATGCCAATCTTTTATCATGATGTTATCCACCCACCCATTGTTTTAAACTTTGCGCTGCATGATAAGTCCGTTATGAACCAAGGCTATGACATACTGAGTATAAAGCCACACACTGTATAATGATACCTGCTTCTTATCACTCTGGCTGCGAGGCACGTACGATGATAAGACCAATCGTCTTGTCTAACTAGCCGTGAACCAGTCTCAAAGCTTTCAATTCTCATTTCACCGAGCAAGTCCTCTCTCTGCGTGTGAGCCCAGGCAAGCCATGTCAAATAATAATAATAATGCATATGTGTTTTACCAACATCATAGCGCTTAACATAACGTGACTTCAAATCTGGTTTCTTACTATTTCCCCGTTTTCCTCAACTCTCTCGAAAAATTGATGGAAACCATGATTTCAGCTTTTCAATACCTACATTCCCGTAAAGAGGACAACGACACAAATACATCAACATGCCCGTCATAAGAATCGCCTAATTCGTTTTCCAAATAACTCGAAAATTAACAAAAACACATTTTCCATAAAAAAACATGTTTCCAGCTTTTTACCTTTTCCACACCTATATCCCCGTAAAGAGAATAAGGAGACGAAAAAATATTATCACACACGTCATCATCACGTTTTCAGTTTTTGCAATATTAGGGAAAATCACAAAAACATATTTTCCATCAAAAAACCATGTTTCCAGCTTTTTACCTTTTCCATACCTACATCCCAAAAAAAGGACAACGAGACGAAAAAATACTATCACGCACGTCATCATCACGTTTTCCGTTTTCTCAATATTAGGGAAAATCACAAAAACCCGTTTTTCATAAAAAAGCGTGTTTCCAGCTTTTTACCTTTTCCATACCTACATCCCCGTAAAAAGGACAACGAGACGAGAAAATACTATCACGCTCGTCATCATCACGTTTTCCGTTTTCCCAATATTAGGGAAAATCACAAAAACACATTTTCCATAAAAAACATGTTTCCAGCTTTTTACCTTTTCCATACCTACATCCCCGTAAAAAGAACAACGAGGCGAAAAAATACTAACAAGGACGTCATCTTCACGTTTTTCGTTTTCCCTATATTAGGGAAAATCTTAAAAACACATTTTCCATCAAAAAACCATGTTTCCGGCTTTTTACCTTTTCCATACCTACATCCCCGTAAAGAGGACAACGGGACGAAAAAATACTATCATACACGTCATCATCACGTTTTCCGTTTTCCCAATATTACGGAAAATCAAAAATCCCATTTTCCATCAACAAACCGTGTTTCCAGATTTTTACCTTTTCCATACCTACGTCCCCGTAAAGAGGACAACGAGATGAAAAAATACTATCACGCACGTCATCATCACGTTTTTTAGTTTTCGAAATATTAGGGAAAATCACAAAAACCAATTTTCCATAAAAAAACGTGTTTCCAGCTTTTTACCTCTTCCATACCTACATCCCCGTAAAGAAGACAACGACATCAAAAAATACTATCACGCACGTCATGATCACGTTTTCAGTTTTCGCAATATTAGGGAAAATTACAAAAACCCATTTTCCATCAAAAAACCATGATTCTAGCTTTTCACCTTTTCGACACCTACATTCCCGTAAAGAGCGCAACGAGACGAAAAAAACGAATCCAAGCAGGCCCTCCTAGCATGACTCCTTCCATTCCAAGGTCGCATGGGCTCACAACTTCCTTTTGTAAGCAGAACATTCCAATTGACACTAATAATATCCCGAAACCGTTACTCATATCACCCTGTAATTTTACACGGTGATAAAGGGCGCTACTAGAAGTTCACCTATGTGGCCGTCAAAAACTTATTATCTACAAAACGAACATGGCTGACAAGCGAATTTGAAACATTAAAATAGACTTTTCTCGCGATTTAACAATCCAAACGCAGTGCAACTTGGTACAGCAAATTACTATACAAATCGCAATGCACAGAAATAACATTTAGTTCAATTGTTTACATAACCTGAATATGGCGGCTGTGCAAAATATTAAAATTAAATTTGTATGTCTTGTATCGTAATCATGCCATCAAAATCAACGTTTGAATAATGAACCTACACATTAATCCTTATCTAATTGTACATAACTCTATGTCCTACATATATTAGAATCCAACATTCAACGGAGATATAGAATGCCGGTGAAATATTTCGCATAGCCGCCATCTTGAGGTTATGTAAACAATTGACCTAAATTAGATGCCAGTGCATTACAATGTGTATAAAAATTTTCTATACCAAGTTTCATGGCGTTTGGATTGTTACATCGCGAGAAGAAGTCTCAACGTCGCTTTGCCGCCATGATCGTTTTGTAGTTAACATGTTATTGGAAGTCTCATAGGCGAACTTTTGGTAGTGCCCTTTATCACCGTACAATGTTTCAGGGTGATTTATCTCATAGTTTCGGAGATATACTGGAGTATACCGGTGAAATATTTTGCACATCCGCCATGTTGGATTGGTGAGATGTAATAAAATTTGAAGGACACGGTCGGGGTCGGCCAGAATAATACTATGACCTTCCGAGTTTCATTGAAATCGCTCCTGACATTTAGAAGTTATTAGGTGAGGGGGACTTACACACGGACGTACACACATACCCAAACACACATACACACACACACACGGATAAAAGGTGATGTCATAAGCCTATTTTTTCATAAATGAAAATAGTCTGAAAACGGCTTCCTACATGATAATAAAATACTTGGAGTGATAATGGACTGAATTATAATTTTTGTGGAACGCCCTGTGTGCTGACGTTTCTAATGAATGCTCATTAGTATGTGTTGATTTATTTATTTATTAAATTTATTTATTTGTATATTAATGGACGGTACAAAACAAGGCTCAGTGTGCGCCCCCATAACAGTGCACCTACACAGTAAAATACATTTCCAGTTATTTCTACATTAAGTATTATCTAAATGTAATTCTTCAAGCTAGTACGTTCACACAGATGTAAACGCATAGTAGTAAAATATTTCATCTAAATATAATATAAGAACTAAATCGGAATTTAATCTAATGCCAAATATTCAGTAGACAAAGGTTTTGAAATTAATTGTAACATAGAAAACTAAAAGGTAACTCTAATAACTAGGGAACAGGCCTATCCATATGTTTACATTGTAGGCTCTGTTTTGCGTGATAAGTAATTTTATTTCAAATATGAATTCAGTTACTGGGTTATTATTTCCAAGAACGGACTGAGAGACTGAAATCGAGTTTCCAGTTAACACGATCTGCATCGTTGTATATACTGCAAAGCCTCCATACAGGTGAATTGTTATGTGAAGTAGGATTTGTTATATCATTTTTGAATGTTATGGTTGATATTGTAGTAAAGCGAGGGATGTTGAAATGTATACGTAATAGGAGAAATGAGTTACCATTTGACCGTTAATCACTTTATAAAGGAATTTCATAGCATCTACTTGCCTTCGAGACTCCAAACTAGTCATGCCTAAATTCTACAAAAGTTCACCGTAGGGTACTACACCCGAAATTTGAATATTTTAAGGATAAAATGATGATATTTCTCGAGCCCCATGATAATATTTAACGTGTAAAGATTGGCACTGGATGGTGACACAAAACGAGTTTTGTTAACGAGCCCAGGCAGGGGGAAGCGAGATCACGTGATCTGTGATGCTCGACCTGGCCTAGCAAGGTGAAACCTCGCATAGTAACACGGATTTTACCGCGAATTAATGATATATTTTTGTTATAGAATATATCATTGGAGATTAGCTGACAGACAATGAGAAGAGCCTTTATGGAAGAGTATATCTCCATGGCCTAGTTAATGCGATTAACTATTGCATTCAAGCCCCAAGAAGGACTTTTAACAATTGGGATACTGCAGAAAATTACCAGAGGATATTATCAGTACGTTGAAAGTCGATTGAAGGCAGAAGTACACTCTAATAAGCTATATTCAGGTACGCGGTTTTATTTTTGCGGGAAGCAAAATGGCGCCAGAATTACTACGAGTTGGAGAGAGGGAACTCAGAAGGAGCGTTCTTATTCCTACAGACGTCGAAGAGTTAAGACGTGTATTCCGGGAGAGTTAAGTCTCGATGAGATTATCTGAGTGCGGTGTTAGACCACTCGGGGGTACAGTGCCGATGCAGGCCAAGTCATAGTAGAAGCCTCGCTAGTAAATCTACGTGAAGTTGAGTAGAGGCATTATTAGCCTTTTGTGAATTATTCTACGATATTAGTTCAACGAAAGTGTATGCAGAATATACTGATAAGCATATAGTATCAGTTTATAAAGATTTGAATTTATAAATACGCATATTTAGGCAGTTTTCAGACAATATATATCTGCTGAAGAAAGTTACGTATTTCTAAGAGAGAAACACTTTTGGTTCGACAAGATTGCAGCGAAGACAAGTCCATGTTAGAGAGACAATGTGAGTAGTAGTGTGTAATACATGAAGATTAAGACATTTTATTACTTCAACACCATAATGGCTACTAATATGTATCCAGAAGAATTATCATTTAATATATTGAAGATGTTTGTGCGATTGGGATATGTTAATACAGAGTAGTGATTAGACAACATGGAGCAACATTAGTTAACTACAGAGCTATGTACTACATCAAGAATGTCTACAAAGTCAAGTTCACATGAAACATTATGTACATTACCATCCAGTACAATTAATGTATTATCATGTACTTGTACTTACTGGCTACGAGCAATCATTATAATTCATTGACCATCTATATGAACGTTAATATCCACGATTATGATACGATCTATAACTTACACATTTTATTTGTAACTATGGAACTATATCGTCAATATTGCTCGAAAATAATGTGGGAAATTCGAATAGAGTCGGCGAATGAAGTTTCATCATCAGGAAGAAAGAATATGCCAGGGACTTGGCCCGGCAATGCTTTGAAACTTGGAAGCCATGTACGAGAGGACGCAGTTCGATGTCCGGAAATCCTACCTTATCCGAGGTCTCAGTTTTTTCGCTGGTGTGGACGGAGTTGGTTTCTAAACTGCATCCTTGGAAGATGAAACATCTAGGTATTTTCCAATACCTGATATGAACTTCAGAAGTCTTCAGACAAGGTAGACGTGCTAAGCATCTACAAACGGCTAATAATGCCTCTACTCACTTTGTTGTGTGATATGATTTATTCTACAAGATCATGTAGGATGATTATCTCTAGTCATCCATACATGAAAATTCAACGATTCAGTTTCTGAACTGAAATTTATTTTCCACTTTGGAAAATTCTAAGAAGTTAGTTTTCGACGTTTTTCGATTTTTGAGTTAGGATTTCAGACAGCTTTGTCTTAGATGCCTAGTAAATTCATTTTGAGTAGAATGAATTGGGCATCTTTCTGTAAGGAGAGAATATTAGTACAGGGGAAGGATCTACGTGTGATATATTGTGATATTTCATTAATTACTATGAACTTTTCGTCGATCTGGCAAGTAATATTCGTCAGGATTATAATATAAAATCATATACTCATGAACATTCTTTGTATAGAATGGAGATACATTCAGGAGGTGGCATACCCATTTTTTTTTGGAAAGCTTTGCACTTTCAATAAATGCAACTTTATTTGAGACATATCTTCTTAGAAGATAATTTATCCGACAGCAGGGAATTTAGCTATAGTCTATTACAGTCGTGATTGATTTATGATACACTTAAATAACATTTGTCGTTATTTATACACAAATGTAATGCTACGTTATTTTGTGAACGTAGTATTGCAACCGTGTAACTTTGAAGTTAAGATCAGTATGGTGAGACACATATGTATATTTTTATTACATGTATAGAAACAAAGAATTGATGAAAAAGTAACAATGTTTAGTTAACCTACGAAGATCTTTCATTAGCAATTTCTAAGATCTTTTTGAGAGCAAATATGAAGCCATGAGATCAGATATTGCTGTTGGCTGTATAAGCGGTTGCTTGGACAACGCTAAAATAAATGTTAGGTGGAATTAATGCAAGTAATACAGAAGGATTGTTGGTAACAATTATAATACGGTTGTGAGAATTGTTCATTGAATATAGAAGGTGGATTCATGCCGTATGTAGAGTATAGAAGTCTGCGAGGAAATATTTACTCTAATACGAAGGTGTTTGCCGTATTTGTGAATTGTAGTACTGTTGTGTGGTGATTAAAACATTGTTGTATTTTAGTAGAGTTAATGAGAACTCCTATATGTGTGTATAGATTCAAGATTTAGAAGGAAATATAGGAGTGGAGTAGGCGGAATGATGTTTGGGAAACGTTATTAATCTTTGTTCCCTAAAGTTTTATTTAAACTATATTAAACCTGGAACTATCTAATAATATATGAACTTATCGTAGATAATTGGTCATATTCATACCGGAGATGACAATAAACCGAAAACAGACTTAAATTGTATAGTATTTTAAACAATTTGATACTAGAGAAGGGAACTATACACAATAGCTAGTGCTAATAATAGCTAGTTAAAGGCTACACAAGTAAACTTGATGTGATGGGCGATGATAAGCATTGTATATAATAATTTATAGTTATTTAATTAAGGGTTTTATTATTTTTAATAATCATGATTTATCTTGCGTGTATAATATTTTTAGAACTGTGAGTAGATAGATGTTTTTAGGATGTATATGTGTGTAATGAAAGACATGTGTGTTTGAAACTACGTCAGTTGCAAATGGCGATAGTACTGTAAATAATTAGTATGGTATTGTATGAAAGGAATTGCTTGAGAAACTACAGATTTATAATGGGTTTTGTCATGTATAAATGAAAGCGAATGTGACCTGTGTGTAGAGTGGCAAGGTTACAGCTTCGCAGTGTTATTTAATAATGAAACGGGAACTTTGGAGACCAGGTGCTAGACACGTAACCCGTTTGTTGAATCCCGGGCTGGATTACATAATCTGAATGCAGGTGCTCATTCTAGCGAAGAAAGTGCTGAATGAAATTTGTCAATGAAACGAGACAGCAATCAGGTGTTGTTATCGACACGCGTAACTATTAGAAACATTTAACAGGAATGTCTAGCTCTCCATAATTTTGTCAATAAGCATTTTAACGTTCTGTATATGACAGAGAGCACTCAAAATATAACCATCATATGTATGAAGTTGTGTGAATCCAGTGTTATGAATGGATATGTGTTAATAAATTTATTTAATGTTTATTACTATTATAGGGATTTTTTTTTGTAATTTTCGTTAATAAATTTATTTCGTTTTATAAGTTGTCTCGAGTGACTTATTTTGAACTATAAGCAGAGATGGTGTTATGGAATGTCCTACAGCAGGTAAGGAGCCCGTTTACCCTACATAGCCCCGAGATGTAAGTACGTTTTTCACTCTACCGCAAGTGTATTTTTGTTTTCATCCATAACACTATCGTAGCCTATTGTGTATAATCCCGAAGACCTTGTTTGTGGGATATTGAGGGTTTTTTCTAGCTGGAGACCTTCATTATTCTACGATCCAGCTGCGCTTTGGATTCCCAGCAAGTAACTTCTCGATTGCTACGGGTACAGTACTATGTGTGGGTAATTGCCCGTTATATTGAGGTGCAGATATCTAAAGAATCCCTTTTGAACTTGTTCAATGGATTTAATGCAGGCATTCTGCCAGGGACTCTATACTTGTTTGGCGTACACTAGCTTCTATCTCACCATGGCAATATAAAGTTTTATGCGGGTAGTGATCATAATGAATGGCTTAGTGTTTCTTATTATAACCGTCTGGAATTAATTATTAGTGATATAATATATTGGAGATTATATGGCCATCCCGGCATTGAGAGTAATATACATACATAGCGATACATTTCAAACTTCCCCTAGTCAAACAAGTAGTTCCGTGAAGAACTATACAGCCTATTTTCATATATCCTACTTATGTTAATTGCCACTATCAACATACACAATTTCTGTTTGATTGCTGTAATAGATTCGTAGATATTAAGAACCGACTAAATATTTCGGATGGTCGCCATGTTGGATTTTATATATGTAGGTCCTAGAGTTATGTACTGTTACATGAAGATTATTGTGAACGTGTAGTATTCAAACTTCAATCGCATAATTTTAGGACACAAGAAAAAACAAGGAGATTTTACAATTTTTCACAGCTGCCATCTTGAGGTTATGGAAAGATTGAAATAAATTAGATGCCAGTGGTTTAACATTCGTATAAGGATTTACTGTACCAAGTTTCACTGCACTCGGATGGTTAAATTGAGAGAAACGTCCATGTGAATATTTATAATTCGCGTCACCGCCATGTTGGATTTGTGATCACCAGCTTATTTAAAGTCCTATAGGTGAACTTAAGTTCATAGCCCCTATGAACATTAAAATATGCAGTTTGATTGCTAAAATAGATTCGTAGATATTCAGTATCGTCTAAATATTTCGGATGGTCGCCATGTTGGATTGTTAAACCATTAAAGGAAAATTATTGCGTAGGTTCATTATTCAAACTTTCACTTCGATCGCATGACTACATCACAAGAAATAAAAAATTAATTTTAAAATTCGCACTGCCGCCATCTTGAGGTTATGTAAACAATTGAACTAAATTAGATACCAGTGGATTACAATGCGTATAAATATTTCCTGTACCAGGTTTCAGTGTGCTTGCAACATTAAATCGCGTGAAAGGTCGATTTAAAATTTTCAAATTCGCTTGGCCGCCATGTTCGTTTTGTAGTTAACCGGTTTTTGAAAGTCGCCATGGACTTCCAGTAGTGCCCTTTATCTCCGTACAAAATTTTAGGGAGATACCGCTAATAGTTTCAGAGATATAGAATGCCGGTGAAATATTTCGCACATCCGCCATCTTGTGATTATGTAAACAATTGAACGAAGTTAGATGTCGGTGCATTACAATGTATATAAGCATATACTGTACCAAGTTTCATTGCGTTTGGTTGGTCAAATCGCAAGAAACGTCTATTTAAAAGTCGCAAATTCGCTTGGCCTCCATGTTGGTTTTGTAGTTACCAGTCTTTCAAAAGTCACATAGGTGAACTTATAGTAGTTCCCTCTATCACCATAGAAAATGTCAGGGTAATATCGGTAATAGTTTCGGAGATATTGAATGCTGGTGAAATATTTCGCACATCCGCCATGTTGGATTGGTGAGTCGTAACAAAATTTGAAGGGCACGGTCGAGGTCGCCGGGAATAGTGCTATGAACTTTCCGAGTTTCATTGAAATCGCTCCTGCCGTTTAGATTTTATTAGGGGGGGGGGACACACACACGAATCACACACACACACGCACGCACACACGGACAAAAGGTGATCTCATAAGCCTATTTTTTCAAAATTGAAAATAGGCTAAAAATGACGTCATGGATAACACTGAAGTATTAAAAGATACATGCATGTTAAATTATGTGTTAATAGTGCTTTACGTACAAACGCAAACCTAACCTGGTGCTTACGCTCCACACCCCCTTTCTTGAATTGCATGCAGTAATATTCGTCCAGACAGCCGTCTAACCTGGCAGCAACCAATGGTTTCGTCCAGACAGCCGTCTAACCCGGTAGTAACCAATGGTTGCGTCCAAACTGTCATCTAACCTAGTAGTGACCAATGGTTTCGTACAGACAGTCATCTAACCTAGTAGTGGCCTATGGTTTCGTACAGACAGACACCTAACCTAGTAGTGGCCAATGGTTTCGTACAGACAGACATCTAACCTAGTAGTGGCCAATGGTTTCGTACAGACAGCCATCTTACCTGGTAGCAACCAATGGATTGGTACAGACAGTCGTCTAAGCTATTAGTGACCAATAGTTTTGTCCAGAGAGTCATCTAATCTAGTAGCGGCCAATGGTTTCGTCCAGACAGATGTGTAACCTAGTAGCGGCCAATGGTTTCGTCCAGACAGTCGTCTAAACTATCGGCGACATTGGTTTCGCCCAAACAGTCACCTAACCTAGTAGTGGCCAATGGTTTCGCCCAGACCATCCTCTAACCAAGTAGCAGCCAATGGTTCCGTTCAGACAGTCGTAACATATAATCTAGTAGCAACCAACGGTTTCATTCAGACAGTTGTCTAACCAAGAAGTGACCAATAATTTTGTCTCACTACGGCTTTATATGAGTACAGTGCAACATTTCAATTAAATTGAACAACTAAAAGTAACTTCCGAACATTCGTAACTCACTACCACACTTCGCACTAGAACACATGTGACTACATCGGCATGTAACAACGCACTGTTTGAAAACACATACAGCTAAACAATATGGCGGCAATTCAAGCCACACCATCAAACATCACGTCATCCGCGACGTCATTGATTACACTAAAAATTTGCCCTAGATTTGCCTAGATAGAGCGTGGGAAATATTGGGGACTAATCACACTCAGTACGGCTGTTGCCAACGCTTGAATTCAAACCACCTTTCTCCGGACGTGATACATCTCCCCATCGAAGTGGTGGTGCGTGATTAAACGAGCTCGGCTACGCCGTAGGGTAACTATTGATTGACAGTCACATCGTGAAATTAAATAGACTCGGGTCCATTCATTCGGATACAGTTTATCCGTTGATGATTACGTAGCAATATGCTTCAATTCCATGATCACATCAAAAACGTACTGTCTAAATTGGCCTTTAACAGTTGCGTGCATGACTTTAGGGCATATGTTCTACTCTGTATGTCACTGGTTGGGAAACCAATCATTTTTCAATTAAAATTAGGGCACCACTTCTCTATAATAGAGTGAACTGCCATTGACCTCCAATTAGTTATTTCTGTTGTTAATTGTTGTGAATTCATTTCTGAACCTTGGAACATCGTCCCCATCAGCCCCACCCTCCCGAGCAATCGATAGAGCAGTAGCGAATAAGCCTTATTGTAGTTGTTGTTGTTTTCTTTAGAACTTGCGACATTGTCGTCGTAAGCACCGTGTACGAGGGTGGTTTCTTTCAACGTCCAATAAAATGTTGTACGTCCAGAAACTAAGTCAAGTTTGGTAATAAGATCAAAAGGAGTAAAGATACAGTAAAACTATTTATTACAAAACAAACGAAAAATTAAAGCCACTTTTCAGTGTTGCCATATTAAGAAATGATATTGTAACTTTGAGTCGATCAACACAAAATAATTCCAATTACTGGAATATGTGAAAAATGACCTAAAATAAATTGTATAAAGCTAAATTTGTAGGTTAGATTTGATAATTAGTCTATTAAGTTCCAACGTTCAACGCAAGTGCCGATTGTGGTGGCATTTAGTAGCCATTTTCGCGGCTAGATGTCGTTGACGGTAGCATTTGGTAGCAAAAGTAGCAACTACTTGAAATTGATCGTCTGAAATCCCTACCTGAATTACAGATAACACACACTAATACTGCTATCACAATTTGCACAGGTTATCAGACAGATTCTACACACACCCAAAGTAAACGAGGCTACATGACCGCGTTGTCGCAGCCTCTAAACTGAGGAGCGAACCTAATAACATGTCATTAAGATATATATAACGGGGGGGGGGGGGGGGGGGTGTCCAATGTAAACCAAACACCCGCTACAACATTACCATGGCATGGTTTTATTCAGAATTAACTGCCACAAGTGCAAATACATTTATCAAACTGCGAGACGAGACGATTAATTGCAGTTTTGTTAGAAGAGGTAGGTCGCTGACAGATCCACAATCGCACCCACTATTGCAATTCCTCGGCTGAATGAATCCAACGACCACGAATGTTTTCTTCACGTTATCAAAAGTCTAACAATCACAAGAGGAAATACTGTCTGTCCACCAGCTCATGGTCTTAGGGGCCTGAAGGGAAGAGGAGAGACATTCCAGCTCCGTTGATTGAGTGGACGCAAGGGGAGCCACTCCGGGCTCCGCGCTTCGGCTTGCCAGAGCATAGGCTGCTGCGTGACGTCATCGGTTGGGTACTGTCGTGGCGTCCATGTATAACAAACAGTTCTCAGCTGTCTCTAGCAACAAAAAGGGACGCTTTTGAAGAGAAATATGCATGTGGTAGTCCTCGCATGCCCTTCTGCAGTCAACTAATACCCTATAAAGGCGTATCACTACAGTCTGTACCATTAAACTTGCTACCCTCCTGTCAGGAGACTGATAAAATAACCCGGTCAATGCATGTGAGATTTTCGAAGTGAAATGCCATGTCCTGTGGTTCGGATTCCACGTAAAAAAGGAGGTCCTGTGGCTCATAATCCCAAGATTCACGTTTACGTGAAACTAATAAACAGAACTCCAAAATGGTAGGCTAATGTTGAAAATTAATCAGTGAGGTAAACAACATTGAACCAAGTGCTAAACGGTTATCGGAGTCTCAAGTCAGACTACTGTGTGACCACCACGTAGTGTAGCGGTTAGTATTCGTGGCTGTCCGGGTACACTCAGCCTCGTGAGGCAAATCTGAGAAGATGTGGGTTCGATTCCCACTTCAGCCAGCCTGGACGTGGTTTTCCATGGGTTGCCACTGCCGGGTTGGTTCCTAACTCAGGCCACGGCTGCCTTCTTCTCAATCCTCATCTGATTTACAACTACACAAAGACACCACAATAACACAGGTTACCAGACAAATTTTACACACACCCAAGTGCACGGGGTTAATTGGCCACGATGTCCAAACTCCTCAAATGAATATTTTGGGCTGCACCCAGCTGATTTACTACTTCTTGAAAAGTGCTGTAGTTTTAAATAAGGAATATAATAAAATGCTAAATAATCAATAAGCTAATTGCATTGGACACTTAAATTCTTTGGCATTGTATCGTGCAAATAACTTGAAACGTGAGAGTATTCTGGACTCTCATAATATGCATAGATCATACAAATGCACATCTTTTAAATAGGTTAAATATCGTAGTTCTCAGTTCTTAACATTTTCTAAGATCAAGCACACCCTCGCAGAAAGTTGTGGTACAGTTACAAAAGTACTCTCACGCTTACGAAACTATAGGGTCTTTCTTATCGGTGTAGTAATATATAGGCTGGCTGCGTGGCTCAGCGGTAACGTTCTCGCCTGCTATTCCCAAGGTTGCTGGATCGAATCCTGGTGCAGTCGGCTGGCATTTGAGGGTAAGCAAATGCGAGGGAGCCGTGTTAACAGATTTACTGGCACGATAATGATCCCCTTAGAGGCAAAATTCCGGCATCCCGGCGTCTCTAAAAGCAGCAGTTAAAAGGGACGTTCAACCAATAACATTAATTATAATTATTATCTAGCAATATAGCAGATGCTTTAATGTAATCTCTCGGCTGTTAGTCACCCGGCTACGTGCGCATTTTGCCGGTCCCCGCTTTATTGCTAGACCGATAAAAATGTATTTGTAATATTGTGAGCATCTGTGTTATAGTCTACTTATCTTGGTATTGAGTCATCTAACGTGCTCGGCAGAAGCTGAAAAATAAAACTTGCTACCAGTTGCATCGGTAATACTTCTCCAGTGAAGATGACGTTTCGCTAGATGCACTTAAGTACTTTGCCGGCTATGTGGCATTCAAGAGTAGGTTCATTGATGAGAGTTTAAGTGTGAAGGGGGAAAATTTGTGTGTAACAGACGAGAGCAGGGATGATTGGATACCCATCATTTCAAAGGGGACTTACTCGTCCAAAACATGAGTGGCTCCATAAAATGATTGAATTTGAAGTTTTGTTCGGTTCTTTTCATGGACGAACTATATCAAAAACAAGAATGTGATGACCTACCTGACCACCTTAATAAAATCAAAATTCCCGGAAGTGTATGAGAAGATAATTTGTTTATACGTGAGGACAAGGACTTTTATCAGAATCCGTCACCTGAATAGGCATATCAAGATCAAATTACTGGAGAAATATGCAGCAATAAAGAACAAACTCTGGGTCATTTCGTCATCTAAAACTCAAGTCGCATAAAAGGTAAGTGTTTATAAACTGATCATTTTCATACCAATGTTACATTAATAATGTAAGTTGTTGGGACTGGGACATCTTGATCATCAGCTCCGTGTACTTGCCTTCAATTTGTAATCCGTGCTTTTAAGGTGTGTGTGTGACCGTAATTATTAGGGACGGAAATGTGGTAAGTGCTCCGGAACTTGAAACACGGTAGGCTACTATCTCGGCATTTGCCTGGAGAGAGTGTGGAAAGCCGCTGGCAGCGCCGGGATTTGAACCTCTGAACTCCCGACTTACTACAGCTTCCCATCGCGGTCGTAGTGAGCAATATAACGCGCTTGGCTACACCGCAGGATCGCTAAAGCATGATTATGTAGCCTATCGCTATTGCTAAATTTCGTATTTCCATCATTTGCACGTCTTTTATTGTGTTTTGTGAGGCTTCTTTTAAGCTCAGCTGAATCTAAGGTACGGTAGCGTAGTTAATCTAAAATATTTTTGTGTGTGTTTATGAAGTATATTTCGCATTATAAACCACTGCAATATATTGTTTATACCTTTCTCTTTATAATGCGCATATTGCCATTATTGTGATTGAATACCACGAGCGGAAAAGAGAAGCGAAATATGACTGTGTTTCCCGTAAGAATGCATTGTAAATATCAGCTGGCATGCGCCTGCTATATCCGAGCTGCGTCACAGCTTATCAGCCAATGGGAGCGAGAGGCACCGGAGTGTCCTACCTTATAGTCTACTTACCTTGGAGTGGACCTGCAGGTATTGCCAACTCAGCACCGATGTTATTCACGCTATGGTTACTCACTGCTACTTTCGTTTAGTTTCAATTGTGAAATCGTACGGGTCAGTAGTAGGTTGTGACTATTGTCGTTCGCGCAGAGGCCAGCTGTCTCCAGCTGACTAATTGCATTCCTGCCACGGACCTTAAGCTGGTGGACGGACAGTATCTGGGCTACACAGAGGATGTTGAAGTGTTTCCCAGCCAAATCGCAGCAGCGTAGCCTTCACTAGATTGGCATTATGGGAGTGGGCATTATCATGCCACAGAATGATTCCATCCGACAGCATCAATCGTTTGTCTCTCCGTCAATTGATATAGAACCCACTGCGCGAAAATTTTGCGGAAATGCAAGTGATCTTTGATAATGGCATGCACGGAGCCATGGCTAATTCCAACCTGAACATGAATTTCTTCCTCCGTGATTCGTCAGTTTTCCCAGATAAGACTTTCAATCCAAGCTATCACATCAGCAATAATGGCTCGATAGGTCTGTCATGGGCACGCATCGTCTTTCAGCGATTTGCACCCTTTTCGGAATCTCGCCAACCTCGATATATTATTATGGTCGATAAGATAAAAGGCTTTCATCAGCTTTTAAGTGTGAGCGGTATACCACTATTTCTCATACCGGATGACGGCATTAAATACTCCAAAATACTAGTATACTGTGCATTCATTCCTTGCACAAGACTTGTGAACTGAAAAATCTTCATAACACTTCCCTCAGAATCAGTCAAAACGTCAGTCGTCAGAAACTTAGTAATGTATGTGCAAAATCATTTAAGGGGGTCAAGATTAAAAAGAAACTCTAAACTTTTATGGATACGTTTCTTTACAAAACGTTTAAACGTCTATTTCTAGGAAACGATTAAACGATTTTAGATACACGTATAATTTAAAGAACGTTTTCTATGAGACGGTTTTAAATGTTTAAACATACATTATCGTTTCTGATTGTGAGCCCTAATTTCCACGCACCACTACAGTCGCAACAGAAATGTGAGTTACAGGCAAAAGCAATATAAATCCAAGTAAACAGTACTGTTATAAAGATGCTAAATATCTATAAATGAACAGACTCATAAAAACGAACGATAACACATTGAAAATGCTATTGACAAGCTGTTAGATAAACAGTTACATCACCTACGTGCAAAGGTGTCTGAGAGTGGTTTTCATTGAAACCTAAGCCGTGTACGCAATTTTGGGATGACGTTATAATGGTGGGTTTCATTAACATCGCGGTCATAAGCCCATGTGATTGGGCGTGTGTGGAATCTGTCGGATAACCTGTGTCATTTAGATGGCTATAATGGTGGCCTCAAGTTAGGTACCACCTCGGCATTTGCCTGGAGTAGAAGTGGGAAACAACTTCAAGAATGGCAGAGCTTGGAATCGAACCCAGACTTCTAGGGGCTAACAGCCTAAAGATAATCCCTGCCCCACGAGTTGCACTAAAAACGGTAAGGCAGCCTATTTTTAATCCCCAACGACATTTTTTTATTCACAGATGTCACATTGCGGATATTAATCTTGCATGGCCTGGAGTCGTGAAGACTATCGGGTGAAGCTTGGAATGTTTTCTTCTCTTGTAGAGCCTCTTATTGGATCTCTTCTCATCTCCCTGAACTTGACACACTTCCATTTGATACAGGGTTAAAGGAGATGAGATGCAATGTCGGCTACGGTCCTATCTCCTCTGATACATTCTCTTTGACTTGTTTCACTTCCTTCACGAACCAAGTAAACGTTTGTAAGATTCAAATATATTTCCAGCTAAATGATCCATTCGGCATTTATTTATTTATTTATTTATTAAATTCAATCTTGTTTTTTTTAATTTTAATTTTAATTTTAATTTTAATTTTAATTTTAATTTTAATTTTAATTTTAATTTTAATTTTAATTTTAATTTTAATTTTAATTTTAATTTTAATTTTAATTTTAATTTTAATTTTAATTTTAATTTTAATTTTAATTTTAATTTTAATTTTAATTTTAATTTTAATTTTAATTTTAATTGGAATTTGAATTTGAATTTGAATTTTAATTTTAATTTTAATTTTAATTTTAATTTTAATTTTAATTTTAATTTTATTTTTGATTTTAATTTTAATTTTAATTTTAATTTTAATTTTAATTTTAATTTTAATTTTAATTTTAATTTTAATTTTAATTTTAATTTTAATTTTAATTTTAATTTTAATTTTAATTTTAATTTTAATTTTAATTTTAATTTTAATTTTAATTTTAATTTTAATTTTAATTTTAATTTTAATTTGAATTTGAATTGGAATTGGAATTGGAATTTGAATTTGAATTTTAATTTTAATTTTAATTTTAATTTTAATTTTAATTTTAATTTTAATTTTATTTTTGATTTTAATTTTAATTTTAATTTTAATTTTAATTTTAATTTTAATTTTAATTTTAATTTTAATTTTAATTTTAATTTTAATTTTAATTTTAATTTTAATTTTAATTTTAATTTTAATTTTAATTTTAATTTTAATTTTAATTTTAATTTTAATTTTAATTTTAATTTTAATTTTAATTTTAATTTTAATTTTAATTTTAATTTTAATTTTAATTTTAATTTTAATTTTAATTTTAATTTTAATTTTAATTTTAATTTTAATTTTAGTCTTAACGTAATTGTATTTCTTATTATTTTATTTTATTTTATTTTTAATTTTATTTTTAATAATCTTTCTTTAATTTTTAACTTTTTAAGTTCTTTATAATATTTTTATTAATTTAAAAATTTATTATTTTATTTTATTAATGAATTGAGGAGGCAGGCTGTATCTTGTCGAGCAGACATTTAGAACGGCATTTAGAGTAAATGATATCTCAGAACAGTATCTGTGGGCTGTAGGGTGATTTTCACAGGCGAGAGGGAGGCAGATAAATGACGTAATCCAAATGTTAGCGCGTCCTTGTACAAGTGACCAGCGCTATAATAATGTGTGAGGAATATAAGCCAGGTCTCACTGTATCCCCCGATCATTCTGCATCCCTCCCCTTCTTGGTTCTCGATCCTTTCTTTCATCGCGCCATCTAACACACTTATATTCTCCAAGTGACTTGAGGTACAACAAAAGTTTTGAAATATCCACACAAAGATACATGAACAAATAAAAGGCGAAAATTATCACACGATGCAACACAAGCACAAGAAATGCAATGCCATTCAATACGTAGAATATCATGGAACGATAAAGGAACCTATAATGTCTCTACTACACGCAGAAGCATAGAATATGGATATGATTTCTCAGTTCCTTTGCATTCTTAAACGTTATGTGCTTTTCTGAAGTTGCAGAGAGGAATTGCATGAAATTGGTTTTGTAAGTGAACATAAACAAGATAATACATAACAAACGTGCGGCCGGTGGTTATCCAGGTGATGATTACGCTGATAGGTCATAAGTGAAGGTTGATTGCAAGGAGAGGAAGGGAGTATAACAACGTAACATACCTGTTGAGAAGGTAAGAAGACACAAATCCCCACTCTGTACCTGTGGATTCGTATTCATGGTGGCACACATTTTAACCGATCGTGTGGACCATTCTGATCTAGGAAGAAAACTTGATCTGCACGTTGCACTCATCTTAGCCGATGAGGTGGTGACTGCTAACCGCGTCATTCACTTTTTAGAAGAGAATGGGTTAAGGCCAACAATCTAAATTGCCAAGTATTACGTCGTATAGAAATGAAATTGAACATAATTAAAGTAAAGCACGTGAGCCAAATTATACACCGTAGTCAATAAATATATATCAAAAGATATCCAATGCATGTTTCGGCCCTATTAAGGCCTTCTTCAGTTTGCATATTGTTACGGCTGTGGGGTTGCTTCATCACCTCGCTGCGTGATTCACAGGACGCCCCGGGCTACCCCCTGCCTCTATGTTAACCAGTGGTTTGCGCAACAAGACAGCGGTGACAAAGAAACCGTCTCGAACCTTCGCGGCCCACCCGGTAATGCAACTCTCGAGTAACCGTGAACCCTGGTCTGCTCTGGAAACATCCGTTGAGTCATCAGCCCCGATATAAAAAGAGCGACCCTGGCTGGTTACGACTGACTGTGTTTTGAGCGAGTGTGTTTTACTGAGCGACAGAGGTATTGTTGCAAAGTGCCGTGTGAATTACGAAACCCAGTGAGATTGTTTCCGAGTTTGCAGAGAGCGAAGCTGTGTGTAGCGGACTATCGTAAGTAACTGTAGTTTGTGTATTCAAGGAAGTGTTGCAGGTATTTCTAGCGAAGACACGGGTGTAATTAGTGAAGGATTAACTACATGACTAGTGGAAGGGGCGAGAGTGCTCCAAGAGGAAGAGACTTGAGTAAGACTGTTAATGGTTTCTAAGTGCTTATTGTGTGGTGTATATTTCTGACCTGCAATAAAACTAATAATTCTTTGAAGGACCGTTTGTGTTGTGCTTTACCTACTGTGATCCAATAATCGAACGTGCTACAGGGGATGGGGGGGGGGGGGGGTAGTAGGTAACAATATTAAATAGAGCAAACCTAAATGAATATATGAGTATATTATTCTAAAACTTAACATAGAGGCCTAAAGTATTATGTGGACCCAAAGAACATATTTCAAAAAATGTAAACTGTATGTTTGATTTTTTGAAATTTGTAGTTTGCGTTCTTTCTAGCCTACACTCGGTTTTAGCAAGAAATTGAAGTAGACTAATGAGATCTAAACGGGCTAAGAGTTTTCTGTCTAACTGTGTGTTTGTGTGTAGGCTATATCTACCATCCCTTATCAATTCAAACACGACGGAACCAAATTGAACGATATTTGGTACAGATGTAGCACTAGCAATGGACACCTCAGCGTCATGTTTTATATCGCCGCCATCTTGACGAAAAAGAAATGGCGCACACACAAATGTTCTAAGCTTAAATCAGATTACGACTAACCTATTCATCCGATTTCTACCAAATTTTACAAAAATGTACCTTAATGTGTGAAGTGTCTTTTGCCCAATCTACAAGGTGATCACCCGAATAGTTTCACGATGGTGGACGTATGAATCATGCAAGTATTATTGCCTAACCGTTACTTACGATTCAACAAGGCCCAGCCTCACCAAATTCGTTTATCGTACAGAGGGTGGTTTAAACTCTCCTCAAGTAGGTGACCGATAGAATATTAACATCTCATAATAGAATAGAATAATATGCCATAAAAGTGACGTTCACCTTGGTGAGTCTTGAATTATTTCTGCTAACTTGTGTCATTTTAATGGCTGTATTAGTGTGTGTATTTATAATTCACGTGAGGATTCAATCAATCAGTGTATAATATAGTACATTGTTATTCAACAAGTTACTACAACGGACAAACAATTATACTCCATAAATAGGACAAAGTGTTATAAGATAATAAACCCATGCATTTAGGAGAACATATGCTATATTTTATATCCTGTACATCTTGTATTTTGTATGTTATTACAATTGGTTGATTGATTTATTTTTGTATTTGAACTGTGTAACACGGGCAGATTACCTCTAAGTTTGTCCCTTTAAAACAAAAATAAGAATGATCATCGCAATCATCATCGTAATGATAAGCTACTCACGTCCACGGTTGTATAAATATAATAAAGCGTGCAAACCAGTTTCAATACAGTAATAAATTATCGTGCAGAAGCACGTACTAAACACATTTCTTCAAATGAATGACACATGCCAGTTGTCTACAAGTCATGATTATGTACAGGAATTGACTCACCGTCCTCTGAGTACAGTAATTATTCAAAGAAACGCTCTCTCTCTGCTAAGCAACCTTATTAATGGTCTGATTATCTTCTGAGCACCGTCTTTGACATTTTACCAAAAGCCTTACAGCAAGCGCTACACACAGTACAAATTAGACCTGCATGATATGATAGGCGACAAATCCACAGCACCTGTCGCGATCGCAAAAAGACTTTCTCACAATTCGCATAAACTTCAAGATGTCGACCGAGTTAGAAGCACGTTTAGAAGGAGCTCTCAAATTTATTGAAAATACCGTGAGTAGCGGTGGATACTTAAATAAGGTGAACAAAGAAGATTTGCTCCAAGCGGTAACTAACATCAGGTCATATATCACAGAAATGAAAATGTCAGTGGAAGTTACAAACGGCGAAATGGAAAATGTCATGCATGCAACAAAGGAGTTTATGAGTGTGCAAAGAGATAACATCATACAGGAGGAAGACTGTCTGTTGGTGAAACAGCTAGTGACATCTGGTGGTCAATCTGCACACCATGGAATCAAACATCAGCACCTAGTGGCACCTGGCGGTCATAGAGAAAGATCATGTGGCAGCATATCCAAGGCCTTCTTCAGCGGAAAAACTCTGCAATACTAGATCCTCTCAACAGGGCGATAATCACATGTGCGAAACCTGCAGTCTACGTCTGAAATCGAACGGAATGGCCCCAATGGAGACGAGCAACCAAGGAATAAACAACGAAGTAAAAGAGTTAGCATTGTTAAACAAGCAAGTAGTTCCGTGAAGAACTATAAAGCCTATTTTCATATATCCTACTAATGTTAATTGCCCCTATCAACACACTAAATTTCAGTTTGATTGCTGTAATAGATTCGTAGATATTGAGAACCGTCTAAATATTTCGGGTGGTCGCCGTGTTGGACTTTTATATATGTAGGGCTTAGTGTTATGTACTGTTACATGAAGATTATTGTGTACGTGTAGTAATCAAACTTCAATCGCATGATTAATACACAAGAAGTAAAAACGAGATTTTAAAACTTCGCACAAATGCCATTTTGTCATTATGGAAACAATTGAAAAACATTAGATGCCAGTGGATTAACATTTGTATATGGATTTACTGTAGCAAGTGTCACTGCACTCGGTTGGTTAAATTGCGAGAAATGACCATGTGAATATTTATACTTCGCTCCACCGTCATGTTGGATTTGTGATCACCAGGTTATTGAAAGTCCTATAGGTGAACTTATGTCCATAGCCCCTATGAACATTAAAAAATTCAGTTTGATTGCTGTAATAGATTCGTAGATATTGAGAACCGTCTAAATAATTCGGATGGTCGCCATGCTGGATTGTTATATGTACAGGCCTTAGAGTCATGTACCTTTAAAGGAAAATTATTGCGTAGGTTCATTATTCAAACTTTCATTTCGATCCCATGATTACGGCACAAGAAACAAAAACTTAATTTAAAAATTCGCACAGCCTCCATTTTGAGGTTATGTAAATAATTGAACTAAATTACATACCAGTGCATTACAATGTATATAAACATTTGCTGTACCCAGTTTCATTGCGCTTAGATCATTAAATCGCGAGAAAAGTCTATTTAAAAATTTCAACTTCGCTTGGCCGCCATGTTCGTTTTGTAGTTAACCGGTTTTTGAATGTCTCATAGATGAACTTCCAATAGTGCCCTTTATCTCCGTGCAAAATTTCAGGGTGATACCGGTAATAGTTTCAGAGATATAGAATGCCGGTGAAATATTTCGCACAGCCGCCATATTGAGGTTATGTAAACAATTGAATAAAGTTAGATGTCGGTGTATTACAATGTGTATAAACATATACTGTACCAAGTTTCATTGCGTTTGGTTGGTTAACTCGCGAGAAACGTCTATTTAAAAGTCGCAAATTCGCTTGGCCGCCATGTCGGTTTTGTAGTTATCAGATTTTCAAAGGTCACATAAATGAACTTCTAGTAGTTTCCTCTGTCACCATACAAAATTCCAGGGTGATATCGGTAATAGTTTCGGAGATATTGAATGCTGGTGAAATATTTCGCACAGCCGCCATGTTGAATTGGTGAGACTTACCAAAATTTGAATGGCACGGTCGTGGTTGCCCGGACTAGTGCTATGAACTTACCGAGTTTCATTGAAATCGCTCCAGTCTTTTAGATTTTATTAGGGACACACACACACACACACTCCTCACACACACACACACACGCACACACACACGGACAAAAGGTGATCTCATAAGCCTATTTTTTCAAAATTGAAAATAGGCTAAAAATCATATGATAACATCCAAGAAAAACTGGAAGAACTTTCTGATAAACTCATGAAGAAATACCTTAATTCTCGAGACACAACTGCAACAAGCAGATATACTAGCAAAACAACAAGTCTCGCGCAACTCAAAAATTCAAGACACTACCGAAAAACCAACAACAGCAACGCCGCTGATCCCCCCAACCATCACCCCAACCATCAAACCACAATCACCAGACCCACAAACCACCACAGCAGAGTCAACAAATAAACGCAAATATCGATACGAAACCAGATCACTATCAAGCATTCAATGGCCGGGATTACCCAACAACATTATCAACCGTGACACTACAACACAAGGAGAGACGAGAAGACCAGACAATACAGAAAAAAGATATCAGCAACAGAATCAACCACGAAATAGTCAGCAATACCGATCACCATCTAACATAGTAATCGGCACTGGAACAGAGAACGACGATCTACAAGCGGAAGGGAAAACGGCATGGCTATTTATTGGGAAGCTGAGGAAAGAAACGACCTCGGAGACGGTAATAAACTACCTAAGAAATAAAGGAATCCGAGGGGACGTCTGCTGCGAAGAGTCCGCCATAAGAGGAGACTCCAAAGCGTACAAAGTTGGCATCCCTTTTGACTGCCTAGAAATGACATCCAACCCCGAATGTTGGCCAAGTAGAGTAATTGTGCGTCGATTTCGATTTCACCTCCGCAGAAGAAGCGAAGGCGCATCTCTCGAATAACTGCATTAACATGCTCCTGTGGAATGTAGAAGGGTTTAAAGGACTACTGAAACTAACCCCAGGAAACACATTTTAAACATCTGACATACTAATCTTCACAGAGACATTAATAACGACACCTATTGATATAGAAGGTTTCTACTCCATCCACTCTCTAGCAAGAAAACCTACAGAAGGGAGGCCATCGGGAGGTGTTTCTATCCACTATAAACCATGGATAGGACCCATAAAGACCTTACATATAGAAGAAAACCTCATAATCGCGAAAGCAAACAACTTTACGATAATATGCACATATGTAAGCTTACGCCCCAACACTGATACAGAGAAAATAATGGAACTCCTCACGCTCTCCCTACGGAAAGTTGCAAACCCAGAAGAAACCATAATACTAGCAGGAGATATGAACTGTAGACCAGACAAACCCGATACGAAATGTAAAACTGTCCTTACATTCCTTTCAGAAGAAAATTTCAAAATAGTAAATGACCCAAGACGCAAAACTTACTTTGCCCATAATGGCAGTAGCACAATTGACCTCGTGTTCCACAAAGGAAACGATATTGAAATTTTAGAACAAAAGAGTCTATGGACTTCACCAGTAACCCCACTAAGAAAACACATTCCAATACAGATCAAATTCTTACTCAAAGCTCCAAAGAAAGTTGTTCCAAATTGCGTCAAGACCATCATATCCAGACACCTTAACATGGCAGCACTACAGCGACAACTAGGAAAAGTACCTGAAGCAGAAAAGACAATCAAGGAAAACGACCAAATTCAGCCCTAACAAGAATTAACAAGATACTAGGAGCAAGTATAACCCACAAACAGATTACTAGGAAAGCTCAACCGTGGTTTGATAAGGAATGTTATGCAGAAAGGCAAACTACACTAAAGGCGCTACATATAGCTAGGATCACGTCAACACCAGAGGACCTAAGAGTATTTGGGGAAACACGGAGATATTACAAGAATCTCCTAAAACGTAAACGCTTTCAATACATAGAAAGAGAAGGTGAGAGGATCACCAAAGAAGCAATGAATGATCCATACATAGCCATCAGACCAAGAGGATCGTCAAGATCTAGCAACGTAGAAATAGGAATATGGGAATCGCACTTCACTCTCATCCTTAACGGTACAGGTCAACAAGCGGCATATGAAATTGAATGTAGAGATCAACACGAAGAAATACTCCCCATCAGTAAAACAGAGGTATTGGACTTAATCAAGGCTACGAAATGTAACAAGGCCGCAGGACCAGACGGGTTTTTCAACGAACATCTAAAGGAATCGGCACAATACTTATCAGAACTATGGTCCAAGCTGTTTACCAAATGCCTAGAATCAGGAAATATCCCCGAAGAATGGAGAAAATCGACCAGGAAAAGGTGAAACCAACGACCCCAACTCGTACAGAGGAATTGCACTGGAAAACAACACCTTCAAGTAAATGACAAGAATTATAACCAACAGGATAGTATACGAAGTCGACTCCAAGATACCGGAGGAACAATTCGGCTTTAGGCGAGGAAGAGGAACCTTGCACGCAATTCAAAATCTGTTAAATGACATAGAGGAAGCAAAACGACTCCAAAAGGGAAAGTTTTATGCAGTCTTTATAGACTATACAAAGGCCTTCGACCTAATTGACAGAAGAAAGCTCACATCGAAACTTCAAAATATCATCGGAATTCACAACCCTTTAACAATCTTAGTAAGAAATATCCTGGCATACAACCAGATCACCATAGATGACGCAGTATGCAAAACAAAGGAAATCACCCAAACTAATGGAGTGTTGCAAGGCGACCCCCTCAGTCCCATACTGTTCAATATTGCCACAACCGATGTAACAACAGCAATCCGAGAGAAATCAAAGGACGCAGTGATCTACATATATGCGGACGACATGGTCCTAGGATCACCAAATAAGGAAGAACTCCAACACGCCTTCTCAGGACAGGTAGAATGGGCAGGAAATAACAGTCTGAAAATAAACTGGACACAAACCCAACATATGGTTTTTCGGAAAGGTGGGCGTGTAGCATCAAACGACAACTTGCAATATGAAGAGGACAAAGTGGAAATAGTAAATGCAGTTAAATACCTTGGGATCACTTTACAGACTACCGGAACATTCAGACTACACATCCAAGACAGAGCAGTGGCTTGCTTGAAAGCCATGTACGACATTATCAATCTACAGCAGGTATCCTTAAAAACAGCTATGCATCTGTTTGACGCAAAGATCCTACCAATTCTCACGTACGGGATCCACTTGATATGGGACCGACTAACGAAGTGAGATCTGGCCACCGTCGAAAGAGTTAAAGCCCAATTCCTGAAAACCTTAATGGGCATCTCAAAATACACGCGCTCCCGCCTAACATATACATTAGCACGGGAACCCTTCCTCGTCGAAGAAATAAGGACAAAATTACAGCTTCCATCAACAAAGAATGCTGAAGCGCATCTAGCAGAGAGAAGAGAGAAGACATCCCGCTAGAATTTTACAGCACGGATGCCATGATCAAGCGGAACTGGAGCAGCGCCAATCAGAAACTAAGACATGTGGTGATAAAGTTAGTAGTGCATGGGTACCACCATAAAATATGTAAAAACATGTCCTACCACGCCCCCGAATGAACTCGACGTGTGCTCGTTATGTGACCAGTTCTGTGACACATATCACATCACACGATGTAAAAATAATCAGAAATCACTCTGTGATTATGGCAAGGACTAACATTTAAACTGAACAAAGCATCATACAGTGTTGCTCTATTTCACAAATAACATTCAATTCACAATATAATGACTGGTCATGAATGAATGCTTTAATGCACACTTTCCTGATTGATTACTGGATCGTGATGTTTTTCACATCAATTAACTCTTTTGTAACATATTTGTTTTACTAGTGTAAATCTATGTTATGCACAGTCGCGCGCTTTTCTGTTAATAAATTACCTAGGAGAAGACATTGTCTCGAAAGAACCACTCATGATACCCTGCTCTCAGCAGCCTAGTGTTATGATTTTCCTAGGTGTTAACTCGTAGTAGGAGCTGGGGATATTTTTGGTTATCAACCCCGTGAACTTGGGTGTGTGTTTTAATTAGTTTGATGACCTGTTTCTTTGTGTGGTGACCGTAATATAGTGTATAGGGTCAGAGATGGGGGTAGGTATCCCGGAACTTGAGGTAAGGTACTGTTCCGGCTGGAAGAAGTGTGGAAATCTCGGGGAAGAACCATACTCAAGATTGCCGTTGCCAGCGCGACCATGGTAAGCGATTTAAATGCACGACTACGCCGCGGCTTCTTTGATATCCTGAAAACTGGGTTCGATTCCCAGCTCACCCATCTTTGAAGTGATTTCCTGTGATTTCCCACTTCTACTCCAGCCGAATTTCACGATGGTTCCCAACTTTAGGCCACGGACGTCTCATTTGCAATCCTAACCTGAAGTACAATTCACACACTACTACTTCTTAATTTACAGACAACACAATAACACAGGTTATCAGACAAATTCTTTATTTACACGCACCCAAATACTCGGGGCTAAAATTACCTAAATGTCCAAGCTCTTCAAATGAAACAAGTAGTTCCCTGAAGATCTATATAGCCTATTTTTATATGTCCTACTTATGTTAATTGCCTCTATCAACATACAATACTTCAGTTTGATTGCTGTAATCGATTCGTAGATATTGAGTATTGAGAACCGTATAAATACTTCGGATGGTCGCCATGTTGGATTTTGTTATATGTAGGCCTTAGAGTTATCCACTATTACATGAAGATTATTATGTAGGTGTATTATTCAAACTTCAATCGCATGATTATGACACAACAAATAGAAACGAGATTTTGAAATTTCGCACAGTCACCATCTTGTGGTTATGAAAACAATTGAAATAAATTAGATGCCAGTGGTTTAAAATGTGTATAAGCGTATACCGTACCACGTTTCACTGCGCTTTGATGGTTAATCGCCAGAAATGTCCAATTAAATATGAACATTTTGCGTCGCCGGCATGCTGGATTTGTGCTCACCAGGTTATTGAAAATCCCATAGGTGAACTTAAGTTTATAGCCTCTGTCAACATACTAAATTTCAGTTTGATTTCTGTTATAGATTAACAGATATTGAGAACCGTCTAAATATTTCAGATGGTCGCCATGTTGGATTTTGATATATGTAGGCCGTAGAGTTATGTGCTATCAGAGGATTATTGCATAGGGTCATTATTCAAACGATGACATCGAACGCATGATTAGGACACAAGAAATAAAAACTTAATTTTAATATTTTGCACAGCCGCTATCTTGAGGTTATGTTAAATTGGAATTTCAGTGCTTTACAATGTGTATATTCATTTGCTGTACCAAGTTTCACTGCATTTGGGTGGTTAAATCGTGAGAAAAGTCCATTTAAGAAAAATGTTTCAACTTCACTTTACATGTTCGTATTGTAGTCAACAGGGTTTTCAAAGTAAAATAGGTGAACTTCTAGTAGTGCCTTGTATCATCGTACAAAGTTTCAGGGTGATATGCGTAATAGTTTCGGAGATATAGAATGCCGGTGAAACGTTTCGCACATCTGCCATGTTGGATTGGTCAGACGTAATATAGTTTGAAGGGCACAGCTGGGGTCGGCCAAAATAGTAGTATGACTTTACGAAGTTTAATTGACATTTCTCCAGCCGTTTAGATTTTATTAGCTGGGGACAAACACACGGACGCACGCACACACACATATACACACACACACGGACAAAAGGTGATCTTATAAACCTATACTTTGATAAATGAAAATAGGCTAAAAACAACAACTTCTTATAATCACTCCAGGAAAATACCGGAATTGTATCCAAGGCCATGACGTTCTCCCTCCCAAACCAGTTAAAAGCGCTCACAGCAGTAAAGACGCAACAGTAACACAGGCTACCATATAGTTTACACACACCCATGTACATGATGCTGATATCCACGCTGCCGCAAGTTCCTAAGCGAATCAAGAGTACTAATATAATGCCACAATCCACGATTTGATCATTCAAATGAACTGTGCAAACCAGTATTAGTATAACAATTAATTGTCGTTGTGAAGCGCGCATTAAATCAATTTCCTTATCGAGAATGACAAATAGCAGTGGTTACATAAGTTGGCATTATTAATGTATGACAACTAGCGAGGAATAATCACAGGCATCTGGGCAATTATTCATTGGAACGTGCTCTGCCTACTAAATTCTTAACCATTATAAGCCCTGAAATGATATCAGTTGGGGTAGCGGCAGAGTGCTTGCCTCATGTTACCGAGTTCTTGGGTGGAATCCTGTCCAAAAACTCTGGGGTCGGGGATCAAACCCAGCGGTAGTCGTCTGATTTTTAAGAGCGTCAAAAATCCTTCAGTATGCTTTCCTTCGGAGGGGAAGTAAAGCCGGCGGTCCCATGTCATAGATTTATGGCATGACAAAGAACCTTCCACTAATTACACCTGTGTGAAGCTGAATTATAGGTTATCTTTGACTAACGCTCTTAGGTTCCAAAGTTCATCGCCAGGAGCCGACTGCGGTGGTATCTAGTAACCAAGTTCCACACTAGTTGGCCGTCGACGGTGGCGTTTGTTAGCAAAAATTGGAACTACTTGAAAATCGAATGTATGCAGTCCTTACTTGAATTAAAGACAGATAACACACATTAATACAGCCACCAAAATTAACACCGGTTATCAGACATATTCTACACACACCCAAAGTACACGGGGCTACACGACCGCGTTGTCGCAGCCCCTAAACTGAGGAACCAAACAACCAAAGTCTCTGGATTTTTGAGGACCAAAACTATCAAGAGCATTTATGTTGTATGAATATATGGAATGTAAGTGAACTCTTTAATACCTACTTGGCGTTCGTGTTCAAGGCGAAGTTTAAATTCTACGCAATTCTACCCACTATTATTGTCATGACGAGAGTCAAATAATATTGTGGAGACAATTTCCGACAGTAGTGTCAATTAATGTCCCGTTCCAGTTTTGCAAATGGCTAACAACAAAAATCAGCTCCATTGAAATAGCAAACAAACTTGAACTAATTGTTAGATTCAGGATTTTATATCATCAGGGTTTCATCACTGATCCCTGCAGAGCACCGCCTGGTTTGGATTTACCAAGAAAAGAATGGACATCCATGAATACTTGACTCACTTGAATTACTTCCTGTTGCATCTGGGTGGTGCATAGGGCATCAATAAATGATCTCCATCTGGTTCTATTTATGGTCAACCACTTCATTCATTACAGGTTTTCCCCGCTTCCAATGCTTCCTCTTCTATAGTTCTCCTCCAAGACTTTCTAGGACGACCACGTCTCCTTGCACCTTGCGGGTTCCAATCCATCGCCGACCTCTAAACAGTTCCGTGAGGTTTTCTTAATGTGTGGCCGTTCCACCACCACTTCCTCCGTTGATCTGGATGCTTATCGTCTGCTGGTTTGTTGTCCTCCATAGTTCTACTTTAGAAATCACTTCTGGCCATCTCACAGTTGTAATTTTCTAGAGACACCGCTTAATGAAGACTTGTAACATATTTGTTAATACTTTGTGGCCTTCCAAGTTTCACAGCCATTCAAAAGAACTGACTCTGCATTGGTATTTAATGGGCGCATTTTGGTTTTTCTTGAGATGTTCATATTTCGCAGTGAGAATAGTCTATCCATGAATAGGGTTCGTACAAATCACGGAAGATGCAATTTCTGTCTACACGACTGGTGAAGAACTGAAAGCCCGTTCTGTGACTGTGCCGATGTGCCTCAGACCATTCAACATGTTGCCCTAGAGCAGTAGTTCACGGTGCTCTTTAAATGAAATTTGGTGCTCTTCTCATACAAGCCAGAAAGTGCTCGCTAGCACAAGCTTCTCTAAAATCCATTCTTCAATTCAAATTCCGTTGCACGAACCAGAATAATAGTGTTTCCATTACAAGTTTTGACAGTCAGAAATTCTATAATTTTGTGAAATAGTATTTATTTTATCTACAGTAAAGTATTGAACCCTTTATCCTCTGATGGATAAATGATTCGATGTTTTATTTCTACAATCAATTAATATTTCCACCAGCGTCATGAAATAGCCAGACGAAGATGAGGAAACTTCAAGCATTTGTTGGAGACAGTGGGGACATACCTGCAGCAGTTTGACAAGAGGCTAAATAGTTAAGGATTGTGAAAAGAAAGAGCCTAGCATTGTTTCAGAAGGACAGGTGGTGGCTACCTCAAAATAGAAGGGACGCGTGGTGAGACACGCTTATGGTATGTTCATTGTACTATTCGTGCCTAGAAAAAATATAATACAGTAAAGAGAGTGGCTGATGGTACTACTGGACACTCCTACGAGGCCGAGGTCTGATAAAAACCGCGAAGTTAACGAAAAAGTTAAACCAATGGGAGATGAATGCTTACGAACGCGCCAAGTCTAGCTTGGGCACGCGATATCTAGCATTAACGCGGGAGATCGGCTAGACAACATATCTACGATCGATTCTAGATTTAATGGGCATATTCTTGACCTGCGCAATTTTACGAGTTCAGTGATATTTGTTTCAATCCTGTACCACTATTATTTTGAGAAATTTTTATATAATTTATATATATATTATATATATATATATATATATATATATATATATATATATATATATATATATTATAATTTATATAATTTATATATAATTTTCCCAGTTCATTTATAAGTGGCGTGAAGAGCCAAGACAATTATTATAATTTGTGCGTCTGAGGACGTAGGTTCTATTACAATTTTGTGCGTCTGAGGACGTAGGTTATTACTACATTGTGTGTGTCGGGAGACACAGGTTATTACTACAATTTGCGCGTCTGAGGACGTAGGCACTTCTACTTTGCGTGTCATGAGGACACAGATTTTATTAATATAAATGTGTTGTAAATTCAGTGTAATAGATAGTCACAGTACTATTTTGTAGGGACAGTATCATCGACAATTCGCCAACAGACTGTTCTGGGGAAATAAGTACCTAAAACGGTGAATTTAGTAGACAGATATCGAGTGTGTAATAATCTATAACTTTTTGCCTCAGCACGAGAGATGACATCGCTTATCCTGGAAGAAGTTTGGAACTGTCAACACTCCGTCGAGATGTTTGAGATGAGCTAAGCAGCATTAAGTAGGGAGATGGCAGCAGATGTTCGCTGACGGGTGACTGGCCGAGGATGAGTACTGAATAATATTCTTATTATCTGACAAGTTAACTTATGGTATATGGGACATATTTTGTTTGTAAATATCTTGCTTGTGTTGATTAACGTAGTGTATTTAGTTTTGGTCTGACACACCTTTTAAATGGAAACAGCTCGCACAATTTTTCATAGTCGTAGGTTCTTGTTTGTTTGTTTTAATTAACGTGGCTATGTGGACGACCGTGTTCGCATATGTTTACGTAATGCGGTTAAGAAGCGTCTCTCGGAGATATAGTGTGTTTCAGAAGTAGGACTGAATTAGTATAATCATGCAGTAGATTGGAGGGTAAATTAATCTTCGTAATGATTATTATTGATCAGATTCAGTGAGTTTATTGCCTTTGGAGCAATGTGAGTTGTGGCGAAGAGCAGTCAGCTCTCTCGTAGGTTTTAATTTTCTTAAATAGATTGTGAGCATCTGGTTCAACCGACCTGTGTGAAAAGTGTTATGTCATTCCCAGCAGTGTGTGTGTGTGTATTTTATTGGTCATTACAAGCGGGAATTTCAGCGTAGACTGATTTCTGTCAGCTTGGTGCCGAGTCCATATGGTTACCTTGCGAGGACATATGTGGCTATATCGATTAATGTCTTACCATATGTTTATGTGGTTGAGATTTGTTGCTGTTGATTCTACGAGATAACGGGACAGTTGGTCAAGTTATTTTTACACACTGGAGCTGGACGATGACAAGAGTTGAGGAAGGGGGAAGCTGTTTTCACAAGGCGGGCTGAAAAGATTGCATCAAGGTCATTAGTGGAGTGCTTGTTGGCTCCGTAAAATTACTTGAAACACAGAATAAGAACTGATCAATGATAAAAATTGTTTAAATAAATGGGAGTTGCCTACGAATCACTATAATCTCCGAAGCGTTAGCTTGATGTGCATTTTTGTTCATATCAGGTAATCTCAGCCGGTGAGGCTTTTGTTGTTGTTGGTTCCATTCCATGTTTATGTTCCGTATTAGTGACCCGTGCAGTCACGTGCGATGCTGTCTTTTCCTTGTTTGTGTATTGAGCAATTTGGCCGTGTTGGCAGCTCATTTGTCAGATGCGTCATCGCACTGAAGGAGGGTCTCGAGGGAGATTCCTGTAAATATTAGATTTTAGACTGTGTGTCAGCATTAATTTTTAAGGGTTTTTATTAGTGTTGTGTCCTATATCCGTAAACGTTGATTTACGAGATGATTGTTCGTAAGCATCGTGGCTGTTACCCGCTGTAAACGAACAGTCATCCAAGTACTCGTTCCTCGTAGTTAGTCATTACGCGTACATTAAATCCCAATCCAAGTTAGTGGAACTTGTATCCACATTTTTATGAGGAGGAGACCCGTCTGACTCCTCAACGTTGATAGATATTTCTGTCATGGGAAGATTCAGGGAGAAATTGTATTATTGTTGTTGTTTGTATTCATTTTTTTGGCACTAATAGTCATTAAATTATGTTATTATTTTACGTCTTGTCACTTCCTTTCTTAATTATAGTTTTAATCCTATGACCCTTCCCTCAGTAGAGCATGTTGTTTGGCGAACGTAAACATCACACTCTGAACTGAGCGCGACCCCTTGATCAAGATTCTTGCATATAAACACTGCAATACTGAAGGGTTCATAGGAGGTAAACTGGCGCGGCCAAGCGTGGGGCGGTTCACTGTGGTGTAGCGGCAAGGAAATTGCACATGTCAATGTAAGCGTAGTTGGGATTACAAACTGGCGCAACAATGAAGGTGTATTTTTGTTGCTGGTTCGCTGCTGGAACACATTTAGTTGGCGTATTTGAGTAAAACTAACATGCCACAAGTGGAGGCAGATATGACAGTATTTTAATCACCGGAAAGTGATATTTTATTAAAAGTAATTGAGGCGAAGAGGATACTGCCAACTGTGTGAAATGTAAATTTAAATCAGGAGTTTGCAATGTAAAATACGATTCACGTTTTTGTCTACTGAATTAAAGTAAAAGTAATATACGTGATATCGGGCGCCCAATGATTAAAGTTAAAACTAGATTTGTTTAGAAAGTCAAACTCATGAAAAAGTTAGGAGGCTGGTAGCCTTAAATGACAATTAATACTTTGTTAATTAGTCAGTGTTAATATCGGATCAGGATAACAATTTAATGACAATATGTGTTTGGGATTAAATTAAATTGAGTAAAATTAGAACTACTCAGAGATGCGATTGACTAGTGGGATTAAATGTAAAATATAAATGAACTGAGTAGAGTAAAGAAATTAAATGTGCATGGGGATTGTATGTGTGTGTCAGGGGACATTGCTTTATGCCATTTCCCTAATGTCTCATATAAAGTGTATAACATGGCAACAGTAGAACAGATTCAAGAAATCATTGAAAATGCTGCTAGGAGGACACAGGAATTGTTGGACTCTAAATTGGCGGAACAGAGTGAATCACTAAACACTAAACTATCCGAACAAAGTGAATCAATAAACAATAGTATGTTAGAACAAAGTGAGTCTATAAGCAAATTGTCTGAGCAGAGTGAATCACTAAAAACTAAACTATCCGATCAAAGTGAATCATTAAACACTAAACTATCTGAACAGAGTGAATCATTAAACACTAAACTATCAGAACAGAGCGAATTATTAAACGCGAAATTATCTGAACAAATAAACAACAGTAGGATTGAACAAAATGAATATCAGGCGGAACAAGCTAAATTATTAAAAAGTGAAATCAATGACACTATAAATTCGCAGTTAGAGGCGCAGAATGTTAAAAACACGAACCAATTAGCTTCGTTAACCGCAGAGATGAAGGATCACACTAATCAACAGATGGTATTGCTGGCCCTAGATGTTAGTAAAAACAATGAAAAACAATTAGATCAGATTAAGATAATGGAAATTATATTTGATCAAAAACTTAGCATTCTGGATGAAACGGTGTTAGGTAAATTAGAGCAAATTGAACTAGCATGCACTATGAGTACGAGCGAGGTCAAGATAGCTCAGGATAAGTTGGAAGGACGATTTAAGGAAATGAAAAAAGCGGCAAGGTCATTCAACAGCAATTATCAGCGGTAGATGAAAATATATCCGGCATAATTAAAGATATGGACCGTCTCGAAATAAAATCAGCGGAGCAATGGAAAAGCCTAGAAGCGGATCAGGATCAATTAAAGAATACCATCGACGAAAATAGCGCGAGATTGGAAGAATGGAAAAGCCAGATAGAAAGCAATCAGGATGACACTAAGAGCCAGATTGAGGAGAAAGTAAGCACAATTAAGGAGCAAATAAGAAAAGATTGGCGAAAAATGAATATCGATTCTAAAGAGGAAAGATCAACCATCCTTAAAACAGTAGCCAAAAATCATACTCGTATTCAAGCATTAGAACAAGAAATTAAGAGTAAACTTAAAGAACAAACAGACAGGATCATTAAAGCTGAACTGAGGTCGATAGAACAATCCTCGATATTTAAAACGGGAACAATGAAAGATAAGCAGGACGAATCAAATAGCCCGGAGGGGACGAGCACAGCAGGAAGTCAAACTCAGACAGACAAACACGGAGGGGTTTCGCAAGAATATTGAAAGGAGTTCCACGCCAAAGGACGGTCATCAGCCCACACAACTTATCCAAGTAATTCGCTCGAACGATTATAAACCGCAGAAGTACACGGAGAATTCAGGGGTGACACCGAAAGCCTTTATTAAAGAAATTGAAGATCATTACAATGACACTGGGGTACCTGAAGCACGTAGGTTGAGGATGATGGAGGGATTTTTATCAGGAAATGTCCTTACATGGTTTTTAAGCTTCAAATATACATTTGGAACTATGGCAGATTTTAAAATCGCGTTTCTGCGCAAATACTGGTCTCCGGCATTGCAACAGAGTTTAAGAATGGAGCTTTACTCTAGGAAATACCAAACTACCCAGCAAACGAAATACTCAGATTTCCTTAACATGCAAATGCTAAAATTTCGCGACCTTGATTACCCTTTAAATGAAGCGGATCCAGTGATGACTATAGCGCGGCAATTACCAGTCAACGTGCAACAAGTACTAGTCGCAGCGAACGTTAGTACGGCCTTACATGCAGAACAGATAATACGCCAGATAGATGAGACTACATCTCATAATCATTATAGAGGAGGAAGACAACTGGAGTTAGTAAATACGACAGAGGTCATAAAACCAAAACAGGCGAACACTAAAACGCAGGGTACAAATACAAGCACATCCACACCTAGGCGAAACCAGGAAGAGGTAGAAAACAGACCGTACCAGCGTAACGAGAATAACTATAACAATAGGTCATATCAAGGCAACAATAGATATCAACAGAGAGGGTATCAACAATGGCGTGAAAATCGAAGAAATGAGGGGCCTTATGGAAGATACGGTAATTACAATGGGAATCAAAGATGGAAAGTAAGGAGAGATCAAAACCAAGGAGAGGCACGTAATTATCGAAATGACTGGGATGATAGGCACGCTCAATCACAAAATTACCTAGAGGAATTACACGCTGGTCAAGGTGGAGAGCAAGGACGATGGGAGAAAGCCATTGGGAACATGAAGAATCCAGACACACATACTGAGGAAGCAGGAAGTCTACTGAGACAAGAGGAATGTCAGGGGCTTGGGCGACAAAATGATGATGGGAGTCGCAGCGGAGCTAAAAAAAATATTCTAAATTTGGATAAAGGAGACAGTCTACAAACGCAACAGTCGGAAGTTGAAGATGGATGGATAGTAGCGAACATACAAGAATGGATTGCTTTGCCAGAAGATTGCCTGGAGGAGACGGTGAAACCACGGAACGATGAAATTAGGCAGTTACCCATTATTTACGCGAGGATTGGTGGAATTAATATAAGATGTTTATTGGATACGGGGTCGCAGATCAGTCTGGTATCGGAGGCCTTGGTTCGAGAGTTGGGACGGAGTCAGAATATTCCTGTGATTCCCGTACCACAACTCAAAGTGAGGGGTGTTATTCCTGAACGCACCGTCACTTGTAAACGTCAGGCATACTTAGAGCTGAACATATTGGAACACACTTTTGGGCAAACATTCATTATCATGGCAAAGATGAATTTCAATATAATTCTTGGTGCAAATTTTATTTGTGACTATCAAGCAGTGATAGATTTGCACAAGAACACAGTCAGTTTTAAAGAGTATGATCAACTGAAGAACGTAGGATTGCATATGGATGAAATCACTACCGGAAGAGATGTAAATTCTTGGGCATTGGAAGCAATATCGGAAGAGACGGAAGAGGAGATACGAAAGGCAGAAGATAACATCATAGAAGGAGCTGTTGTGGAACTAGATGAGGAGAGTGAATCCCAGGAGATATGGTCTTTATTAACAGAAGGAGACGACAGTGATGTACAATTTGAAGAGTTACTACAGGAGCGGCTCAATGACATTCAACTTGGGGATGAACATATAAAGCAATTGGAAGAGATTTTAAGGAAGCACAAAGCATTATTCGATACAGTACCTGGGAAAATATTAAATTTCAAATATTCAATGCAAGTCGAGGATTGGTCACCTTTCAAAAGTAGATTGCACCCAATTCCGGAAAAGTATCGTGGTCAAGGCAAGGTCATTATAGATGAGATGTTACAAGCTGGAGTGATAAGGAAGACACTTACACCTTATCTAAATGCGATTTTGGCAGTCACAAAACCAAATGGATCTATTACTTTGTTTAGATGCCAGAAATCTCAACATGAGACTCATTTTTCCTTAGTATGACAGAGCGCCAATTATCAGAGACGTACTAAAAGGCTTTAAGAACAAGAGCATTTATTCATCAGTTTATTTGACGTCCAGTTTCCACCATATTGAATTGGATGAGAAGTCACAGCTTCTAACTGGCTTCTTATTCGATAACCAAACGTTCTGCTTCGTCCGAATGCCTTTCGGAGTCAAAACAGCGGGCTGTGCTTTAATCCGAGCCCTGGATCGGAATCTAACCGAGGAAGTTAAGGAGATGACGGTGCGCTACATTGATGACATTCTGCTGGCATCCGACAACATTGAAATTCACATGGAAAATTTAGATAAAGTATTAGGCAACCTTAATGCATCAAATTTCAAAGTAAACCTGAAGAATTCGCATTTCTTCAAGAGCGAGATCTTATATTTGGGACACATCATTGACAAGGAGGGAGCGAAGCCAAACCCAGCTAAGATCGAAGCGATAAAGAATTTCTCTACACCAACGAGAGTCAAGCACATTCGGGCTTTCTTAGGCGTAACGGGATTCTTTAAAGAAAACTGTCCAGGTTACACGGAGACTGTAGCTCCAATGCAGGAAATGCTTAAAAAGAATAATAAATGGTTGTGGAATGCGGAATGCGGGAATGCGTTCCAAGCAACAAAACAGCTATTGGAAAACTGCATTAAGTTAGGATATCCAGACTTCAAGCACAAATTTATAATCCAAGCGGATGCTTCACTAATTGGTATAGGTGCCATGCTCTACCAAGAAGATCCAGCTAACCTGCAACATAAAACATATTTGGCATTTGTCAGCCGAAAATTGCGTAAGCACGAGCGTAATTATACTGTAACGGAACTAGAGCTGTTAGCCATCCTTCATGCGCTACAACAATGGAAACGAATAATTTATGGATACCCCATTGTTGTCAGGACTGATCACAAGGCACTAACATTCTTGTTTAAGACGTCGATGGCAAGCGAACGTGTGACACGTTGGTCTATATATATTCAGCAGTTTAGCATTGAGATTGAACATTGTCCAGGGAAGATGAACGTGATTCCGGATGCACTCAACAGGAACCCAGAGCCTGATGATGAAGAAACAGCTATGGTACAACACTTGGAATTAACACCGAAGGACCGGGAATTCTTGGAGGAGTTACGTGAGATACAGCGAGAACAGGAAGCGGAACCATGGATGATGCTATTAATTCAATACTTTAGAAAGCAGCTACCTACAGCAACACCCGCATTTCGAGAAGCGAAAGCAAAAGAAGGAAGATATGTTTATGTCAACAATTTGCTGCACAAATGGGTAGATAATGACCACACCAAGTTACGCATACTTGTACCTGCATCTTTACAGTGAGGATTGACATGGCATACTCACGAAAGTTACGGACACGTCGGAGTAGACAAATGCGAAGCGACAATAGTAGAGACATTTACATGGCCACGTATGAGAACAACTATATGTGACGTCATTACGACTTGTGATCCTTGTCAGAGGACAAAGCCCAATAACTATTTAATGAGGCAGTATCCCAGACCATTGCTACCTCAGAAACCCTGCGAGCTAGTGGCCCTGAACTGTTTCGGTCCAATCCCGAAAGGTAGGCGAGGTTGCCGTCACTTGCTAGTGTGCATTGATGAGTTTTCTAAGTTTGTCGTATTATGCCCCATTCAGAAAAATACATCGAAACAAGTACTCAGTCCTATTCCAAATAGAGTTATTCCAATCCTTGGAAAACCAGAATTTATATTGTCAGACCATGGCAGCTATTTTACAAGCGCCGAATTCAAGAAAGGTATGGAGGACATGGGTATAAAACACGTTTTAAGCAGTATACGACATGCCCAAGCTAATCCAAGTGAGCGAGCAATAAAATGTGTGACATCATACTTGAGAATCTTCATTCCCAAAGAACATCATAAGTGGGTGGATAAAATTAAGGATGTGGAGACATGTATTAATTCTAGCAGGCACTAGTCAACAGGACAGATCCCTATGGTCTTACACAAAAACGAGTATCCAGTGAGAACGTGGAAAAGCATCATTAACTGCCCACAAGATCCCATGATAGCACCTGACCTGCGAATAGAGGGAACGAGAGCCTACATGAGAAAACAAGCAGATCGCAGATTACGGCGATTGAGAAATAAGAGATTTCACCGTGATCTAGTAATCAACCAGCTCGTTTTGGCGAAACGACCCGCTACATCGGATCCGGAGAAGAAGATCTTCAGCAAATTCTGTGAAAAGTTCGTAGGACCCTATTCTATTGTAAGAAACCTAGGAAATAATGCATACAGAGTGAAAGAGTTAAGCACAGGAACAATGTCGGTTTACAATGCAGCCAATTTAAAAATGTATCGAAGAAGTGAACCATGGGAGCGCCGAAATAATGATGCAGTTTAAATATATGGACGTCCTATATCAACCAAGTGGACGGGGGGCAGTTGAGTACGGCACGTGAAGGAGGAAGTGGAGATGGTGTTGACAAACATTAACGAGACGGGCAGAGTGTTGCCTAAGGCATCAGCGCGTCACGCAAGCAGTTGAGAGGGTGAGGTCCAAGCAGGAAATAAAACGAGTAAATGCCTTTCAAGACAGGAGCGGCTAGACCAAGTAATAGAAAAGGGGTGACTCTGAAATAAAACAAATTGGCCTACGGAAGTCTTTTAAAAATTATCGACTTTATCCTAAGTTCGAAATTTTGTGAGTGGAGGAGTTGTTAACCCTTTATCCTCTGTTGGATAAATGGTTCGATGTTTTATTTCTACAATCAATTAATATTTCCACCAGCGTCATGAAATAGCCAGACGAAGATGAGGAATCTTCAAGCATTTGTTGGAGACAGTGGGGACATACCTGGAGCAGTTTGACAAAAGGCTAAATACTTAAGGATTGTGAAAATAAAGAGCCTAGCAATGTTTCAGAAGGACAGGTGGTGGCTACCTCAAAATAGAAGGGACGCGTGGTGAGACACGCTTATGGTATGTTCATTGTACTATTCGTGCCTAGAAAAAATATAATACAGTAACGAGAGTGGCTGATGGTACTACTGGACACTCCTACGAGGCCGAGTCTGATAAAAACCGCGAAGTTAACGAAAAAGTTAAACCAATGGGAGATGAATGCTTACGAACGCGCCAAGTCTAGCTTGGGCACGCGATATCTAGCATTAACGCGGGAGATCGGCTAGACAACATATCTACGATCGATTCTAGATTTAATGGGCATATTCTTGACCTGCGCAATTTTACGAGTTCAGTGATATTTGTTTCAATCCTGTACCACTATTATTTTGAGAAATTTTATATAATTTCCCCCTCTATCGATACCTAGGGCCAGTTCATTTATAAGTGGCGTGAAGAGCCAAGACAATTATTATAATTTGTGCGTCTGAGGACGTAGGTTCTATTACAATTTTGTGCGTCTGAGGACGTAGGTTATTACTACATTGTGTGTGTCGGGAGACACAGGTTATTACTACAATTTGCGCGTCTGAGGACGTAGGTACTTCTACTTTGCGTGTCATGAGGACACAGATTTTATTAATATAAATGTGTTGTAAATTCAGTGTAATAGATAGTCACAGTACTATTTTGTAGGGACAGTATCATCGACAATTCGCCAACAGACTGTTCTGGGGAAATAAGTACCTAAAACGGTGAATTTAGTAGACAGATATCGAGTGTGTAATAATCTATAACTTTTTGCATCAGCACGAGAGATGACATCGCTTATCCTGGAAGAAGTTTGGAGCTGTCAACACTCCGTAGAGATGTTTGAGATGAGCTAAGCAGCGTTATGTAGGGAGATGGCTGCAGATGTTCGCTGACGGGTGACTGGCCGAGGATGAGTACTGAATAATATTCTTATTATCTGACAAGTTAACTTATGGTATATGGGACATATTTTGTTTGTAAATATCTTGCTTGTGTTGATTAACGTAGTGTATTTAGTTTTGGTCTGACACACCTTTTGCATGGAAACAGCTCGCAGAATTTTTCATAGTCGTAAGTTCTTGTTTGTTTGTTTTAATTAACGTGGCTATGTGGACGACCGTGTTCGCATATGTTTACGTAATGCGGTTAAGAAGCGTCTCTCGGAGATATAGTGTGTTTCCGAAGTAGGACTGAATTAGTATAATCATGCAGTAGATTGGAGGGTAAATTAATCTTCGTAATGATTATTATTGATCAGATTCAGTGAGTTTATTGCCTTTGGAGCAATGTGAGTTGTGGCGAAGAGCAGTCAGCTCTCTCGTAGGTTTTAATTTTCTTAAATAGATTGTGAGCATCTGGTTCAACCGACCTGTGTGAAAAGTGTTATGTCATTACCAGCAGTGTGTGTGTGTGTATTTTATTGGTCATTACAAGCGGGAATTTCAGCGTAGACTGATTTCTGTCAGCTTGGTGCCGAGTCCATATGGTTACCTTGCGAGGACATATGTGGCTATATCGATTAACGTCTTACCATATGTTTATGTGGTTGAGATTTGTTGCTGTTGATTCTACGAGATAACGGGACAGTTGGTCAAGTTATTTTTACACACTGGAGCTGGACGATGACAAGAGTTGAGGAAGGGGGAAGCTGTTTTCACAAGACGGGCTGAAAAGATTGCATCAAGGTCATTAGTGGAGTGCTTGTTGGCTCCGTAAAATTACTTGAAACACAGAATAAGAACTGATCAATGATAAAAATTGTTTAAATAAATGGGAGTTGCCTACGAATCACTATAATCTCCGAAGCGTTAGCTTGATGTGCATTTTTGTTCATATCAGGTAATCTCAGCCGGTGAGGCTTTTGTTGTTGTTGGTTCCATTCCATGTTTATGTTCCGTATTAGTGACCCGTGCAGTCACGTGCGATGCTGTCTTTTCCTTGTTTGTGTATTGAGCAATTTGGCCGTGTTGGCAGCTCATTTGTCAGATGCGTCATCGCACTGAAGGAGGGTCTCGAGGGAGATTCCTGTAAATATTAGATTTTAGACTGTGTGTCAGCATTAATTTTTAAGGGTTTTTATTAGTGTTGTGTCCTATATCCGTAAACGTTGATTTACGAGATGATTGTTCGTAAGCATCGTGGTTGTTACCCGCTGTAAACGAACAGTCATCCAAGTACTCATTCCTCGTAGTTAGTCATTACGCGTACATAAAATCCCATTGCAAGTTAGTGGAACTTGGATCCACTTTTTTATGAGGAGGAGACCCGTCTGACTCCTCAACGTTGACAGATATTTCTGTCATGGGAAGATTCAGGGAGGAATTTTATTATTGTTGTTGTTTATATTCATTTTTTTTGCACTAATATTCATTAAATTATGTTATTATTTTACGTCTTGTCACTTCCTTTCTTAATTGTAGTTTTAATCCTATGACCCTTCCCTCAGTAGAGCATGTTGTTTGGCGAACGTAAACATCACACTATGAACTGAGCGCGACCCCTTGATCAAGATTCTTGCATATAAACACTGCAATACTGAATGGTTCAGTATATTGGACACCCCTGTTTTATAATTAACACGAAAGATGCTAATTCATCTCGATTGTCCACATGTAGGCCTAAGTGAATCGTATCTGTATGAGTCATGAAAGCAGTTTGAGCATGCCTGGTGAACGGTGAATCACTAGCTATTTCCGTACGTCAGAGGGAGAGATTGATTAATTTTATTTTCACGACTACACATAGAGTTAGACTTTTGGCATTGGCAAATGCCGAGGGATGAAATCTCCATTCCCTATGTTGTTGTTTGAGTCTTCGGTATTTTGACTGGTTTAATGCAGCACTCCACGCCTCCCTGTCCTGAGCTAATCGTTTCATCTCTACATGCTACCACATCCTACATCCGAGGCAATCTGTTTAACATATTCCAACCTTGGTCAACCCCTAAAGATCTTGTCCTCGACCCTTCCTTCCATAAATAAGCTTGCTATTCCTAGATGTCTTAGTATGTGTCCCACCAACCTATCTCTTCTCTTCATTAGCAGTCACCAGAAACATCTCTCCACTCCCACTCGTCTTAATACCTCTTCGTTTGTAACCCTATCTACCCATCTGATCTTCATCATCCTCCTGTAACACCACATTTCAAACGCTAGAATTCTCCTCTTTTCTGCTGCACCAATAGTCCAAGTTTCACTTCCATAGTGTGCCACGCTCCAGACAAAGGCTTTCAAAAATTACTTCCTAATACCTAAATCTATATTCGATGTCAACAGATATTAATGTTAACCTAGTCTGACGCTGAAGAAGGTCTCATTGTATATAGACACATGTACAGTACGTAATTTAACAAACGTTACCTTTAGTATTGACAAGAAGAATTCCATATAATAAAGTAATAAAATAATTTGCACGTTTACGTCTATAGCACCTGTATGTGGCCTCGGACATCACATGTTCTCTTCTTACGATGTGCTGAGTGTGGTGACCCGGATTGCTGGTATCCATTTGGCGAGTTCTTACTGCAACAACCTGTACATACTGTAAAAGGAAAGGAAATACTAAACCATCACGTCGGGACTATTCATGTGGACGGTGTTTGTCATATTGATTAGAGATGATTGTATAGCACTTCAGTGAAGGATCTCATCAGTCTTGAGCTGTAAAACGTTATTATTACAGCCTTCGTTTACTGCTAAGTGAAGTTGTAAGACGTGTGACATCTCCAATAGCCTTGACGGACTGGGGGAGTATCTCTCACAGGATGAAACTAACTCACACAACAGGCGTTGTTCTCTTAGAGCAGGGATCCTCAACCAGTGGGTTGCGACCTCCTGAGGGTCGCAGGATGTGTCTTGAGGGGTCACGAGATATGGAGAAAAAGTAATAAAAATGAGTTATTGCTGTAGTTTTTTTATTAAAAGAAGAATACCCGCAATTGTATTAAACGTTTACGTTTTTTATTCTATTAATGAGAAACTTGAGCTTGTTTGGCATTGGCCAGTTTTTGAATTAATGTTTATTAATTTCAGTTACAGGTGTTTTTTATGAATAAAACTTAACAATTATTGTAATTTTAAATTATTTTAACGTTAAAACTTGGGGGTCGCCAAAATAAGCCTGAAAAGGGGGTCGCAGGGTCTAAATGTTGAGAACCCCTGTCATAGAGGCTCACAACTTGTGGGATTTGGATTTACAACCATGGGGTCCCAATGAAGCCAGCATTATTTCCACTTTCTTGTACCAGGATCTTCTCTTCCGTTTGCCTCGTTGCGGAGTGGCTAGCAGTCTTGGCTCTCACCGCGGATTCTCGGGTTCGATTTCCAGCTCTAATTCTAATTCTGGCTTGGGGGGTTGGAACGTGGTATACTCAGCCTTGTCAGGCAAAACTGAGAAGTGACGGGTTTGATTTCTATCTCAGCCATCCTGGAATTGGTTTTCCATTGTTTCACACTTCTACTGATGGCAAATTGCCGGGATGGTGCCGAAATTAAAGGAGCCTAGAAGATTTCATTAACACATTTTATATTTGGCTTCATTATACATCGGCTGGCTGCGTGGCTCAGCGGGAACGTGGTCGCCTGTTGTTCCCATGCTTGCAGCATCGAATCCTGGCGCAGTGTGCTGGCATTTGAGCGTGAGCAAATGTGAGGGAGCCGTGTCAGCAGGTTTACTTGCACGTTAAAGATCCCCTTTGGGGCAAAATTCTGGCACCTCCGCATCTATAAATGCCGCTGTAGTTAAAAGGGACGTAAAAATAATAACATTATTTTTTAAATTCATTTAGGTACCGGTACATCTCTACCCTTCGACATTTGCCAACTTAATATCTAGAAACATTCACTCAATGCTTTCTTGGAGGTTGAAGTTAAAAATTAAGACTTCGTACACCAGTGCTCTGATCACTGAGCTAGTGTCATTTCTCAGGTCCGGGTTTGATCCTGGGTTCTGCCAAGAAATACAATTCTAGACTGAAGATTTATTCAGGCCTTGTGACTCAGAATTGGGAAGAAGTCGTTTCGATTCTCACCTCAGCTATCCTAGAAATGGTTTCCTATAGTTATCTGTTTTCTACTCCAGGCGAATGTTGGGCAGGTACCTAACTTAAGGACGCGGCCGTCTCCCACCCACATCCTAGCCCCAAATTCACATACACACCAGTAAAGTTATCACTGTGATAAAGATTATCAGGCTGATTCCACACACACCCAAGTTTACAGAGTTTACGTCCATGATTTTGCAAATGCCTTAAATAAATCACCAACCAACCAGTAACGTTTCAAGATTCCACTTATCTCGGTTCTATCTCGTGTTCATCATCCAGAGAGCTCTGCACATATTGAGGGAATACCGCAATATTATCTGCGAAGTCGTCATCGTTGTTCTTAATCTGAACCAATGAGGTTTTATCCGGTCATCAGATAAATCCATTTTAGTTCTTCAGTTACTTCAATGCTGTCTCTTTCGCTCTGCGTTTGTCAATCTTGTTTTAACCTAATACCCGTATGTAGCAGCCTCGTTGTATCCTTCATCCATTCTTGTTTTTATACGCAGCCATTACCCCTTTCTCATTGTCGTTCTCCAAACATCTAGTTTCATTCTTCCAAGATTTGGCACGCTTTGCTCAATTCACTTTTATACTTCTCTCATTTATTTTGACGGGTTCACCCGCAAATGCGCCGTGCGTTATTTCTTTTCATATAACTTCTGTACATCAGTTAACAATAAACTCTGTTTTATAAGGACATAATATTTGAACTTCTTTCATCTATTGATACTTCAGTGGTGTATCACCGACTATCGTAGCTAATCTAGTTGAGTGCGTTCTACATTGCTGGATTGCAATACAAAGAGTCCTGGTATTGGCTGGTAGCCTATTTATGCGGTTTAGTCATAGCAAATTATTGTTGTTTGTAATCAATAATTTATAGATTTGACACAACGGTACCTTAAGGGGATACGGAACGGTTTAACTTGTCAAAATCAACATTTTATTTTTATATATTTTATGATTCAACTGAAGTCTGCCCATTAAAATGATGTGTAATAGGCTACATGAGAAAAAGGGGAAGACAATTCTTAGAAAGTTTTGAAATGTGGTGCTGGAGAAGAATGGAGAAGATCAAGTGGACAGATCGTGTGACAAACGATGCTGTACTGAGAAGAGTGGGTGAGAAGGAAACGTTTCTGAACACAACTCTTCAGAGGAAGGCCAACTGGATCGGACACACATTTAGTCATTAGGGGCTCATGCCCGACGCCATGAAGGGAAGATCAAAGGAATGACTGGACGGGGAAGAAGAATTCAACAACTGGTTGACATGAAAGATGGAAGAAGTTACAGCAGACTGAAGGAAGACGCTAAAGACCGGGAACATTGGCATCAGTAAATTCTCTGTACGAAGACATGGATCTGCCACTGAGCAGAATACTGTATACTAATAATTAGGGCTCGGATTTTTAGGTAAATAAATATATTTTGATGTAAATACATATCTTAAGCATTTTCCTATAAATACATAAATTCCTGCTTTTCACTTATTAGGCCTACCACATAAAAAGACAAAATACTTACATTAAAAAAATCAGTATACTAGATCTTTCCGTTTATTGCATATTTGTTCTGTGTTATTTCAACGGGAAAGAACCTGTGATCTATCTAATCTTCATGCAGAGCATATGTCAGCTTGCAACTGTGTTAATTTTAACTTGTCGCCCCGTGCCACTCATTGTGGAAGCCGGGGATTTCCAGGTAATTTCACTTATTTTTCTGTTCTGCCAACCTTGAGGGAAAATAATAAAGGCTGAACAGAGATATCAAGTTACACAACACCTCAAGGGCAAGAAACATATTGCCGCAATTTCGCGCCTTCAGAAGAAGTGTTTCGCTTTAATCATCGGTTATTTGTGATGGACAACCTGAAGATGTATCTCGTTGTGTATTGTAATGCTTCAGCAGTCAGTGAGGCGTAGCATAAATTGCATATTGTTTATATTCACATTAATAAACCAAATTATACTTTAATACTTTTACTTTTTTGTCACATATTTCAGGTATTTTTAATACATAAAGAATAAATATTTTCCCGATTTTTAGCAACAAAAAATCCGAACCCTACTACTAATAATACATTATAGATAAAACATTAGAAATTTCAATAATATTATAAGATAAGAATTATGTGTGGAATGTTTTAACTGCAGTTTCCTCAGTTCATTTTTTTCAAATGTACCGTATGCTCCATTTTCTAGGCGAGTATTTATCACATAGTTGTGAAATTTTCACCATAGTTTTGTCTCATAGTGGTTAATATTTTAATGGAGAAGTTTTCTTGTTTAAAGTAAAACTGGTTAAGGTTTGGCTGTTTTCTTTTTAAGAAAATGCAATTCCATATTTTGACAGTTAAAAGAAAATAATTTCTGACTCCCCTGAAGTTCAATATAAAATACGCTCCATGAAGGGATCCGGGACGTGTGATAGGCTCAAAATGTCAATTTTTATTTTTCAGCTAAAAAAATCTCCCATCTTTCCTGAAGAATTTGGTGTATCAATTATTGTGCTAAAGCGATATTTGATGCAATAAAATTAGGTTTAAACATAATGTTTTAAGGCTACACTGTAGCTACTAGTCAAACATTCTTTTTGTGTTTACCGTAAGGCATATGTTTGGAAACTTCATTTACCATTTTCTCAGAAACTATGTGAGCAATGTATTTGAAACTTGGTAGTCTCTAAGATATTATATAGATCTACTAGTGGATGTAAATTTATTCAGGTATCTTGATTAGCTCATGGAGTCCAGCTTGAAAAGCACTGACAATTGTTTTAACATTGTTTTTGTGATGCTCTCTCTGACACAAAATATTCAACATAGAAGTTTCAAATTCTACCCAAATAATGACGAATGTACTCTGAATGCACCAAAAGAACATTCAAGGAGATATCTATTGTAGTTTGTGAGATGTATAACTAAACATCGGAAGCTACATTTTTCTATCGATTCACACGTATAAATGAAATGTGACATCAACTTCGTTATCATACCTTTATTAGTTTCTGAGGAATAGGAAAATGAATTAAACCGATTTAACATTGTTAAGATAGGCGTTTCCGTATCCCCTTTATTAATATTCTTAGTTTAATTTTTTGCTGAAGAAGGCTTCATTGTCAAGCCGAAACATGTACAACAATTGAATAGCTGCTTCTTAATTTGTATTGATTAGTGTAGTATTTTTTGAGAATAATCTATATTTAAAACGAATATCCAAAGCCTGCTTCCAGTTGACCGACCGGGTCAGGTAATACAATGAATGAAGCCCCCCGTCTAACGGCGAAGATATATACAGTGCCGGCTGCCAAAGCCTGTCGCACTCCCCTGGGGCAATGATTAAATGAATGACAGATAATAATAATAATAATAATAATAATAATAATAACACTATCGTATGGCCTCGGGTGCCGGGTGCAAGCTTTGTTATTTGACACCCAGAGGGTAGCTTGCATGTCGAATTTCGTTGTCCCTTGACTATGAATGTCAAGGAGGTTAGATGTTAGATATCTAAGCGCCTTGAACATTATAGCGCTTTCTGGTAGAGAAATGAGGAACTTTGTGTTGGCGGAAACTCCCGAGATTAATTTTGCCATTATGAACTTGGCCTACTGAATTCAAATGGATTCTATGACATGCCAACATCGTATGACATGCGTATCGTATTTTTTGCCGCCTTTCAAAAATCACGTACCACGGCCAGGAACGAACATGCAATCTTAGGGTTAGTAGACCGACACGATATCCACTCACCCACCGTGGCAAGCTTTTAATGACAGATGAAATGAAATGATAGTGGAGAGTGTTGATGAAATGAAATTGTGACCGTGAAAACCGGAGTGCCCGGAGAAATACCTGTCTGTCTCCGCTTTGCGCAGCACAAATCTCACATTGAGTGACCGGGATTTGAACCACGGATCCAGCGGTGAGAAGCCGGCATGCTGCCGCCTTAGCCACGGAGGCTTAAGAATAATCTATATTAAAAATGTATAAGCTATATTTATTTTTGTTGGTATTATTTCAGTTGAGGAGCATGGAAATCGTGTTTTTTTTAGCCCCGTGTACGTGGATGTGTGTGTAGAATATGTCTAAAAAACTATATCATTGTGGTGTCTGTAGAAGTGTGTATACTTGTAAATCAGGTGAAGGTGCAGATGACCTCGTAGTTACGCCCCTTAAAGACAACAATAACTAACTAACTAATTCAGGTGAGGATGGTGAAGGAGGCGGACGTGGCCTTACGTAAGGAACCATCCCGGCATTTGCCTGGGGGTAGAATTGGGATACCGCAGAGAACAACTTCCAGCGTGACTGAGGTTGGAATCGAACACACCTCTTCTCAGTTTTTCCTCACGAGGCTGAGTGTACCCCATTCCAGCCCTCAAACCACAATTAAATTTCCTGGCAGGGCCTGGAATCGAACAAGGATCTCCGGGGCATCAGCTAAGAATGCTAACTGCTACGCCAGTAAGGGGACAATCATAAGATCAGAATTACATTCATTGGCAGAGCTGGCATTGGAAACCAGACATCAGGGATGACGGACAAGAATATTAATAACTAAACAATTAGGTGGTCAGTGATAATAAGGGAAATGCCACTCGAGAGTAAATAGCAAATATTTAGATATGGTGAACAGAACACGAGAAAAGCATTCTGCCCAAGTAAACAAAGGTGTCAATGAAGGTCCCTTTGCTGGGTCATCATGAGCTCAGAGATATGTAAATACTACATGGATTTGTCGGTCGGAATTCTTATTGTAGGTTCAGTTGGCATAAAAGGACGACAGGATGCAAATATTTGTGAAGCATTGTGAAGGAGTAGACGTTTCCCCGGTGGATGAATGGTAGTATACCCACCTCATATTTCAAGATCGTGGGCTCGATTCCTGACCAAGGACCTTGAATATTTTGTGGCGTGAAAAATAATCAAGTTCAGTAAAGAACAAATAGCCTACTTTCTCTTAAAAGCATGGGTATTGCTATAAATCTTTATCCTTTTCAAGGAGTATAATTGCATGTTGGTTGTAGTAGCTTGTTGAAATACAACGTGCTATACGGATATTAAACATGAATATGAGGTGCCCTTTGCTAGTGCTACCTCTGTAAAAAATGTCATTCAGTTCGGTTTCACCGTGTTTGAATTGATAGGGGGAATCGATTTGCACACATACATGGCCGCTATCAGCAAATTATTGGGCTGATGAGCTTGTAGTTCAGTCAAGAGATGCTTCCCATAAAAAAGATATGTTGTTGCAAAATTTAGTAGAGATCAAATGATTAGATTGGTCGTAATTTGATTTAAGCTTTTAATATTTGGGTGGCCACCATCACGTTTCCGTCAAAATGGCAGCGATATAAAACATGACACTTAGGTGCCCTTTGCTAGTGCTACCTCTGTACCAAATTTCGTTCTATTGAGTTTTACCGTGTTTGAATTGATAGGGGGAATCGATTTGTACACATACATGGCCTCCATATGCAAACTATTGGACTGATGACCTTGTAGCTTGGTCAAAAAACGCTTCTCACTAAAGGTATGATGTTGCAAAATGTGGTAGAGATCAGATGATTAGGTTGGTCGTAATTGGATTTTAGCTTTTTACATTTAGGTGACCACCATTACGTTTCCGTCAAGATGGCGGCGATATAAAACATGACACTGAGGTGCCCTTTACAAGTGCTACCTATGTACCAAATTTCGTTCAATTCGGTTTCACCGTCTTTGAAAAGATAGGGTAAATCGATTTGCACACATACATGGCCGCCATCCGCACACGATTGGGCTGATGACCTTGTAGTTTGGTCAAAACATTTTTTTTTTATACATACAGGTATAATGTTGCCAAATTTGGTAGATCTCAGATGATTAGATTGGTCGTAATTTGATTCAAGACTTTAACATTTGTGTGGCTGCCATTGCGTTTCTGTCAAGATAGCGGCGATATAAAACATGGCACTGGAGTGCCCATTGCTTGTGCTACCTCTGTACCAAATTTCGTTGAATTCGGTTTCACCGTGTTGGAATTTATAAAGGTAATCGATTTGCACACATACATGGCCGCCAACTGATATACTAACTATTGGGCTGATGACCGTGTCGTTTGGTCAAAAGACGCTCGCCATATGATTATATGTAAGTGCAAAATTTGGTAGATATCGGATTATTAGGTTAGTCGTAATTTGATTTAAGCTTTCAACATTTGGGTGGCCGACATTACGTTTTCGTCAAGATGGCGTCAATATAAAACAAGACACTGAGGTGCCCTTTGCTAGTGCTACCTCTGTACCAAATTTTGTTCAATTCGGTTTCACCGTGTTTGAATAGATAGGAGGAATCGATTTGCACACATACATGGCCGCCATCCGCAATGAGTAGGGCTGATGACCTTGCAGTTTAGTTAAAAGATTTGTCATACATAAAGGTATAATGTTGCGAAATTTGGTAGAGATCAGATGATAAGGTTGGTCGTAATTTGATTTAAGCTTTTAACATTTGGCTGACCACCATTACGTTTTCGTCAAGATGGTGGCGATATAAAACATGTCCCTGAGGTGCCCCTTGCTAGTGCTATCTCTGCACCAAAGTTCGTTCAATTCGGTTTCACCGTGTTTGAATTCATAAGGGTCATCGATCTGCACACATATATGGCCACCATCTGAAAACTATTGGACTGATGACCTTTTAGTTTAGTCAAAAGACGCCCGCCACACGACTTTATGTAGTTACAAAATTTGGTAGATATCGGATGATTAGATTAGTCGTAATTTGATTTAAGTTTTGAACAATTGGGTGGCCTTGATAGGGGGGTGGGGACAGACATTCAGACAGAGTACACACACTCACACACACACAGGCCGACACACATTTTTTGGCCCTGTAGTGATCTCAAAAGTCTACTTTCATTTTTTGCAAAATTCGAAAGTAGGCTAAAAATACATGGAAACCATTCCATCACTAGGATCTATTCAAATTACTGGTACTTTCCTGGCCAAGGTGGACATCTTTCGGTACCTAGGATTCCGGCTGCAAAGTGATGGGTGCATCAATAATGATGTGCGATGAAGGATCAATGCAGCATGGATGCGTTGGAGAGATGTCACAGGGCTCTGTGTGATAAGCAAATAGCAACTTACCTGAAGTCTGAGATCTATCGTAGAGTCATACGACCAGTTGCACTGTATAGCACTAAATGTTTGAATGTTGGGCTGTCACTAAAAGTGCTGAACATTCTCTTCACGCAATGAAAATGCGGATGCCGCGACGAACTAGGGGCATTTCATTGCGAGACCACTTGTATAACGATTTTTTTAGCGTATGGCGTTTGGTGCCGGGAGTGTCCGAAGACATTTTCGGCTCGCCTGAGTTAGTAGCTGCTTCTAAGCGGACACCCATGGGGTGAGCTACAAGTACCGTCACGTGAGGAGTGTTGTCTGCGGAGGAAAGTGTGAAAGTAAGGACTAGGAATTGGAAGGTAGCGGCTGCGGCCTATAGTTAAGGACCAACCCCGGCATTTGCCTGGAAGGAAGATGGGAAACCACAGAAAACCATCATCAAGATTGCCGGAGGAGGGATTCGAACGTCCTCGCCTCCCGGATGTGAGCGACTGCCTGCAGCCACGCCGTAACAACCATGGCTAACTCACTCGGTTGTATAACGATAATATCAGGTGTCAATTTGGAGTGGTCCCAATTCCTGATAAGATGGCTGAACACAGTCTTCGATGGTATGGCCATGTGTTAAGAGTAAGAAGTAACACTGTGGTAGATACTGCCTACCAGCTGAAGGTTGATGGGAAAAGACCAAGAGGAAGGCCCAAACAACGGTGGAAATACACTTTCAACGCTGATATGAAAGCTGCAAGTCTCCAACCAGAAGAAGCAGCTGGCCGAGTGAAGTGGTGCTCAATGATCCGAAAAGCGGACCCTATCCCAATGGGAAAATGTTAAGAAAAAGAAGAAGAAGAAGAAGAAGAAGAAGACTCGAGTTCCTTTTTTTTTGTGTGTGTTAATCAAAGCCCTTCACGCTTGTACAAATAACAGAGGTATAGATATATCAAAATTAAACAAATCTAATAACAAAGCCTGTCCAGACCAAGAGCCAGTAAAATGTTTTTGTTCATAGCCGTGTCGTCAATGGCTAAGAAGACAGTTGTAAGTGCAGTTTAGGTTCTTGTTCCCTTGCTTCATAATAGTCCTCTTGGTTGTGAATATGTCCAGCTCTCATTTCCTTCTTATGCTCATAGTTTGAATAGTGACAGCAGGTGGAGGGAGCAATATCCACTCGTGTGGCCGTAACCAACGTGCCAGATGCGGACAAATTCACAGGTTTGATATTTTCCGTCACTCCCGAGCGTTACAGGAGTGGTAGCCAATGACGACATTGGTTGTTCTTTGCGCATTATGCTCACTCCAGAGTGGCTGATATTTTCTCGGAATGTTGATATAACTCGTGAGGCTTCCTTTCCATGCACACTACATCAATGCCCTCGGGGCGAAGGATTTTCCTTTCTTTCTCTTTCTTGTTTAAATAGTGATCTGCTTCCAATGATTAAGAGTTCTGAGGCAAATAATGCTTGAGGTTGAATTACCGTACTGTAGTGTTTTAATTTTGCGCTCCGAGATATTGATAATTTGTTGATGATCCGGGTGAATCTATAGGCTTGCTTCACGATTTACTCCAGATGGTTGTATGAGATAGTAGAAAAAGCTACTGGTCTCTGCAAAATCTCTTAAAGAGTAAAATTATATCTAGAAAAACTAAAGTGAGAATTGAAGAAGCCAAGGAGGTAGGTCTAATGATAAATGAACAAAAAACAAAATATCTAGTTGTAGGAAGGAATGCAGCACAAGTACAAAACCCCTTAACAGTTGCTTCATACGCTTTTCACAGATGTACTGAGTTCAGATATCTGGGGATTATCATAGACCAGAATAATATGGAAGAAACAGAAATAAAATCAAGAATTCTCAGTGGCAACAAAAGCTACTGGTCTCTGCAAAATCTCTTAAAGAGTAAAATTATATCTAGAAAAACTAAAGTGAGAATTTACAAAAGCATTATACTTCCTGTTGTCACGTATGGCTCAGAAACCTGGGTATTGTCCAAGCAAACTGAAAGGAAATTAGTAACTTTTGAAAATAGAATACTACGACGCATTTTCGGACCGATAGTAGAAAATGACCAGTGGAGAATTAGAACAAATAAGGAATTGCGGGATCTCTACAAAGAACCGGATATCGTCGCTCGTGCCAAAAGCCAAAGACTGCGCTGGGCTGGTCATGTACATAGAAGAAGTAGAGAATTGAATTTAAGGGCAGTTTTGGAAGGTGTACCCAGAGGAAGGCGACCATTGGGACGACCGAGACTTCGCTGGTGGGACCAAGTTCAAAAAGATATGAGAAAAATCGGAGTCACGGAGGACATAATGGATGATCGAGAAAGATGGCGCCGTGCTGTTGGCGAGGCCAAAAACCTGCTTAGGTTTGAGTGGCCATCTAGGTAAGGTAAGGTAAGGTAAGGTTGTATGATTTACCCTATTTACCTAAGGAATTTTTCCAAACTGAGTAATCAGAGGTTTTTGTCTACTTATCGAGGAGATCCTTCGTTCTATTGATTTTTCTCATATGGTATTTGAAGTCCAGTTTTTCTGTTTAATTTCATGGAAGTTTTTCCAGGGAATGGATAGATCCTTGCCTACTGTTGATATATTGGTTGGTTCGTTCGTTAGTTTAGGGGATGCCTCAACGTGTCATGTAGCACTGTGTACTTTGGGTGTGTGTAGAATTTGTCTGATAACCGGTGTTAATTGTGAAGGCTGTAGGCCTATTAGTGTATGTTATCTGTGATTCAGGTAAGGACAGCATATGATCAATTTTTCTAGTAGTTCCTGCTATTGATACCAAGTTCTACCGTCCATGACACCTAGCTGCGGACATGGCTACTAGATGGCATCGCAGCCAGCACCTGGTGGCAAAGGTTGGAACTAATATAGCGTTTTCAATCTAACCTACAAATTTTGGCTTCACACAATTGTAGTCAGTGGAAGGTTCGTTCTCATGCCATAAATGTATGACATGGGACCGCCGGCCATACTTCTCCACCAAAGGAAGGCATACTGAGGGACTTTTAACGCTCTTAAAAATTCCGATGACTTCGTCCGGGTTTGAACGTGTGACCTTGGGCATAGAAGCTCAGCATGGTACCAGCTACACCACCGAAACCGCCGCAGTTGTTATAATTACCAGAGTAGCTTGCTGATAGTAATCCCCTTTGCTGGTATTTCTTTTTGCCAGGTTCAGATTCCTTTCTCTAGCACTGGATTAAGCAATAATGGAGATAAGCCATCTCCTTGTCAGACACCTGTTTTCTTCTTCTTTCCGATGAGGCCTGCTAGGGACCACGTGCCAATTTCAATTCTTCACACTGTTGTTTTCTCTTCCGTTCACTCCAGTACTCCTTCATCCGTTCACTATGCTGCGTCTTTCTGTCCTCGGACCACTTCGCACCAGGTTTCTTTGGCAATCTTCCTTGGAATCCTTTCATACTTAATACCCTTTTTCTAAAGATCTCTCTGTTCACCGTTTCTTCTTCACTTATATTATTTCTTTCTAACTCTTTCTTTACTTCTTGAATCCAGCTAGTTGTTGCCCTTTTCTCCCAAAGGTACTTGAATATCCTTTTTGTTAATCTGGAATCATCCATTCTGTAAATATTTCCAAAAAATTGCAATCTCCTTTTTCTTATCGTTTCTGTTATATTTTCTATGTTCCTGTATATTTCATCATTAGATCCTAATGTCCTTACTTCTGCTGTTTTCACTGGGCCTAAAATTTTCCTCATGATTCTCCTTTCTAGTACTTCAAGTTTATCTAATCTATAGTTTAGTACTGTACCCGATACCTAGTTGAGGCTATCGGCTACGCCAGCTGACATTGAGCCGTAGTTGAGATTTATGGGAAGAATGGTAAAGATAGCGCTCAAATCGAGTAGAGAGGAATGCTAGGAATTGACGTAGAGGGCCTAGGATCAAGAAGGCACTGCCAGTCAAACAGATGGAATTATGGGAGTAATATTAAAGTTTTATTAAGATCTTTATGGAACAGTATATTTAATCATCTCAGAAGAGAAGAAATAACAAGCATTATATATGATAATAACTTGAAGAAAGACAGATAATCCCTTAAGTTATTGTATGACTTAATAGCCGAGATGATGGGAGTCGAGATTATATTTGTGACGCATGAACACAGTAGGTGGGGGATGTATCACGTGACTGCGCCAGGTACGAGCTTCTTAACGTAGTCCAGACACATCAGTTGAGTTCAGCCAGCGAGCTGAGAGGTACACATGAGCATAGCGTACGGCGAAGCTGAACGGTGCTCAGCACTTGTTACGTAAAGCGAAGGCGACAGTATTACTTAACCAAGCAGAGAGCAGGAAGTTGGTCAGTGAGCCAAGGCGAACAACGCAGGGCAGACGGCGAGAAGACCGGTTCTAAGACAGGCCGTACGGGCCGTGTACGGAGAAGAAAAGCCGGGGTTCAGAACAGCATTGTAATACGAGTTTGAGAACTTTATTTCGAGCTGCCTTTTATAACGCAGAACAGTATAGCAAAGCGGCATGGCGAGGCCGGCTTTAAGCGTAGATCATTCTGGAACATTGCAGTAGGTTCGAGCGGGCTAGTTCCGACTTTTATACGCAGGCAACATTAAAGAAGCTGAACTTCATTTCAACATTCAGTTACAACATTGAGTTGGGACTTATATTCAGTAATAGAATTGTGCAGGCAGATAATTACAATATACTGCAATTTTGAACTTAGATATTCAAATTACATTACGACTATGCATTTCATAACGGAATATGTAGAGCGACCATGGGGTCCAAACAACATTAACGCTTTTAAGCAAACGAAATGTTACAACTAAATGCACTTATGAACATTGACAGGTGCATTAATAGAATTCTTTTTCCAGAATTATCATAAAATACCGAGTACGAACACAGCTACAGGGTGTTTCAAAAACTTATACACTCTCATAAATAAAATTTATTTTCTACAAGTGAGACTTAACCGCTGTGGAGATTGAACTTTTAACAAGCGAACCGAACATTATATGGGACAGTGGCGTAACATAGAAGGAGAATATGGGGTACGCTGCTTTTATGAACTTTTACGTAAGGATTTGGACAGTATCCATTATGGATAACAGGCAGTTCATCATGTCTGAGTAAACGAAGACAGAGACGCGATGGCACCACGGAGCGATGTATTCGATTCCTGAAGAAGAAGAGGTCTAACAGCTGATTCACTTGGGATATGAAGGCGATCGTTTTTGCGTGGGTGAAACGATATTCACGTCGATCTTTCGAGAAATTTATTACACACAAGAATAATCGACGATCTTTGAAATATAATAACAGCTGATATGAGAAGGTACTGTAAGAGTTATGACTTTCTGATATGATTTTTCCATGAACACTGGGCATACATGTATATATTTTTCTAGTAGGAGTTCTACGATTATTGAGACATAGCTTAAACATTATTTGCTCCTAGTTTTGCTAGAATATGGCGTTACCATATGATATGGCAGGCACCATTATACGAAGTTCTCACCATTGGTTGGCTTTATTAAACAGATGTTTGGTCTTTTAGACATTCTCCAGTAACGATAGTTTTTCTTAGATAGTTATATTTTTGTGACGAGTATTTTGAACTCGTGATCTGCAATTGGATTATTTAAATTACTTCGTCAGTTCATTGCATACAAGCGAGTGTGTATTATTCATCAGTAGGGATTTTTTTCCATTGGATTGTTTGGAGATATTAAGATGTTATTCACTCAAGTGAATGAATATCGCTTTTATGTGACAACTAGAGACTTGTTGATTCCAATCTGGTACATTCACTCATGAGACGACGAGATGGGGCCTTTCGTATTTATACGATCGTGTGGTGGTACACATCTTTACCCATCGTTCAGGGCATTATCATGTTAGACGACGGGGCGAGGCCTTTCGTATTTATACGATCGTCTGGTGGTTACTCATCTTACTCGCCATTGAGGGACTCATTTTTATCATCCGAGTGTACTTGAGATTGTAAGAGGATCAAACAAGGAACTACTAGTCACATATCAGTCGAATTTTGTTAAATAAATTAAAAATACATGTCAGCAGGGTTACATTTTGTAATTCTTGTTTGCCAATCCAATATTTTGTTGCTATACTCTTTTGAGAGTACTTTCAATTTAACAGCTGATGCAGTTGATGCTTTTGATAATTTTTATGATTGAATTTGACACCTTTGAGAAGGATTTAAAGTAATTGAATCTTTTAAGATGAATCATTAATGGTCAGATTTATTTTAAGGCAGATCAGTATTGCATATTTCGATGTGAGAGATTATAGCACATTGGTGTTTTTCTGTGAAGTGAATTATGAGAATTTTAAGAGAATTTATGCTATTTGAAAGCAGATTTTGAATTTGATTTCGATTAAGAAGGTAATATTTTTCCTAATTGTTTAAGAAGTTGTCTAGATGTGATCAGATTAATTACAGTTATTGGAGATTGTGTGCGTTGATAATTAGAAGCCAGTTATGTATTTTTGTAGATCATGCAACGTGATTAAGTGGAGTTTGTGATAGGCATTTTGTGGAAGTTGCCGAGTGGAAGTTGCAATATTGCTAATGTATTTTGAAGCAGACATGATGTTGTCGATCCCAGTCTAGCATAATTTTGAGATTCATGCTGTGCGCTGAATATTTATGTAGTTTGTGGAATAATTGTGGTATTCAAATGTGATATTTGATAAAGTGAAAATAGGTTATGTAGTTGTGGATGGTGAGATCCAACGTGAATTTGTGAAGGCAATAATATTTTTTGGCATGATAATTAAATACGAGATATAACTTGGAAGTGATAAAACTGTAAGACAACGTTCTATAAACCATATTAAACAATTTGTTAGGAAATTAAACAAATAAATAATGTTGATAATACAAGATTTTCTGATAATAATAATTAATGAAATAATAATCTGAAATTTAAGCATATTAATGACCTGACCTAATGAAATAACAAGTAATACCGTGAAGAACTATACAGCCTATTTTCATATATCCTACTTATGTTAATTGCCACTATCAACATACAAAATTTCAGTTTGATTGCTGTAATAGATTCGTAGATATTGAGAACCGACTAAATATTTCGGATTGTCGCCATGTTGGATTTTATATATGAAGGTCCTAGAGTTATGTACTGTTACATGCAGATTATTGTGAAAGTGTAGTATTCAAACTTCAATCGCATAATTAGGACACAAGAAAAAACAAGGAGTTTTAAAAAAATTTCACAGCTGCCATCTTGAAGTTATGGAAACAATTGAAATAAATTAGATGCCAGTGGATTAACATTCGGATAAAGATTTACTGTACCAAGTTTCACTGTACGCGGATGGTTAAATTGCGAGAAACATCCATGTGAATATTTATAATTCGCGTCACCGCCATGTTGGATTTGTGATCACCAGGTTATTTAAAGTCCTATAGGTGAACTTAAGTTCATAGCCCCTATGAACATTAAAAAATGCAGTTTGATTGCTGAAATAGATTCGTAGATATTCAGTATCGTCTAAATATTTCGGATGGTCGCCATGTTGGATTGTTAAATGTATAGGCCATAGAGTCATGTACCAATAAAGGAAAATCATTGCGTAGGTTCATTATTCAAACTTTCACTTCGATCGCATGACTACATCACAAGAAATAAAAACTTAATTTTAAAATTCGCCCTGCCGCCATTTTGAGGTTATGTAAACAATTGAACTAAATTATATACCAGTGGATTACAATGTGTATAAATATTTCCGGTACCAGGTTTCAGTGCGCTTGGAACATTAAATCGCGAGAAAGGTCTATTTAAAATGTTCAAATTCGCTTGGCCGCCATGTTCGTTTTGTAGTTAACCGGTTTTTGAAAATCATATAGATGGACTTCCAGTAGTGCCCTTTATCTCCGTACAAAATTTTAGGGAGATACCGCTAATAGTTTCAGAGATATAGAATGCCGGTGAAATATTTCGCACATCCGCCATCTTGTGATTATGTAAACAATTGAACGAAGTTAGATGTCGGTGCATTACAATGTATATAAACATATACTGTACCATGTTTCATTGCGTTTGGTTGGTCAAATCGCGAGAAACGTCTATTTAAAAGTCGCAAATTCGCTTGGCCGCCAAATTGGTTTTGTAGTTACCAGGTTTTCAAAAGTCACATAAGTGAAATTATAGTAGTTCCCTCTATCACCATAGAAAATGTCAGGGTAATATCTGTAATAGTTTCGGAGATATTGAATGCTGCTGAAATATTACGCACAGCCGCCATGTTGGATTGGTGTGTCGTAACAAAATTTGAAGGGAACGGTCGAGGTCGTCGGGAATAGTGCTATGAGCTTTCCGAGTTTCATTGAAATCGCTCCTGCCGGTTAGATTTTATAAGGGGGACACACACACACGAATCACACACACACGCACACACACACACGGACAAAAGGTGATCTCATAAGCCTATTTTGTCAAAATTGAAAATAGGCTAAAAATCAGAATGACTAGAAAATAATAATAAAAATCTAAATAACCAGATGAATAAAATTTAAATAAGTTGATAAATTAAATTTTGGAATAAATCAATGAATTAAATAAATGGATGAATTAGAGATTGAATACATAAGCTGATTTAGATAAATTAATAGATGATTAAATAGATGATGAATAACTGAATTAGAAGGTGATAATTAACTAAAGCTGATGATTAATAAATTTAAATGAATTTAAATAAATTTATTTGAGAGATATAATTTGAATGATTTGAAGAATTGCAACTTGAATTGATGAATTAAACGATTTAATTTTGATGATGATGATGATGATTATAACCGATGAATAGTGGATTTTCTGTGATTCAAAAACCAGCAATGATTAATGACAGTGTAAATAGTGTAAATTACTTATTCGATGTTTAGGAGCATGTTACTAACATATTCAGCATTTGAATAATGCCATGCAAGCCATAAATTATGTGATACTTAAAATATGTGTTTATAATATGTGTTTTTAGACAGATTAATAATATTTTTTACATCCACATTCATGATGTTAATTTAAAGAGAAATTAGGTCTCAGTTATCACGAATGTCAGTGACGCAAAGACATAGTGCTACGGTGATCCTGAGAACCCAAGAGAACTTTAAAAAAATTTACCTATTTAATGTGGATTAAATACACTTTGAGTAGAATGGAGATGGTTCGATTTTCTGGACAATGACAATTTAACGTTGGCATTCGACCATGCTCTCAGGTAGGATGAGTGTTTAATATGTCTGTCTGACTATCAAAGTTGAATAAATTTGTTTTTATCTTAGTAGTGATCTGATGGTGATGTGATTTTCCTTTTTCTTTCCTTGTCTTAATTAAGGCTTAACCAGGAAGGATGTGGCTTGCTAGGGATTCAGTTGATGGCGCCCATTGATATTAGTATTTTTTTAAAATTAAATTTAAACCTGTAACGACCCTGGAGATACTTTATCTCGTGTTACCCTCTGCTTTTGAGATATTTCAACTGAATTTCCGACACGTTCCTTATTTGACTAGAGGTTCATTTAACTCCGCTCTGTCCTGGAAATCCAGGAATGCGATGTAATAGCAGATGGGTCATCGCATCCCCAGGACGAACGGGTACAGAGAGAGAGGGAGAATTGGCGCCCAACGTGGGGCTCGATTTTGTTTATTCTATGGAATCACATCAGATTTAGATTTCGAAGAGATTGATCTCAATTTCATTTAATGGTGTTATAAAATTTATTAAACTTAGTCAGACAATATACTTGTATGCCCATTCCAGTGATCATGTTAATCATATTAGTGTTATTGTCATTTAGACTTTCACGGCCCGTGTTATTATTCATAATGTAGAATTTTGGGCTTATGCCGTGTTTTATTATATTGCAATTCGACGCGTTTCGAAAGAAACCATGTCTTTCATCGTCAGGAATAATCTGGAATACGACAATGTTGCTAAGAGAAAGCAACGAAGAACATATAGAAGGTGCCCAAAGATGGACGCCATTATAGCCCCATGTTAGGGACAACGGAAAGCAGCAGTGAATTACTTTCTCAGGGTTCTGATAATAGGTAGCCAGGATTCACTGAGATTGTAGCCGGTGTCGCGGTTGAAATTATCTGGGTGTTTACGTATTTCAACCGCCTCCCTGATGATTCTGGGACGATATTGCTTTATACGGGCAAGAACATCCACCCCTTGGAACATGACATCATGGCCAGGTGTTAAAGCATGATCGGCAACAGCTGATTTATCAGGTTGAATGAGCCTGATACATCTATTATGTTCCTTAATGCGAGTGCATATTGTTCTCGAAGTCTGCCCGATGTAAACCTTGCCACAAGTACAGGGAACTCTGTAGATACCCGGTTGTTGCAATTTAGGCAAACTGTCCTTAGTTGGTCGCAGGAGTTGCCTAATCTTAACAGAAGTTCCAAATACAGTCCGTATGTTGTATCGACGTAGGATTTTAGCAATACGATCCGTTGTGTTATGTATGTACGGAAGGTAAGCAGTTCCTCTTACATCTCTTTTCTCAACTGACGTCCTATTATTATTTGTTGGTTTCAGAACCGTAGAAATCAAAGCCTTGCTATAACCGTTGCTCTCAAAGGTGGTTCGCAGGGTGTTAATTTCTTCTTGTAAAGAACACACTTCACAAATCCTCCTAGCCCTGGTAGTTAGAGTTGTAAGGATACCATGTTTCTGGGCAGGGTGATGGTGAGAACTTGCGTGGAGATATCTATTGGTGTGTGTTGGCTTACGAAAAACGCTGTGTCCTAAAGATCCATCCTCTTTCTTGGTGACGAGAACATCTAAAAAAGGTATTTGCCGTCAGATTCCTTTTCCATGGTGAAACAAATAGAAGGGTGCTGGAGATTAAGGTGATCCAGGAAATGGCTAAGATTTTCCTCACCTTCCGTCCAAACAACGAACGTGTCATCCACATAACGCCACCAGATCTTCGGTTTGAAAGGAGCCGACGACAAAGCTTTCTCTTCAAAGTTCTCCATGAAGAAATTAGCCACAACAGGAGAGAGAGGACTACCCATGGCCACACCATCAGTCTGCTCATAAAAATTCCCATTCCATAGAAAGTAGGAGGAGGTCATGCAGTGATAAAAAAGTCTTGTGATGTCTTCAGGAAAAAGGCCATTAATGAGAGACATAACACCATCAATAGGTACTCTCGTAAACAGAGACACCACGTCGAGACTCACTAGAATATCACCCGGCTGAAGTGTTATAGCTTTTAACTTTTCCACGAAGTGTGTGGAATCCTTAATGTACGAAGGCGTGTTACCCAGAAGCGGCTGAAGTAGTCTACCTAAGTATTTGGAAAGGGCATATGTAGGAGAACCAATCGTACTAACAATGGGTCTAAGAGGAACATCGTCCTTATGTATTTTAGGAAGACCATAGAGTCTCGGAGGAATAGCATCCCCTGGAAGGAGAGTCTTCGCTGCATCCGCTGGAATAGATGATTGCTTGATCAATTTGACGGTGACATTTGAGTAGCGAGTAGTAGGATCACGACTATTAATCCTATATACAGGATCTGATAACAAAGACGAGATCTTGGAATCATAATCAACCTTATCCAATACCACTGTCGCATTACCCTTGTCAGCGGGGAGAACGATAATATCAGAATTGTCCCTTAGATCTTTAAGTGCCCGGCTTTCGCCTTGTTTTAAGTTGGTGTTAGGTGGCTTAGCTGTCTTGAGAACTCGGGAACATTCTTGCCTGGCTTCCTCGGCCTCTTCAGGTGTGAGGTGATGTACTGAGGATTCTACGGATGTAATAAGTTCTTCAATAGGAATTCTTCTAGGCGCTACAGCAAAATTGAGACCTTTAGCGAGAACTGCCTGTTGGGTATCACTTAGGGGGTTGCTGGACAAATTTACGACAACCTTGTTAGCATCAAGTCTAATGGCTTGAGATTTCTGCAACTGACATAACCTATCATATTTGGAAATATGTCTGTCCCTCACCTGATCTAGAACGCTGTTAGCTTGCACTGAAGAAATACGATCGAAGATATTCCATAATTCCTCACTTACGAAGTTTGAGAGGCGTAGATGTAGCTGTAGTAACTCCCTCGAAATAAAATCCAACTGCTTACGAGTATGCTGTAACCTCTCTATCAATAACGCCTTGCTTGCACGACGATAGATTCTCGTTGCCTTAGGTGTTCTGAAGGAATGCTTCAACATAACAAAATTCGGTAGAATATCATGATCCCGGCATCTTAGGAGAAAAGCGAGTGAAGAGATTAGACACACCTTCTTGCGTCGTAACCTACTGAATCTAGACATCAGTCGGAAAATATCCTCCCCATAGAGGTTTCTAATATTGTCATTTAGACTTTCACGGCCCGTGTTATTATTCATAATGTAGAATTTTGGGCTTATGCCGTGTTTTATTATATTGCAATTCGACGCGTTTCGAAAGAAACCATGTCTTTCATCGTCAGGAATAATCTGGAATACGACAATGTTGCTAAGAGAAAGCAACGAAGAACATATAGAAGGTGCCCAAAGATGGACGCCATTATAGCCCCATGTTAGGGACAACGGAAAGCAGCAGTGAATTACTTTCTCAGGGTTCTGATAATAGGTAGCCAGGATTCACTGAGATTGTAGCCGGTGTCGCGGTTGAAATTATCTGGGTGTTTACGTATTTCAACCGCCTCCCTGATGATTCTGGGACGATATTGCTTTATACGGGCAAGAACATCCACCCCTTGGAACATGACATCATGGCCAGGTGTTAAAGCATGATCGGCAACAGCTGATTTATCAGGTTGAATGAGCCTGATACATCTATTATGTTCCTTAATGCGAGTGCATATTGTTCTCGAAGTCTGCCCGATGTAAACCTTGCCACAAGTACAGGGAACTCTGTAGATACCCGGTTGTTGCAATTTAGGCAAACTGTCCTTAGTTGGTCGCAGGAGTTGCCTAATCTTAACAGAAGTTCCAAATACAGTCCGTATGTTGTATCGACGTAGGATTTTAGCAATACGATCCGTTGTGTTATGTATGTACGGAAGGTAAGCAGTTCCTCTTACATCTCTTTTCTCAACTGACGTCCTATTATTATTTGTTGGTTTCAGAACCGTAGAAATCAAAGCCTTGCTATAACCGTTGCTCTCAAAGGTGGTTCGCAGGGTGTTAATTTCTTCTTGTAAAGAACACACTTCACAAATCCTCCTAGCCCTGGTAGTTAGAGTTGTAAGGATACCATGTTTCTGGGCAGGGTGATGGTGAGAACTTGCGTGGAGATATCTATTGGTGTGTGTTGGCTTACGAAAAACGCTGTGTCCTAAAGATCCATCCTCTTTCTTGGTGACGAGAACATCTAAAAAAGGTATTTTGCCGTCAGATTCCTTTTCCATGGTGAAACAAATAGAAGGGTGCTGGAGATTAAGGTGATCCAGGAAATGGCTAAGATTTTCCTCACCTTCCGTCCAAACAACGAACGTGTCATCCACATAACGCCACCAGATCTTCGGTTTGAAAGGAGCCGACGACAAAGCTTTCTCTTCAAAGTTCTCCATGAAGAAATTAGCCACAACAGGAGAGAGAGGACTACCCATGGCCACACCATCAGTCTGCTCATAAAAATTCCCATTCCATAGAAAGTAGGAGGAGGTCATGCAGTGATAAAAAAGTCTTGTGATGTCTTCAGGAAAAAGGCCATTAATGAGAGACATAACACCATCAATAGGTACTCTCGTAAACAGAGACACCACGTCGAGACTCACTAGAATATCACCCGGCTGAAGTGTTATAGCTTTTAACTTTTCCACGAAGTGTGTGGAATCCTTAATGTACGAAGGCGTGTTACCCAGAAGCGGCTGAAGTAGTCTACCTAAGTATTTGGAAAGGGCATATGTAGGAGAACCAATCGTACTAACAATGGGTCTAAGAGGAACATCGTCCTTATGTATTTTAGGAAGACCATAGAGTCTCGGAGGAATAGCATCCCCTGGAAGGAGAGTCTTCGCTGCATCCGCTGGAATAGATGATTGCTTGATCAATTTGACGGTGACATTTGAGTAGCGAGTAGTAGGATCACGACTATTAATCCTATATACAGGATCTGATAACAAAGACGAGATCTTGGAATCATAATCAACCTTATCCAATACCACTGTCGCATTACCCTTGTCAGCGGGGAGAACGATAATATCAGAATTGTCCCTTAGATCTTTAAGTGCCCGGCTTTCGCCTTGTTTTAAGTTGGTGTTAGGTGGCTTAGCTGTCTTGAGAACTCGGGAACATTCTTGCCTGGCTTCCTCGGCCTCTTCAGGTGTGAGGTGATGTACTGAGGATTCTACGGATGTAATAAGTTCTTCAATAGGAATTCTTCTAGGCGCTACAGCAAAATTGAGACCTTTAGCGAGAACTGCCTGTTGGGTATCACTTAGGGGGTTGCTGGACAAATTTACGACAACCTTGTTAGCATCAAGTCTAATGGCTTGAGATTTCTGCAACTGACATAACCTATCATATTTGGAAATATGTCTGTCCCTCACCTGATCTAGAACGCTGTTAGCTTGCACTGAAGAAATACGATCGAAGATATTCCATAATTCCTCACTTACGAAGTTTGAGAGGCGTAGATGTAGCTGTAGTAACTCCCTCGAAATAAAATCCAACTGCTTACGAGTATGCTGTAACCTCTCTATCAATAACGCCTTGCTTGCACGACGATAGATTCTCGTTGCCTTAGGTGTTCTGAAGGAATGCTTCAACATAACAAAATTCGGTAGAATATCATGATCCCGGCATCTTAGGAGAAAAGCGAGTGAAGAGATTAGACACACCTTCTTGCGTCGTAACCTACTGAATCTAGACATCAGTCGGAAAATATCCTCCCCATAGAGGTTTCTAATATTGTCATTTAGACTTTCACGGCCCGTGTTATTATTCATAATGTAGAATTTTGGGCTTATGCCGTGTTTTATTATATTGCAATTCGACGCGTTTCGAAAGAAACCATGTCTTTCATCGTCAGGAATAATCTGGAATACGACAATGTTGCTAAGAGAAAGCAACGAAGAACATATAGAAGGTGCCCAAAGATGGACGCCATTATAGCCCCATGTTAGGGACAACGGAAAGCAGCAGTGAATTACTTTCTCAGGGTTCTGATAATAGGTAGCCAGGATTCACTGAGATTGTAGCCGGTGTCGCGGTTGAAATTATCTGGGTGTTTACGTATTTCAACCGCCTCCCTGATGATTCTGGGACGATATTGCTTTATACGGGCAAGAACATCCACCCCTTGGAACATGACATCATGGCCAGGTGTTAAAGCATGATCGGCAACAGCTGATTTATCAGGTTGAATGAGCCTGATACATCTATTATGTTCCTTAATGCGAGTGCATATTGTTCTCGAAGTCTGCCCGATGTAAACCTTGCCACAAGTACAGGGAACTCTGTAGATACCCGGTTGTTGCAATTTAGGCAAACTGTCCTTAGTTGGTCGCAGGAGTTGCCTAATCTTAACAGAAGTTCCAAATACAGTCCGTATGTTGTATCGACGTAGGATTTTAGCAATACGATCCGTTGTGTTATGTATGTACGGAAGGTAAGCAGTTCCTCTTACATCTCTTTTCTCAACTGACGTCCTATTATTATTTGTTGGTTTCAGAACCGTAGAAATCAAAGCCTTGCTATAACCGTTGCTCTCAAAGGTGGTTCGCAGGGTGTTAATTTCTTCTTGTAAAGAACACACTTCACAAATCCTCCTAGCCCTGGTAGTTAGAGTTGTAAGGATACCATGTTTCTGGGCAGGGTGATGGTGAGAACTTGCGTGGAGATATCTATTGGTGTGTGTTGGCTTACGAAAAACGCTGTGTCCTAAAGATCCATCCTCTTTCTTGGTGACGAGAACATCTAAAAAAGGTATTTTGCCGTCAGATTCCTTTTCCATGGTGAAACAAATAGAAGGGTGCTGGAGATTAAGGTGATCCAGGAAATGGCTAAGATTTTCCTCACCTTCCGTCCAAACAACGAACGTGTCATCCACATAACGCCACCAGATCTTCGGTTTGAAAGGAGCCGACGACAAAGCTTTCTCTTCAAAGTTCTCCATGAAGAAATTAGCCACAACAGGAGAGAGAGGACTACCCATGGCCACACCATCAGTCTGCTCATAAAAATTCCCATTCCATAGAAAGTAGGAGGAGGTCATGCAGTGATAAAAAAGTCTTGTGATGTCTTCAGGAAAAAGGCCATTAATGAGAGACATAACACCATCAATAGGTACTCTCGTAAACAGAGACACCACGTCGAGACTCACTAGAATATCACCCGGCTGAAGTGTTATAGCTTTTAACTTTTCCACGAAGTGTGTGGAATCCTTAATGTACGAAGGCGTGTTACCCAGAAGCGGCTGAAGTAGTCTACCTAAGTATTTGGAAAGGGCATATGTAGGAGAACCAATCGTACTAACAATGGGTCTAAGAGGAACATCGTCCTTATGTATTTTAGGAAGACCATAGAGTCTCGGAGGAATAGCATCCCCTGGAAGGAGAGTCTTCGCTGCATCCGCTGGAATAGATGATTGCTTGATCAATTTGACGGTGACATTTGAGTAGCGAGTAGTAGGATCACGACTATTAATCCTATATACAGGATCTGATAACAAAGACGAGATCTTGGAATCATAATCAACCTTATCCAATACCACTGTCGCATTACCCTTGTCAGCGGGGAGAACGATAATATCAGAATTGTCCCTTAGATCTTTAAGTGCCCGGCTTTCGCCTTGTTTTAAGTTGGTGTTAGGTGGCTTAGCTGTCTTGAGAACTCGGGAACATTCTTGCCTGGCTTCCTCGGCCTCTTCAGTTGTGAGGTGATGTACTGAGGATTCTACGGATGTAATAAGTTCTTCAATAGGAATTCTTCTAGGGGCTACAGCAAAATTGAGACCTCTCGCTAAAGGTCTCAATTTTGCTGTAGCGCCTAGAAGAATTCCTATTGAAGAACTTATTACATCCGTAGAATCCTCAGTACATCACCTCACACCTGAAGAGGCCGAGGAAGCCAGGCAAGAATGTTCCCGAGTTCTCAAGACAGCTAAGCCACCTAACACCAACTTAAAACAAGGCGAAAGCCGGGCACTTAAAGATCTAAGGGACAATTCTGATATTATCGTTCTCCCCGCTGACAAGGGTAATGCGACAGTGGTATTGGATAAGGTTGATTATGATTCCAAGATCTCGTCTTTGTTATCAGATCCTGTATATAGGATTAATAGTCGTGATCCTACTACTCGCTACTCAAATGTCACCGTCAAATTGATCAAGCAATCATCTATTCCAGCGGATGCAGCGAAGACTCTCCTTCCAGGGGATGCTATTCCTCCGAGACTCTATGGTCTTCCTAAAATACATAAGGACGATGTTCCTCTTAGACCCATTGTTAGTACGATTGGTTCTCCTACATATGCCCTTTCCAAATACTTAGGTAGACTACTTCAGCCGCTTCTGGGTAACACGCCTTCGTACATTAAGGATTCCACACACTTCGTGGAAAAGTTAAAAGCTATAACACTTCAGCCGGGTGATATTCTAGTGAGTCTCGACGTGGTGTCTCTGTTTACGAGAGTACCTATTGATGGTGTTATGTCTCTCATTAATGGCCTTTTTCCTGAAGACATCACAAGACTTTTTTATCACTGCATGACCTCCTCCTACTTTCTATGGAATGGGAATTTTTATGAGCAGACTGATGGTGTGGCCATGGGTAGTCCTCTCTCTCCTGTTGTGGCTAATTTCTTCATGGAGAACTTTGAAGAGAAAGCTTTGTCGTCGGCTCCTTTCAAACCGAAGATCTGGTGGCGTTATGTGGATGACACGTTCGTTGTTTGGACGGAAGGTGAGGAAAATCTTAGCCATTTCCTGGATCACCTTAATCTCCAGCACCCTTCTATTTGTTTCACCATGGAAAAGGAATCTGACGGCAAAATACCTTTTTTAGATGTTCTCGTCACCAAGAAAGAGGATGGATCTTTAGGACACAGCGTTTTTCGTAAGCCAACACACACCAATAGATATCTCCACGCAAGTTCTCACCATCACCCTGCCCAGAAACATGGTATCCTTACAACTCTAACTACCAGGGCTAGGAGGATTTGTGAAGTGTGTTCTTTACAAGAAGAAATTAACACCCTGCGAACCACCTTTGAGAGCAACGGTTATAGCAAGGCTTTGATTTCTACGGTTCTGAAACCAACAAATAATAATAGGACGTCAGTTGAGAAAAGAGATGTAAGAGGAACTGCTTACCTTCCGTACATACATAACACAACGGATCGTATTGCTAAAATCCTACGTCGATACAACATACGGACTGTATTTGGAACTTCTGTTAAGATTAGGCAACTCCTGCGACCAACTAAGGACAGTTTGCCTAAATTGCAACAACCGGGTATCTACAGAGTTCCCTGTACTTGTGGCAAGGTTTACATCGGGCAGACTTCGAGAACAATATGCACTCGCATTAAGGAACATAATAGATGTATCAGGCTCATTCAACCTGATAAATCAGCTGTTGCCGATCATGCTTTAACACCTGGCCATGATGTCATGTTCCAAGGGGTGGATGTTCTTGCCCGTATAAAGCAATATCGTCCCAGAATCATCAGGGAGGCGGTTGAAATACGTAAACACCCAGATAATTTCAACCGCGACACCGGCTACAATCTCAGTGAATCCTGGCTACCTATTATCAGAACCCTGAGAAAGTAATTCACTGCTGCTTTCCGTTGTCCCTAACATGGGGCTATAATGGCGTCCATCTTTGGGCACCTTCTATATGTTCTTCGTTGCTTTCTCTTAGCAACATTGTCGTATTCCAGATTATTCCTGACGATGAAAGACATGGTTTCTTTCGAAACGCGTCGAATTGCAATATAATAAAACACGGCATAAGCCCAAAATTCTACATTATGAATAATAACACGGGCCGTGAAAGTCTAAATGACAATATTAGAAACCTCTATGGGGAGGATATTTTCCGACTGATGTCTAGATTCAGTAGGTTACGACGCAAGAAGGTGTGTCTAATCTCTTCACTCGCTTTTCTCCTAAGATGCCGGGATCATGATATTCTACCGAATTTTGTTATGTTGAAGCATTCCTTCAGAACACCTAAGGCAACGAGAATCTATCGTCGTGCAAGCAAGGCGTTATTGATAGAGAGGTTACAGCATACTCGTAAGCAGTTGGATTTTATTTCGAGGGAGTTACTACAGCTACATCTACGCCTCTCAAACTTCGTAAGTGAGGAATTATGGAATATCTTCGATCGTATTTCTTCAGTGCAAGCTAACAGCGTTCTAGATCAGTTGAGGGACAGACATATTTCCAAATATGATAGGTTATGTCAGTTGCAGAAATCTCAAGCCATTAGACTTGATGCTAACAAGGTTGTCGTAAATTTGTCCAGCAACCCCCTAAGTGATACCCAACAGGCAGTTCTCGCTAAAGGTCTCAATTTTGCTGTAGCGCCTAGAAGAATTCCTATTGAAGAACTTATTACATCCGTAGAATCCTCAGTACATCACCTCACACCTGAAGAGGCCGAGGAAGCCAGGCAAGAATGTTCCCGAGTTCTCAAGACAGCTAAGCCACCTAACACCAACTTAAAACAAGGCGAAAGCCGGGCACTTAAAGATCTAAGGGACAATTCTGATATTATCGTTCTCCCCGCTGACAAGGGTAATGCGACAGTGGTATTGGATAAGGTTGATTATGATTCCAAGATCTCGTCTTTGTTATCAGATCCTGTATATAGGATTAATAGTCGTGATCCTACTACTCGCTACTCAAATGTCACCGTCAAATTGATCAAGCAATCATCTATTCCAGCGGATGCAGCGAAGACTCTCCTTCCAGGGGATGCTATTCCTCCGAGACTCTATGGTCTTCCTAAAATACATAAGGACGATGTTCCTCTTAGACCCATTGTTAGTACGATTGGTTCTCCTACATATGCCCTTTCCAAATACTTAGGTAGACTACTTCAGCCGCTTCTGGGTAACACGCCTTCGTACATTAAGGATTCCACACACTTCGTGGAAAAGTTAAAAGCTATAACACTTCAGCCGGGTGATATTCTAGTGAGTCTCGACGTGGTGTCTCTGTTTACGAGAGTACCTATTGATGGTGTTATGTCTCTCATTAATGGCCTTTTTCCTGAAGACATCACAAGACTTTTTTATCACTGCATGACCTCCTCCTACTTTCTATGGAATGGGAATTTTTATGAGCAGACTGATGGTGTGGCCATGGGTAGTCCTCTCTCTCCTGTTGTGGCTAATTTCTTCATGGAGAACTTTGAAGAGAAAGCTTTGTCGTCGGCTCCTTTCAAACCGAAGATCTGGTGGCGTTATGTGGATGACACGTTCGTTGTTTGGACGGAAGGTGAGGAAAATCTTAGCCATTTCCTGGATCACCTTAATCTCCAGCACCCTTCTATTTGTTTCACCATGGAAAAGGAATCTGACGGCAAAATACCTTTTTTAGATGTTCTCGTCACCAAGAAAGAGGATGGATCTTTAGGACACAGCGTTTTTCGTAAGCCAACACACACCAATAGATATCTCCACGCAAGTTCTCACCATCACCCTGCCCAGAAACATGGTATCCTTACAACTCTAACTACCAGGGCTAGGAGGATTTGTGAAGTGTGTTCTTTACAAGAAGAAATTAACACCCTGCGAACCACCTTTGAGAGCAACGGTTATAGCAAGGCTTTGATTTCTACGGTTCTGAAACCAACAAATAATAATAGGACGTCAGTTGAGAAAAGAGATGTAAGAGGAACTGCTTACCTTCCGTACATACATAACACAACGGATCGTATTGCTAAAATCCTACGTCGATACAACATACGGACTGTATTTGGAACTTCTGTTAAGATTAGGCAACTCCTGCGACCAACTAAGGACAGTTTGCCTAAATTGCAACAACCGGGTATCTACAGAGTTCCCTGTACTTGTGGCAAGGTTTACATCGGGCAGACTTCGAGAACAATATGCACTCGCATTAAGGAACATAATAGATGTATCAGGCTCATTCAACCTGATAAATCAGCTGTTGCCGATCATGCTTTAACACCTGGCCATGATGTCATGTTCCAAGGGGTGGATGTTCTTGCCCGTATAAAGCAATATCGTCCCAGAATCATCAGGGAGGCGGTTGAAATACGTAAACACCCAGATAATTTCAACCGCGACACCGGCTACAATCTCAGTGAATCCTGGCTACCTATTATCAGAACCCTGAGAAAGTAATTCACTGCTGCTTTCCGTTGTCCCTAACATGGGGCTATAATGGCGTCCATCTTTGGGCACCTTCTATATGTTCTTCGTTGCTTTCTCTTAGCAACATTGTCGTATTCCAGATTATTCCTGACGATGAAAGACATGGTTTCTTTCGAAACGCGTCGAATTGCAATATAATAAAACACGGCATAAGCCCAAAATTCTACATTATGAATAATAACACGGGCCGTGAAAGTCTAAATGACAATATTAGAAACCTCTATGGGGAGGATATTTTCCGACTGATGTCTAGATTCAGTAGGTTACGACGCAAGAAGGTGTGTCTAATCTCTTCACTCGCTTTTCTCCTAAGATGCCGGGATCATGATATTCTACCGAATTTTGTTATGTTGAAGCATTCCTTCAGAACACCTAAGGCAACGAGAATCTATCGTCGTGCAAGCAAGGCGTTATTGATAGAGAGGTTACAGCATACTCGTAAGCAGTTGGATTTTATTTCGAGGGAGTTACTACAGCTACATCTACGCCTCTCAAACTTCGTAAGTGAGGAATTATGGAATATCTTCGATCGTATTTCTTCAGTGCAAGCTAACAGCGTTCTAGATCAGGTGAGGGACAGACATATTTCCAAATATGATAGGTTATGTCAGTTGCAGAAATCTCAAGCCATTAGACTTGATGCTAACAAGGTTGTCGTAAATTTGTCCAGCAACCCCCTAAGTGATACCCAACAGGCAGTTCTCGCTAAAGGTCTCAATTTTGCTGTAGCGCCTAGAAGAATTCCTATTGAAGAACTTATTACATCCGTAGAATCCTCAGTACATCACCTCACACCTGAAGAGGCCGAGGAAGCCAGGCAAGAATGTTCCCGAGTTCTCAAGACAGCTAAGCCACCTAACACCAACTTAAAACAAGGCGAAAGCCGGGCACTTAAAGATCTAAGGGACAATTCTGATATTATCGTTCTCCCCGCTGACAAGGGTAATGCGACAGTGGTATTGGATAAGGTTGATTATGATTCCAAGATCTCGTCTTTGTTATCAGATCCTGTATATAGGATTAATAGTCGTGATCCTACTACTCGCTACTCAAATGTCACCGTCAAATTGATCAAGCAATCATCTATTCCAGCGGATGCAGCGAAGACTCTCCTTCCAGGGGATGCTATTCCTCCGAGACTCTATGGTCTTCCTAAAATACATAAGGACGATGTTCCTCTTAGACCCATTGTTAGTACGATTGGTTCTCCTACATATGCCCTTTCCAAATACTTAGGTAGACTACTTCAGCCGCTTCTGGGTAACACGCCTTCGTACATTAAGGATTCCACACACTTCGTGGAAAAGTTAAAAGCTATAACACTTCAGCCGGGTGATATTCTAGTGAGTCTCGACGTGGTGTCTCTGTTTACGAGAGTACCTATTGATGGTGTTATGTCTCTCATTAATGGCCTTTTTCCTGAAGACATCACAAGACTTTTTTATCACTGCATGACCTCCTCCTACTTTCTATGGAATGGGAATTTTTATGAGCAGACTGATGGTGTGGCCATGGGTAGTCCTCTCTCTCCTGTTGTGGCTAATTTCTTCATGGAGAACTTTGAAGAGAAAGCTTTGTCGTCGGCTCCTTTCAAACCGAAGATCTGGTGGCGTTATGTGGATGACACGTTCGTTGTTTGGACGGAAGGTGAGGAAAATCTTAGCCATTTCCTGGATCACCTTAATCTCCAGCACCCTTCTATTTGTTTCACCATGGAAAAGGAATCTGACGGCAAAATACCTTTTTTAGATGTTCTCGTCACCAAGAAAGAGGATGGATCTTTAGGACACAGCGTTTTTCGTAAGCCAACACACACCAATAGATATCTCCACGCAAGTTCTCACCATCACCCTGCCCAGAAACATGGTATCCTTACAACTCTAACTACCAGGGCTAGGAGGATTTGTGAAGTGTGTTCTTTACAAGAAGAAATTAACACCCTGCGAACCACCTTTGAGAGCAACGGTTATAGCAAGGCTTTGATTTCTACGGTTCTGAAACCAACAAATAATAATAGGACGTCAGTTGAGAAAAGAGATGTAAGAGGAACTGCTTACCTTCCGTACATACATAACACAACGGATCGTATTGCTAAAATCCTACGTCGATACAACATACGGACTGTATTTGGAACTTCTGTTAAGATTAGGCAACTCCTGCGACCAACTAAGGACAGTTTGCCTAAATTGCAACAACCGGGTATCTACAGAGTTCCCTGTACTTGTGGCAAGGTTTACATCGGGCAGACTTCGAGAACAATATGCACTCGCATTAAGGAACATAATAGATGTATCAGGCTCATTCAACCTGATAAATCAGCTGTTGCCGATCATGCTTTAACACCTGGCCATGATGTCATGTTCCAAGGGGTGGATGTTCTTGCCCGTATAAAGCAATATCGTCCCAGAATCATCAGGGAGGCGGTTGAAATACGTAAACACCCAGATAATTTCAACCGCGACACCGGCTACAATCTCAGTGAATCCTGGCTACCTATTATCAGAACCCTGAGAAAGTAATTCACTGCTGCTTTCCGTTGTCCCTAACATGGGGCTATAATGGCGTCCATCTTTGGGCACCTTCTATATGTTCTTCGTTGCTTTCTCTTAGCAACATTGTCGTATTCCAGATTATTCCTGACGATGAAAGACATGGTTTCTTTCGAAACGCGTCGAATTGCAATATAATAAAACACGGCATAAGCCCAAAATTCTACATTATGAATAATAACACGGGCCGTGAAAGTCTAAATGACAATATTAGAAACCTCTATGGGGAGGATATTTTCCGACTGATGTCTAGATTCAGTAGGTTACGACGCAAGAAGGTGTGTCTAATCTCTTCACTCGCTTTTCTCCTAAGATGCCGGGATCATGATATTCTACCGAATTTTGTTATGTTGAAGCATTCCTTCAGAACACCTAAGGCAACGAGAATCTATCGTCGTGCAAGCAAGGCGTTATTGATAGAGAGGTTACAGCATACTCGTAAGCAGTTGGATTTTATTTCGAGGGAGTTACTACAGCTACATCTACGCCTCTCAAACTTCGTAAGTGAGGAATTATGGAATATCTTCGATCGTATTTCTTCAGTGCAAGCTAACAGCGTTCTAGATCAGGTGAGGGACAGACATATTTCCAAATATGATAGGTTATGTCAGTTGCAGAAATCTCAAGCCATTAGACTTGATGCTAACAAGGTTGTCGTAAATTTGTCCAGCAACCCCCTAAGTGATACCCAACAGGCAGTTCTCGCTAAAGGTCTCAATTTTGCTGTAGCGCCTAGAAGAATTCCTATTGAAGAACTTATTACATCCGTAGAATCCTCAGTACATCACCTCACACCTGAAGAGGCCGAGGAAGCCAGGCAAGAATGTTCCCGAGTTCTCAAGACAGCTAAGCCACCTAACACCAACTTAAAACAAGGCGAAAGCCGGGCACTTAAAGATCTAAGGGACAATTCTGATATTATCGTTCTCCCCGCTGACAAGGGTAATGCGACAGTGGTATTGGATAAGGTTGATTATGATTCCAAGATCTCGTCTTTGTTATCAGATCCTGTATATAGGATTAATAGTCGTGATCCTACTACTCGCTACTCAAATGTCACCGTCAAATTGATCAAGCAATCATCTATTCCAGCGGATGCAGCGAAGACTCTCCTTCCAGGGGATGCTATTCCTCCGAGACTCTATGGTCTTCCTAAAATACATAAGGACGATGTTCCTCTTAGACCCATTGTTAGTACGATTGGTTCTCCTACATATGCCCTTTCCAAATACTTAGGTAGACTACTTCAGCCGCTTCTGGGTAACACGCCTTCGTACATTAAGGATTCCACACACTTCGTGGAAAAGTTAAAAGCTATAACACTTCAGCCGGGTGATATTCTAGTGAGTCTCGACGTGGTGTCTCTGTTTACGAGAGTACCTATTGATGGTGTTATGTCTCTCATTAATGGCCTTTTTCCTGAAGACATCACAAGACTTTTTTATCACTGCATGACCTCCTCCTACTTTCTATGGAATGGGAATTTTTATGAGCAGACTGATGGTGTGGCCATGGGTAGTCCTCTCTCTCCTGTTGTGGCTAATTTCTTCATGGAGAACTTTGAAGAGAAAGCTTTGTCGTCGGCTCCTTTCAAACCGAAGATCTGGTGGCGTTATGTGGATGACACGTTCGTTGTTTGGACGGAAGGTGAGGAAAATCTTAGCCATTTCCTGGATCACCTTAATCTCCAGCACCCTTCTATTTGTTTCACCATGGAAAAGGAATCTGACGGCAAAATACCTTTTTTAGATGTTCTCGTCACCAAGAAAGAGGATGGATCTTTAGGACACAGCGTTTTTCGTAAGCCAACACACACCAATAGATATCTCCACGCAAGTTCTCACCATCACCCTGCCCAGAAACATGGTATCCTTACAACTCTAACTACCAGGGCTAGGAGGATTTGTGAAGTGTGTTCTTTACAAGAAGAAATTAACACCCTGCGAACCACCTTTGAGAGCAACGGTTATAGCAAGGCTTTGATTTCTACGGTTCTGAAACCAACAAATAATAATAGGACGTCAGTTGAGAAAAGAGATGTAAGAGGAACTGCTTACCTTCCGTACATACATAACACAACGGATCGTATTGCTAAAATCCTACGTCGATACAACATACGGACTGTATTTGGAACTTCTGTTAAGATTAGGCAACTCCTGCGACCAACTAAGGACAGTTTGCCTAAATTGCAACAACCGGGTATCTACAGAGTTCCCTGTACTTGTGGCAAGGTTTACATCGGGCAGACTTCGAGAACAATATGCACTCGCATTAAGGAACATAATAGATGTATCAGGCTCATTCAACCTGATAAATCAGCTGTTGCCGATCATGCTTTAACACCTGGCCATGATGTCATGTTCCAAGGGGTGGATGTTCTTGCCCGTATAAAGCAATATCGTCCCAGAATCATCAGGGAGGCGGTTGAAATACGTAAACACCCAGATAATTTCAACCGCGACACCGGCTACAATCTCAGTGAATCCTGGCTACCTATTATCAGAACCCTGAGAAAGTAATTCACTGCTGCTTTCCGTTGTCCCTAACATGGGGCTATAATGGCGTCCATCTTTGGGCACCTTCTATATGTTCTTCGTTGCTTTCTCTTAGCAACATTGTCGTATTCCAGATTATTCCTGACGATGAAAGACATGGTTTCTTTCGAAACGCGTCGAATTGCAATATAATAAAACACGGCATAAGCCCAAAATTCTACATTATGAATCATATTAGTGTTATATCATGTTTAGTTATAAGTCATTTTTATTATACCCAAGTTAATGCAGGAATTGATACATTGTGATGTGTTGTTGTCTAACGTCTCTGAATAAAACGTTTATTGAAAGATATAATTATGTTACCGGAAGATTTAGCTAAGGTGTTAGGAGAGTTACAGAATGGCATGTCTAGTATTGCAGTAACTATTTCTAAAATGGAAACAGAAGTTAAAGAGCAGATAAATAATTCAGAAGCTAGGTTAGAAGCTAGATGTAAAGAAAATGTGGAAGCTTTACAGACTAGTAATGAAGAAAATTTAAAGTCATTAGAAACTAGATTACAGACCAGTACTGAAAGCAATTTGAAAGCTAGTGAAGCTAACATGAAGGATAGTTTTAAATTATTAGAAACTAGATTACAAGCTCGTAGTGAAGAAAATAACACAGAGTTGAAAAACAATTTAACTAGTTTGGAGAATAGATTAACGTCAAAGAATGATGAAATATTTAAAGCTTTACAATTAGATATAAAAGCAGTAGAAATGAAAGGAGAGGAAAATGTGCAAATATTAAAAAGAAATATTATTGATTTAGAAATTAGAGAAGAGGAAAATATTTTTAATTTAAGAACAGATGTTATGTCTATTCAGAAAGACATTATATCGGATGTATCGAAGTTGAGATTCGACATTGATGGTTTAGAGGCAGATGTAGGCAAAATACAAGAGTGGTCTACTGAAGTATCTTTCGAATCTAAAATCAAAGGTCTAGAAATGAATCTAGGTAATGAAATCAAAGGTTTAAAGTCAGTAATTGGGACCGTTAAAGAGGAAGTCTTAGGAGAGGTTAATTCTAACTTAAAATCCTTAGAAAACCAATTGCAGATAGACATTAGGAAAATTGATGATGATATAGAGCAGAAAGTTAATGAAAACTTAGCTTTATTTAAAAATAGAGTCGGTGCAATAGTGGAAGAACGGTATAGTGAGGTCGATGCCGAAGCAAAAGAAAAACGTGCAGGGTAGGATGAGAAATTAATCGCAGGTATGGCGAACTTGGAAGCGAGATTTACTGAGAATAAGGAAGCGATGAAGATAGATTCAACTCAGTTTAGGACAGATGTTGATCAGTTAAAGGAGCAAGTCGTGTCAGTAAAGACTACATGCGAAGACAAGATAGACAAATTGAAGAACGATTTAGAAGAGAGTAAAAGAACGCAGAATGTTACGTCGTTAGATAATTTGGAAACTCAGGTCAAGACCGTAGAAAACGAACAGAAGATAGGATGACTAAACTAGAATCTATAATAAATAGTTTCACAAGTCAAAATGTTACAACGGGGGAGGTATCGATGAATCAGACACCGATAGACCGCAGTATGATCAGTCAAGAGGTTAGCGTGGGAGAAGACCGTCAAACGCAACAGAATGTAACATTCGAAAGGGCTAGTTCAACCCCTCAAGATAATCCGAATTCGAATAGGAGTACGTTTGGTACGAGTGAACGATACTCAGGTCCATTGACCATCATCAGAAATCTGGATGATAAGCCAAGGAAGTTTTCAGGAAACACAGGAGTCACACCAGTCGAATTTCTGAGGGATATTCGCGATTACATGGTGGAACATAGAGTAGCCAAGGAAAGGTAAGTAAGGATAGTCGAACGCGCCTTAGATGGGCCTGCGTTAACTTGGTTTCGCGCATTCAGGAGCAATTTTGCGAATATGGAACAATTTGCCATAGCATTCTTAAGGAGATTTTGGAGTGCGGAGGATCAGCTGAACGTAAGAGCAGAAATGTATTCGAAACGTTACTCTACGTCACATCCAACGCATTATGCTAATTACTTTACTTCGCAATTGGCTAAGTTGCAGTTTTTGATTCCTCCATTGCCAGAAGAAGAGCTTTTGCAAGCTATAGCAAGACAGTTGCCAATTGAGGTACAACGATCACTCATAGCATCGGGAGCGAACACACTTGAGCACTATGACGATATCTTACGACGATTAGATTACACAAGCGCTCAAATTACACCCAGAACTGCACGGAATGAGAATCGAAACACGCAAGAGGTGAATGCGGTAGTTGTCGATAACGCAGCACAGACTGATAGAAGAGATTCCTGGGGAAACAGAAGGAACGAAGGGAATAGAGGTAATATTCACAACGTTCGAGGGAATGATCGATATCGAGGACCATACGAGAGGCCATACGATCATGACGCAAGAAACAGTAGATACAGGAACTATGATCAGAATTCCAGATACCAAAATAGGAATAGGTACAATAATAGATATCGAGGTCGATACAACTGGAAACAAGGTCAGCAATCTAATAAGAACGATAGGCAGGATAGCAGAAGAAATGATCCAAATGAAAGACAAGATAATCGAGAATATGGGAGATCAAGGCAAGAAAGTAGACAGCCTAGTGCACCACCCGAAGAGATAACTAGAGATGTTAATCGAGCAAGCACGAGTGGTGAAGGAAGAAATAAACGACAAAGTAATGCAGAATCAGAATACTAATCATTGGGAATCAATCATCATTGTTGAAACGTAGCAAGTCAAAGAAGAGGATCTAATTTAAGGAGATATAGTACATCGAGGGAATGGATACTAATGAAGTTGTGGGGACTTTTAACGCAGCTAGCATTAGAAAATATCATTATGCTGAATAAGAGGATTGTAGAGCTATCGTGTAGGCTACATATGTTGTGTATAGAATGCCTGAGAGTGTATTTTTTTCTCAAGCCTGATAAAAAAGGAGATGTACGGGAGAGATGTACCCGATACCCAGTTGAGGCTATCGACTACGCCAGCTGACATTGAGCCGTAGTTGAGATTTATGGGAAGAATGGTAAAGATAGCGCTCAAATCGAGTAGAGAGGAATGCTAGGAATTGACGTAGAGGGCCTAGGATCAAGAAGGCACTGCCAGTCAAACAGATGGAATTATGGGAGGAATATTAAAGTTTTATTAAGATCTTTATGGAACAGTATATTTAATCATCTCAGAAGAGAAGAAATAACAAGCATTATATATGATAATAACTTGAAGAAAGACAGATAATCCCTTAAGTTATTGTATGACTTAATAGCCGAGATGATGGGAGTCGAGATTATATTTGTGACGCATGAACACAGTAGGTGGGGGATGTATCACGTGACTGCGCCAGGTACGAGCTTCTTAACGTAGTCCAGACACATCAGTTGAGTACAGCCAGCGAGCTGAGAGGTACACATGAGCATAGCGTACGGCGAAGCTGAACGGTGCTCAGCACTTGTTAGGTAAAGCGAAGGCGACAGTATTACTTAACCAAGCAGAGAGCAGGAAGTTGGTCAGTGAGCCAAGGCGAACAACGCAGGGCAGACGGCGAGAAGACCGGTTCTAAGACAGGCCGTACGGGCCGTGTACGGAGAAGAAAAGCCGGGGTTCAGAACAGCATTGTAATACGAGTTTGAGAACTTTATTTCGAGCTGCCTTTTATAACGCAGAACAGTATAGCACAGCGGCATGGCGAGGCCGGCTTTAAGCGTAGATCATTCTGGAACATTGCAGTAGGTTCGAGCGGGCTAGTTCCGACTTTTATACGCAGGCAACATTAAAGAAGCTGAACTTCATTTCAACATTCAGTTACAACATTGAGTTGGGACTTATATTCAGTAATAGAATTGTGCAGGCAGATAATTACAATATACTGCAATTTTGAACTTAGATATTCAAATTACATTACGACTATGCATTTCATAGCGGAATATGTAGAGCGACCATGGGGTCCAAACAACATTAACGCTTTTAAGCAAACGAAATGTTACAACTAAATGCACTTATGAACATTGACAGGTGCATTAATAGAATTCTTTTTCCAGAATTATCATAAAATACCGAGTACGAACACAGCTACAGGGTGTTTCAAAAACTTATACACTCTCATAAATAAAATTTATTTTCTACAAGTGAGACTTAACCGCTGTGGAGATTGAACTTTTAACAAGCGAACCGAACATTATATGGGACAGTGGCGTAACATAGAAGGAGAATATGGGGTACGCTGCTTTTATGAACTTTTACGTAAGGATTTGGACAGTATCCGTTATGGATAACAGGCAGTTCATCATGTCGGAGTAAACGAAGACAGAGACGCGATGGCACCACGGAGCGATGTATTCGATTCCTGAAGAAGAAGAGGTCTAACAGCTGATTCACTTGGGATATGAAGGCGATCGTTTTTGCGTGGGTGAAACGATATTCACGTCGATCTTTCGAGAAATTTATTACACACAAGAATAATCGACGATCTTTGAAATATAATAACAGCTGATATGAGAAGGTACTGTAAGAGTTATGACTTTCTGATATGATTTTTCCATGAACACTGGGCATACATGTATATATTTTTCTAGTAGGAGTTCTACGATTATTGAGACATGGCTTAAACATTATTTGCTCCAAGTTTTGCTAGAATATGGCGTTACCATATGATATGGCAGGCACCATTATACGAAATTCTCACCATTGGTTGGCTTTATTAAACAGATGTTTGGTCTTTTAGACATTGTCCAGTAAGGATAGTTTTTCTTGGATAGTTATTTTTTTGTGACGAGTATTTTGAACTCGTGATCTGCAATTGGATTATTTAAATTACTTCGTCAGTTCATTACATACTAGAGAGTGTGTATTATTCATCAGTAGGGATTTTTTTCCATTGGATTGTTTGGAGATATTAAGATGTTATTCACTCAAGTGAATGAATATCGCTTTTATGTGACAACTAGAGACTTGTTGATTCCAATCTGGTACATTCACTCATGAGACGACGAGATGGGGCATTTCGTATTTATACGATCGTGTGGTGGTACACATCTTTACCCATCGTTCAGGGCATTATCATGTTAGACGACGGGGCGAGGCCTTTCGTATTTATACGATCGTGTGGTGGTTACTCATCTTACTCGCCATTGAGGGACTCATTTTTATCATCCGAGTGTACTTGAGATTGTAAGAGAATCAAACAAGGAACTACTAGTCACATATCAGTCGAATTTTGTTAAATAAATTAAAAATACATGTCAGCAGGGTTAAATTTTGTAATTCTTGTTTGCCAATCCAATATTTTGTTGCTATACTCTTTTGAGAGTACTTTCAATATAACAGCTGATACAGTTGATGCTTTTGATAATTTTTATGATTGAATTTGATACCTTTGAGAAGGATTTAAAGTAATTGAATCTTGTAAGATGAATCATTAATGGTCAGATTTATTTTAAGGCAGATCAGTATTGCATATTTCGATGTGAGAGATTATAGCACACTGGTGTTTTTCTGTGAAGTGAATTATGAGAATTTTAAGAGAATTTATGCTATTTGAAAGCAGATTTTGAATTTGATTTCGATTAAGAAGGTAATATTTTTCCTAATTGTTTAAGAAGTTGTCTAGATGTGATCAGATTAATTACAGTTATTGGAGATTGTGTGCGTTGATAATTAGAAGCCAGTTATGTATTTTTGTAGATCATGCAACGTGATTAAGTGGAGTTTGTGATAGGCATTTTGTGGAAGTTGCCGAGTGGAAGTTGCAATATTGCTAATGTATTTTGAAGCAGACATGAGGTTGTCGAACCCAGTCTAGCATAATTTTGAGATTCATGCTGTGCGCTGAATATTTATGAAGTTTGTGGAATAATTGTGGTATTCAAATGTGATATTTGATAAAGTGAAAATAGGTTATGTAGTTGTGGATGGTGAGATCCAACGTGAATTTGTGAAGGCAATAATATTTTTTGGCATGATAATTAAATACGAGATATAACTTGGAAGTGATAAAACTGTAAGACAACGTTCTATAAACCATATTAAACAATTTGTTAGGAAATTAAACAAATAAATAATGTTGATAATACAAGATTTTCTGATAATAATAATTAATGAAATAATAATCTGAAATTTAAGCATATTAATGATCTGACCTAATGAAATAAAAATCAGAATGACTAGATGAAATAATAAAAATCTAAATAACCAGATGAATAAAATTTAAATAAGTTGATAAATTAAATTTTGGAATAAATCAATGAATTAAATAAATTAGAGATTGAATAAATAAGCTGATTTAGATAAATTAATAGATGATTAAATAGATGATGAATAACTTAATTAGAAGGTGATAATTAACTAAAGAAGCTGATGATTAATAAATTTAAATGAATTTAAATAAATTTATTTGAGAGATATAATTTGAATGATTTGAAGAATTGCAACTTGAATTGATGAATTAAACGATTTAATTTTGATGATGATGATGATGATTATAACCGATGAATAGTGGATTTTCTGTGATTCAAAAACCAGCAATGATTAATGGCAGTGTAAATAGTGTAAATTACTTATTCGATGTTTAGGAGCATGTTACTAACATATTCAGCATTTGAATAATGCCATGCAAGCCATAAATTATGTGATACTTAAAATATGTGATTATAATATGTGTGTTTAGACAGATTAATAATATTTTTTACATCCACATTCATGATGTTAATTTAAAGAGAAATTAGGTCTCAGTTATCACGAATGTCAGTGACGCAAAGACATAGTGCTACGGTGATCCTGAGAACCCAAGAGAACTTTAGAAATTTTTCCTATTTTATGTGGATTAAATACACTTTGAGTAGAATGGAGATGGTTCGATTTTCTGGACAATGACAATTTAACGTTGGCATTCGACCATGCTCTCAGGTAGGATGAGTGTTTAATATGTCTGTCTGACTATCAAAGTTGAATAAATTTGTTTTTATATTAGTAGAGATCTGATGGTGATGTGATTTTCCTTTTTCTTTCCTTGTCTTAATTAAGGCTTAACCAGGAAGGATGTGGCTTGCTAGGGATTCAGTTGATGGCGCCCATTGATATTAGTATTTTTTTTAAATTAAATTTAAACCCATAACGACCCTGGAGATACTTTATCTCCTGTTACCCTCTGCTTTTTAGATATTTCAACTGAATTTCCGACACATTCCTTATTTGACTAGAGGTCCATTTAACTCTGCTCTGTCATGGAAATCCAGGAATGCGATGTAATAGCAGATGGGTCATCGCATCCCCAGGACGAACGGGTACAGTACCAGACATTCACTTGCGTATAGGCATTCCGGTTTCACCACTGTAGTGTAGTGCCTTATTTTAAGATTTTTAGATAAGCACTTTTAGTTATAAAAATTCTTAGTGATACCATATGCTCTTTCCATCTTGTGTACCCTTTCTTCTACCGAAGATTTTTCTAAACCATTTTCTTGAATAATTTCTCCCAGATATTTGAATTTCTTTACTTTTTCCACTGGGCCAATATCTGTTGCCAAATATTTTGAAGCGTTCTTGATGTTTGTAATAAATTTAGTTTTTTCTACGGAGATTCTCAACCCTGTTTTTTTGGCTATTTCTTCCAAGAGGTTGATTTGTGTTGTTGCACTTGTTAAGTTTTCTGACAATATAGCAAAATCGTCTGCAAGTGCTAGGCAACTTATTTCAATGCCTTTGTTTCTTCTCCCCAAATTTACTGGCGAAATGTTATGTTCTTTTAGCTTTAAATTCCAAATTCTTACAATTTTCTCTAAAACACAGTTGAACAGAAGGGGTGATAAACCATCACCCTGCCGTACACCTGTATTTATCTTAATAGATTTTGATATCTCACCCATAAATTTTAGGTAGATTTCATTAGAAAGCTAAGTATTGCAATGGGTCCCATGTTTCGACTTCCGGAAAATTTCGACATATCTTCGCGTTTCACATCCCCCGGACCCCAAAACCACCGTCAGTTCAAAAGTTTATATATAATTTATGTATGTATGTATATATATATATGTATACAGGGTGTATTTGATATGATGGAAGTCCGTTACACTGGTGATAGAAGAGACTATTCTAAGCTTCCTAGGTAAAAAAATTGTCACCTATCTTGAAATTGATAATTAATCATTAAAAAGTCAATGTTTTTAGTTATTTCAGAAACTAATCAGGCAGAAAGTGGTGCGGCAGGCTGGGGTAAACGAGGCGGAGCCAGGAGAGACGACGCGCGAAGGGGAAGTTGTTACGTAATCGGAGCATTGACCTTACCGGTTGACTTGAGGGGTGGTAGGCTATCAGCTGTTATGAGGATGAGCTCTACCGTCTCGTAAGAAAATGTGCATTGCCGTTGTTCTTGTTGTTGTTGACAACGCACGCAATGGCTTGGGACGTTAGGACCGGTAGTATTGTGTAGCCTACTTTGTAAGTGTGGAATTCATTGATTGATGTTCATGTATAAAATAATTTCGATACTCAGCCCTGATGTATCATTGGCGTCCATGTCGGATCTTCTGTTGACTAGTTTCTGAAAATACTAAAAACATTCACTTAATGAAATGCAGTGTGACAAAATTCCGACATCCCGTAGTCTGTTCAGAACTAGGCATTTAGGACGGAAGTAAAATACTTGATGTTTTGTTTGAGAGGCTTGGCGATTTTGGTCATTTAGCCCTATGTAGCTGGGTGTGAGTAGAATTTGTGTGATAACCTGTGTTTTGTGGTTTCTGTAGTAATGTGGGTATTTGTAATTCAGGTGAGGATTCGGAAGAAGGCGCCGGCCCTGTGGTGTTGGGGCAGTGCAACTGCCTCTCACCTGGAGGCCCTGGGTTCGATTCTTGGCTCCATCAGGGATATTAGAAACTGACGTGAGGGCTGGAACGCCGTGCACTAAGCCTCGTGAGGGTAATTGAGTAGCTGTCTGACAGTGAGGCAGTGCCCGAGTCAGGTAAATCAAGATTAATGGCCGAGGGGACCCGATGCACTGACCATGCGTCACCCTAATATCTGCAGGCCAAATGGCTGGACAGCGGTCGCTTGGTAGGCCTAGGCCCTTCATGGGCTGCACTGCCAGCGGTTATGATTATTGAGAAGAAGGCGGCCGTGGCCTTAAGTTGGGAACAATCCCGACATTTGCTTGGGGTAGAAGTGGGAACCCATGGAAAACTACTTCCAAGATTTAATACTAGTACGGTACCACATGTTCATATTGTGAATTGTCCCATCCCATCTCCAGCCCTCGGGTGGCCATTAACTGGAGAGGGGGGGGGGGGTGATTTATTGGTCCATCAACAATGTAAACACATATGAAAATACACGAAAATGAAAATAAAATACAAATACATTGTTATAATACAGTGTTATTATAATAATAATAATAATAGTCTATTAATAATAATAAGAGTCAGCATGTGTAGTTCTGGTGGTAGAGTGCTAACCTTCCCGAGGGTGCGATCTACGTTCAGTCATGTAGTAAATGAATGGGATCTAATACGATCATCTCCATGGATTTCATGGCACATACAAGAAATCCTACGTACATTAAAGTCTGGCAACTCGACATACCAGAAAGAAACATAAAAGAAGTTAGTGTGTCTAAAAGCCTATTATTACGATTATTAGTATTATTAATATGTTTATTAGAGTTGTTGCACTATCTTCACACAAAGATAGACCAACAGTTCCTTAAATTAATTTACCAAATCTTTAGGATTTCTATTTTCTATGCATAGTCCATGAAGCTGGCAAAATCCTAGACAGATCCACCATCACTAGTCATGTAGCCACTCCCCATGAAGGTGTGAATCAGCTGTTCATAGGCTCGGTTTGTGTATTTCAATGTCATTGGCAGACAAGGCGAGGAGGTCACTCAACTGCAGACTCTGGTCAACATTCCTCAGCGTGGGAGGGGAGGGTGACGGGGAGAAGTCAGCTCTGCTACTGAGGGGAACGAAGTGAAAGCCCGTTTCCAAGACATTGACCGACGACTTTTGTGATTTAATTCCACCTACACTAATTAAGATCCGACTTAATTTCATGAAGATATTTGCTTAGAATACCATCTTCTATCACCAGTGTAAAGGACTTCCATGTGGTACCATACTAGTATTACAGGGTGTATTTGATATGATGGAAGTCCTTTACACTGGTGATAGAAGATGGTATTCTAAGCAAATATCTTCATGAAATTAAGTCGGATCTTAATTAGTGTAGGTGGAATTAAATCACAAAAATCGTCGGTCAATATCTTGGAAACGGGCTTTCACTTCGTTCCCCTCAGCAGCAGAGCTGACTTCTCCCCGTCTCCCTCCCCTCCTACGCTGAGGAATGTTGACCAGAGTCTGCAGTTGAGTGACCTCCTCGCCTTGTCTGCCAATGACATTGAAATACACAAACCGAGCCTATGAACAGCTGATTCACACCTTCATGGGGAGTGGCTACATGACTAGTGATGGTGGATCTGTCTAGGATTTTTCCAGCTTCATGAACTATGCATAGAAAATAGAAATCCTAAAGATTTAGTAAATTAATTTAAGGAACTGTTGGTCTATCTTTGTGTGAAGATAGTGCAACAACTGTAATAAACTTATTAATAATACTAATTATTATTTATTATTATTATTATTATTATTTATTTGGATTTATTGTGCTTCTAACAGGCATATGCCTAATAAAAAGAAACACATGTACATTTGGTTACACAATTCTATCAAATTATAATATAATTGACAGACATAATGCTGAGATTGTAATGCAAATTAATTCTACAACTAAATACGAAAATATAATAATACTGTGCAGGTAATTGGTAGGTGGAATGTACGAGTTCATGTGATCGCACAGCAGGCAGAAACAAAGGAACTATATGTGTAACTGAATAAGTCGAGGTTGTTTGCTATTGAATGTTCATTGTATAATTGAATAGCACTTATTATTGGGGAATGTTTATGCTGTTCAGTTCTAGTTCTTGGGCAGTAAAATGTAATAAACTTAGGTCGAGTTGATGGAGGTGGGACACGTAAATTAAACTGTGATATTAAATACGGACTATACAAAAGGTTATTGAATACTTTGAAGACTTAATAATAGTAATAGTAGGCTTTTAGACACACTAACTTCTTTTATGTTTCTTTTTGGTATGTCGAGTTGCCAGACTTTAATGTACGTAGGATTTCTTGTATGTGCCATGAAATCCATGGAGATGATCTTATTAGATCCCATTCATTTACTACATGACTGAACGTAGATCGCACCCTCTGGATGGTTAGCACTCTACCACCAGAACTACACATGCTGACTCTTATTATTATTATTATTAGACTATTATTATTATTATTATTATAACACTGTATTATAACAATGTATTTGTATTTTATTTTCATTTTCGTGTATTTACATTGTTGATGGACCAATAAATCAATCCTCCCCCCCCCCCCTCTCTCCAGTTAATGGCCACCCGAGGGCTGGAGATGAGATGGGACAGTTCACAATATGAACATGTGGTACCATACTAGTATTAAATCTTGGAAGTAGGTTTCCATGGGTTCCCACTTCTACCCCAGGCAAATGTCGGGATTGTTCCTAACTTAAGGCCACGGCCGCCTTCTTCTCAATAATCATAACCGCTGGCAGTGCAGCCCATGAAGGGCCTAGGCCTACCAAGCGACCGCTGTCCAGCCATTTGGCCTGCAGATATTAGGGTGACGCGTGGTCAGTGCATCGGGTCCCCTCGGCCATTAATCTTGATTTTCCTGACTCGGGCACTGCCTCACTGTCAGACAGCTACTTAATTGCCCTCACGAGGCTTAGTGCACTGCGTTACAGCCCTCACGTCAGTTTCTAATATCCCTGATGGAGCCAGGAATCGAACCCAGGGCCTCTAGGTGAGAGGCAGTTGCACTGCCCCAACACCACAGGGCCGGCGCCTTCTTCCAAATCCTCACCTGAATTACAAATACCCACATTACTACAGAAACCACAAGACACAGGTTATCACACAAATTCTACCCACACCCAGCTACATGGGGCTAAATGACCAAAATCGCCAAGCCTCTCAAACAAAACATCAAGTTTTTTTACTTCCGTCCTAAATGCCTAGTTCTGAACAGACTGCGGGATGTCGGAATTTTGTCACACTGAATTTCATTAAGAGAATGTTTTTAGTATTTTCAGAAACTAGTCAACAGAAGGTCCGACACGGACACCAATGATACATCAGGGCTGAGTATCGAAATTATTTTATACATGAACATCAATCAATGAATTCCACACTTACAAAGTAGGCTACACAATACTACCGGTCCTGACGTCCCAAGCCATTGCGTGCGTTGTCAACAACAACAAGAACAACGGCAATGCACATTTTCTTACGAGACGGTAGAGCTCATCCTCATAACAGCTGATAGCCTACCACCCCTCAAGTCAACCGGTAAGGTCAATGCTCCGATTACGTAACAACTTCCCCTTCGCGCGTCGTCACATCTGGCTCCACCTCGTTTCCCCAGCCTGCCGCACCACTTTCTGCCTGATTAGTTTCTGAAATAACTAAAAACATTGACTTTTTAATGATTAATTATCAATTTCAAGATAGGTGACAAATTTTTTACCTAGGAAGCTTAGAATAGTCTCTTCTATCACCAGTGTAACCGACTTCCATCATATCAAATACACCCTGTATATGTATATCAGTTTCTTGTGGACACGATAACTGCCGTAATTTTGCACCAATCACTTTGAATTTTTTACATAATATGTATCCCTATAAAATCTCGGTTGAGTTCGTTAATGGGCAAAATCGGTCGAAGGGGGTGAAAATGGGGGGCTTTTTTCGAAAAATTGAAATTTCGCTATAACTCTCTTAATACGTGAAATATCGAATCCATTCAAAGTTCATAATATGTGTCGGATAAGTGCCAACAATGTATGTCAAATAAGTTTTTTGATAGCACCAACCATTGACCAATGGGGTGGAAAAAAGTGGGTTATTCGGGAAACATTAATCATATCTCTCTTAATAGGCACAATATCAAAACCGTACAAAATTTACAATATTCCCTTAATAATTACCTAAAACTTTTGTCTGAAAGAATTTTTGATATGACCCACCATTAGGCCAAGGGATGAGAAAAATGATTTCGGAATTATAAGAAAATGCCAAGAGCTATCAGTGGTTGCCATGGCAACACTACTAAATTGATGAGGGATGAGCCGTTGCCATGACAACGCACTTGCACGAGATCAGATTCAGTATTTCCATCTGACTAAGCCGGCCCCGTGGTGTTGGGGTAGCTCGCCTGCCTCTCACCCGGAGTCCCCGGGTTCGATCCCCGGCTCCGTCAGGGATTTTAAAACTGACGTGAGGGTTGGAACGGGGTGCACTCAGCCTCGTGAGGACAATTGAGTAGCTGTCTGACAGTGAGACAGCATCCCGATCACGAATACCAATATTAACGGCCGAGGGGACCCGACGCGCTGATCACGCGTCACCCCAATATCTGCAGGCCAAATGGCTGGGCAGCGGTCGCTTGGTCGGCCTTAGCCCGTCATGGGCTGGATGGTGCCAGGGGTTGACTTTGACATCTGACTAAGTGGGAAGCGGCTTCGGTGACGTAACTGGTAGCATGCAGAATGTCTATGCCCAAGGTCGCGGTTTCAAAGCCGGCCGAAGACGTCGGATTTTCTAAGAGCGCTAAAATCCCTCAGTATGCTTTCCTTTGGAGGGGAAGTTCCAACGTTCGTTACGAGTTGCTGGTTGGGGTGGCATCTAGTAGCCAAGTTCACAGCTAGGTGTCATTGACGGTAGAACCTGGTAGCAACATTAGGAACTACTGCTTGAAATTGACCGTCTGCAGTCCTTACCTGAATTACCGACTAATACACCCATTACAATTCACACCATTTATCAGACAGATTCTACACTCACCCAAAGTACACGGGGTTAGATGACCACGTTGTCGCAGCCCCTAAACTGAGGAACCAACCAGAGGTAGATTTCATTAGAAAGCTAACTATTGCAATGGGTAGGCTACCATGTTTCGACTTCCGGAAAATGTCGACATATCTTCGCGTTTCACATCCCCCAGACCCCAAAACCACCGTCAGTTCAAAAGTATATATATATCAGTTTCTTGTGGACACGATAACTGCCGTAATTTTTCACCAATCACTTTTTACCGAATATGTATACCTATAAAATCTCGGTCGAGTTCGTTATTGGGCTATATCGGTAGAAGGGGGTGAAAATGGGGGGCTTTTTTTCGAAAAAGTGAAATATTGCTATAACTCTCTTAATATATGAAATATCGAATCCGTTCAACGTTCATACTATGTGTCTGATAAAGCCCAAAAATTTATGTTTGAAGAGTTTTTTATATCACCAACCATTGACCAAAGGGGTGGGAAAAAGTGAGTTTTTCGGGAAACATTAATCATATCTCTCTTAATAGGCAAAATATCAAAACCGTACGAAATGGACAATATTCCCCTAATAATTACCTAAAACTTTTGTCTGAAAGAATTTTTGATATGACCCACCATTATGCCAAGGGATGAGAAAAATGATTTCGGAATTATAAGAAAATGCCAAGAGCTATCAGAGGTTGCCATGGCAACACTACTAAATTGATGGGGGATGAGCCATCAGACGTTGCCATGACAACGCACTTGCACGAGATCAGATTCAGCATTTTCATCTAAGTGGGAAGCGACTTCGGTGACGTAACTGGTAGCATGCAGAATGTCTATGCCCAAGGTCGCGGTTTCAAAGCCGGCCGAAGTCGTCGGATTTTCTAAGAGAGCTAAAATCCCTCAGTATGCTTTCCTTTGGAGGGGAAGTTCCAACGTTCGTTGCGAGTTGCTGGTTAGGGTGGCATCTAGTAGCCAAGTTCACAGCTAGGTGTCGTTGACGGTAGTACCTGGTAGCAACATTAGGAACTACTGCTTGAAATTGACCGTCTGCCGTCCTTACCTGAATTAAGACTACTACAGCCATTACAATTCACACCGTTTATCAGACAGATTCTACACTCACCCAAAGTACACGGTGTTAGATGACCGCGTTGTCGCAGCCCCTAAACCGAGGAACCAACCAGAGGTAGATTTCATTAGAAAGCTAACTATTGCAATGGGTACCATGTTTCGACTTCCGGAAAATTTCGACATATCTTCGCGTTTCACATCCCCCAGACCCCAAAACCGCCGTCAGTTCAAAAGTTTATATATAATTTATGTATGTATATGTGCATATATATATATGCATATCAGTTTCTTGTGGACACGATAACTGCCGTAATTTTGCACTAATCACTTTGAATATATTACCGAATATGTATACCTATAAAATCTCGGTCGAGTTCGTTAATGGGCTAAATCGGTCGAAGGGGGTGAAAATGGGGGGCTTTTTTCGAAAAAGTGAAATATTGCTATAACTCTCTTAATATGTGAAATATCGAATCCGTTCAACGTTCATACTATGTGTCGGATAAAGCCCAAAAATTTATGTTTGAAGAGTTTTTTTTATAGCACCAACCATTGAACAAAGGGGTGGGAAAAAGTGGGTTTTTCGGGAAACATTAATCATATCTCTCTTAATAGGCACAATCTCAAATCCGTACAAAATGGACAACATTCCCCTAATAATTACCTAAAATTTTGTCTTAAAGAATTTTTGATATGACCCACCATTATGCCAAGGGATGAGAAAAATGATTTCGGAATTATAAGACAATGCCAAGAGCTATCAGTGCTTGCCATGGCAACTCTACTAAATTGATGAGGGATGAGCCATCAGACGTTGCCAAGATAACGCACTTGCACGAGATCATATTCAGAATTCCATCTGACTAAGTGTGAAGCGGCTTCGGTGACGTAACTGGTAGCAAGCATGCTGAATGTCTATGCCCAAGGTTGCGAGTTCAAAGCCGGCCGAAGTCGTCGGATTTTCTAAGAGCGCTAAAAATCCCTCAGTATGCTTTCCTTTGGAGGGGAAATTCCAACGTTCGTTGCGAGTTGCTGGCTGCGGTGGCATCTAGTAGCCAAGTTCACAGGTAGGTGTCGTTGACGGTAGTACCTGATAGCGACATTAGGAACTACGGCTTGAAATTGACCGTCTGCAGTCCTTACCTGAATTACAGACTAATACAGCCATCCCTAAGTACACGGGGTTACATGACCGCGTTGTCGCAGCCCCTAAACTGAGGAACCAACCATAATCTCTGCGGGAGATATAATTTTGCGTGAAGAAGTAACAGACCGTTACATAGTTACACATCAGTGTCGAAACCTTGCATAAGGACAGTGTGACCTCAAGTATAAAAATGGACCCCAAATGACAAGAAGGTTACCGTTCCCATAAGACAATAAAATGTTTAAAATAAGCATAAAATGACGAAAAACATAGTTAATTAAGCTCCAATTATAAAATACCTTCTCGCAATAAATGAGGTCTGATCCTTCTACGAAAACCTGCATATTCTGCCTATTTTCGCCTATCCCCAAGTTTGTCCGGTGAAATCTACCTCCGCCTTCCGGCGTGCCGAGAGGACTTTTTACTTTTGAAATCGTGTCAGTAAGGGTTTCACGTATTAGGTTTGCCAATTTAGTTTTCACTCCAAATTCACGAATTGTTTTATCTATGGTTTCTCTATCAACCGAGTCAAAGGCCTTTTTAGGTAGATTTCATTAGAAAGCTAACTATTGCAATGGGTACCATGTTTCGACTTCCGGAAAATTTCGACATATCTTCGCGTTTCACATCCCCCAGACCCCAAAACCACCGTCAGTTCAAAAGTTTATATATAATTTATGTATATATGTATCTATCTATCTATATATATATATATCAATTTCTTGTGGACACGATAACTGCCGTAATTTTGCACCAATCACCTTGAATTTTTTACATAACATGTATCCCTATAAAATCTCAGTCGAGTTCGTTAATGGGCAAAATCGGTCGAAGGGGGTGAAAATGGGGGGCTTTTTTCGAAAAATTGAAATTTCGCTATAACTCTCTTAATACGTGAAATATCGAATCCATTCAAAGTTCATAATATGTGTCGGATAAGTGCCAAAAATGTATGTCAAATAAGTTTTTTGATAGCACCAACCATTGACCAATGTGGTGGAAAAAAGTGGGTTTTTCGGGAAACATTAATCATATCTCTCTTAATAGGCACAATATCAAAACCGTACAAAATGGACAATATTTCTCCAATAATTACCTAAAACTTTTGTCTGAAAGAATTTTCGATATGACCCACCATTAAGCCACGGGGTGAGCAAAATGATTTAAATTATAAGAAAATTCCAAGTGCCAAGAGTGGTTGCCATGACAACTTTACTTTTAATTGATAAGGGATGAGTCATCAGCAGTTGCTATGACAGCGCCACAGCACGAGATCACATTCTGTTTTCATATGTCTGTGGGAAGCGACTTCGGTATCGGAACTGGTAGCATGCTGAACTTCTATGCCCAAGGTCGCGGGTTCAAACCCGGCTGAAGTCGTCGGATTTACTAAGAGCGCCAAAAACCCTGAGTATGCTTTCCTTCGGAGGGGAAGTTCCAACGTTCGTTGCGAGTTGATGGTTCCGGTGGCATCTAGTAGCCAAGTTCACAGATAGGTGTCGTTGATGGTAGTATTTTAAATTATGTAGCCTATTTTAGGTAGATTTCATCAGAAAGCTAACTATTGCAATGGGTGCCATGTTTCGACTTCCGGAAAATTTCGACATATATTCGCGTTTCACATCCCCCAGACCCCAAACCACCGTCAGTTCAAAAGTTTATATATATGTGTGTGTATATATATGCATATATATCAGTTCCTTGTGGACATGATAACTGCCGTAATTTTGCACCAATCACTTTAATGTTTTACATAATATGTAACCCCTTAAAAAATCGGTCGAGTTCGTTAATGGGGAAAATCGGTTAAAGGGGGTGAAAATGGGGGGGGGGGGCTTTTTTTTCGGAAAAGTGAAATGTCGCTATAACTCTCTTAATACGTGAAATATCGAATCAATTCAAAGTTCATAATATTTGTCGGATATAGGCAAAAAATTATGTCAAATAGGTTTTTTGATAGCACCAACCATTGAGCAAAGGGGTGGAAAAAAGTGTTGTTTTTATCGGGAAACATTAATCATATCTCTCTTAATAGGCACAATATCAAACCCGTACAAAATGGAAAATATTCCCCTTATAATTACCTAAAACTTTGTCTGAAAGAATTTTTGATCTGACCTACCATTACGCCAAGGGATGAGAAAAATGATTTCGGAATTAAAGAACATGCCAAGTGCCATCAGAGGTTACCGTGACAACGCTTCTAAATTGATGAGGGATGAGCTATCAGAGGTTGCCAAGACAACGCCATTGCACGAGATCACATTCATTTTTCCATCTGACCGTAGGAAGCGGCTAACTGGTAGCATGCTGAACTTATATGCCCAAGGTCGCTGGTTCAAAGCCGGCCAAAGTCGTCGGATTTTCTAAGAGCGCTAAAAATCCCTCAGCATGCTTTCCTTTGGAGGAGAAGTTCCAACGTTCGTTGCAAGTTTCTGGTTGCGGTGGCATCTAGTAGCCCAGTTCACAGCTAGGTGTCGTTCACGTTAGTTTATGGTACAAAATTAGGAACTACTACTTAAAATTGACCGTCTGCAGACCTTACCTGAATTACAGACTAATACAGTCATCAAAATTAACACCGTTTATCAGATTCTACACACCCGGGGTTACATGACCACGTTGTCGCAGCCCCTAAACTGAGGAACCAACAAAAATCTCTGCGGGAGATAAAATTTTGCGAGAAGAAGTAACAGACTGTCAGATAGTTACACATCAGTTCCAAACCTTGCATAAGGACAGTGTGATCACAAGTATAAAAATGAACACCGAATGACAAGAAGGTTACCATCCCCATAAGAAAATAAAATGACAAAAACATGCATACAAAAACGAAAAATAAGTTGATTTTTAACCTCTAAATGTAAAATACTTTCTTGCAATCAATGAGGTCTGATCCTCCTACGAAAACCTGCATGTTTTGCCTATTATAGCCAATCCCCTAGTTTGCCCGGTGAAATCTACCTCCGCCTTCCGGCGTGCCGAGAGGAATTTTTAAAATCTACAAAAGTCACAACTATGTCCTTTGAATTCAGTATCCTATGGCGAAATATGGATTTTAAGTTAAATATTTGTTCTGAACAAGATCTACCTTTTCGAAATCCAACTTGATACTCGCCCAGTTGCTTGTCAAGTGATGTTTCTACTCCATTCAGCAATATTTTTGAAAATACCTTGTATGCAATTTGAAGAAGAGAGATGCCTCTATAGTTATCAACGTTTTGTTTGTCCCCTTTTTATGCAATGGGTGAATTAGAGCCACTTTCCATTCCTCTGGAATCCGCTCTGTTCTCCAAATATCTTCAAAGATTAACTGCAGCTCTTCAATGATTTTTGATTGAGACCATTTCAAAAGTTCAGCCGTTATAGAGTCCTCTCCGCTAGCTTTATTATTTTTTAGATTGTTAATTGCTTCTTTAATTTCTTCAGCATTGGGTGGTATATCGTCTGCCAGATTTTCTGTTGCTTGTGAGAATTCCAACTTATGATCTGGTTCAGGGCAGTTTAAAAGTTGATCAAAGTGCTTCGCAAGTATTTCACATTTCTGAACATTGCTTAGGCCAAGCCTACCATTTTCATCTTTAAAGCATATGCTAGGCGCTTGATACCCCTTTAATTGACTCTTAAAAGTCTGATAGAAGTTTCGAGAGTTATTTTTAACAAAGCTGTCTTGCAGGTCAGTAAGTTGTGATTTTTCGAATGATCTTTTAACTCCCCTTATTATTCTGGCAGTGTCTTTCCTTTGCTGTTTGAATTGGTCATAATGTTCCGTCCTTCCAGAGCATTTCCACTTTTTCCATTGTTTTGTTCTCTCTTGTAACGTATCTTCACATATTTGATTCCACCAAGGTTTCTTCTTAGGTTTGGCTAGCCCAAACGTCTTCTGAGCTGCGTTGGTTATTTCTTTAGATAAATCTTGCCACTTCCCATGATGAGTTACTTTTATTTCTTCCTGAAATTTTTCCAAATGTTTCTTGTGTAATTTGAAGTCTATTTGTGTTATATTTATTTACTCTTTCCCCTCTTCTGTGGTTTCTGTTGGGTAAGAATTTGAGTTTAATTTTAGACAAATAGTGATCAGAGTCAAATTCTCTGCTTCTTATAACCTTGACATTCATAATTTCTTTCATGTTTCTTTTGGATATAGCTACATGATCCAGTTGAATTTCACCTAGTATTGGATTTGGAGAAATCCATGTTTTAGCTTTTCTTGGCAATTTCTTGAAGAAAGTTGACATTAACTTAAGTTGAAAGTTTTTACAAATAGTAATTAATCTCATCCCATTTCTGTTTGTTCTTTGGTGTGCAGCATATTCTCCCACTATTGGTCTATGAATCATCTCTCTTCCTATTTGGGCATTGAAATCTCCAAGTAATATCACCACATTTGATTTTGAAATTTTAGATATTTCATCATCTAGGAGGTTCCAGAATTCCTCTACTTTATTTGGGTTCTTCTTGTTGTCTTCGTTTATTGGCGCATGACAATTAACAAAAGTATATATTTTATTTTTGCATTTCATTGTCAAAAGACACATCCTTTCTGAGCGTGATTTGAATTCAGTTACATTGGCTAATAGACTTTTATGAACATAAAAGGCTGTTCCCAAGAGTGGCATTCCTTTCATAATTTTAATCGCAGGTTTACCTTTAAAGATTCCATAATCTTTCGTTTCTGTCACATTCTCATCCAAATATCTTGTCTCTTGTACTGCTAAAATTTGAATTTCGTTTCTATCTAAAAGCAGTTCTAATTCCTTCTGTTTACCCACCTTCAGAAAAGAATTTACATTCAAAGTACCTGCAAAAAACGTATGTTTAAACTTAAGTCTGGAAGGATTCCAAGGATGCTCCGACTCATCCCTATTGCAGATGTTGGGACTCCCCAGAACCCTAGGTCCCGATGCATTGCATAACGCAATGGTGGATTTCTCTTCCGAGCTGCCACCTGGGGTAGTGCTTTCTTTCAGCGGCTTTTCCATTCTGCAATTGAAATTGTGTGTTTCAAGGGTAGGAATAATATTCCAAAGTAAGATCAGATTGTTAGTCTGAAATGATTTGTTTTCGTGGTTGACTCCACTAGGTTCTTCCGCCCTCTCAGCCGTTGAGAAATGAAATTCTTCTTCCGCCTTTGAGACCATTGACCGTTAGACACCTGTTTTATTATTACTATTATTATTATTTTTATTGATCTTTTTTTACTTTTGAATTGAGTCACTATGGACTGCGTGTTAACAATTAATATCATTTTATGTGCTTTACTCTTGTTCGTCTGCCAGCTTTGATGTCCTGCCTTCTTCCGATCTTCTGAAAGAGGTCCCCTCCGTTTTGTGGATTCTTCCCTTACCTTAAAACCCCGGTCGTGTTTGAAAATTTTTCTAATTCATTCCTGTTCAGAATTTTTGCTCAGGAATACCGATTTCTGTAAGATCTTTGTTACACTCTTGGAACCATTCCAACTTTGTCAGTCGATCATCGGACATTCTGAAGATGCGCCCATAGAATAACAACCTTTTCCATTGCTGACGTGCCTGTTTCTATCTTTCTGTTGATCTGATTTGATTTGATTTCATTTGATTTCAAACGGTATGTGTCCGTCAACCCATCTTTTGCCTAAAGTTTTTCTCAATATCCTCCGTTCTCTTTTGACTAAATGGTCGAGTAGTCCAAGGTCGCGGGTTCAAACCCGACCGAAGTCGTCGGATTTTTTAAGAGAGTTAAAAATCCCTCAGTATGCCTTCCTTCGGAGGGGAAGTAAAGCCGGTGGTCCCATGTCATGATGTATGGCATGTAAAAGAACCTTCCACTAATTACACTTGTGTGAAGCTAAATTATAGGTTAGATTTGACTAACGTTCTTAGGTTCCAACGTTCGTCGCAAGATGCAGACTGCGGAGGCATCTAGTAACCAAGTTCAGAACTAGTTGTCGTTAACGGTGGCGTTTGGTAGCAAAAGTAGGAACTACTTGAAAATTGAATGCCTGCAGTCCTTAATTGAATTAAAAAACAGATAACACACACTAATACAGCCGTCACAATTAACACCAGTCATCAGACAGATTCAACACTCACCCAAAGTACACGGGGCTGCATGAACGCGTTGTCGTAGCCCCTAAACTGAGAAACCAACCAATCAGTACCCGTCTGTTCAAAGTCAAAGTCACCGAAACCTATAATCCTTCAGGTTTGGCAACCAAGTTGTAGTGTCTTAACTTTGGCTCCAATGTTGGTAGGAAGGAATAATAATAATAATAATAATAATAATAATAATAATTATTATTATTATTATTATTATTATTATTATAAGGAAGGAATGAAGGAAGCTTTTAGTTTTACGTGACCGTTAATCTCGCCATTATAAGACACCGACCTCCATTTTGCGCGGAATCCGAACCAAAGAACGTGGTATTTCACTTCGAATATCTCACATGCACTGACCGGTGATCGAACCCGGTCCACCTTGGTGAGAGGTAAGCAGCTTAAACACTGCACCATCACGCCCCACGACTCCAAATATTATTATTATTTTACAAAATAATAAAGCAAATGTCAAGGGTTTCACATAAAATTAATGGCCCTTACATGGGAAACGGATGTAATACACGGAACGCTAAACAGAACATGGATCATTAGTGTCGGACATTGTTAAAATATTGCTCTATATTGCCATTTGTCTGGTAATTATATTAAAACTTCATCATGGAGTGTGAACCATAGGGACTTCACCACCATAATTGACACAAAAGGATGTACATAACTTGATGGATACGTTAGCCTATAGCTTGATTGTAAAATTAAACAAAACTAGTTGAAACCCGTCAAAACATGACGGTCAATAGAAAAATATTTACTGAAGAATTTTCTTATATAGGCCTACTGTACATTCTTTGTACGATTATTTTTTGACTCTATTGAAACTATGAGGGCGTCAAAAGATTGCACTCTCAACATTGCAAAATACTGCTGGCCATGACTGAAAAATTGTTGGAGCAAATTGAGGCCTATACGTTCCAGAGTTTCCCCTTGAGCTTTATTGATTGTGATAAAGTATGCCAAATGAATTGGAAAATATTGCCTCTTAAAAGAAAATGATAGTGTTTTATCGGATGGTGTTAAATCAAGTCGAAGGATTAGACATCTCTGCCTAATTTTAACTGCACCTATTATTTCCAAATCCAAGCAATATGGTTGCATTTAGGAGTCGTTGGGAACCGTTCAGATTTCAAAGCAGCATAACGGGCCAAGCGTTTGGAGTATGTGGCGGCCAGTCGTTTAGTTCCAAGGGATTCAAGAACTCTGATGAGTCTAATACAACTGGCCGCAAACCATCGCTTATATTTTTGGAATATAACGAAGAAATGCGATGATGTGTAATTCCATACATTTTAAAACAATGTGGACCGTGTGCGTGTGGCACAGTAACATTGGCACCAAATGAAACGAAGGAAGGAAGGAAGCTTGCAGTTTAACGTGACCGTTAATCTCGCGATCATAAGCCACGGGACCTCCGTTTAACGTGGAATCCGAACCACAGGACATGGCCTTTCACATCAAAAATCTCACATGCATTGACCGGGAATCGAACCCGATCCGCCTTGGTGAGAGGCAGACAGCTTGACCGCTGCGCCATGAAACGAAGGACATAGCATTGTACTGCCGATTAGTCCCTCTGGAATTCCTTGAGATATCATCTCCAGTGAAAAATAATTGTTAAAGCCTGTCAAATATTTTATATTTATTCAGATTAATTTTACCATTACAACAGCAAAGGTCAAAGTAACCAAGTGTAGATTTCTCGCAAGAGAAATACAGTGCAGAACAATGTTTACATTTGTTCGTCAAGGACCCTAAACTGTAACGGCATAGTATCTGGAATTGTTTCTGAAATGCCATATTTATATTGGATTTTAAAAGTGGCTTCGTATTTTTCTCCGATTTCCCACTTTTTTGCGGCTAATGTTCTATTTCGTCAAATGGGTTTATTTATAGCAGCATTTCTGCCCAAATTAACGTCATTTTATATAAAACTATAGTGGCCTGCATCAACGTAGCCGCCAAATATTAAATGGCAAATAATAACTTACTTCCATTGCCAAAATCAACTGCGTGATTAGACCCATTGTTATGCACTCTAAACAAATAATCAATAAACAATAATATTCACATATACAATGAATACTTCCATTCTCAAGTTGGTTGCTGATGATAATGCGATGAGATTGATCGCCAATAATAAAATCCTTGCAATTGTTGCAATTTGCTTGCAAACGCAACTCAGGATGACGATCTTCATTTTGAAATAAACAGAATGAAATTGCTGTAAATAATGAATTTCCATCACCTGTTGAAGGTACAATACTTTGTATTTCCATGACAGTAAATTATGCAAGGGAGCATAGAATCACTTCGCCACTACTGGAATGAGCATAGACTCACTTCGCCAGCCACAGTAATGGAGGGAGTTTTAGAATTATATGTTCAGTGCTTGTCAAAGATCGTATTAACACAGGGAAGCCCATTCTTAAGGCTACATTCTGAGCTATTGCCCCGGATTCCAGGTTCGATCCCCGCTCTGCCAAGAAATTTAATTCTGGTCTGAGGACTGGAACGGGGCGCACTCGTGAGGCAAAACTAAGAAGAGCAAAGTTTGATTCCCATCTCAACAATCTTGGATTTGGTTTTCCGTGGTTTCCCACTTCCACTCCAGGCAAATACCGGGATAGTTCCTAACTTAAAGCCTCGGTCGTTAACTCCCCATTCCCCACATTAATTACAAATGCACACATCAACACAGCCATCACATTAACACAGGTTATCAGAGAAAAGTTTACACTCGCACACCTGTTCGCCAATATGTTAACGCTGATGTATGTGTTTGAACTACTGGATATAAGTTCAATGTTCCCCATCTCTTGATGAATACAGTACTTTTGCATTTGTCAGTTGGCACAGGCTAGAGTAAAAGGTGGCTTTTCACCGATGTCTCAGTCTCACTCATGGCTGTGATTATATGGAAGCTACTGAGGTATGGGTGGTGCTTAGTAATGGCATTCGGGGCACAGTCAGTGCCTGTGAATGCTGTGAAAGGTTCAACTCATAGGGTTAGGACTACTGTTCTGACTCAGTGAGGAAAGCAATGGCAAACTACCTCACTCCTCTTCTTGCCTAGAACGCCTCAAAATAGCGCTGCCTTGGGTTTTTGTGGGTATCTACTCACATAACGTAACGGCGGTACTTTTTGAGGATCCAACCAGCCTTCGGGCTGACTACCTAACAGACAGACAGACAGACTTTAAAATTAATATCATTGCATTGTTGCAGCTTGGCAAATATTTTATATTTCAGCAGATCAATTTTACCATCACAACAGTAAAGGCCAAAGTAACCGCGCGTAGATTTTACGCAAGAGAAATACAATGTAGAACAATGTTTACATTTGATCGTCAAAGACCTTTCACTGTACTGCATAACATCTGGAATTGTTTCTGAAATGGCCTATTTATATTGGATTTTAAATGTGGCTTCGTATTATTCGATAACACTATAGTGACCTGCAATATCGGAGCCGCTAAATATTAAATGGCAAAAAATACTTCCATTGCCGAAATCAACTGCGTAGTTAGATTCAGTACTCTAAACAAATAATCATTAAACAACTGTCTTATACAATGAAGTTCAACATGACCGTCCAGAGACTCTCATACTCAAGTTGGTTGGTGAGGAGAATGCGATGAGACTGATCGCTTACAATAAATTCCTTATAATTGTTCCTGCCAGCGAAATGTTTGGCAATAGCTTGAAAACGCAGCGCAGAATGACGTTCTTCATTTTGATATAAACAGTACAAAACTGCTCTAAATAAGCTATTTCCATCACCTGTTATAATTTATGGCAGTACATTTTGCAGGGGAACATAGAATAACTTCGCCAACTACTGGAATGAGCTTAGGCATATACTCAATACTCACTTCGGCAGTCACCCTAATGGAGGCTGTTTTAGAATTCTATGTCCCGTGCATGTCAAAAATCGTATTAACACATGGAAGCCCACCCATTCTTGGCTATCGCCTCGGAGACCCGGGTTACATTTCCTGCTCTGCCAAGAAATTTAATTCTGGTCTGAGGGCAAAAACGGGGCACATTCAGTCTCTAGAGGTGTAACTAAGAAGAGGAAGGTTTGATTCCCACCTCGACAATCTTAGATGTGGTTTTCCGTGATTTCCCACTTCCACTCAAGGCAAATACCGGGATGGTTCCTAACTTAAGGCCTCGGCCGTCACCTTGCCATTTCCCACCTTAATTACAAATACACAAAGTAATGCAGCTATCACAATAATACGGGTTATCAGAGAAAATTTTACACTTACACACCAAAGTACATGGGGCTGAGTGACAACGATGTCGGAGCCCTTCAAACGAATTATGTTTGCCAAGTGTCTCTCATGGCGGAAGCAATTGTGGACACGCGCCAGGGCCTGGAAAACTACCTTTTCACTAATAATTTAAGAGTATATCGACGATGCATAATTTATAACTTTTAGTCTAGGATGCTACCAACTTGACCACCGAAGCATTGGGAAGAAATTGCAATATTAAAGTACATAAACAACATAGCCTACACACTCAACTGTCAGTTAATGTTCTTCAACGTTTCCCTTCTTAAAAATTCCCCTCTATAACTCTCCATCACTTGAAAACGCGCCATGTTTTGTGTTTTAAATATATCGATGCAATGGTGCTGCCATCTGTTGTTAGTTACTGAAACTATATGGGCGAGGTACTGCCATCTTTTGTCAGTTACTGCAATTGATGGCAGATATTAGCTCTTTTGACCACATGCTGTAATGCAATGGTAAAACGGAAATAAAACTTATTGAGAGGGAATGTAGGAATCTTTAACTGACATAAAACGTTACTAATAATCCTTGATAAAACAATATTTAACTATCACGCGAAAACTCGCCATCAAGGCCATGCCTTGTGTTTTAAATATATCGACGCAATCTGCTCTCAGTTACTGGAACTATATTGGCGAGGTACTGCCATCTGTTGTCAGTTACTGGAACTGATTGCAGATATTCAAACGACGTATTGAGGACATGCTGTAATGCAATGGTAAAACGGAAATAAAACGTGTTGAGAAAATGTGTAGAAATATGTATCTTTAACTGACATAAAACCTTACTAATACTCCTTGATAAAACAATATTTCAGTGGCAAAAAAAAAAAAAAAAAAAACTGGCGAGAGTTGGGATCGAACCTGCGATCCTTGGATCCACAGTCAATCGCCTTAACCAAATAGCTACTCGCGCACTCACATTTAGATGCAGACGCAACCATTCACTATCTTCAAAAGCCGCTATCTGAAGAAAATAATCCAATTCATTATCAATAAAATCAATATACATTCGTATATGTTCATACTGTTATTATATTGTATTGTCAGAACTTGGTTAATGTATGTTTTCAATTACATGGAGGCTTATTAAATAACTTACATTTTAATGGACTTCTCACCGCCATTTTGTCATGAGCCCAGGCGGATTGTGCGCATGCGCGAGGGGCTAGAATTCTGCTATTTTCTATATTTATTTAAAAATATACCGTATTATATTTGTTTATTTTAGAGACACTCTGCAAATCTACAGGCCAAGAGCTTTCGTTAGAGTGCTCTACGAAGTAAATTGGTTCTGTCGTTCTCTCTATCTCGTGATAACAAAAATCACCTTACTGTTTTAAATATATAGATACAAAATTGTTCCCTAAAAAGGGTTAGTTTTTTTGGCTTGGGTAGTAAGTGAGATGTTCTCAAAAAGAAAAGACACCACCGGGTATTGAATAATATGAGGAGTTAAATTGAGTTATTCATTCATTCATTCATTGTTGTTGTTGTTTCTTTTAGGGGCTTTGCGACATCATACTCATGAATCCCCGTGTACTTGGGAGTGCTTAGAAATTGTCTGATAACCTGTGCCACTGTGATGTCTGTACTAATGTGTGTATTAGTAATTGAGGATAGGATTTGGGTAGGTTGCGGTCCTGGACTTCAGTTAGGTACTATCCCGGCATTTGCCTGGAGTAGAAGTGGGAAATCATGGAAAACCTCTTTCAAGGTGAATGAGGTAGGAATAGAACCCGCCTCTTCTCAGTTTTGTCTCACGAGGCTGAGTGAACCCTGTTTCAGCCCTCAAACCAGTTTTCTTTTGGCAGAGCTGGGAATCGAACCTGGACCTCCGCGGTGACAGTCAAGAATGATAATGACTACGCAATGAGGCAGACTACCTAGATTGTTATCAGTTCAGGACATGCTATGTGATGTGTTTTGCTTGATGTTACAATTACGCATGCACAAGAGCAGTTGTGTTTATTAAAATTCATAGTCTTCTCATTTCTTTTAGTTTTCTTATTTTCTGTAGTTTATGAGGACGACACAAACACGCAGCCCACGATTGAGGGGAATTAACTGTAGGAGTTTGAAATCCCCCTCGATCCCGATCGAACCCAGGAGCTTTCAGACCAATGCCTAGCATACTAGCCAATTATGCACGGAGCCGGACATGGTCGAATGCTTGCACTTTCCTTTGTTTATAGACAAGAGGTATTACATCAAGATGGCTGGTCCATGCAAGACCATTGAGCACTAAGCCACATTTTGAAGCCAGTGCAGATTCATGGAATGTTGCTGTATACGGCAGAAAATGCTGGTTATACACAACTGCTAAGGATTGGTCACGAATTTAACACAAACAATGGATTTGCCTTCCTCAGAATTGTATATGTTTTGGCTGTTAAAGAGATTCCTAAATGAACAATGATTTCACTCCGACGTGGAGGTACAGGATGCAGTCATTGATTCGCTCCTTCCCGCAGCAAACAAAATCATTCTTCATGGATGGTATTCGCCGCCTTCCCAAACAATGGTATCTTTAAACTTCTTTTGAACAAATGTAAGCAGTGTTGCCTAACTCTAATAGAAAGCTTTCCAGTCGATCAACAAAAGTTGTGCCCAATCACATTAGGCGGGAAAATAATTATTTATATGTCCCAAAATGAGAAATTCACATAAAATATTTATCACAAAATTCCATATACAACAAGTAGTTCCGTGAAGAACTATATAGCCTATTTTCATATATCCTACTTATGTTATGTGTCCGATTGGGAAGATCATCGGGGGGCATCTGTCGCTAATGATCTTGCCGAATTTCTTAATCTTCAGGCCCATACGTTGGGAGGATGGGATGTGTCCTCAGACCAGCTCCGACACTAGAATGATAACCTAGGGGATCTGGGCAAAGTGTGGATCAGTCATAGTCAGGCCAAGGAAATACCCCCACCCCCCCACCCCAAAAAAAGATAGAAATGAATAGTCCAGAATTAGGTAAAAATCGTTAATATTTATTTAAATGAATAAACACCTAGCCTACTTTTTGGGGGTTTAAATTTCGGCTAGCCCGCAAGAAAAAATAAAATATATATCAGTGAAGTCACCCCTTTCAAAGGTCCAAATACAAAGAAAGTGAAAATAGAAAATCTAAAGTAGGAATGTGACACGTAAGAGTGGTCCCTAAGCAATTACAGAAAATTGAAATACTAATAGCCACAGGCGGTGATTCTACATCTAGGAAAAACATTTAACTTGCTCACAAGGCTAACATGAATTACATTTACTGCAGCAATAAAAATAAGCTAAGCTATGATGATGTCACTTCCAATATTTACGTTATTATTAATTTGATAGCTAAGTACTAACTGAATGAAAACACACGACGAGAAGCATCAGTGGCAAAAATACAAAGCTAAATAAGCCACCAGCCTAATTTGAATGGCCCCCCAGGGGCTCACATCTAGTGGGTTGTGGGTTGGCGACCACGGGGCCCCAGCTGAGTCCGGCATTGCTTCCACTTACTTGTGCCGGGCTCCTCTCTGTCTTCTTTCCTGTCGACCTCACTTGGTCAACTCTTGTTCTCTTCCGACCCCGACGGTATTAGGGTATCCGAGGCCTAGGGAGTCTCTTCCTTTCCCGCCTTAATTTGCCCTTGTCTCATCTTTTCTGATTCCCTCCTTCTGCGAGGGGTCAGCCTTCCTTTTTTTTCTTTTCATGTTATCTCCTGCCTTCTGCATAAGGCCCTCAAGGAGGCCGGGTGTATGTAGCCCCACCACTTTTGGTGCACCCTAGATAATGCTACACCCTCAGGGGCTCACGGCTGGTGAGTTCGGGAGTTGGCGACCCAGAGGGATTCCTGAGCTGGGTCCGTTTTCCCCTTTTGTCCCTTACCTTCGGGGCGGACCCTCTCCTCTTTCACTTTCCTATCTGCCTTTCATGGCTCTCCTTCCTTCCAAGTCCCTCAATCCGCATTCTTCGAGGGTTGAGGGCATTTCTTTTCCTCCTGTCCTTTATTTGCCTTATCCTCCTTTAGTTTTCCATTTCTTCTTCTAGTATGTAGGTTGGTAGTTGGTTTTAGTTTTAAGTTTACATTTCATTTTCATCTTCACGATCACCCAAACCATCAGGGGCCGATAGCCTAGATGTTAGGCCCCTTAAAACAACAATTATCATCATCATCAACATAATTTGAATGGAATAATAAAAAAAGCTAATCTGATTACACACATGATACAATTTCATAAAATATAAGACACACACTTGAATAATTTTTATTCAATCAATGGCACTCCTTCCTGCACAAATGCATTCGCTCTTTGCAATGAATTGTCATCTAAGTGAGTTTGGTAGAAAAGGAAGTCACGACTTGTCAAAGATACCATTGCCAGATAACCACAATAATTTGTTATTTAGTGTCATCTTGAAGGTCGTGTCAGCTTGTTCTAAAATATTGGTACTTTCACTCAATGTCCTCAATGTCGGCCATGATAATCCTATAATTATTTCAAAAATGTTATCAAAGTTCAAATAATACAATATAATTAATTGCTTAATTAATCTTGTCAGTTCAGAATAGTTACGATTCTTGATTTAATTATTGGTTTATATTCCATTATTATTCAATAAAAGTTTAGTTAAATTCACCTCAATGATAATCTCGAAGTGAAAAAACTCTGCCCAGTCGTCGTCTGTACCATAAATTATGTGATCCTTCTATAAAGCATCACCACCATATGCGCTTAATAGCGATAAACACTGCAGCAAATAAACTTGCAAAATACCTCGGTCAATGAGATAAAACCCATCATCATCGCCGGAAATAATCACCTTAACAAGTGTGGTTGCACTCGGCAATACCACATTTAACCTCGCAGACACATCAATAATAGACACTGCTAAATTTATATAATAATTCGGGTCATCAAAAAAAAAAAAAGAATTGAACAAGGGAGGACCAACTCTATGGAATACCAAAAAAGAACGTTGCTTATCATCGTAAGCCTAAACCAAGTTCAGATATGAACTACACTAGGTCTTCATAATAATCTTCTTCTTCTTCTTCTTATCCCTTGTGCCTTCAAGCGTCGGGGTGGCCTCGTTCTGTCCATCTCTGCCACTCCGATCTATCCATTGCGGTCGTTGTCGTCGTGTAGATCCGTCCAATCCGAGGCTACTCTTGTTGCTTTGAATCATTTCTACCCCCACATGGGTGATTAGCCCAATGTGGAGTGGTTTGTTGGGTTGCCTTCCCAGCCTCCTTATTTATGTCCCCAGGAGACAGGGTGGCCCAGTTATACCCCCAGCACCGGGTACCCATTTTCGTCACCTCTTACGACACGCATGGGCTACGGTGGGACAATTCTAAACCCCGGTCACCACACAGGGGGTCTTCATAATAATACAGTACAATAATTCACTATGTGCGACCTGCATTCTGTTACTGAATGATGAAAGCATGAGTCCAATGTTGACATTCAAAATCATTACAGTAGTCTCTCATAGTTGCATAGGACTTATGGGTAATCAGCCTGCTGAAGCAGTTGTTTGATCCACCGAGACCTCACCTACAATACATGTGAACTGCGCAGGTGCGCTCGGCCTCGCTTCACTAAAGCAATCACGTCTCAGAAATGCGCAGATTATTATAAATGCAATCTCTTCTGCCTGCTCGAAAGAGTTCACTAAATCACTTGCAATACACTCGTATTACTGTCCTAAGAGTGTGCCAGCTTTAAGGCTTCGCGTTATAATCAAAGAAAAAGTCAAATAGGGTAAAATTGAAGACATTCCCACTATGTGGAATGTTGCCATACGTTCCAAACACATCGGAACTATAAATATACTCCCAAAGTCTCTGACTTAGCATAAAATACAATACATTCGTGTAGTAACAACCACTTAGTGTCGTCTGAACACTATAACATAATGAAAAACAATGGTATCAGCCCTCGTACCGTCAACTGACACGTTAATAAGATGTATTCGCGCGTCTGCACGCTGACTGGTGTTCTACTCGAACACACAATATTATCTCATATTTACACTGTTTGTAACACAGAACGGTGGCATCAAAGCTCATCAAACTGCAGTTCAGTAAAGCGGCTGTGTTTAACCTCTACACTAGTCAAATGATAATCTATTTCTGTAATGCATTCTACGTGCTCCTCGCACATCCTACCTTCAAATTTATGAGAAAAATTATTAACTTCAAATAATAGTGGCGTGTTCACTACTCATGTGCATCACTTACAGTAGTGATCGAAAGTGTACTGGCTTCAAAGATAATCCTGTGTACACATCGTACTCGTAGTGTTGTCTATGCCTTAAGTATTACATTATCTGACTTCCTCATAACCAGAGTACATTCTAGACAGGCTGAAAATAACCCTGCACTTAATAATATGAAGATGCCTAGCTATGGTTGCTCACAGTGTGACACTTATACTAATTACTGTACATGGGTAATGTAAAGCTTTTACAACTCAATATTCGATGCGACGTCATCCTGGATTTAGGGTGTACAAGTCATCGACTCCTAGAATTCAGAGTCGGGTTTGACCCTGTCATTCCATCTTTTCCTTCGCCTCATTGTGGGTTTTAAGGAGTTGGCATATCCCTCATCAAGGCATTTAGAACTGCTCTATAACGTACTGCATACGCAGGTTACTCATCTCATCATTGGAAATACACAACAAGATGTTCTGGAAGTTCCCTGTTATTCTCATTAACTATATCTGATTGACAGTATTCATATTTGTGTGCTGATGTGGTCGTTGAAATACTAATGACCAACCACGTTGTAATGGTGTCTGTTTCACTTGGCACTTTTAAATACCACCATCCGTGGAATACCTCCTCAATCGTAATGTTGTCGTAACTTGAAATAGCGTTATGATGCACTGGATTATGATTTTTACAGTTACTTTAAACTTTGTACTGTGCTTGCTACAAAATACGCACACGTTTTGCGGCTCACCTCATGTCCTTTCACAAATGGATTTTTGACACTAAGACAAACACTTTTACAAAATTACATGCTCAATGAAATATCACTTATTTCACTTTTTAAAAATCCAAAAAATGCTGTGTGATGTTGCTGGCATGCAACTCACACTTTTAGAAATAAACTGCACTTCGCAACGATTTTCAACTCACGTTTCACGAGAACAGATTAACGCGTGCCTCACTTGGGCAATCCCAGACAAGGAGTTTTTTGTGTCCCGTCTTCTTCTCGACGTAGTCCAGGGTTCTGGAAAACTCCGCTAGTCAGTTAGCGACTTCCAACCCCTTGATTAATTCGTTTCATACAAGATTTATGGTTTCCAATATAAAATCAAGATTATCAAAAATCCACAAATCATCCAATGTTATTCGTACGACCATCAGACTTCTTATAGCTGCAGTGGCGTAAATTCTTTCTATAAGAAAGGGTTTCCTCAAGATCAAGCAATTCTGGAAAATTACCAAGGGTGGTTACTACTCAGATCAATTCATAGCACGGCTCTTCCTGGTCTGCTCAACGAAATACCAATTTCTGCGTTCATAAAAGTATCACAACGAAGAGCTACTTCGGCGCAGTTAATTGCCTCCATCAACATACAAAATTTCAGTTTGATTGGTGTAAAATATTCGTAGATATTGAGAACCATCTAAATATTTTGGATTGTCGCCATGTTGGATTTATATAGGTCTTAGAGTTATGTACTATTAAATGAAGATTATTGTGTAGGTGTACTATTCAAACTTTAATCGGATGATTAGGACACAAGAAATAACATCGAGATTTTAAAGGTTTGCACTGTTGCCATCTTGTGGTTATGAAAACAATTGAAATAAACTAGATGCCAGTGGATTAAAATTTATATACGCCTTTACCGTACCAAGTTTCAGTGCGCTTGGATTGTTAAATCGCGAGAAACAACCTTTTAAATATTTATAATTAGCGTCACCGCCATTTTGAATTTGTGCTCACCAGGTTATTGAAAATCCGATAGGTGAACTTATGATCATAGTCTCTAACAACATATAAAATTTCAGGTTGATTGCTGTCATAGATTAATAGATTTTAAGAACCGTCAAAATATTTCGGATGGTCGCCATGTTGGATTTTTAAATGCAGGCCGTATAGTTATGTGCTATTAGATGACGATTTTTGCGTAGGTTCATTATTCAAACGTTGACTTTTATCGCATGATTAATACTTAGTTTTAGGTAGATTTCATTATAAAGCTAACTATTGCAATGGGTCCCATGTTTCGACTTCCGGAAAATTTCGTCATATCTTCGCGTTTCACATCCCCCAGACCCCAAAACCACCGTCAGTTCAAAAGTTTATATATAATTTATGTATATATATATATATGTATATATATATCAGTTTCTTGTGGACACGATAACTGCCGTAATTTTGCACCAATCACTTTGAATTTTTTACCGAATATGTATACCTATAAAATCTCGGTAGAGTTCGTTACTGGGCTAAATCAGTCGAAGGAGGTGAAAATGGGGGGCTTTTTTTCGAAAAAGTGAAATATTGCTATAACTCTCTTAATATGTGAAATATCGAATCCGTTCAACGTTCATACTATGTGTCGGATAAAGCCCAAAAATTTATGTTTGAAGAGTTTTTTTATAGCACCAACCATTGACCAAAGGGGTGGGAAAAAGTGGGTTTTTCGGGAAACCTTAATCATATCTCTCTTAATAGGCACAATATCAAAACCGTACAAAATGGGCAATATTCCCCTAATAATTACCTAAAACTTTTGTCTGAAAGAATTTTTGATATGACCCACCATTACGCCAAGGGATGAGAAAAATGATTTCGGAATTATAAGAAAAAGCCAAGAGCTATCAGAGGTTTGCCATGGCAACACAACTAAATTGATGAGGGATGAGCCATCAGACGTTTCCATAACAACGCACTTGCACGAGATCAGATTCAGTATTTCCATCTGACTAAGCCGGCCCCGTGGTGTTGGGGTAGCGCGCCTGCCTCTCACCCGGAGGCCCCGGGTTCGATCCCCGGCTCCGTCAGGGATTTTAAAACTGACGTGAGGGTTGGAACGGGGTGAACTCAGCCTCGTGAGGACAATTGAGTAGCTGTCTGACAGTGAGACAGCACCCCGATCACGAATACCAAGATTAACGGCCGAGGGGACCCGACGCGCTGATCACGCGTCACCCCAATATCTGCAGGCCAAATGGCTGGGCAGCGGTCGCTTGGTCGGCCTTAGCCCGTCATGGGCTGGATGGTGCCAGGGGTTGACTTTGACATCTGACTAAGTGGGAAGCGGCTTCGGTGACGTAACTGGTAGCATGCAGAATGTCTATGCCCAAGGTCGCGGTTTCAAAGCTGGCCGAAGTCATCGGATTTTCTAAGAGCGCTAAAACCCCTCAGTATGCTTTCCTTTGGAGGGGAAGTTCCAACGTTCGTTGCGAGTTGCTGGTTGGGGTGGCATCTAGTAGCCAAGTTCACAGCTAGGTGTCATTGACGGTAGTACCTGGTTGCAACATTAGGAACTACTGCTTGAAATTGACAGTCTGCAGTCCTTACCTGAATTACAGACTAATACATCCATTACAATTCACACCGTTTATCAGACAGATTCTACACTCACCCAAAGTACACGGGGTTAGATGACTGCGTTGTCGCAGCCCCTAAACTGAGGAACCAACCAGAGGTAGATTTCATTAGAAAGCTAACTATTGCAATGGGTACCATGTTTCGACTTCCGGAAAATTTCGACATATCTTCGCGTTTCACATCCCCCAGACCCCAAAACCACCGTCAGTTCAAAAGTTTATATATAATTTATGTATTGTACCCATGTGAGTAATCTCAATGGAAAACATGCTTCTGCCTCCAGCTGGCATCAGTTCTCAGGCGTGTACCGTCTTCCCACTGAGACTAAAAGGTATCAACTCTACAATGATAAAGCACAACTCTATTCTAAAGACTTTAATTCAGCACTAAATCATGGCTTCAAACACATAAAAACACAATCCCAACAAATACAATACAAAAACAAAGCAAAATTACTCCCACGATCCACTAATATTATTCACATTTTATCCTATTAAATGCATATAATTATTCAATCCTTTACCCTGAGATTGACTTCAAAATACACTCTTAAGTGCGCTGATGCACATGTAACTTCCACAAACAAAACTGTACTTATTATCTTATGTCACCTGGTGTGACTTCTTTAATTTTACAAGATAAATTATTTCTCACAACACATCTTACTTTACATTATGTGTACATTTGTGTTTTGTTCTCTCTTCCCACCAAAATGCTTTATCATGCATTAGCCAATTCATGGGTTGCACATCAAATCTACTTGCAACTCCACAATTACATGTAAATATACCCCTACAGTTCCCTTTTTCTATAGTTCCACTGCATGCCGTTGTGATTTCAATTTCAAAACTTTCGTTACCGCTGTGTCGGATGGTATACTAGGCTACCCTTGCGAGGGCATAGCCTCTGGCATCTGGTGCCAAGCTGCATAACTAAGTGTCAGTGTCAGTATAAAATGCAACTTCTAACGATTCGTAAGTTTGCTAAATATTAAATCATCAGGATGATCCTTAATTATCAATGTGTTTCAAACCACACAATTACACTATACAATACAACAACGACTCTTTCATTACAAACAGGGTCTCAAAGTTTGTTCCTTTTAAAATGACAAGCTTCAAGGGTCGTATAACGTCTCCCCCTGGGTTCTTGCTGCATAATGGCTGTGGCGGCCGGTAACGAAACCCTCGTTCCGTCCTCCACTAGCTCTGTCTCGCTTTCCATTCTCTCTTTATCTCCAAGCAGTAACTTGTAACTTTAAATACAACAGTGTAGTCACAATGACCCACATGTCCCAAATGATTTAAACTGAATGGTATGCAATTTAGGTTCTGGGCGAGTTTAATCATTTATTCCTAACCTTAGGATATTAATAACTGGCCTCAATAGGTCCATTTCATTATATGAAGGCACGAGATTCAACAAACACTGGTTGAACTGGCTAGCCGGTATCTTATTAACTGCTACGGTCAGGCCCAAGCTGCCGCCTATTTAGATTCGCTTCTCAGGAGCTGAATCATTCAATAACAAGTTCTCGGTCGATCAGGTATGAATGCAGAGGTTTCCATTGTTATCCTCTCACATACCATAGGATTCGAACCCGGAACATTCCATGTCCATCCTCAGAGTTAGGGTACAACACTAAATACACTCTGGCACATACTAAATATCTCTGTACGCCCTAGGCTATACGAGATTTCACACGTCGAACAGATTACCTAGCTTCCATGACCCCATGCTATGATCTCGTCCTTTGATTAGTAAGAGAAATCTATCAATTACTCTACAAGCTTATTCACAAGCTGCAAATTCAATTCACTATTAAACTCTTCCATTTCCTAGATTTTTGCATAATTTTATTCCCATTAACACAATATACTCTGATATAAACTGCTTTTCTCAGCCCTTAATGTAATATTACTGCTTGGATAGATAAATATTCCAGTTAGCATAAATATTTCTTGCTTACGACATTTCTTTCTAATGTATTCGTTTATTCCTTTTATTATTATTATTATTATTATTATTATTATTATTATTATTACAGACATGAATTACCATAACCCGACACAACGTAACCATTTTAATAATCGAACATCCGTGTTCGTTACGTTAAGTTTTTATATAACTAATTTGCCATTTTATAATGGTGGTAACGATTGATCCACTCAATGATGTACAAAACATCTCAACTTTACTAAAATCAACACAACAATAAGACTTTGAGGATCTACCTCCTAATACTGACTCTTACTGGCATCTTTTATAGTTTTGAAATCACACGCCACACCGTGGACTATAACTGCTATAAAATCATGGTTTTTGGGTACTTACATAGGCTATCCAGGTGGCTCCAACCACCCACTCCTTCCAGTAACGCCTGCCATTTGCATAATTAGCGAGGCATTCTCACACTGATAACACACATTTTATATAACCTTTGCCTCACTAAATACACGGCACATTTCCTTTCCATATTGAAGCAATCGCTTCCTTATACACATAACACTTTATAGCACTTGTTACAGTATTAATTTTAAAGATATTTCACAGATCAACACTACACTCACACGTCACTATTTACATTTCTTACTGGTAGAATTTCCTGGCAAGATATCAGAACTGCAGGCGTTGACGAACTCTTCCTCGCTACCCACATCCTGATTGAAAGTCTCGATCATCTGCCTATGGATTCCTATCGATTCCCCAACTGTCTATCAATTATGCTTCGATAAACTTCCTGATTTGGCATGAATATGCTTGCGTATCGTCCTGAACGTTAATTATATTGGTGTTCTATGATATTTCACCACTCGCATAGTAAAGTTTATTTCTGCGCAGTCCAGCAGCCTAAGATCTGCCTACTCAATATTTTATATACTGCGCTTAACCATTGTACATTGTACTTGTACAGATTATTACACTCAAATGTTCTAGCTTGTCTATCACACGGTACTTTACCTACGTGCACAATGATAATCGCTCGTAATGCCGACTATACAAAAATGGCATGACTGTCCTTAACAAAAGGTATTATAAATGTTTTACTGCACGGCTATTCACTTAATAATTCATAAAGAAATATTAAAGTCTTTGTGCGCGTCCCTTTCCTGGACCAGAGCTGCATGATCTCTGCCCAGCGCTTGGTTCAACTGTATATTATTAATTGTTCTCAATTTGTGCATTACACTGCACGGCGAATATACTGATTAACACTAAAAATGTTCAAGTCTTTGTGCGCGCGTTCTTTTCCTGGACCCGAGCAGCATTCGCTCCGCGCTAGAGTCTGGTATAACTGTCCCCTCTGATCTGAGTCCACTCCCTTATATTCGTTTCAGGAGAAAAAGTAGACCGCGAATTCCCCCGCAGTGTCCTTTTCTCTCACAGTATGATTCTGGTCTTGAAATAATGCTCATATGGTTCCTTTTTCCTTGCTGATCACAGAACTGAATGCGTGCTCGAGGATCGATCGGCCAATTAATTAATATTAATTGCCTTTTCCATGGCGTGGGGACGCTGCGTCCTCTAAAAACCCCCGACAGCATGGTTATAGCATTCCGCTAACTCCCAAAATATTGTGTCCTTGCGCATTCCATTAAATATGCCTCGATTTCACTGTTTACTGGCTTGATAATTAGCCTCCCGGCTAAACATTCACATGTGGGCAACCCTCATGTCACTGCGTTGCTCCAATCACGAGTAATCATTAATTTTCACTGGTATCTTCCCACTCTACTATCGTTTCTTTTCTGAAACGGGGAAGACCTTGGCCATTATTCAACCCCCTGACCTGCTCCAGACGACTTAAGTAGGTCAGCAAGAGTGACAAGGCTCCAAGAATCTCCTCCCACTTTTCTGGGGTCATTTGCAAAATGTCAAACGCTCCAACTCCTGTGCTCACGTCCAGAGTAGTATGCTTCATACAGGCCAATAATGCTGTATTCTACTAATATTCCCTGCATTATATTAATAAATAATGTCAGCATTAGTTGATATCACAACAGTGATTTAATATGTAATTTCCTCTAGGGATTTTACAACTAAAACTCCCTCAAAAGATCTCGTGTTCGTTCCTTGCCGGAACCTTAATTCTGAGCTCACTATCTCTGAGATCCACGTTCGACACCAGTCAGCCTAACCCCGTTGGGTTCAGTATGTATATATATATATATATATATACTGTATATATATCAGTTTCTAGTGGACACGATAACTGCCGTAATTTTGCACCAATCACCTTTTACCGAATATGTATACCTATAAAATCTCGGTCGAGTTCGTTACTGGGCTAAATCGGTCGAAGAAGGTGAAAATGGTTTTTTTTTCGAAAAAGTGAAATATTGCTATAACTCTCTTAATATGTGAAATATCGAATCCGTTCAACGTTCATACTATGTGTCGAATAAAGCCCAAAAATTTATGTTTGAAGAGTTTTTTTTATAGCACCAACCATTGACCAAAGGGGTGGGAAAAAGTGGGTTTTTCGGGAAACATTAATCATATCTCTCTTAATAGGCACAATATCAAAGCTTTACGAAATGGACAATATTCCCCTAATAATTACCTAAAACTTTTGTCTGAAAGAATTTTTGATATGACCCACCATTATGCCAAGGGATGAGAAAAATGATTTCGGAATTATAAGAAAACTAGCAGAAGTACCCATTCTTTGAACGGTCGTCGGAATTAATAACCAGACGTAATCAATTGAGCTACTGTTGCAATGGTTAGGGGCTTGGAACCTGTTTGTCGACAAAGATAAATGATTAGTTGAAATATGCTCTGAAACTAATTTACCTAACATGTACTTCCTGACGTGAAAACAAAATTGAAACCTCGTAGACGAAATGCAATTCACGTCACATAAAAACTGACCCTCACTGTTGTGTCAAGTGCGCATCCAGAGGAAGACCCCTTTAATAAATTATACAGGCTTGTGGTGCATGAAAATTCAGGTTTTTTAGCCTCCAATGGCCCAAATCCTAAAAGCAAAAAAATAAAATAAAAAATAAACTATTTCAATTCAGGAATTTTTGAAAATAATGTTGCTGTTTGAAGATATAATAGACCTTCTGTACGACACATCGCACGTTTAAGTCTTGTGAAAAAATCGAGGGTGCCTCTTGACCCCCTTAAGCGCATTGATGAATTATACAGTTTTTGTTGGTTCCGTGATAACCTTGTAGCCATTTGCAATCGTTCACATAAATTAAATAAATGGAGTCGCATTACTTCTTGCAGAAATAGATGGAAAGATGGATGTACCTTTTTGAGACACTGTTGTCATGGTTACTGGCTTGCATTCCTACATTAGTTTATTAAATGAAATTAGTTTTCTGGGAATATATCAGAAATTCTTGGTGTTAGAGCATTAAAATGTAGTTTTCGGGGACCCTTTACGACTGTTTAGGGGCCCCGAGGTTTTTTTCTGACACCAAGGGGCTGAAAATGAGCTTTGTCTCGTCGTTGTAGGCCGTAGTATCATCATCATCATCATCATCATCATCCTCTTGCACAATTTCCAGCCGTTGGCCGGGTCTGTTTGGAACACAGGCCACTCCAACGTCTTCTGTCTTCCCACCATCTCTCAGCTTCCACCCCTGTCCAGTCTTCTCCTCTCTTCTTCACGCTTTCTTCCATCCCTTTCAGCCACCTGTCTCTCGGTCTTCCTCTCGGTCTTCCTCTCGGTCTCTTTCCTTCCCATTTCGTCTCGTGTATCCTCCTGGGTATCCTCTTATCCTCCATTCGTTTTACATGTCCATGCCATCAAAGTCTAGATTTCTCTATACCATCCCGTAATGGTTCCTCCTTTATTAATTCTCTGGTCCTCTCATTTCTTATTCTGTCCATCTTTGTAGCTCCAATACTGCTTCTCAAGAACCTCATTTCACTGGCCTGTATTTTGCTCTTCTCCCTTCCTTTCATAGCCCAGGTCTCCGAGGCATACGTCAGGATAGGGGCATTGTGCGTCCGATATATGATCTTTTTTCTGTTCTGAGGGACATCCTTGCTCCATAACATGCTTCTCACACTCCTCCGGAATGCGTCTGCCTGTCTACCCCGCTCATTTTTTCTCTATAGTTTCTTCCATTATCTTGTATCAGGCTTCCCAGATACCTGAAACTCTCCACTTTCTTCAGCTGTTCCCCACCAATTGTTATTCCCGTTGTGGTTCTTTCCTTCTTCCTTGTTGTGATCACCAACTCACTCTTATTTATGCTAAATTTCATCCCATATCCTTGTATTATTCCTTCCCACACGTCCAACTGTTCCTGTACCTCCTCCACCTTGTTTCCCCAAATCATCAAATCATCCGCTAACACCATTGCTTTCATCTTTCCTTCCCCAATTACTTGTGCAACTCGGGCTATTATGTCATCCATCACCACAATGAAAAGTAACGGTGCCAGTGCACTTCCTTGTTTTAGGCCGTTTCTCTGTTCCACCTAGTCCGATCTCTCTCCTCCCACTTTCACACAGCTCACGCTTCTCTTGTACATCTCCTTTATCCTCCTTATAGTCCATTTTTCTACTCCTCTATCCTCCAGGGACTTCCATACTTTGTTTCTGCATACACTGTCATATGCTTTCTCAATGTCCAGGAAGGCCATCAGTAGATCTGTTCCATATTCACAGTGCTGTTCTTGTAACTGCCTTACAGCAAAAATCAAATCCACTGTGGACCTTCCTGCTCTGAAGCCATGTTGTTCTTCCCTCATCCCTCCTTCTATCCTTGTCCTAATTCTCCTTCCCAAAACTTTCTCAAACATCTTTGCACAATGACTCATCAGTTTTATTCCCCGATAGTTTCTGCATTCTGTTCTACTACCTTTCTTGAAGATCGGGACAATTATTCCCTTTTTCCAGTCCTCTGGGGTCATCCTTTCCGTAGTGTAATAATAATAATAATAATAATAATAATTATAATAATAATATAACAATATAGGGATAGGGATATAATTGACCTTCCGTAGCACACCAGCACGTGTAAATCGCGTGAAAAAATTCTAGAGTACCCCTTGACCCCCTTAAGCGCATTATATGTATTGATGAATTTTACAGCTTAGTTTGGTTCCGTTATAACCTTCTAGCCGTTTGCAAACTATCTCAGTAATGTAATAAATGGAATTGTATTGCGTCTTATATTACAGCAATAGATGGACCTGTGAATTTCTCTTGCCATGGTTACCGGCTAACTTCCTTTCATTATTGTATTAAATGAAATTAATTTTCTGGGAATATCTCAAAAACTGCTGATTTTTGGGCCTTAAAATGTGGTGAGATTCGTTTCTCACATTGAGGGGCTGAAAATGAGCTTTGTCTCGCCCTTCTACGCCTATTTCAGCAAGTATTTTAAGGGGTAGGCCCCCTTTTATGAGAGGTACAGAGAAGAGTTACATCGATGATTGGTGTCGTGCCTCTGGAGGTTATCTGTACCAAATTTTACGTTGATCCACTCAGCCATTCTCGAGTTATAAGGACACAAAAAATTGTCCACAGACAGACAAACAAACAAACAGACAGACAGACAAAAGTTTTATTTTCGCGCGCATCCGTTATAAAACAGTCTAAAATGCGTAAATAACGCAAATTTCCGTAGAAATTCCGAAAAAAACAGACAAACTTTCATTCATATATATAGAGCTCTCAGTGGTTGACATGGCAACACTACCAAATTGATGAGGGATGAGCCATCAGACGTTGCCAAGATAACACACTTGCACGAGATCAGATTCAGTATTTCCATCTGACTAAGTGGGAAGCGGCTTCGGTGACGTAACTGGTAGCATGCAGAATGACTATGCCCAAGGTCGCGGTTTCAAAGCCGGCCGAAGTCGTCGGATTTTCTAAGAGCGCTAAAATCCCTCAGTATGCTTTCCTTTGGAGGGGAAGTTCCAACGTTCGTTACGAGTTGCTGGTTGGGGTGGCATCTAGTAGCCAAGTTCACAGCTAGGTGTCATTGACGGTAGTACCTGGTAGCAACATTAGGAACTACTGCTTGAAATTGACCGTCTGCAGTCCTTACCTGAATTACAGACTAATACATCCATTACAATTCACACCGTTTATCAGACAGATTCTACACTCACCCAAAGTACACGGGGTTAGATGACCACGTTGTCGCAGCCCCTAAACTGAGGAACCAACCAGAGGTAGATTTCATTAGAAAGCTAACTATTGCAATGGGTAGGCTACCATGTTTCGACTTCCGGAAAATTTCGACATATCTTCGCGTTTCACATCCCCCAGACCCCAAAACCACCGTCAGTTCAAAAGTATATATATATCAGTTTCTTGTGGACACGATAACTGCCGTAATTTTTCACCAATCACTTTTTACCAATAAAACCTCGGTCGAGTTCGTTACTGGGCTAAATCGGTCGAAGAAGGTGAAAATGTTTTTTTTTTTCGAAAAAGTGAAATATTGCTATAACTCTCTTAATATGTGAAATATCGAATCCGTTCAACGTTCATACTATGTGTCGGATAAAGCCCAAAAATTTATGTTTGAAGAGTTTTTTTTATAGCACCAACCATTGACCAAAGGGGTGGAAAAAAGTGGGTTTTTAGGGAAACATTAATCATATCTCTCTTAATAGGCACAGTATCAAAACCGTACAAAATGGACAATATTCCCCTAATAATTACCTAAAATTTTGTCTGAAAGAATTTTTGATATGACCCACCATTATGCCAAGGGATGAGAAAAATGATTTCAGAATTATAAGAAAATGCCAAGAGCTATCAGTGGTTGCCATGGCAACACTACTAAATTGATGAGGGATGAGCCATCAGACGTTGCCAAGATAACGCACTTGCACGAGATCATATTCAGAATTACATCTGACTAAGTGTGAAGCGGCTTCGGTGACGTAACTGGTAGCAAGCATGCTGAATGTCTATGCCCAAGGTCGCGAGTTCAAAGCCGGCCGAAGTCGTCGGATTTTCTAAGAGCGCTAAAAATCCCTCAGTATTCTTTCCTTTGGAGGGGAAGTTCCAACGTTCGTTGCGAGTTGCTGGTTGCGGTGGCATCTTTATAGCCAAGTTCACAGGTAGGTGTCGTTGACGGTAGTACCTGGTAGCAACATTAGGAACTACTGCTTGAAATTGACCGTATGCAGTCCTTACCTGAATTACAGACTAATACAGCCATCCCTAAGTACACGGGGTTACATGACCGCGTTGTCGCAGCCCCTAAACTGAGGAACCAACCAAAATCTCTGCGGGAGATACAATTTTGCGTGAAGAAGTAACAGACCGTTACATAGTTACACATCAGTGTCGAAACCTTGCATAAGGACAGTGTGACCACAAGTATAAAAATGGACCCCAAATGACAAGAAGGTTACCGTTCCCATAAGACAATAAAATGTTTAAAATAAGCATAAAATGACGAAAAACAAAGTTAATTAAGTAAAAATGTAGACTTTCACGACCGGCGTTGAAATAGGAATCTCCGTTTCGCGGGCTTATAGGTCGTGTTCCAAGGACATTTTGTCGTCCTGACGTTTCGCTGAATACTGCGTTCAGCATGTTCACAGGTTACATAAAGCGAAGTAAAACAAGTAAACAGAAGGTATATACTGTAAATAGTCAACAACCCACACATAGAGGCTACCATAGCAACGGCGTACCTCATAAAAGTAATGCATCAAGGACAGGGCTGCTCGTCTGTTGCATCTTCTCGTCTTCGACGGTCAATAAGGGCAGGCTTGAGGGGATTAAGGACTGGAAGCCAAGCTCTGTTCACACGTTCTGCTTCCTCCTTAAGATTGAAGCTGTTAGTATGCTTCAGGATTTCAATGGCCTCCCTTTGTAGCCTGGCATGATAAGACACCGTGGTGGACAGAACTTCGGTGTCTCCATATCTTATATCGTGACCTGCAAGTAGCGAGTGTGCTGCTACAGTGGATTTATCTGTTTGTCCCAGCCGGCTGTGTCGTTCGTGCTCCTTGAGGCGAGTGGCAATACTTCTTTTCGTTGTTCCAATATATACTTGGCCACAATCACACGGGATTTTATAAACCCCTGCCGCGGTATGAGGATGTCACTTATCTTTAGCGGACCTAAACATGTCCTTAATTTTTCGTGTAGGCCTGTATATGGTCTTTATATCATGGGACTCGAGTAGCCTCCCTATTCTGTCCGTGACCTTTTTTTATATATGGAAGAAAAGCTCTAGCCAGGGGCTGCTTGTCTCCAATTACCCTTGTAGTTGGACGTCTCGGATGGAGTGCTCGCTGGATATCTTTCTGGCTGTACCCATTCGCGCGTAAGGCCTCGTTGTGGTGTTCAATTTCTTGTTTTAGGCACTGCTTATCACAAATTCTTTTAGCGCGGTCAGCCAGTGTTTTTATAACTCAGTATTTCTGTCGTGGGTGGTGGTTGGACGTCTTATGTAGATATCGGTCAGTATGGGTCGGCTTACGGTAAACTGTATGTCCCAAAGTTAGATCAGCGGTCTTCGTTACCATAACGTCGAGAAACGCGATTTTCTGTTCATTTTCTAACTCCATGGTAAACTGAATGTTCGAGTTCTGGCTGTTAAGATGTTGTAAAAACAGATTTAATTCATCTTTACCATGGCCCCATATTACAAAGGTATCGTCCACGTATCGTAGCCACACTTTAGGTTTCAAAGGTGCGGTCTCTAGTGCTATTTGTTCAAATTGTTCCATGAAGAAATTCGCGATCACCGGACTAAGGGGACTGCCCATGGGGTCGCGAATTTCTTCATGGAACAATTTGAACAAATAGCACTAGAGACCGCACCTTTGAAACCTAAAGTGTGGCTACGATACGTGGACGATACCTTTGTAATGTGGGGCCATGGTAAAGATGAATTAAATCTGTTTTTACAACATCTTAACAGCCAGAACTCGAACATTCAGTTTACCATGGAGTTAGAAAATGAACAGAAAATCGCGTTTTTCGACGTTATGGTAACGAAGACCGCTGATCTAACTTTGGGACATACAGTTTACCGTAAGCCGACCCATACTGACCGATATCTACATAAGACGTCCAACCACCTCCCACGACAGAAATACGGAGTTATAAAAACACTGGCTGACCGCGCTAAAAGAATTTGTGATAAGCAGTGCCTAAAACAAGAAATTGAACACCTCAACGAGGCCTGACGCGCGAATGGGTACAGCCAGAAAGATATCCAGCGAGCACTCCATCCGAGACGTCCAACTACAAGGGTAATTGGAGACAAGCAGCCCCTGGCTAGAGCTTTTCTTCCATATATAAAAAAAGGTCACGGACAGAATAGGGAGGCTACTCGAGTCCCATGATATAATGACCATATACAGGCCTACACGAAAAATTAAGGACATGTTTAGGTCCGCTAAAGATAAGCGACATCCTCATACCGCGGCAGGGGTTTATAAAATCCCGTGTGATTGTGGCCAAGTATATATTGGAACAACGAAAAGAAGTATTGCCACTCGCCTCAAGGAGCACGAACGACACAGCCGGCTGGGACAAACAGATAAATCCACTGTAGCAGCACACTCGCTACTTGCAGGTCACGATATAAGATATGGAGACACCGAAGTTCTGTCCACCACGGTGTCTTATCATGCCAGGCTACAAATGGAGGCCATTGAAATCCTGAAGCATACTAACAGCTTCAATCTTAAGGAGGAAGCAGAACGTGTGAACAGAGCTTGGCTTCCAGTCCTTAATCCCCTCAAGCCTGCCCTTATTGACCGTCGTAGACGAGAAGATGCAACAGACGAGCAGCCCTGTCCTTGATGCATTACTTTTATGTGGTACGCCGTTGCTATGGTAGCCTCTATGTGTGGGTTGTTGACTATTTATATATCTTCTGTTTACTTGTTTTACCTCGCTCTATGTAACCTGTGAACATGCTGAACGCAGTATTCAGCGAAACGTCAGGACGACAAAATGTCCTTGGAACACGACCTATAAGCCCGCGAAATGGAGATTCCTAAAGTTAATTAAGCTCCAATTATAAAATACATTCTCGCATTAAATGAGGTCTGATCCGTCTACCAAAACCTGCATATTCAGGCTATTTTCGCCTATCCCCAAGTTTGTCCGGTGAAATCTACCTCCGCCTTCCGGCGTGCCGAGAGGACTTTTTTTAAATTTCGCTTAGCCACCATTTTGAGGTTATAATAACAATTGAACTAAATTAGATGCCTGTGCATTACAATGTGTATAAATATTTACAGTGCCATATTTCACTGTTAAATCGCTAGAAAAGTCTATTAAAATGTATAATCTTCGCTTGGCCACCATGTTCGTTTTGTACTTTGCAGGTTTTTGAAAATTACATAGATGAACTTGTAGTAGTACCCTTATCACCGGACAATATTTCATGTTGATATCAGTAATAGGTTAGGAGATATAGAATGCCGGTGGAGTATTTGATGTCAACAGGTTTCTTTTCTGTCGAAATGTTTTCCTTGTCTGAGCCAACCTACTTTTTATATCCTCTTTGCTTAGTCCAAACCTAAAACAAATTATTAATAGAATTTTGAAATTTCAGTTTTTTCTTCTGTTTCCTTGGAATTTAGTAGACTATAAATGTGAAAGATTTGGCTTCTTTTGATCTACAAACATCACGTATATTTTAATTTAACCGCTAATCATCCCAGCTGCGCTTCACCCAAGGATCATTCCTCTGCCGCCACATGTACAGTGACTTGGAGCTGAGGGCACTTTGTCAGCAGATACAACAAGCGGTGGTGACAGGTCGATCGCCCAGGAGACCTATAAATTGGGTGTAATTAAGGAAGTGTCAGGGATTTTGGAAGGAAGTCAGTCATGGACCTGTTGAAAGGAACTGTCCCGGCAATTACCTGGTTGTGAAAGTGGGAAACCATGGAAGATCATTTTCAAGATAACTGAGGTGGTAGGATTCAAACCAATGCTCTCCCGATAACAGCGAGGCACGAGGTAGCGAGTCAGCGCTCTCGGCCATCACGGTTGGTCCCTTAAGGAATTCCCATTGAGATTTCAATTCTCAGCATTGGTAAATGAATCAATAATTAAATAATTAAATTCAATATTAATCCGTTATTTTTCCGCTATCATTTTACCCTCCAGGGCTTTTCCCACGCAAAAAGCGAGGGATCCCACCTCTACTGTCACTGAGGGCAGTGTCCTGGAGCTTGAGACTCTGAGTCGGTGGATACAACTGGGGAGTGTGACTAGCACTTTGCCCAGGCGGCCTCACCTGCAAAGCGAACTGGGGCCTTCTGAAGAGTTGGGAAGAGTAGGAGGGTTAGGCATGGAAGAGGGAAGGAGGCGTCCGTGGCCTTACGTTAGGTACCATCCTGACATTTGCCCGAAGATGAAGTGGGAAACCACGGAGAACCACTCCGAGGATGGTTGTGGTGGGAATTGAATCCCCACTACTCATTTGGACCACCACTTTTCAAATTTCGTGGTAGAGCCGGGAATTGAACCTCGTACCTCCGGGGTGGCAGCTAATCATGCTGACCACTACACCACAGAGGCGACTCATTATTAATCAATTAATTAATATTTCACTTCGTGAACTAAGCTTATAGGTTATAACACATAGTTGAATAACTCAGAAAAGTATTTCTAAATATCTGGCATACGTAGTAAGAAAGGTAAAACAAGTGATAAACCAGAGAGCTATCGACCCATTGCCCTGCTTACTTGGTAGTTTGACATATACATTACTAGAAAGTCTCCTTCTCAATAGGATTGGCCCAGAGATAATCAAAAAAATCCCAGTGGAGCAGGCAGGATTCAGACCGCACAGAAGCACTACAGATCAAGTAATGTCTCTTACAACTTTCATAGAAGCAGGCTACCAGAGAAAACTTAAGACATCGGTGGCTTTTATCGATCTGACAGCAGCATACGACACAGTCTGGAGAGATGACCTACTCTTCAAGTTCCTGAGAGTGATACCATGTAAGACGACTGCCCGACTCATGAATAACATGCTAAGTCGGAGATCGTTCCAAGTAAATATGGGGAATAATTTGATCACCTAAAGATCGCTAAATAATGGACTTCCTCAGGGTTCTGTTCTTGATCCAATCTTATTTAGCTAATATATCGCCGATATATCTGCCACAATTTCAAGGAAGTTTGGTTATACAGATGACTGATCATTTGCTACTAGAGACACAACATTTGAGGAAACATAGATGACCCTAACGGACGACCTTAAAGAACTGACACAATACTTAAAGATGTGAAGACTTACACATAATACTAACAAAACAGAAGTATGCTTTCATCAAAACAACAAGATGGCTAATAAAGAATTACAGGTGTTCATTGGAAATCAATTATTGATACATAATACACACATCAAAAAGAGTTTTGCATCACCTCGGTTCCAAGAGTTCCGGAACCGTTAAATACAAAGGGAATAGAGATCAACACAAACAACATTTCAGCTCGTTTTATTGCTCATGAGACCCACACATTGCATGTTGTACCATCATACAGCTAGACTTTCAGCATTTGTGGTCCAGATTGCAGTACACACCACTACCTCTAATACCCAGTAGCACGTCCTCTTGCATTGATGCATGCCTGTATTCGTCGTGGCATACTATCCACAAGTTCATCAAGACACTGTTGGTCCAAATTGTCCCACTCCTCAACGACAATTCGGCGTAAATCTCTCAGAGTGGTTGGTGGGTCAAGACGTCCATAAACAGCCCTTTTCAACATATCCCAGGCATGTTCGATAGGGTTCATGTCTGGCGAACATGCTGGCCACTGTAGTCGAGCGATGTCGTTATCTTGAAGGAACGCATTGACAAGATGTGCACGATGAGGTCGAGAATTGTCGTCCATGAAGACAAATGCCTCTCCAATATTCTGCCGATATGGTTGCACTATGGGTCGGAGGATGTCATTCAGGTATCGTAAAGCCGTTTCGGAGCCTTCCATGACCACCAGTGGCGTACGTCGGCCCCACATAATGCCACCCCAAAACATCAGGGAACCACCACCTTGCTGCACTCGCTGGACAGTGTGTCTAAGACGTTCAGCCTGACCAGGGTGCCTCCAAACACGTCTCCGACGATTGTCTGGTTGAAGGCATATGCGACACTCATCGGTGAAGAGAACGTGATGCCAATTCCGTGGGGTCCATTCAGCATGTTGTTGGGCCCATCTGTACCGCGCTGCATGGTGTCGGGGTTGCAAAGCTGGACCTCGCCATGGACGTCGGGAGTGAAGTTGCGCATCATGCAGCCTGTTGCGCACAGTTTGAGTTGAAACACGACGTCCTGTGGCTGAACGAAACGCATTATTCAACATGGTGGCATTGCTGTCAGGGTTCCTCCGAGCGGCAATCCGTAAGTAGCGGTCATCCACTACAGTAGTAGCCCTTGGGCGGCCTGAGCGAGGCCTGTCATCGACAGTTCCTGTATCTCTGTACCTCCTCCATGTCCGAACAACATCGCTTTGGTTCACTCTGAGACGCCTGGAAACTTCCCTTGTTGAGAGCCCTTCTTGACACAAAGTAACAATGCGGACGCGATCGAACTGCGGTATTGACCTTCTAGGCATGGTAGAACTACAGACAACATGAGCAGCGTACCTTCGTCCTGGTGGAATGACTGGAACTGATCGGCTGTCGTACCCCCTCCGTCTAATAGGCCCTGCTCATGCATGGTTGTTTACATCTTTGAGCAGTTTTAGTGACATCTATGAACAGTCAAAGGGACTGTATCTTGGATACAATATACACAGTCAACGTCTATATGCCGGAGATCTGGGAACCGAGGTGATGCAAAACTTTTTTTGATGTGTGTAGATTCCCTAAATACCTAGGGGTTACATTAGATAGAACACTCTTCTTTAGACTAAATCTCCGCAATACCCAATCCAAAGTAAGAACCCGCAACAATATAGTCCAAAAACTACGTGGCACAACTTGGGGTTCATCGGCAACTTCACTTCATTGTACAGCTTGGGACTTGTGTTTTCAGCTGCAAAGTACTGTGCCCCAGTTTAGTTGAATAGCCCTCACACTAACCTCATAGATACCCAGCTATACACCACCATGCGCCTAATCACTGGCACAATAAGGTATACACCCACACATTGTCTACCTATCCTCAGCCACATTCCTCCACCAGATCTTCGACGTAAAAACGCTCTCCTCAGGGAGTTCAAGAGATTAATGGATAACCCACAACTATCAATACACTGAAACATTGCTGATGTTCGTCTGAATCGTCTACGATCTCGAAATCCATCAACAAGGACTGCAATAGTCTTGGAGAATACCAACTTCAACATAACTAAAGAATGGCATGGAAGAGAGGATACTAGGCCTGGATCAACCTTACCACGCATTGGATCACCGCTGCCACCTGGTTTTGAGATTCCTCGGAAAACATGGTCAACTCTCAACAGGATTCGTACGGGTCATGGCAACGGTGCCGACTTCCATTATAAATTGAAAATAATTTCTTCACCGGACTGTGATTGTGGTGCCCCTAAGCAGACCATCCAGCATATTGTTATACCCGTAGGGTATGCCACCCTCATCCCCTACTAATTACACCCCCTAAAAAAACATACTTATACATAACTTCAGACCTAATTCTACAATCTACGACCACATCTACAAATCTGAATACTTCCATGAACTCAGGTGGCCTCATGCCTGAACCCCAACGACCCCGGGAGGGCTACGACACACAAAGAATGCGCAATTATGCAAACACGGCAGACCGACTCCATAAAACCTCGGGGAGTTCACGACTCGAGGTCATTCTCAGACAGACGTTGTGTTGTAGTGTGGAACCTTTGCTGGACGCCGTCACGACTGCCGCCATTTTGGTAAGTGTTCAGCGAGTAACTTACACACCCTTACACTTACACTTTCATCCCCTATTACTTGTACTGGAATTACCTTTGCACTCTAGCTGTTCTGCAAACTTTGTTAATACTTCTTCATAGAAGGAAGTACATTAAAACTAGACGTCTCTAGATAACTGGTCCTTACATTTATTTAACTAGCTTGTAAGCTCCTACCCTTTAGATTTCCTCCAGGTAGGATCACCTAGCTTTATTGTTTAATTGCTTCGTGGAGTCAGCAGACGACCACCTACTACGTAGTCACGGTGCTTGAATCAGTAGGCTCTCTCTAAGTCTTCGCTAGCGTGCTTACGCCAGCATTAAGCCAAGTCGCGGCAGCACCGTTTAAGTATTTATTTGCTAAACCTCCCCCAGCACCACTTTCACACCCCTGAGCTTTCCCGGCAATCTGAACAATCGGGAAGCTCGTCCACAGAGCTACGTCCTTGCCCATAGACAGCTCGATCACTCTAACCGCTCCACTCACATTTTAACTTCCCCCAGAACACTCCATTGTAGGGCACCCCCACAAAGAAACCCTACAATTGGTAAAGGCGCGGAGTACCGTGTAAATTGTCTTAGGACAACGTCTCAGGGGTCACAAACAACGTGATTCCGCGGAAAAGATCTCAGATCACCTTTTACAGCCAAGCAAACGCCACCCAGATCGAAATTATTTTTCATTTACCGGTCAGGTATTATTAACTACCCACCCGAACCCCCAGTTCCCCAGAAGGGATAGCAAGGGTACTATTACGTACACCAACCCCATAGAGTGAGGGGAGATTCCCTACAGAGAGGGACACTATTCCCACCGCTTGGACAGCCCGAGTATATTCATATATTACATTAGTAAGGGTGAATAAGTTACACATAATAACTAACGCATCCCTGCAGAGAACACGCCCCTGTACATACATACTTATCGCTCACAGTACAGTAATCCCCCCCTGAACAATCTAGGCATATTTACTAACGTTAGCAGCCCCATGCCAGGCTAGGATATACCTTAATACGGACACAACCAATTTTTCTTTATATATACAATATGGCATCTCTCTACCGCCTGACTATACTGAAGCGAGTAGACGCATTGCAGAACTTGATTGCATGGCACAAATATTTGCGGGATAAACAGGACCACCTGAACCTCATGAGGAGATGATCTATGCCCAATACATGAGGATTCTTGGGGCCCTAACTCACAAACAGGAACCGCAATACGTGATCACAGGCCCTATTCCATCAATTAGGCGACAATTTAATCAAGCACATAAAAGTTTACACTTACTCCACGAGGCCCTATACAAAGAATATTTTGACCTCAAGGAGGAACACTTTCCGGTGAACACTGACAAAACCAGAGTGGCGGAACTGGCCAGGGAACTTACACTGCAATATGCCGCATTATGGCGACGTTACCGTCAATTACAGGCTAACACTATATCGTTTGAGCTTTTAACTCACAAGCCTACACATTTAGAAGGGGACATCGCAGAAATTACCTCCATGACGGCCAACATGACCATCACTACACAAACCTCCCCCCTTAGGAAGGAGATCACCGTGGCCTTGCCACATACTAGACCCACACTTGGGAACAATGCACACTTGCATACAGTTCACCCACCACGTGCACGCACCCCCATCTCCACAGTTACACTGCACCCTAGGACGTTATTGCCTATACCGGCGAACAACGATCCTATATCCAGCCGAACACACGTACCCGTGCACCGGCAAATCCCATTTACGCCGACGGAGACGCGAAGAAGCAGTAAATCGAAAATCACCCTTCTCCAGACACCCCGAACAGAGGGCGGACATCCTGAATGGATTCCTGGAGCTAAGACTGCATTAGCCATCCGAGGGCAACAGAGTTACTCCTTACGTTAGACATCCGCTCAGGACATAGCATTGTAGCTCACATACCTTGAACCCAGGGCCATTTTCCTTTTATCCACCTAACATAGGATAAGAGAAAGGGAATATTAAACCCAGGTCTATACGAAGAACAAGAGCGCCAAACGAGATACGGCATCCGGTAGTCTAATGTCGAAAATAGGTGTCGGTGCCAGTTCTCACACAATGCCTATACACGGACTACTTATAAGTTGCATGATAAAATGTTACTGTTTCCAGCACAAGGTATTATTTTGTTCCATAGTTTTAAGGTACCAGATACTTGTACAAATTTTCAGGATATGAATTGTATACACAACTTATCACATGTTAACACGCGCCAAGCGCAGGTCATTACACTGCACGACCAGGATATGGTAAGTCGAGCCAGTTAGTCAACTCAGCGATCAACACTTCATTCCATGGCAACATGTGTTTGATACAAGCCACGCAACTAGGCACACGCATACACAGCCGTGCGTACTCCAGAACATTCACCCAGAGTACACATGTGAGATCGCGGAAAGATTCACTTACAGTAGATGACCACACATACGATACAGGTCACACCGTAGTATGAAGGGAAACATATTCACTTAAATCTTCACACTCACAAGCATACCCAGGCACAGGTCCATTAGTCGACCGACTGAAGATTCACTTACCTTGAAACAGGGTCAATAGGACATACATGCCTTCACAGGGTAACTGTATACACATTATACACTAATAGCGACCTACATACGTCATAATCTTACATACATTCGGTAGCGACCGACGGAAGATTAAAATACACGGATACAACACTTAGTTGCCCCGCATAACATAACAAAGGACATTTTATACAGATAAACACATACTAGAATCACCGCGAAAGATAATAATACACGTAGCGATACTTCACACACAAGCACGAGGTGGACGGATTACGGAATCGACCTCACACCGAGGCGAGGTTACAGCCTCGTTCCACTTAATTATCACCGAGTCAGATAGTACATTGGCAGGATTTATTCAATATATCGTGTCCACATACGATAACAGGCGTAGCTTACAGTTAACCTAATGGACACCACAATGCCACAGGTTAACAGTCCTAAGCATGACCATAAACTGCCTACCACAATAACACAGGTTTACGGCCTTCAGCACAGGCAAAGACTCATTACCACAACAGCACGGGTTAGTTGCCATCAACACATCCAGCAACGAGATACCACAATAACACAGGTTACCATACACTCAGGACATAGGACACAACAGGTCATCAGGACCACACACTTGTCGGAAAAGGATAAGGAAATACTTACATAGGTAATACAGTATCATACACAATAAACTCATGGCACATTGTCTAGTACATCTCACTGGCCACTGCGGACAGACATTCACACTGCTTACGAGCGGCGAGACAAGGACCACACGCGCTGTACCGGAAGCGAGAGAGATGACGCAGCACTACTCTCCACAATGCTCACAGCACGTACGCGACAGGATGACCAAGATGTACACGCCACGTGAGGCACACTTCATTCACACACACCAGCATTCTCTCTTTCCCCACTATGGGACTTAATATATTTTTTTCTTTTCTATGCGGTCGTATTGACCATAGTATAACGACATAAGGCAAGACAATACAACCAGTTCCTTCACGAGGCGTCACCATTTTTAGCCGACGAATAGGGACTACTCATTTGAATTTTAATTGTTTCATTCACCCCTTGGTAAACGCAGGTCAGGACTCACAGCTGGACTGTTTGGTTGGGGCTATTCCCCTTAGGGATCCATACTTTCATCCAAACGCCTGGTTATGAACTGCACGTAGTGATCAGCCCTATGGCGACATAACGAAATTTGGTACAAGTAGAACCATATTTCAACGAGGGCCACAAGGCCACGGACGGACTCCACAGTCCAGGTAAATCCCATTGCACACACATATTAGCTACACAATTTCCTCCAGGATCATTCTTTGGCCAATAACGGCATCCGCGCATAAATTATGCCTATGTAAATACATGTATATAAACCTCATATATACCCACACTTCCCATCAACGACAAGGCTCATAATTACTTGACGTATTGTGGAGGAGCACCGTGGTGATCCACGTCAAAGAACCTCCTTCCAAAAACAATGTAAAATAAATATCTAGCCATTTCTACACAGGGAACTGGGATTTCCGCCGTTTTGCAATTTCATGTTTACACATTTGTGCACTAAGGAGTCTCGGCTGTTAGAATAACAGAGGACATCCCAGACAATCCCTGTGCGTTACTTTTAGGACGCTCATAGACATCGGCCCAATAATCCTATTAATTCAAACACTAAATAGGCACTTGTATTCAAAAAACCATACAACACGAATTTGAGGACAACTTTCCCTTATTTTCACATTCGCCTACAGAATTCCACTCTAGCACACTTCAATGGCGGACTATTAATTGTCCAGAGAATTATACTATATGAACCCAGACTTAAAATCACCCTCATACGAGGTGCAATACTCAATTTACCACACCCTTCCGTAATTACACTATTACTTCCGTCTTACGAAGAAGAAACAAAACAGTACATAATATTTTCCGTCTTAGGAAGGCGACGGCATCAGTACTCATACACTATCGGGGAGATACCATCTGGATTATACTATTTACCCCATGTCAGAAAACCAAACATTGGAATTACACTATCTTTCCCCTTACAAAGGAGTTAATATTAGGCCTACACTATTATCCTCCTTACAAAGCTAACGCCGTCGGAAATACACTATTTTCCGCCTTACAAGGATAACGAAATCGAAAATACACTATTTTCTGCCTTACAAAGATGACGACATTGGAAATACATTACTTTCCGCATTACGAAGTTGAAAACATCAGAACCACATTATTTTCCACCTTACAGAGGTACCCACATTCGGGACACTATATTCTCAGGCATACGAAAGACGGACACACAGAATTCCACCATTTCACACTAAAGGCGATAGAATCTTTTACATAGCCTATGGAATTAAAACACTATTCACTATACCAGCAGTATAAACAGTGAATACATTTATGTCATTACACTGACGCAACTCACCACGCGTCTACACAATGTCAACAAAAGCCGCCATTTTTCAACCGGAGCGATAGCCGCTGCGACCCAATCACACGCGCGGATTAAACGGCCAACCTCCTACAGTATCATACAGCCAGTCACAGCGACCCACTATGCTGATGATAACAGACCATATTGTTACACCCGCCCACCCGACACGGGACACTATCTCTTACTCAGGTATCATACCACGTGACACTACAGATCGGCCATTCATTTACAGGTCGCACACCAGCGCGCTACATTTGAATACGGTTGTCATAATGACACATGTTTGATAGCATCTATAGTCAATACACCGCTGTAACAGCATATTCAATGCTTACAGGAGCGTAATACATTCCTTGCCCGACACAGTTAGTGAACATTTGCCACTAGGTTACTAACATTCCCATTGATATTCAAAGAGCGCGCATAACACATGGGGACCGTCACCCATAACACTTTTATAGTGTTTATTTTTTATACAACACTGTTCACACATGAAGGGATCAGCACAGTCATCCCACACGTCGATTGGTCCCTACATTGATAGTTATTTCGAACAAGGGACATATTCACAGTCCACTATGTATTTGGGAATCCATTTCTTTTTGATGATCTCTACCTACAATATGACAGTTTAGCAGGGAGCCACTCCATTACTATTCCCGACAAACAGGGTCTATCATGGTAATCATACACCGTTCTTCCCATAAGATCCCATATAAGGGCCCACACTTACATATTTTTGTTATTTTTATTCTTATTCCACTATTATTCCCTACATACCCCCCAGTTGTACCTATAATACCCATAAACGTACTCTTTACACACTCTGAATGCCACACACATAGGTTGGCAAGACACATGTTTTATCACACTAGCCCCCAAACCTCAAATTGCGTCTCTTAGAGCCATAGTCCCCCAAGGGACACGATTTCCCCATAATTATGTTCAAAGTGAACACACGGGTGATAGAATTTCAGTCCCAGATACAGAGATGAAACGATTTGTGCAGGTTAAGGCACAAACACACAGTTGTATCCTCCCAGTTTGGATAGCAGCATGCCGTTATACAGCGATAGTATAGTGTTCTTACAGAAGTCAGCAGCCATAGAGCGCGACATTTTACCCAGCCTATCTTATAAATACGACAATAGGATACATAGTGCTAGCTACTACCTAGTATTGGATATACCTCCGGGTATGATTCCACCTGTATTCCTAATGGGTAATTTAGTTCACAGGGTATACTTTTACAACCCAGTGACCTTCCCATAGATATTAGGGAAGATATATACATAAGATGACCAGGTCCTTGATAGGATATACGTATATAGATGAGAGAGTTCTCATATCACAAAGCCAGACAGCAGTGCATTCTTCGAATAGGGCACAGATGCCCGACGTCAATTCCGTACAGTACAAGTCCTTGATTATTGGCACAAACATTACATACTGACAAGTATTAACACATATCCCTCCCCCCCTTTTTATGCCAGGCACTTGGTATCCATGCTACACCAAGGTGCGCCCCATGTTTGATCGCGCATAGCTAAGTGTTAAGTTGGAACACTTCGGAGTTGAAAGCTAACAGTGAGATACAGTGAGATATATTGAACATTCCCCTACTAACAACATTATTATTATTACATAATTTATATTTTTTACACGCATGTTGTATTTTACCTGCATGAGGGATATTTAACACCCCACCAGTAGTATGTTCCTCACCATTTAAAACTTCCTGCATCCTTATAGTACCGCAGGACCCCATCCCATTCTAGCCTTCCTCTTACCCAAATTATAACACAATTTAACATGTCTACTTAATTAATAACATGGGACATACCTTCCCACTCCCGTCTTCACCTACTAACTGTGCAAATAATGAAGAGCATCACTGAATTTATCTGGGAATCTGAAAGCTAGGCGCAATGAGTGCGCACTGTGCCACATTCCTCCCGTAATAACCTCACACTATTCCCCACACCACAACATCTTTCCATACACTGTACTTGGTTGGTAAGTCCACAAGGTGTTACAATTGAAACTTACAGATTGGGTGATACATTACAGCACCGTCAGAAAATCTCCTGATAATGGAATGACCAACTTAGACCAGACAAAATGCCAGACCTCACAAGGCAGTGTTAGACCTTGCCTTAGACTTAGACAGAACGACGAAAGGTCGAAGCGACGATGGCGTAGTGCGGGTAAACATCGAAATCTCGGGTGTACCTAGACTGTCCCCGTGTCAGAGAAGGTTAAGCCCAGTATGCACTACTGTCAGCAACGCCAGACCTGCAGGTGGAAACTTGACTGTCCGATGGGAGAAATAGCTCACTGAGCGTCGGACGGGATAGAACATCCATCTAGGGACGACCCACTTGACTTGACTCGTAGTTAGATGTAAGTAAGTACTCACCTTCATTGCGCGAAGCTAAGACCTGTTCTCGAACACAGGTAAAGCCAGTCCTAATATGCATCGTAGGTGATGTCTACACAAAGTCCTTTTACGCGAAAGGTGAAATCTAAAGTCCTCTTTGCATGTTAGGTGAAGTCATATCATTAAAGTCCTATCAATATAGGTGAAATCATATACATAAGCCCTATCATTATAGGTGAAGTCCTCAAGATTATCTCCCAGGCCGAGGTATCGACCATATGCCACCCCCTTTTTGGTCATACCCCCGAGGATGGATACACATATATAAAGATACACACACACATATGTTGAATCTCCCGCTGTTTGCACCTGACTTTGGGAGGGAATTTCTGGCGGTGAATTCAACGCCCACCGTACATGTAGTGAACCCGATGGGGTTATGCTGACTGGAATCGAACATGGTTCTCAGAGACTGTGATCTCAGTATAAAGGTTCCACCAGGGAGCGAACCAGAGATCTGTACAGGGAGTTTCTTGGTAAAAACCCCTCGAAAGAGATGTATATTTAATCACTGGTGTGATTTTTGATGAAATGGCATTATTTATTAAAATAATGTAGGAAATAATGAGCAGATTATATCATTATAAGACGATTTGGTGTAAGCTATTGGAGGCTTGAAGCACAGAGGAGGGCAGAGCTGACATTTACTAATCGGCCCAGAATTGTGGGTTGGTCCCAGTGGAGCCACGTCCATCTCTGTCACCCCATTATGTCGTCTGGAGCAGGGGTGAGGCCTGAATAATGACATAGTTATTCCCCGACGGAGAATGGATTTAGAGTAGGGGCGGAGAAATGCCCAGAAAAATCATTGATTACTCGTGATTGGAGTAACGAATTGAGATGAGAGTTGCACACAGGTGAATATCTTGGCAAGAAGATAATTTTAGAGTCTTTTACCTGCGAAATTGGTGCATATTTAATGATGTGCGTAAGGACTGTAAAACGACCATTGTTCGCGGATGGATGTGAAGATGTTGCCGGGGGTTTCCCGTCAGGTAGCGTCCCACGCCATGGAGAAAGGAATTAATATTAATTAATTGGACGAGCGATTCTTTTGCACACAGATAGTTTTGGGACCAGTGAAGAGAGAGGAACACAATGATCATGGTTTGAAGACCTGAATCATGCTGTGAGAGGAGCCAAGATTACGCGGGAAGATGTTGCTCTACTTTCTGTGGAAATCCGATATAAGGGAGTAGACCCCAGGAGGAGCTCTCAGCTATGCTCAGTTGAAACTCAGTTGTCACGCAGTCTACATGCCGCCAAGCGCAGTTACAGCCAGTTATTGTCTTACGCAGTTTTCAGTTGTAGCACAATGGCAATAAGTTGCAATCAGTATGCAGCAAATATGCAGCAGTACGAGACAGCGTGCAAGCCGCATACAGAAGTCTTCAAATAAGTTACGTGCAGTCTTCGAGTGAAACTTCAGTCAGCTACAGCCAGGTTGAAGCAAGTTCGTCAAGGCAAAACGCATGACGATTCTATTCATCAAGACGCCGAACAAAGACTGGTATGTGTAATAGAAACAGTAAACATGCTTGTATGAATAATAGTCGTGATACAGGCATAATCAGCAGCACGAACTATGACGTGTTCAGTTACGAAGCACCGTATAGACTAACGGTAGAACTATTGTATATAATTATTTGTGAAAGTGTTGAACTGTATTAAGCGCAGTGTGTATAGTATTAACTAATCGTATATGTGTAACTACGATAGAATGCGCGAAAGAAACTCTACTAAGTGTTTGGTATTGCCATGAGAGTACCAGATGTTAACGCTCATGTTTGGGAGCCAGCGTATTGATGTAACGCAGGACGCTTACTGTAGGAGTAATGATCGACATAAAACTGTTGGAGAGTTCCGAGAGCAGATAACCAGACTTTCAATCAGGAGTTGGTAACGTAAGATGCCGTCGACACCTGCAATTTCGATCTCTGCTAGGGAATTTCAGCATTGAAGTGTGTATAAAGTGACGAGTGTTCAGTGTAATGTATATGTAAAAATATCATTTAAAGTAGTGTTTGATGAAGTGTTTCACTTGTTTGGGGAGTGATAACTTCCTGAAAGGTATGCAACGTGTCGTGTTGGTGACAGAAATTATGTGTAATCAAATGTGTGTAAACAAGAGAAATATGTCGCGTTAAACCCATTATGGCGGGCGACATGGAAGAATATGATTGGTCGGAGCCACCTTAGATGCCTATAGAGATGTAAGTACCCCACAAATTATGGTTATGATTATGTAGAAGTATGGACCGCTGCATGTCTGTGATTCCGTAAAGATATTGTGAATTCCTTATAGATGCCAGTAAAAGTCAGTTAGGAGGCTGATCCTCCATGTTTAATCAGTATTGAGTTGATTTTTATAGAGTTGAGATGTTAATTTGCATCATTAAGTGGAGTAATTATTCCCACTATGAATTAAGAATGGCAATCAGTTATGTAAATGCAACGAACGCGATTGTTCGAGTTTAAAACGTCTAGCTATGTCGGAAATTTTGGTAATTTATATGATAATAATAATAAATAATGATTTTGGTCATTTATGTCAATGAGATTTATAATAATAATAATAAATAATGATTTTGGTCATTTATGTCAGTGAGAAATGATGATATAATAATAATGGTTATTAAGAGTATGAATGAACACATCAGGAAACAAATAAATGTTGTAAGCGAGAATTATTAACGCAAATTGCAAGACTTATCAATCTAAGCAGGAAGATGTTACAGTGAGATTACATTTCAGTAATTATGGAAAGAAGTTTTATGTTAGAATATTGCAGATATTCAGAAATGATACCAGTAATGAAAGAGCTTTTAATGAATTGAATTTGCAGCTTAATTGAGAAGCTTATAGAGTAAATGTTAGATTTCTCTTAATACTATAGGTCGGAGTGTCGTAGCATGGAGCATTAGGGGCCAGATAGTCTATTCTACGTATGAATTCTCCTATGTCGTGGACATTGTTGGAGATATTATTTATTCCAGAGTTCTAGTGTTGGACCCTAACTCTGAAGAAAGGATTGAAATGTGTTCCGGATTGGAATCTTGATAAGAGTCGAGGAAACAAGGACACCTCGCAGCTCTATGATTTCCCGAGAACTTATTGATGAGTTATTTACGCTCGTTGGCAGCGAAAACTCATGGCGACAGTGGTTTTCTGCGCCTATATTATACTTGAGACATCGGTCAACCGCCAGGCTCATGCATTGCGAACCCCGAACCTTCATGTTGAATGGACCCATGTGAGGCCATTAATTAATCGTTATCCTCGACGTAGGAATAATTACAAAAGCTCATTCAATACCTGTTGGCATAATAGTCAATTAAGATCCTTTGGGAACATGTGTGTCGGTCAGGACACAGTATTTGTCTTGTAAATCTTCACTGCTTAGAGAGAGGGAAGCTTTCAAACTTTTAGAAAGGTCGAGATAATTGGTGAAACGACCCATTCCACTTTCTATTGTGTAGCGACTTCCTTAGCCGAGGGTCGGTGCTAGCCACCCGGGCCGCTCAGGCAAGTTATAAAGGGAAGAGATTCTAGACCTTGTTGAAATGACATATAATGCAAGATTGTTATGTTGAGTATTATAGCCATGTGGTTTGTGAACACATGGATAATTATAGTTCATCCTGATGGTTCATTATTTTAGCTATCTGACGAATAGTTACATGATATATTTGTACTGTCACTGGAGCCAAGTCATGTAGTTGGTGACTAGATGCCAATCGCCATGAGCGCGAGGTAGTCTATCGTACAATCCGACATAAGCTATAACGTAACGTTTTATCTAGGAATCACAGACAGCATGCGGTGAAACCATATAATTGGAGGATGTGTAGGGGGTAGCTTACATAATTATGGAGTTGCACGTTGATTTTGGTGCAACGTCCAAATAGGTAAATGCATGCAAAGCATTTCATTGGTGAGAAGAAAAATATTAAAACACGCACGGCACACATAATTGTTTAACATAAAGAGGTTTAAGGAATAATCCTTGTTGTAATATTAAAGAAGTCACATTGTATGACTGTTATGTTAATGTACAGTTTGTTTTGAAGTCGTAGGTGCATCAGCGCACTAGTATATCCTTGTGAAGTTCACAGAAGGGTAAAGCCTTATGGCTAGGTATGACTTTGTTGTGATTTTATATTTGTTTACTTGTGGATTGTGGAAGTAAAAATTTTGTTTGCTTTATTTTTATGCTTTTTGGGTATTGTTTTGTGTTTGAAGCCATGATTTATTTTACTGGATTAAAGTTTTAGAATAGAGTTGTGCCTTATCATTGTAGAGTTGATACCTTTTAGCCTCAAATCCAAAATATGCACTGCTAAATTGGGGTTACCGTACACACCTGAGAGCTGATGCTAGTTGGAGGCAGATGCATATTATCCACCGAGATTACTCACATGGGTACAGTAGGTCAGTGGACCTATAGATTTTCATGTCAACAATGCGAGTCGTGAGGGCTTGGGCAGCCAATATACGCGCCATGCAGTGCACCTAAGTCCTGCTACAGGTAAAGGCAACGCGTAGCCCACGTAAATGAGCATTCGGCGGAACTCACAGATTTTCATATCGGCATTGCGCGCCGTGAGGGCTTGGGCAGCCAACATCATGATCATCGATCCCTGATGATTTTCGGGAACACCCGATTCCTTACGACGATACACGATAATTCGCCGTTGCGATAGACGAGGCAGGAATTCAAATTGCACCTAAGGAGCAATACACTATATGTCACAACCGTTCCAACGTTTACATCTCAACGTTACCAATCAGTTTGGGAGGTCACTCGGTAGGGGTAACTCCTTCAAGGCAGTAGTGAATCCAAACCACTATACGTATGGGTCCACTAGGTTAATTCCTTTTAGACACTGGCAGTATCCCATACCACAATGTGCATTAGTAGGTCACTCGTACCCCAAGCCCTTTACGGTACTAGTCATTTCGATACCACATTGCACATTGGACGAAGGTCACTAGGTTACTGTACGTCATTCAAGGTCTTTGTAATGCCCACACCATGTTACGTATTTTGCCGGTCAAAGGTATGAGTATAAGCGCTTAAAGGCACCTGTAATCCCGATACCACCCTGCGTAATGGAAGGTCATTTGATTCTTGTAAGCCCTCAGTATTAATGGTCATTACAATGACGAATGCGATCGATTGATAATCGATCGGCTTCGACCCTCGACTTCAGTCGACCGTGTAAGACCGATACTTCGATACTTCGATACTTCGATATGGCGATTTATGGTAATGCAATTATACAGGAGCGATCGATTGATCATCGATCGGCGTCCGCCTTTGACTTCATGTCAACCATACCAGTCCAATAATATTTCCCCATGATTTATTTTTCCAGGTGAGCTCCAACATGGGACGCCAGCTGAACACACATGGTACCCAGGGGTTCTAAACATCTATATGGCGATATCAGTGCCATTATGTGTAATCTACTTGTTCACAGATGATAATAAACGAATGGATTACATATTTCTTTGTTTTGTTTTTCTACACATACACAGGTTCTCACACTTCACCAGCGAACGACTATGGTACCCTGTATTGCCCATGGGGCAGGGTACGAATACCCATTGCATAATTATTGACCACAACCAAGGGTTGCAGGTCACACTGTTCCCTTATTACATGTGCACTAATACTACAGTATATGCTATGAGATGGTATGCCATTCTATTTCACAGGCCCATGCTGCAGTCGGCAGTCTTGCATACGTGCTTTATTACATTTCTTTCTTTCCCCACAGGTGGCGATTTGTATAATGTCCCTTGTATATATTTTGCCAACGCCCTAACACGCGCCAGTCGCACTCTCTTACATCCACACAGAGCTATCACACCCCCAGCTCTTACACTTTTTTCCCCACACATATTTCTACATTTGACACTTGATATCCGTACCAAGGTAAGGGATACCTGTGGGATATCCACTCCCGTTGGACGGACCCACTCACGCACCTAAAATGAGAGGTGAGATACGACAGCGAGGGTCGTACCGCCAGCTTGTAAGGGACGATCTTCCCTGCTATGATGGACCGTCCACCCACAGGGGACGATCCATAAAGGTATGGATAATTTACAATGGCCATAGGTTAGATATTGTTTTAGATCCCTTATTTGGGGGTGGATCTAAAAGGGAGAGTTGCTGTACTAATTTATGAGTTTGTGCCTAAAGAAGGGTAGCTCCCCTTGACAGGGCAAGCTGACCAGTGTAGTGTGTTGTGATGTGCTAGGAACTAGGGGGCGCTCCTATAAAGACTGTAAATGTGGTTTAAGGGATGTAGCCTTAGCACGCGGGTCGGTGTACTAGTCGCCCAGCCGGCTACTTATTATATAATCACCTTGCTAGTGTCAGCGGTTCGGCACGCGCTTCCTTTGAGCACGCGAGCCGCTGTGAGGAATACAAGGACGTCTGAGTTGGCGTTATTACTACGGTGTGTCACGTCTGACCGTGACGGGAGTAAGGAAGGACGTGGGGACGTGAAGAAGAGTGTAGATCAGTAATGCAAGTGTAAGAGACTGACCAAGTGTTTATTGGTCAGCAATGAGTAACTGTTAGTCCCTTTTAAGGGATCTTGTGATGTTATAATGTGAGTACAAACTGTGGGTGTTAGGTTACAAAAATAGGATTCTGAACACTGACTGACTGACTCACCTCGGTTGACACTGTCGTTAGCCTCCGGCTGTCTCGTCGAAGCACTGATGATGGAGAGATTCTCGTGACCCACTTAAGGCACCTTTTATACCTTTAGCCTCTGTTCTGTCAGCGCGTTGTGGCATAGTTGAACCAGTTTGTAGTATGTCGCTGTGTGTCATAATTACGCAAGGGTTGAGCTGCTTTATGGAGTAGCCAGCTGCCCTTATAGTATTGATGGATATTGGGTAGGCTTTTAAAGGGTTGCCTTTTATGAGATTTAGACAGATGATGGGGGGGATGATCTCTAAGGGGTGCATACCCCTTGGGTATTGTACAAGCCTCTTCCTCCATTTGGTCGCGTCCTCGCGACCGGGAAGGGCACTTGGGGTTGGGATGTTGTCGTAGTAGTTTTTGAATCCCCCTCGTCTCTTCTGGTGGTGGCGTCGTAAGCGTCGTCGTATGGAACGGGTGTCGTCGTGCAGAAGTGTAGGTGTGCGGTCAGCCCGTGTTCAGAGGGGAGGGTTATGGGGTGTACATAGATATATATGTATATAAATTTTACATTGCATGGTGAAATGTGCATTAACATTGTTGAATAAAGAAAATAATTGCTATTGAGGCACAATCGCCATTGCCGTTGTCGGCATAAAAAAGAAAAAAAACATGGTTATACATGGTTACATAGTTGTGCAGGGAGGAAAAACCCAGGGCCGAACGGATGATTGCGTCGTCCGCCCTATCTTGGGGAAAAAGTGCTCCCCGCAATAAAGAAGATAGGAGAGAATAGAAAAAAATGGGTGTTCCAGGGTATAATTTAAAGGAAATATTTAAAATGTATTTATTGGTGTGGGATAAAACGGAACACCCTGACAAATGGGGAAGTTAGAAGAGAGAAAAATGAAAGAAAACAATTCACAGACATTGGTTACGTGTTACCTTAGCAAACGAAACAAAACAAAACAAAATATAGACATCGTGTACACGTGAACTTGATAAACAGACAAAAATATTATGTTGCGATGCTGACATTTAGGAATTTCCATTGGAATAATTGCCCGTGGGCGCATGAATATGTATGTAGTTTACTCTTTAAAATTATGAACTACAATGACCTTATGTCTACTTAAGCGCGCTAAACCCTTATAATTCTAGTTTTTATTTGGATCCTCGCGTGCACGCTACCTGTTTGTACGTACGCTTGCCGTATCACGGCTGATCCTATACGGCCACCTCTTGGCACGGTTGAGTGGTCGTACCGCTTGCAGTGTATTCTTAATACCTAGTCTGTGAAGCATCCTCTGTGGGTGAATGCTTGCACACTTGGCCATGAGGGTCGCCGCCACATGCCGGTTGCGCCCTCATCGCCGTAAGCTGCGTCGCATTTTGACGCTTCAAGTGTTTTTGTTTTATGTAGATCTGCCAGCAAGCTTGATGCCCCACAGGCATCATTCCCGCTGTGCAGATTATTGACGTGTAGCTGTAAAAAAAAATGTAGTGAGTGTGTAAGTGAAAATGAATGTTAAATGGAGGTTAGTATGCACAGGTATAATACTACAATAAGGGGGCATTAAATAGCATGTTGCTGCTATCTGGCAGCAAAATCATAATTACACGTGTCATATTCTAGGTGACAATGCCTGCAAAAAAAAAATGGAGAGGTTAACAAAACATTGAAATTCCCTATTCCATATGCCGCTTCCTGTGGCAGCGTTGCCACAGTCTGAAGCCCCTTTTTACCTGTGAAAAGAATGGCATGGTTATTATTACTCGATATATGGCCGGGCTTACCCTATATGGTGCCGTGACGTCATTTCCTAATGTGTTGTAGTATTGGGCTTACCCTGGCAACGAATTTGGGCCGCCAGGCGCCGAAATTTTACCTCAATATATGTATTAAAAAAAATTGTCTTAAATGTAAGACTATGCTACATTATAATAACTTATCATGAATTATCGGACTTACCCTGATGACGGATTTGTGGGTCATCAGGCGCCGAACGGCGTTCTCTTATACTACTTATTCTACTTATGGTATATATAAAAAAAAAACTACATCTAAGCCGAGAGGGTTGCCTTAATCTATTGCCGAAAGATGCTGTGCTGAATTGCAACAGTGTTCATTAAATTTGCTTAATCCTAGGTTGCGTGTCAAATGCAACCGTCTATAACTAAATTTGGCCTAGGACGATCGCCTGGGGCAATTAAATCCCCAGATCACCACCCGCACGAGCCCCAGAAACACCGGTTGTCTCTAGGGTCGCTAGATTCCGTCCCCTTAAGTCTAGTGTCGACGTCTATTACTAGGATTAATCTATCCGCGGGCGGCTTACGGTGCCACTAAGCTAACCGTTCCGCCCGCTGTAACTTCCTTGTCGTGCTCGTTTTGCCGTTCCGATTAGTCGTAGGTGAGCCGCCCACTTGGCTCCTGTGAGGGGCGCGCAATGCCCCATCTCTTAATGCCCTCTGACTGCCCGATGCGTCGTCATTTATGTGGGCATTGGACAGTGTGGTCCAATGGCATAATATCCTCTCCGCCTTAATCGGCCGTCGCAACCTGCTTTCGCAGTGATATTTGCCTCTATGGGCCGCCGTAGTATGCATTTTCGCATTGATATATAAAGTTGCCTCTATGGGCCGCCGTAGTATGCATTTTCGCATTGATATATAAAGTTGCCTCTATGGGCCGCCGTAGTATGCATTTTCGCATTGATATATAAATTTGCCTCTATGGGCCGCCGTAGTATGCATTTTCGCATTGATATATAAATTTGCCTCTATGGGCCGCCGTAGTATGCTCCAACGCACAGGAGTTTTGCTTCCCGCCATGGAAGCCTTGCCTACTTAAATTTAAACTTAACTAGCAGTCTAGTCATAATGGGGTCGTCTCTAGGGATAGCTCCCGAGGCCGGCGCGGAGTGAGCTATTTCTCCCGCCATTCTCAGAAAGTCTCCCTGCAGGTCTTGGCTTCGACGACCGTGGCACAAAGTGGGTTTAGCATCCCTTCCTCCCAGGGGCGGTTTATGCGCACCTAGGATTCCAGAGCTTGCCCGACCAGGCCGCGAATGCTTTGACCTTACGTGGTTCGTCTATTTGGTCTAGTCGTCAGTAATTTGATGAGCCGACTGGGGTAAGGGTCCACATCGCCTTCCCCAGCTCTGCTCCTAGTGTTGTGCTTTTGACCTTTGGCTAACGCCGGTATCATCAGCCAGGGTGTTTCAGATTCCCTTTTTTTTTTTTTTTTTTTTTTTTTTTTAAATATAGGTGTAACCTGTGTAAAAAGTGTCAAATGTAAAATACTTCCAGTGTGGTGGGCTGGTAAAACCTCTACATACGTAGACTACTTTAGGCTACCTGTGCTATATCAGCTTCTCCAGCGATAATGCTCTTTTTTAACCTTGATGGAGGTGTTAGTAGGGTCTGTGGCGTCAGGTACCCTGTTATTGTGATCTGGGGGTAGTTATCTGTAGAGTGGGTTAAAGCAGGGTAGGAGGAGGTTGCGCACTTCCGAATTCCGCGTTAGTGGCGGCCTGGAACCGGTTTTTGTGCTGGGATGCTCCTACAGTGAGTGGAACGGGGCAGGTAATTCCCGGGGTTGCAAAAAATAAAATAAAAATCCATGCCGGTCTGATATCAATATCCCCTGGTGAATGGATGGGATATACATGCATGCGTCTGGATATGAGGCGTTTGCACTCATGTATGGATAGGTGTAGGTTGAGGCATAATACTAATATATTTCCCTCTCATGCGGGATGATTTAAATTTAAAAAAAAAATGGTTAGTATTTATTACTTATGGCCTCATCTCTCATATGGAGATGTGCATTACGCTTAGTTGGTGTTGGCCGATGCACCCCTCTCATTCAGGTGATAGCGGTGGGGCTCAGGGCGTAGCATGCCCTTTCTGTAAACACATGAAGTTTACCAACCCTTATGTATACTTTGTAGTGTAGTGTAGCTGTTTATGGTCGTGTAGATGTGTTTGCGTTGTTTATGTCAGGCTTGAGAAGGTTATGGGAAGGGAGTAGAGTGGGACGCTGTTAGCATGTTCTCTTGTCATCCTCCCTTGGTCCATGTTGGTTTTCTATCCGCGCTTTGGGATAGCGAAGCTTCACGACCTACTCTGGTCCGTTATAGGGCTAAGTCCTAGTCGCCTGGAATGATTTGTTTCGGGACTAGGGTCGCAAAAAGAAGTTGTTAAGGGGAGGTCCCGTTTCCTCAAAGTCCCTATGTTCGCCCCTGATTGGTGAGCGCGTTTGTGTGTGTGTGTGTGACTACGCTCCGCTACACCACGCGGACGCCTGGTCTGCTGTAGGGCTAAGTCCTACTGTGTATATTGTGTATGGGTAGGAAGCGCCCGTGGCCTGCCAACGTCTTTACGAACGTGCTACTCTGGGCCTGCGACAAGTTTTGGTCTGTGACGTCTGCTTGTTGATAAATGCTTTCGCAGTGTTGAAAAATGTATAGTGTTATGATTGTTCTGCATTTGTTTATTCATGGTCACTGCCACTACACAATCGCGTTTTGTCATCGACAGTGTTGCAAAGTGGCTAAGTCTGCAAGTCATCAGTTTGTGTGTGTAACTTCAGGCCGGGATTTTATGTAGGTTAACCACTGTTGCGTGTTTTTCTGCACGTATGCCAGTGTGGTCATTGTGTTAAATTCCTGGCGGCCCGATGTGGTAATCCGCCCTGCTACTATTGCCGTTGTGTGGCCATTATTCCGTAAGACCGTTGTCTTACGAAATTTATATGTCTCTGTCTGGAAAGTCCATTTTCCCTGTCAAGTGTATTTCTGGAATTTTATGCCTGTCATTTGGCCGCAGGAATGTAGTATTATCTGTCTAAGCCGTTATATGGGCCAATTTTGGTGTGATTGGAAGGCCGTCTGCTTGTTTTTCCCTGGCGTGCAATTTTCTCTGGGGTTCGAACCCGTGTTCTATGTAATTCTCTGTGTTATATGTCTGCGTTGTTCATGTTCTGCGGGCATTCTGCCTGTATTTTGTTTGTGTTTCTCGTACCGAAAATACCGTTGTTTAGTTAGTTTTCGGTACGAGGTTTTTGTGTGTGGACATGGGTTCGAAGCCGGTTGTCTGTAAAGATTTGGTGGCCATTTCTGTGCCGCCTACACTATGGCAAATGGGCTGTGTGTTTTTCTATGCGCAACCCCTAGTATACCTTCCTGCGAGGAGTTTGCTTATTTTTGCCCTCTCCTCGTAGTGTAAATTTTGAAGATATAGGGTTCTTAGGTTGGCTATGAATGATTCCGTGCAGTGTGCTTTGGGAACTGTCGTCTGTAAGGCTCGCAGTTTATCACTGACGTCTGCTTTAATGCTGAGTATGAGGGTGTCGGGTTGCAATGTCTTGCGCGGTCGCTTGTTTACTTGTTTCGATAACGCTGTGTATCCGAACATGTGTTCTTAATCAGCCTGCTTTTCTGTTAGTGCTCTTCGCATTATAAAAAGGCAAGAGGGGAATTTTGTGGTTTAACGTGACCATTTCTAGAGATCATGTGCCACGGGATTTCCGTTTTACTTGGAATCCAAACCACAGGCCATGGCATTTCACTTCGGAAATCTCATATGCATTGGCCGTCTGCAAAAGAACCTTCCATTGACTACACTTGTGTCCCCGAGTGTTGTGTTATGTATACCTATGTATAAAATATATATATAGTTTATTTGGCCATTTTTCTTTCTTGGGCTAACTGTGTGAAACAAAAAAAAATTATTTATGCCCCGCTCTGCATTAAGAGAGCACATTGAAAGAAAATAATAGTAGGTGGCGTTAGTCTCTAAAAATTATGTCGTGAGCACTATGTTTTTGAAAAAAAAATGGTGATTGGGACCTGAGTGTAGTATTTACCAATTTGGTAACGTGAGTACTACCGTAATCTGGTTACGTCTCAGGGGAATCTACCGACACTGTCTAGTACACCTTAGGAAGGCCATTGCCAGACGTAACTGATACCCTTGTATCCACGTCACGAGCAAAGCCAGTGCACTGTGGGAGTCAAACCTGCCTATCAAAGTAATTGTAACTCACCAAAATGACAGTGTCTCATCCCGGTGTGCAATTGGGCTTTTTAGTTGGTTAAAGCACACCTCCCAAAATTTTTTTTTTTTTTGAAACTAGTTTGAGATTCTTAATTCTTGCCATGCTTACGGTTTTCGCCCGCAACAAGAGAATCTGTCAAACTGTGGAACCATAACGTAGAACGTCTAGTCATTTCTACTTAGAAAGACTCACTTAAGCTTTATGCTGTGATTTTATGCTTAAGTTGTGTTCAAAATATCTCTTTCCGGCCTGAAGCCTGCTTGGCTTCCACTTGGCTTAGTGATGGCCTAATAGAAAGATGCCATGGTTCCCAAAAAAAAACACAGAAGGATTTAAAATTACTCACTTCTAATTTGGCCATGTTGCCCTGTATATACATAAAATACGAGAAAGAAAAAAAAATGCGCAGTTTATGTTTACTATGTAATTGTCGGTCTATTTTCTGATATCTCCCGCGTGAAAGAACTTGTGTGGCCATTTATGATGGGGGAAGTGATGTTGTTTTATTTCTTTGGCCTTGGTGGAAGTCGTTATCGTCTTTCGAGCTTCAGTGCTCAGAAAGGTGAAGGGTTTTGCCCTGTTACGATATTATAGGCCTCTGAAATCCATTGAGGTGTTTCTTTGCTGTTTTCCGGCGGAATTTCTAGCAAAGTAAGCCTTGCCCTACTTCCACCGTAGCGCGTGTTTCTAGGTCTAAGTGTACCTGTATTTAAGGGCGTTATTGCGCTTGGCGCTATCTTAGCAGATTTTGCGGGAGTGTATGTATGTTTGACTGCGAGGTTTTGTGGGGTGGGTAATAATACCTTTCCTAATCCCCGTGTGTTGTATGGTAATGCCTGTTTAATCTGTATGTGCGTGTACCGTGCATCCTGAGGGACTAATGCCGGTGTTCGCCTCCGTTCTGGCAAATTTGCCCTTTGAACTGGCGGTGAAGGCCGCTTAAGTGCCTGTTTTTGTCCTGCCAATGTGGTGTCGTGTAGCCTGTCCGCTTTCTGGCCCGTGGCCACGGCAGACTCCTGCCACTGTGTTAGCCTATCTGTGTGAGTGTATGTAGGCTTTATATGTGGTAGGTCAGGCTCTACGTCGTCAGCCCATGACGAGGTTACCTCCTGTTGTCCCTCTGTCGTATTATGTGTGATTGAAGGTCCTGGCTTCAACTCCCTCTCGTTCATCCGGTCCGAGGGGATTGTTCTAGGCTCTTCCCCTCGGCTTGGCAAAATTGCCTTCCGATCCGGAGCTGAAGGACGTGTGTCTGTGTAGGATGTATTCTTTAGTATGTTGGAGCCTAACCTGGCCGTCTCCCGGACTGTGGCCACGGCGAACTCCTTCCATTCTGTGGCAGTACGTGGCGAGAGGGACATCCTCGCAAATTGTCGAGTTAGCGTATCTACGCTTATGTCCTCTCTCGGCTGGGCTGGTGGCCCTACCATGAACTCAAAAATGGCCTTGTTGGTTTGGAGTTCACGGTATTCGTCCCAAATTTGGGTGTACTGCCTATTGAGGCATATGGCCAGTTCAGCGACTTTGGTGTCCTGAGTCCCTATCCGTCTGTGTTCCGTGATGAGTGTTTCCCATTGTTGGAACATAAACTCGTGTCGACAGTGTAGTTGCCAGTGTGCTTTTATGATTTGTGTGCGGAGGGTGGGGATTTTCGCTCGAATCTTGCGATTCTTAGCACTGCGGAGTGGCCGGACAAGGGCTCTTATGATCCGCATGTACTGGGCGTGCAGGAGCTGCTGAAACCTTCTGAGGTAGTCCTGCCTAGTTTCAAAAACTCTATGCCAGGCAATTAATTCCTGGTACTCCCCAATGCTCCTTAGCACAGCTAGGCGGTATAGGGGGGCCATGTTGAATGGAGTGTATGTGAAAAAATAAAAAAAAAAATCTGTGCGTGTTTTGACAGTGTATTCTTATATTTCTCTGATTCTGTATGGGGCTGGGGGGTTGGTTTGTTAAGAATTTCCCCTGTGTAGCTAGTTTGGAGCACTCAAAAAAAAAATGGTGCTTTTTATTTGGGGGAAAAAATTTTCTCACTAATTTGCTTGGCTTTTTGCGGTACGGAAGGGGTCGTTTTACCTACGAGGGCTCGTTGGTTGAGTCCCTTTTCTCTATGCGTAGGACCCCGCCTCCACCAGTGTTTTAGATCCCTTATTTGGGGGTGGATCTAAAAGGGAGAGTTGCTGTACTAATTTATGAGTTTGTGCCTAAAGAAGGGTAGCTCCCCTTGACAGGGCAAGCTGACCAGTGTAGTGTGTTGTGATGTGCTAGGAACTAGGGGGCGCTCCTATAAAGACTGTAAATGTGGTTTAAGGGATGTAGCCTTAGCACGCGGGTCGGTGTACTAGTCGCCCAGCCGGCTACTTATTATATAATCACCTTGCTAGTGTCAGCGGTTCGGCACGCGCTTCCTTTGAGCACGCGAGCCGCTGTGAGGAATACAAGGACGTCTGAGTTGGCGTTATTACTACGGTGTGTCACGTCTGACCGTGACGGGAGTAAGGAAGGACGTGGGGACGTGAAGAAGAGTGTAGATCAGTAATGCAAGTGTAAGAGACTGACCAAGTGTTTATTGGTCAGCAATGAGTAACTGTTAGTCCCTTTTAAGGGATCTTGTGATGTTATAATGTGAGTACAAACTGTGGGTGTTAGGTTACAAAAATAGGATTCTGAACACTGACTGACTGACTCACCTCGGTTGACACTGTCGTTAGCCTCCGGCTGTCTCGTCGAAGCACTGATGATGGAGAGATTCTCGTGACCCACTTAAGGCACCTTTTATACCTTTAGCCTCTGTTCTGTCAGCGCGTTGTGGCATAGTTGAACCAGTTTGTAGTATGTCGCTGTGTGTCATAATTACGCAAGGGTTGAGCTGCTTTATGGAGTAGCCAGCTGCCCTTATAGTATTGATGGATATTGGGTAGGCTTTTAAAGGGTTGCCTTTTATGAGATTTAGACAGATGATGGGGGGGATGATCTCTAAGGGGTGCATACCCCTTGGGTATTGTACAATATTGAATAAGTTAGTTTTAAATTATAGGTTCCTATTGTAAGTTAGACCACATGAGTGGAATTGAGCATGCGACTTTCATAGTAATACATATTGGTGCTAAGGCACAAACATTTCTTATGCACTTACGGCAAATATCACACAGCCGACACCATTCCAATATTTTATGTATCAACACTGTTTACCTGCTCCACACACCACGATTGTCACTGTTACACATTATTTTCTTTTTCCTTTCTCTTCTTCTAAAATCCAACTTGTAAAAATGCCTCCTTTCTCCCCCACACAATAAACTCATTTATATATTCCCCTAAAATTACACACCGAGGCATTTATTTCCCTTTCTCTCTTCTTTCTCCTATTTTTACTTTTAACATTTGGTAAGTACATTGTCTACCCGAGGGCAGTTTTTCATCCCGTCCTTCATGACGCGGACTGAGGGTGAATCCCACCCTTGTAGATGTTTTTTGCCCTCGGGGTAGCCACCCCTTGTTTTTGTTTATTGGTATATTTATGCTCCATTGTGAGATTGTGTTTACGACTGTTTTTCAGATGATTTTATTGTTATATAACAGGTTCCATTGTATTCATTGTTATGTGCTCAGGGCACCCATATTGTCAAGTAATTTGAATGTGCAAAGAAACATTGTTCCCACACCCTCACAGTTACACTTGCTCGCTTCACACCAACCGACGGCGCCCTCTTCACATCCTACGAGGCACTGTCTACACACAACTCCAACACATCACTCTACGTTATATCACATGAGGCACCCCATCTTTCTGTCTATAGACTCTACTCAAATCCACGACTCGCCTACCATGAAGCCACACACACACCCCAACCAACGATCCTACCCTATTGCCAAGGGACAAGAAAGAAGAGAAGAACAGAAGAAAGAAGACTTGCAAGAGAGAAGAGGATGTTCCTATTTTCAATACACTATCCCTACGTCTTCGTCTCGTCCCGTCATCGAGGACGATGACTATCTCCGCCAGGGGAGTTGTTATACCCGTAGGGTATGCCACTCTCATCCCCTACTAATTACACCCCCTAAAACACATACTTATACATAACTTCAGACCTAATTCTACAATCTACGACCTCGTGGCGTGGTGGCGCAGCGGTCAAGCTGTATGCCTCTCACCAAGGCGGACCGGGTTCGATTCCTGGTCAATGCATGTGAGATATTCGATGTGAAATGCCATGTCCTGAGGTTCCGATTCCACGTAAAATGGAGGTCCCATGCCTTATGATCGCGAGATTTACTGTCACGTTAAACTACAAGCTTCCTTTTTACAATCTACGACCACATCTACAAATCTGAATACTTCCATGAACTCAGGTGCCCTCATGCGTGAACCCCAACGACCCCGGGAGGGCTACGACACACAAAGAATGCGCAATTCTGCAAACACGGCAGACCGACTCCATAAAACCTCGGGGAGTTCACGACTCGAGGTCATTCTCAGACAGACGTTGTGTTGTAGTGTGGAAACTCTGCTGGACGCCGTCACGACTGCCGCCATCTTGGTAAGTGTTCAGCGAGTAATTTACACACCCTTACACTTACACTTTCATCCCCTATTACTTGTACTGGAATTACATTTGCACTCTAGCTGTTCTGCAAACTTTGTTAATACTTCTCCATAGAAGGAAGTACAAAAACTAGACGTCTCTAGATAACTGGTCCTTACATTTATTTAACTAGCTAGTGAGCTCCTACCCTTTAGATTTCCTCCAGGTAGGATCACCTATCTTTATTGTTTAATTGCTTCGTGGAGTCAGCAGACGACCACTTGCTACGTAGTCGAGGTGCTTGAATCAGCAGGCTCTCACTAGTCTTCACTAGCGCGCTTACGCCAGCATTAAGCCGAGTCGCGGCAGCACCGTTTAAGTATGTATTGGCTAAACATCCCCCAGCAGCACTTTCACACCCCTGAGCTTTCCCGGCAATCTGAACAATCGGGAAGCTCGTCCACATAGCTACGTCTTTGCCCATAGACAGCTCGATCACTCTAGCCGCTCCACTCACATTTTAACTTCCCCCAGAACACTCCATTGCAGGGCACCCCCACAAAGAAACCCTACAATATCAACACCAAGTGTTATAAAAGAAAGTACAGTGGCAGCGTCACTGATTTCGCGCATGGATCACCAGAGACAATTACCTACATAAACAATCTAGATATAAATATATAGTTTGTCTTCCTTTCCTAAACTAATTATCATCTGTGTACATATTGCAACTGTAAAGCCATACGCTAAATAAATAAATAAATAAATAAATAACGTAGTAACCATGTTGCTTTTGCGTTTATCAGCTCGAGGAGGCACTTTATTTTTCACGTGATGATGAAAGTCTACATCTATTTTTAGCCCATTTTCATTTTAGAAAAAAATAGGCTTATGAGATCACCTTTTAGTCCGTGTGTCTGTCTGTGTGTGCGTGTGTGATTCGTGTGTGTGTGTGTGGGTCCCCCTCTATTAAAATCTAAACGGCTGGAGCGATTTCAATGAAAATCGGTAAGTTCATAGCACTATTCCGTACAACCCCGACCGTGCCCTTCAAATATTGTTACGTCCCACAAGTCCAACATGGCGGCTGTGCGAAATATTTCACCAGCATTCAATATCTCCGAAACTATTACCGATATCACCCTGGAATTTTGTACGGTGATAAAGGGAATTACTAGAATTTTACTTATGGGAGCTTTGAAAACTTGGTAACTACAAAACCAACATGGCGGCCAAGCGAATTTGCGAATTTAAATAGACGTTTCTCGCGATTTAACCAACCAAACGCAATGAAACTTGGTACAGTATATGTTTATACACTTTGCAATGCACCGAAATCTAACTTTGTTTAATTGTTTACATAACCTCAAGATGGCAGCTGTGTGAAATATTTCACCTATTAGCGGTATCACCCTGAAATTTTGTACGGACTTTCAAAAAACCGGTCAACTACTAAACGAACATGGCGGCCAAGCGAAGTTGAAAGTTTTTTATAGACTTTTCTTGCGATTTAATGACCAAACGCAATGAAACTTGGTACAGCAAATGTTGTAATGCACTGGTATCTAATTTAGTTCAATTGTTTTCTTGTTTCGTAACTATGCAATCGAAGTGAAACTTTGAATAATGAACCTACGCAATAATTTTCGTTTATGGTACATGACTCTATGGCCCCTACATATAACAATCCAACATGACGACCATCCGAAATATTTAGACGGTTCTCAATATCTACGAATCTATTACAACAATCAAATTGAAATTTTATATGTTGATAGTGGCAATTAACATAAGTAGGATATATGAAAATAGGCTGTATAGTTCTTCACGGAACTACTTGTTCTTTTTTTTGTCGTTTGGCCTCATGAGATGCCGAGTGCAGGTCTTTTAAGTCGAAGCCTGTGGACGACCTGCGCGTCGGGGTGAGATAGGGAATGGGTGAAGATGAATGAAACTGGGCAAGGATGTGGAAGGATGCGGCCTGTCAGGAGGTACCGTCCCAGCATTTGCCTAGTGTTGAACATGCGAAGCCACGGAAAACCATTTCAAGGACGGCCGACGGTGGGGCTCGAACCCACGCGTCTACCGAGTCAGCAGAGAGCTTCGCGCCATGACCTAACGCTGCGCTTTAGCGAGTGTAGCCACTGCTGTCGGTATCTATATCTACAGTATGACTCTGGCATACGCCAGCCTTCTTACTGCGAATTGTTTTCTGCTGATAATATTAGGTACACAGGAAAGGAATCTGTTGCCATCGAATATAGATTTCTGAAAGCCTTTGTCCGGAGCGTGGCACTATATGAAAGTGAAATTTGGACTATTGATGCTACAGAAAAGAGGAGAATTGAAGCTTTTGAAATGTGGTGTTACAGGAGAATGATGAAGATCAGATGGGTAGATAGGGTAACAAATGAAGAGGTATTAAGACTAGTGGGAGAGGAGAGATGTTTCTGGCGACTGCGAATGAAGAGAAGAGAGAGGTTGGTAGGACACATATTAAGACATCCAGGAATAGCAAGCTTAGTTATGGAAGGAAGGGTCGTTGAATAGAACTGTAGGGCTAGATCAAGGTTAGAATATGTTAAAGAGATTGCCGCGGATGTAAGTTTCGATTGCTGTGTAGAGATGGAACGATTAGCTCAGCACAGGGAGGCTTGGAAGCTGGATCAAACCAGTCAAAAGACTGAAGACTCAAACAACATAACAACCTCTCCATTGTTATCTTGCTCAATGCGAAGAACAACGGCGTTAAAGATCAGACATTTAAAGTCACTAACCACGGAAAATCATTTTCAGGACGGCCGAGGTGGTGTGATTCGGTGGCGTAGTCGGTAGCATGCTGAACTGCTATGCCCAAGATAGCGGGTTCAAACCTAGCCGAAGTCGTCGGATTTTTTTTAAGAGCGTTAAAAATCCTTCAGTATGCCTTCCTTCGGAGGGGAAGTAATGCCGGCGGTCCCATGTCATAGATTTATGGCATGTAAAAGATCCTTTCACAGACTAAACTTGTGTAAAAGCAAAATTTGTTAGGTTAGATTTCGTCAGAACGCTCTATCAAAGTTCCAACGTTCCCCACTAGGTATCACTGATATCTGGTGGCGAAAGTTGGAACTACTTGAAATTGAACGAAACTTGTAGCTGACCCTTTTAGGGTGTCCGCTGGAAGCAGCTACAGACTCAGGCGAGCCGAATATGTCCTCGGACACTCCTGGCGCTAAAAGCCATACGATAAATAAATAAATAAATCACTACGTAGAAGTTTCACTGGAAAATCCGTGTGACCACACTTACACGTGTTTGCGCTCGATGTTTTTAGCTGTGTTATAAGCATTATGGTTGGTTTCACAGGGATTTCATCTTAGGAGCTTTCTTCTCCCTTCTGAGTAATAATGTTCCGTGGCACAAGATGACCACACATGTTGACCATCATGAGCCTCCAGGCACACATAGTAGAGGACCACTTCATTAATGTCTCTCGCTATCTTGTTTTCCAGCTTCTCTTTATCGTTCTTATCTTCTGCCGTTTTACTTTTCTTGCATCCCAGTCTCAGAGGCGCAGGCGACCAACAGTCTTGATAGTCGGGTACTCAAAAAGCTTTTGTTGCTTTATTTGAGGGGCTTGACCATCATGATCATAATAGCTTTGGTGGCGTAGTTGGTAGCAAGCTAAACTGCTGTGTCCAAGATAGCGGGTTCAAACCCGGCCGAAGTCATCGGATTTTTAAGAGCGTTAAAATCCTTCAGTATGCCCTCCTTCGGAGGGGAAGTAAAGCCGGCAGTCCCATGTCATAGATTTATGGCATGTAAAAGATCCTGTGTGAAGCTAAATTTCTAGGTTAGATTTCGTTGGAACGCTCTATCAAAGTTCCAACGTTCACCACTAGGTATCAGTGACAATCAGTAGTGAAAGTTGGAACTACTTGAAATTGAACGGGACTTGTAGCTCATCACATGGGTGTCCGCTCGAAGTAGCTACAGCCTCTGGCTAGCTGACCATGACCTCGGACACTCCCGGCACTAATAGACATACGAAAAATAAAAAAAATAGTTCCGTGAAGAACTAAAGCCTATTTTCATATAACCTACTTAGGCCTATGTTAATTGCCACCATCAACATACAAATTTCAGTTTGCTGTAATAGATTCGTAGATATTGAGAACCTACTGAATATTTCGGATGGTCGCCATGTTGGATTTTTTTATACATAGGTTGGTTTTTTAGTTTTGGCACCTTAGTTATAACTGGATTAATAACTCACTTAGATGGTTCCAAGTTTCACAAGCCCTCGATGTAGTCCCCACCGTTGCGTACAACGTGTTCCCAGCGATGCGGAAGTCGTTCGATCCCGTCGGCACTGCCCAATCTATTGATTGTACGAAGAGAGCGCTCGGCAGCCTGCTTCCCGCGCATTGTCATCTTCATCTTTGGGATGAGATCATAGTCGCAGGGACTGATGTCGGGTGAATATGGGGGGTGATAGAGGACCTCCCAGACCCAGCGATCCAACAATGCTGACTCAACGCCTGCTGTGTGTGCCCTAGCATTGCCATGCAGAACAATGGGCGGTGTAACCATGTGGTGGCGCCGTTTCCTTCTCAGAGCTCCTCGGAGATGGTCTTGCAGAAACGAACAATAGTACGCCGCATTAACGGTTTGCCCTCGGGGAACAGAATGGCAGCGCTTCCGTACCATTGAAGACGTTAAGCAGGCTGCCGGGCGCTCTCTTCGTACTATCAATAGATTGGGCAGTGCCATCGGGATCCAACGACTTCCGCATCGCTGGGAACACGTTTTACGCAACGGTGGGGACTACATCGAGGGCCTGTGAAACTTGGAACCATCTAAGTGAGTTATTAATCCAGTTATAACTAAGGTGCCAAAACTAAAAAACCAACCCATGTATGTAGGTCCTAGAGTTATGTACTGTTACATGGCGAGATCGGACGTTCGAATCTGGGCGCAGCAGCAACTATCCTGAACCTGGTATTTTCAAGTTTTTTCACCTCCTCTGGATAGTACCTTATTTCATCCCGTGGCACCTACCATATCTCTATCCCTAATACAGCTACACTAGTTCAGCCGTTACAGGTACACTGGTTATCAGACAAGCTAAACACACACTCAAGTGCACGGAAGTCTCAAGTCCCTAAAATCAATTAAAATCAACAAAAGTCAACTTATTTTGCCTTCTCACGTATTAGAGCTATACATATTATACGAATATTCGTCATTTAGAAATTCGAATGATTTATTTGATTATTCGAACAATGTGGGTGTCCAAGTACTCAAGTATTTTGAACAGTCGATTATTGAAATAGAAGGGCTTCGATGGCGTAGTCGGTAGCATTCTGAACTGCTATGCCCAAGATCGCGGGTTCAAACCCGGCCGAAGTCGTCGCATTCTTAAGGGCATTAATATCCTTCAGTATGCCTTCCTTCGGAGGGGAAGTAAAGCCGGCGGGCCCATGTCATAGATTAATGGCAGGTAAAAGAACCTACCACTACAATTGGTTGTGTAGCTAAATTTGTAGGTTATATTTGAAGACCCCACGGAAAGAACCGGATAAGTCCAGTCTTCTCAGAATTGAGTTTATAGCGCATTCTGTGGTACGTCACCGAGATACAGAAGTTTTCATTTTTAGTGGAAACTAGCTGAAGTACCCGTGCTTCGCTACGCGTCATAAATAAATTAAAATGTGAAGGTGACAGTTAAAACAGGGGATAGGCGAGGTGCTGCGCAGAGGGAGATTAAGGATGGAACATTTTGTCCAACTACACGGCTCGGCGTTGACCGTGTTTTATAGCACAAATTTAGATTTTACTCGCTAACAGATGCAGATACCTTTCGGATAGAAAATGTAATTTTAAACCTCGCATATGCCATCAAAAGTTTGCTATTTCTTAGCGTTCTCTTTTTATTTGAAATGGAAATATGAAAGTTTGAAACCAAAGGGTGTAGTGACGTCACTAAAATGGTCGCCATTTTAAATAGTGCAAAGTATTGAAATCAAAAGTAACCTATATGTTAACCAGGTAAATCAGCTACTTCCATGTAAAATTCACGTAAATCGGACCAGTGGTACTTGCGAGATTGAGTAATACACAGTCACACACCATCTCAATTTTAGCCTCGCTTCACTCGCGTCATAGTCGTATCATATTGTTTTTCAATAAAATGCAGGTTTAACCCCGTTAACACCCCTTTAGAACCTGAATACCCAAAAATCCCTCCTTAGTAGACGTTTTCGACACACAACAAACATTTCCCCAAAATATCATTCTTCTATCTTTAATAGTTTAGGTTGGTCGATGAGAGCAAACATCCAAAAATCCTTCCTTAGTGGACGTTTTTCTTCCAGAAGTTCACCCCTCCCCATATGCCCCTTAAATTGCATTTATGAAAACACGGTCGAACACCTATTTATTTTATTTATTTATTCATTTATTTATTTATTTATTTATTTATTTATTTATTTTTAAGCTGATAGATTTCCTCCGAGTTTCAGACTCCTCCCTAAGTCGTTTAAGAGATACACGCTCAGTTAGGAATCTTTCAACCCCCACTTTTCATCCCTTTCACCTCATAATATACACTACATCGAAAAACCATTGGACATGTGTCAGCTTATTTTTAATGATTAGTATATGTGCCAAGTATCACATCCCCAAATGAAACCACTCGTGAGATATTGTTATTCAATGGAAAGCACGTTTACCCCCTTAACACCTCTTTAGAACCTGAATATCCAAAACTCTTTCCTTAGTGGACGTTTTCGACATAGAACGAACATATCCCCAAAATGTCATGTTTCTAACTTCAATAATTTTGGCTGGGCGATGATGAGTAAGTGAGTCAGTCAGGACATTTTCTTTCATTTATTTTTGAAAATTTCACCCGTCCCCATGAACCCCGTAAATTGGATTTATGAAAGAAACGGTCAAACACCTATTTACTTATTTAAAGCTGTTTTCCCCCTGAGTTTGATGAGTGAGTAAGTGAGTCAATCAGTTAGGACACTTTCTTTCCTGTTTTTTTCCCCCAGAATTTCACCCCTCTCCAAGGGCCCCTTAAATTGGATTTATGAAAAAACTTGTATTTTAAGCTGTTTTTTCCCACCGAATTTCAAACTTCACGCCTATGTCGTTTCAGAGATACACGCTCCGTCAAGAATCCCTCAACCCCCAATTTTCACCCCTTTCACCTCATAATATACACCACATCGATAAACCCTTAGACATATGTCTGATTATTTTTAATGATTAGTTTATATACCGAATATCACATCCCCAAACAAACAACTCATGAGATATCGTTATTCAATGAAATGCACGTTTACCCCCTTGACACGTCCCTAAAACCCGAATAAACAAATATCATTCCTTAGTTAACGTTTTCGACATACAGCGAACATATTCCCTAAATTTCATGTTTCCAACTTTAATAGTTTTCGCTGGGCGTGATGAGTGAGTGAGTCAGACAGGACATTTTCTTTCATTTATTTTACCAGAATTTCACCCCTCCCCATGGGCCCCTTAAATTGGATTGATTAAAAAACGCTTGAACACCAATTAACTTATTTCTTAAGCTGTCCTTTTCCCCTGAGTCAGTCGGTTAGGACATTTTCTCTCCTTTTTTTCCCCAGAATTTTACCCCACCCCATTGGCCCCTTAAATTAATTTATGAAAAAAAACAGTCGAAAACCGATTTACTTACTTTTTAAGCTGATTTTTTTTTCGCTGAGTTTCAAATTTATCGCCTATGTCGTTTAAGAGATAGGCCTACACGCTCCATTAGGAATCCTTCAACCCCCACTTTTCTGCCCTTTCACCTCATAATAATACACCACATCGAAAAACGCTTAGACACATGTCTGCGTATTTTTAATGATTAGTTTATATGCCGAGTATCACATCCACAAATGAAACCACTAGTGAGATATTGATATTCAATGAAATGCAGGTTTAACCCCCTTAAGACCCCTTTAGAACCCGAATATCCAAAAAACCTCCCTTAGTGTACGGTTTTGACATACAACGAACATATCCCCGAAATGTCATGTTTCTAACTTCAATATTTTTGGCTGGGCGATGATGAGTGAGTGAATGAGTCAGGACATTTCCTTTCAATTTTTTTTTCTTCAGAATTTCACCCCTCCCGATGAACCCCTTCAATTTGATTGAAAAACAAACTGTCGAAAAGCTATTTACTTACTTTAAAGCAGTATTTTCCCCTGAGTTTGATGAGTGAGTCAGTCAGTCAATCAGTTAGGACACTTTCTTTCCTGTCCCCCCCCCCCGAATTTCACCCCTCCCCATGGGCCCCTTAAATTGGATTTATGGAAAAGCGGTCAAACACATATTTACTTATTTTTATGCTGATTTTTTTTCCGCTGAGAATCAAACTCCACGCCTATGTCGTTTAAGAGATACACGCTCCGTTAGGAATCTTTCAATCCCCACTTTTCACCCCTTTAACCTCTTAAACACATCGAAAAAACCCTCAGACACGTGTCTTGTTACTTTTTAATGATAAGTTTATATGCCGTGTATCACAACCCCCAATCAAACCAATCGGGAGATATTGTTATTCAATGAAATGCAGGTTTAACCCCCTTTAGAACCTGAATATCCGAAAATCCTCCCTTAGTAGACGGTTTTGACATACAATGAACATATCCCCAAAACTGTCATGTTTCTAACTTCAATAATTTTGGCTCGGCGATGATGAGTGAGTGAGTAAGTGAGTGAGTCTGGACATTTTCTTTCAATTTTCTTTTTTCAGAATTTCACCCCTCCCCATGAACAACTTAAATTTGATTTATGAAAAAAAAACTGTCCAACAGCTATTTACTTACTTTAAAGCAGTTTTTCCCCCCTGAGTTTGATGAGTGAGCCAGTCAGTCAATCAGTTAGGACACTTTCTTTCCTGTCCCCCCCCCCCCAAGAATTTCATCTCTCCCCATGGGCCCCTTAAATTGGATTTATGAAAAAACTGTCAAACACATATTTACTTCTTTTTTATGTTGATTTTATTTTCGCTGTGTTTCAAACTCCTCGTCTATGTCATTTAAGAGACACACGCTCCGTTAAGAATCTCTTAATCCCCACTTTTCACCCCTTTCACCTCATAATATACACCACATCGAAAAACCCTCAGACACATGTCTTCTTATTTTTTTAATGATGAGTTTATATGCCGAGTATCACATCCCCCCCATGAAACCAATCGGGAGATATTGCTATTCAATTAAATGCAGGTCTACCCCCTTAACACCCCTTTAGAACCTGAATAGCCAAAATTTCTCTCTTAGTGGGCATTTGCGGCCCTTGAGGAAGCTGCATACCAGATTTCATTCCAATCCGTTCGGTGGTTTCTGAGATTTCGTGATGAATAAATGAATGAGTGAGTGAGTGAGTGAGTGGTATTTGACAAATATATAGTAGAAAGAAGATAGTGTCAAGTCTTTGTTATGCTAAACTCGATTGACAGTGCTGTGTGAGCAGTTGAGTAACTAACGGGATTTCAAGTAAAGATCCTCATTTTCTATACCGGTAGTGCAGAGCGCAATTGGCATCCAGACGGCCGTGTCTCGACTTGAGCTATGTTGCCATGGAAACTATCTGCCTTGCCATTCCTTCATGAATATATTTTATGATTTGATTAGCCTGTTTTTGAGTGAAAAAAGGGCCGAAATCAGAAGAATGAGAAAGACTATCGAAAATTCATGTAGCCAGCGGTTCCTTCTGGGTCCTAAACTATGTGTATGCAAAATATGGTTGAGATTGGTGGAACGGTGTAGATTTGTATACGGAACCAACATATATACATACATACATACATACATACATACAGACTTTCACTTTTATATATTAGATGGAAAGAACGTCCCATATCCTCTCACTTTTCCACAATTTAACTTTAGTTGCTATTTGTATTACATGTACTGTTACTTCCTTTATAAAAAATAAATTTGGCAAAATACACGGGGTGTTTTAAATGCTTCTTGTTAATGTTGAAAGTTTAAATTGGTTCTCGTGAAAAATTTACATAATATGACTTACCCCGTTTTTCCCGTGGAGTCTTCATTTGGCTAGTTACAAACGCTCTATCAAGTTCCAAAGTTCGACGCTAGGTGTTAGTGACGGTAGCATCTGTTAGCAAAAGTTGGAACTACTTGAAATTTAACTTGCTGTGAGCCCTCGGTCATTCAATCAAAGAAAAACCATCTATGGGCATTGGTTGCAATTTTTGTTTTGCTTGTTGGTATTCCGGTGCTATGGTTTTATTTATCGACTGTCATTGTTGCTTTGTAGTTCAGTATTTGTTCTTGAGTTTACATATTGAAGTTTTGTCATTTTCAGATAGTGAGTGGAGCCGTGGACGCTAGAGAATGGAGAGACAGGTGGATAAATCGGAACATTTCAGACATATTCTCCTCTTTGAATTCAATAGAGGGACGAAAGCAGCGAAGGCGGCCAGAAACATTTGCGCCGTGTATGGGGACAATGCTATTTGATGAAGATCGTTCAAACGCATTAATTCTCAATGATACACTCAGTGTATACGAGAACTGGTAAATGTGATGAACTCGGATCATTTCACCATTGTGTGGCATTTGCATTCAAAGGGCAAGGTACAAACAACCGGTGTATGGGTACCGCATGCTCTTAGCCAAAATAATAATAATAAGAAAAAAAACGAACCTTACAGTTTTTTTTAGCGTATGGCTTTTAGTGCCGGGAGTGTCCGAGGACATGTTCGGCTCGCCAGTTTTGTAGCTGCTTCGAGACGGACACCCAATGGGTGAGCTACAAGTACCGTTGGGGAGGGAAGGAGGGAAGTTGGAATGTAAGGACGAGGAGATGGAAGGTAGCGGCTGTGGCCTATAGTTAGGGACCAACCCCGGCATTTGCCTGGAAGGAAGATGGGAAACCACAGAAGACCATCTTCAAGGTTGCCGGCGGGGTATTCGAACCTCCTCGCCTCACGGATGTGAGCGACTGCCATCAGTCATGCCGTAACCACCACGGCTAACTCACCCGGTAACCTTACAGTAGTTGCGTATGATGTGTAACATCTGACATGTTATCCTACCTTGAAGTTGTTACCGGTTTTATTATCCGTGACATTCATCAACACACAAAAAGTCTTTTTTATTTTTCCCCCTCTCATAGTTCATAACAATTCCAAGACTCTCTTCACTGCCTACTTGACATTTCTACTCTCGCACTGCCTTCTTGATACTATACTGTTAAATCACTCTCCTGCCAGTAACTAAGTTACGTTAACAGAGACTGACTTTTTTTTTCATTGCCTACTTGGTATTTCTACTCTCACACTGCCTTCTTGTTACTCTGCTGTTACAAAGTAATCCGCTGCTAAAGCAGCCTGGAAGGATGCGATCCAACTGGCAGTGCGTTTTACACACTTCCGTCCGATCCACTTCCGTTCCATTTTTCAAAACCACTCCCACAAAAATATCCAGCAACCGAGTGGAAAGATGTTACACATCAAAAATTAGCGGGAGGTCATATGTGCATCTCTGCTTGCTCGTTATCGATTGGCTCGTGAACAACATCGACTATTCTTATCCTGTATCGTTACTGATGACGAGAAATGGTGTATTTACGCTAACATAAGGAGATGTAAGGAATGGTTAAGCCCAAACAAACAAGCAACTCCCCGTACAAAGACCTGCGCGCGTCCACAAAATATAATGTTATGCATCTGGTGGAACACCAACGCGACGGTGTGCTGTACTACGAATTGCTTCCCCGAGGTGAAACCAAAACTGCTGACATTTATTGCATACAACTGAGATGTCTTGTAGATGCAGTCCAAGAAAAACAACCAGCAAGACTGCGTGAAGTTATGCTTCTTCATGATAACGCCCGCCCGCACTCTGCTTCTTTGGTAAAAACACTATACAGCAGTTGAGCTGGGAAATCATTCCGCACTCACCTTATTCGCCCGATTTTGCCCATCACCATTTCCGCTCTCTATCGAACAACCTTCAAGGAACTTTCTTTCCGTATGAAGATGCGCTCCGAACATGGCTTGACGAATTCTTGAACTCAAGACCACGTGATATCAACAGGCGCAGAACCGAAAAATTACTACCGTTTTGGCAGACTGTTGTAGATAGTGAGGGAGAATATGTTACTAATGATTAACTTCTCTCTTATGTATATCTGATGTTTTTAATAAACTTATATACTTGATGTGGATAAACTTATGGAAAACGCTAGGGATTTATGCACCAAACTAAATTACTAAAATAAATCGGACAGTTCAAATATTTGAGTTATTCGAAGATTCTAAGTACCCGAACATTGTAGACTACCTTTCAAAACAAGTGCCACTTGTTATCTGTTTCTTTCCTTCATTCTCTTATCTTGGTTTCTTAGTTTATTACAATTTGTTCGAGCATTTGATTGACTGAATAGTCGGGTTATTTCACTATACGAATATTTCGAAATTCTAATAAGTTGGAATTTCTAATACTTTGAATAATCGAATGTGTAATTAATTCAAATGGAAGAACTATTCGCATGTTCGAATCAAATATTCGTGTTTGAAATTATTCTAAATTATTATCACGTATGTTCTGAATTTGTCGCCTCCGTGGCGTACTGGTCAGCATGCTTAGCTGCCACCCCGGAGGTCCGCGGTTCGATTCCCGGCTCTGCCACGCAATTTGAAGAAGTGGTATGAGGACTAGAACGGGGGTCTACTCAGCCTCAGGTGGTCCAAATGAGTAGAGAGGGTTCGATTCTCACCTCGGCCATCCTCGAAGTGGTTTTCCGTGGTATCCCACTTCGTCCTCAGTCAAATGCCGCGATGTTACCTAGCGTAAGGCCATGGCCGCCTCCTTCCATCTTCCTTGATTATCCCTCCCAATCTTGTCATCCCTTCCCATCCCTCATAAGGACCTTGTTCGCTTTCCAGGTGAAACCGCCTGGGCGAGGTGCTCGTCCCATCTCCCCAGTTGTATCTCCCGAGTCGATGTTTCAAGCTCCAGGACACTGCCCTGGAGGCAGTAAAGGTGGGATCTCTCGCTGAGTCCGAGGGGATGGTAAACCGACTAAAAATAAAATGTTCTGATTTCATACAGAGTTTTGTTTATGAAGTCTCTCTGTCTTTAAGGCAAGTTGCTATCGCTGCAACTCATTACATACCGATATCTGGGTCGAGTCTTGTCATGAAGTCTTAGCAGACAAACTTCAATAACTTCATATTGTTCTGTCTGTTGTAGAACTGCATTAGATGTTGAGCCATTTTCACTATTTGGTTATGTGCATAATGTAATGCGATGTATAATGAGAATATCAATTTCAATTCAGTTTATAAGACGTAGCAGATATTGTGAGTGAGAAAACGACATCGCAGTTATCGCGAGTGTGTAAAGTGTATTAGAGTCAAAGAATACTTTCCCGTGTGTGTTGCGAGTTTCTGTTAGCTGTCCCAAGTTAGGCTCATCAGTGGGCTTTCGGTACACCTTCCTTGGGCCACCTTGCACTACGTCATATATATGAAGACATCGTACTTTTTTAACCAAGGAACTAAAATATCCTTTAGCATAATCTCTTTACTCCTCCAGCATGTGATATTATTACTAAAGCCTATGGATTTGAAACCGTGGTCCTTCGGCTGTATGCAGCCCTCTGAACAAATTCGTGCGAACCACATATCTAAAATAGTATTCAAAGTGATGCTGTTTGTTCCATTGATATGTTTATTAAGCACTACCAAAAACAGCCGCCTTTTGTGATCTCGGATTTTGTATTGATAACCCAGATCCATAGGCCTTGCATTTGATTCTATGTTATAACAATGCATTAAATGATTCTTGTTGTTTCTTTGATCAGCTTGGGCATCGTGTTCATTCAGCTTCATACACTTTTGTGTATATTTATACAGTATACCGGGTGGTCCACCAGCCCCTTGTGATCCAGTTGTATGCATCCCGTCACATATACTACAATTATTCTGAAACACATCGGTCCCTCTCCCTAAACCAGGGTAACACAACGAGATGTGTGTTTACGGGCTAGAAGACAGCAGGAACCGTGTGCACCACTATTAATTAAGTATGGGTATCTCGAAAGAACCCATAAAACGAGCACAGATACGCAGAACACGTACATCAAAAACAGGAGGTGCACGCACAGACCGAAAGCAGGTATTGTATAGACTGGGTAGTGCGCGATACAGGTCAAGCGTCACAGTAGCTCACATGGCAAGCGCACGGTACGATGTGTGATATATGACTGTGCTTGAGGGTTCAAAGTTTCAAGTCCCATGCAATTTTTTTAAACATGCAGTTGCCTGGGATATGGCAAGGTTATATACTTAATAGTTGTTCACATGCTGATTTCTTTATTTGGCCCTGAAAAGGGCCGTTGGTATGGAGCTGGGTTGATAGAGGCCAGGAAAGATGTGACAGGATTTCAGTTATCCATGGTGTTTAACGCAGCACCTGCTCAAAGTGACGTCCTCCGTGGTCGATACATGGCTGCGCGCGATGTTGTAAGGACCGTCTCACTCGTTGCAACAACTCTAGCGAGATGTTTCGGAATGCCTTGGTGATAAGCTGTGTAAGATGACCAGGACCGGCCAGCTCCTGTGCATACACCAGTTGTTTTACATGGCTACGCAGGAAAAATCCAGGGGTGTAAGATCGGGCGATCTGGCGGCCCATGGGACAGGTCCTCCCCGTCCTATCCATTTATCAGAATATGTCGCATAGCCTATCTCCGACATGATGAAACCACATCCTGCTGCGATCAAGGAGTGGCACGTGTTCCAAAAACGCTGGTAGTTCATCTTGGAGAAACCGCAGATAGTGTTGTCCCGTCTGATGGCCCTTAAAGAAATGAGGACCGAGGTGATCAGCCATGATGCCACATACGCCCCACTGTACATGAAAAGCTGTCTGTCGCACCCAATGGAGATTATCCACACTCCAGTAATGCATATTATGGTGATAAACGGTTTCGTTGTTGTGGAATCGTGCTTCGTCCGTAAATAAGATGGTCGCTAGAAAATCAGGATCATTGTCCACATGCTGTAGGATCCATTAACTGAACGCCACTCGGGCATCGAAGTCATGCCCATGGAGCTCCTGGTGTAAGTGAAGATGGTACGGGTGAAAACGGTGGGTATGCAACATCCGCATAACAGACATTCGACTGATGTCCGTCTCCGGCACACTGACCCGTGTGCTAATATGAGGGTTACGCCGGATAGCGTCAAAGACAACCTCCTCATTGTGAGCAGACGTCACGCGATGATCTCGAACAGGCCATCCTCTTCCCAGGCATGCAGTATTCCGCAGGCATCTTTCCACACTCCAAAATGCCATGCCTGTCGGTTGTCGTCTATCCGTGTAGCGTTCTTGGTGCAGACGTTGTGCCTGCTATGCATTCTGTCGAGCTTCTCCATAGATAAGTAACATATCCACATACTCGTCGCTGGAATACATCTCGAGGCAGTGAATAAGCTTTGTGTTGTGAATTGCTTCGATGGAGGGAAGTTCGCGCAGCTACCTGCCATCGGATGTTGTTATCGTTCCAAAGGGGCACACATTGCCCTACTTGTGGTCTACGAAGATCGGAAAATGTACGACGTAGCTAACTGGTTGCCTGTGCTCTAATCGGAGACCACCACCTCCTCATTCTCGTCCAACCCAGCATCATAGCTTATGGAATGATACATACGGTCTTTCTTCATCTTTCTTTTTTGATCTCTTAACCTCTAAGCACGCCTTCACCCTCGAACTCCGCGAGGGATCAGTCCTCTGCCGTCACATTCCAGGACGGTGTCTTGGCGCTAAACACACCTTGTCAGCAGATACAACTGGGGATGGTGACAAGCCAATCATCCAGGCGACCACGAACTTGGGTCTAATGAACGAAAGGCCAGCGAAGGGAATGGGAGGAAAGACGGCCGTAGACCTGTTGAAAGGAACCATCCATGGAGGAGAAGTGGGAAACCACGGAAAAACACTTCCTGGATGGCTGAGGCAGGAAGAGAACCTGCCTCTACTCAGTTTGTGAGCTCCATGAGGCTGAGTGAACCCCTTTCCATCCCTCAGACCGGAATTAAATTTCGTGGCAGAGCTGAGAATCGAACCCGGGCCTCCCTGTAAAGTACGGAAGCGCGCCATTTGTTACTCTGAGGTCAGGCACTCTTTCGCTGTCAACGGTCTTGGCGCGACCACTGCTCAACGCTGCATTAGCCGAGAGCTGCATTCCCCTTGCCAATTGATAGTTCCGTTGTCTTTAACTACTACAGAAACACACGCAACTCGTTGATACTAATAATCAAAAGGCAATTAATTTACAGAATCAATGATAGTTTTAAAAAATCAGCACAGAATGAACACGCACTGTGAATACGTCCCCTCCGTTCCTTCTAAAAAATAAAGAAAATAAAACATGAAGGCATGGCAGCCGAGGAGAAACGAACCCGGGACCACCGTGGCACCGCGCCTCGACGCAATGCTGTCGATTAACGCAGCGTTGAGCGGTGGTCCCGCCAAGACCGTTGACAGCGAAATAGTGCCTGACCTCAGAGTAACACATGGGACGCTTCCCTACTTTACAGGGGCGGAGGGCCTGAAACAAACCTGTTTTCTGGGGTTAGGAGGCCATTCCGACCCCAGGTTCCCTATCTCAAATTGATCCTATACCCATCCCCAACACACCCCTTAAGGGTACTCAAGTACATAAATGACACCCTGTATATTGTTGTACCCCTAGGGTACGCCACCATCATCCCCTAATACTAAAATCCCCGACAATTCCAAATGCCAAACACTTACTTTAGAAATCTACAAATACAGTTACAGAATTATAAAACCAATAAATTATCACCTCTATGAACTCAAGTAGCCTCGTGTCCCAGCCAACGGCCCTAGGGAGGACTATGACTTAGGATAAATGTGCGGATTCCGCAGACGTAGCATGAGGCGTCTATAAGAACTCCGGAAGGTCATGCCCCCGGATCAGTCTGTCTAAGTGGTACCTACGTGACGAACCGCTGCCGCTAGCTGAAGGGTAAGTGTCTCAAGCGATCACTAAACGCACAATCACCCATCCCCTTGTGCTTGGACTGTAATAATTATCTATTTCTATTAACTGAACTGCTATTTGCAAGCGTACCTCAAAATCGAGGTACACATTAAATTTAAACATAATAGAAGTCACTGGTCGTTTCCTTTATTTAATTAGCTGATAAGATCCTACCCTCTAAGCTCCCCAAATAGGTAGGATCTAGAATTAGCACTATTACTTAATTGTTTGGTGACGTCAGCAGAGCGTCACAGCACAGCGCTGACCGCAGCAGGCTCCCTCTCAGTTCGCCTGCTCACGACTTGCAGCAGACCGCGTGATACCGCTATCGCGCACAGCGTAATAATTAAATTATCCTTCCTTACACACCCTCACCCGGAACTCCCCCGACAAGCAGTACATTGGGGAGTTCTCCTTGCAGATCGTACTGACGATCGCAAACCACTAGATAATCCATACCTCTTACAAGTAATTGCCAAGCTTTCCCCCTAATCACACTTATTTCATCCCTTAGGTTAATTCTTTGTACAGGCAACCCTCACAGGTGCCTTACAAATGGTGGAAGCGCTAGGTACCGCGACGTTGTCTTAAAACAACGCCTAAAGGAGTACAGACAACGTATTCCGCGGAAAAGATCCCTAGAACCTAAAACCTCTGTCTAGCCAAGCAAACGCCACCCAAAATTGGGAAAATTTTTGAAGTGAGGGTCCAGTAAGATTTTTGTATCCACCCAGACCCGCCCTAATAGAGAATACATTCATTAACGCCACACTTACATAATAATCAGCCACTTAAAACCCCAAATTTGCTACGCCCATACCACATAATTAATAGGGGTCACGTTATTTCGTTACCCACCCAGTTCGGTCCCCGGTACCTTAGATAGTATTGTAATAATAATATTTCATTTACTACCCCCCATAGAATAGGGAGAAGGTTACACTTAGTTAGATATAATACTACCCCACCAGCTTAAAAAGCCCATAGGAATCCATATCAGTATCAAACTAGGAACAATTATTTTACACTAGCCTTTCACGATCCCCTTGAACGTTTACAACCACTTGATAAGTCCTTTTACACCATGGCACCTCATGCCGAAACACCTAATTCACAAGGGAGGGTGTACCATAGTCACACAAATAGGGATTCCGAACTATTCTTTTACGAATCCGACAGCGCCGAATGCTAAAGGTGCAATTCCGCATACAAACAATACAGGCAAGGGTAATTGCGGCACAGACTAAGTACATCCGCACCCCCACCGATAGGCGTAAGACACTCCTCGCCCGGGCGCACCGAAATTTACACACGATACACAGGGCACTACAGGAAAAACACACAAAATCACTGAGGATACATAACAAAATGGATAGGGTCTATGGTCACCTCAATCATACCGCAACCCTCCAACACATTAGGGTGCTATATGCGAGGTTGGATAACCATTTCGCACAGCTCATTGCCGAATATAGGCGGCTGAGCGCCCAGTTGATACAAATATACCAAATTCCATCCCAATAGGAAATACAGCGAGCATTATCGGTAAAATTTTTGCCACACACAATAGCGTGCTCAGCATAAACCAATAGCTGCATACATTTGCGCCCCGTTGGACAAATAGTTAAATCCACGCAGCTATACTGCCCCTTATCACACCTCAAAGTGAATACTGCCACCACAACAGTAACGGAACAGGCCAGGGCGATTACCCTGCAATACGCCGAAATATGGCAACGTTTCCGTCAGCTCCAGGCACACTTTTTTATTTGAGCTGTTAACACATCCACCTACCCCAATGGAAGCGGTCAGTACAGGCATTTCACCAAAAATGGCCAGCACATACATTCCCCTATTGCCCACTCCTATTAGGAAGGGGACTGCCGTGGCCATGCCACATCCGCAGCCCGCCATGGGAAACGAGGCACACGTGAACACAGTCCCACCGCCACATAATGGCATTTCCATCCCCACGCTTCCATTATGCCCTAGGACCTTAGCGCCTATTCCGGCCAGCAACAGTCCTAAGGCACGCCGAAAAGCCATATTAATTTACCGCCCCATTCCGGTAACACTCCCGTAAATGGAAGGTAGAACACACAAGACTAAAAACACCCTTTTCCAAACGCCCCGCACGGAAAATGCATCCCTTGAGTGGATACCAGGTGCTAAGGCCGCTTTGGCAATCTGAGGGAGACGATGCCATTATTTGCGATAGATAACATCCGAAATTGCCAATATAAAACCCACACATCTTTCGTTTATATTCTTAAATAATTAGAGGTACGCTGAATTATAATACCAGTCAACGAGACCACGAGATAGCTTTACGCATAATATAACTCACTTCCAAAGCCTATTTTCCTTTTGCACACAACATTTAGGTGTAAGTCGAGAATAAGAAAAGTCGAGGCAAGCTCCGCCTGCAGCAGTCCCACGTAGGCTATCTCCACGTTTCCCCAGTCCCCAGAGCCACGAGAAACGAAAGCATTAGGTCATCAGTATAAGGCATTAACATATATTTTTCCCACACATATGTCAAACCTAGGACCGTACGAATCAAACAAGTGCCCAATGCGCTATGGCTTATAGTAGCCATGCTTACAACTAGCAGTCACCGACAGCTCCCCACAGTGCATGATACGAACCTTAATTATAAGTTTGCATGTTTAGTTATAAATAATATAATAATGTATACCATGTTATATTTATTGTGTCCTATGTCTTTCTAGGATTATGAATTCTGTTCGCTCACACTAGTTTAAGACAGGTGAGTTAGCCGAGGTCGTTACGGCATGACTGCTGGCAGTCGCTCACTTCCGGGAGGCGAGGAGGTTCGAATCCCCCCGCCGGCAACCTTGAAGATGGTCTTCTGTGGTTTCCCATCTTCCTTCCAGGCAAATGCCGGGGTTAGTCCCCAAGTATAGGCCACAGCCGCTACCTTCCAATTCCTAGCTCTTACATTCCAACTTCCCCTCCCCCCCCCCCTACGGTACTTGTAGCTCACCCATTGGGTGTCCGTCTCGAAGCAGCTACAAAACTGGCGAGCCGAACATGTCCTCGGACACTCCCGGCACTAAAAGCCATACGCAAAAAAAAGTTTAAGACAGGTCAAGGCTAGATATTTATTTAGTAGTCACATGTACATCATATTCCCCTTAAGTCCCCATGAACACGATACGCCACATAAGCATTGGCAATAGCGCCAATTGCACTATGGCATCTAGTAACCACAGTCTGAAACAGAGGTCAACACCAATCCCGGTTTGGCCCCGCACCATAAGTAGTCTTCAGTTGCAGAATTCCAAATAGGAGATGCCGACTTAACATTATTAATAATAGTTCCATATTTATAATATGTACAGTGCAGGTATGTCTTTACAGGTAATATATTGTAGACAAGGCCTTGCATATGTAATACACATTGCTCAGCAAGCGAGGTCAATCCTCTGCCCCGACATACGGAAGTAACTAGAGCCGTAATGCTCAGTAAGTAATACACGACCCATGCATAGCAACAGCTCTTTCCGACCAGTCACGTAGACTACCACGCTCATACATGGCCGTGCGTAACACGGGCCATTCACCCAAATGGAGGGCACATAGCAAACCACGGAAAGATTTCTTTACCATAGAAAGATATCTGAACACTTCATATTCATACAAGCTTATACAGAACGCACATTTTAACCTACTTAAACGCACATAGATTTCCATACACGGTCACGAGCATTAGGCGACCGACTGAAGATCAAATCACCTGTCACAAGGGACGATACAGTAACGTACCCTTCCCCCACAAATATACTCACAGCACACAGTTGATAAGCACCAATATATAACTTAATTGTTTATATATATATATATATACCTTCGGTAGCGACCGATAACAAATTCCGACAGATGTAATAAATAATAGGCGCATACATACATTCCCCATAACACTAGAGGGACTAACACTCCCATGGCTAATGACCACATTTAGGAGATTAGTAAACAAAATTTTTACTTGGACAACTTTGGAAAGTGCACGGATTCCAACAGTCACCCCATATTAAGGCGGGATGACAGGTCAATACGATACATTATCACGGAATAGGCCAATAAGTTTATACATATGGCAAAACATAATACATTACGGAACATACAACACAATTTCTATAGGGAACGCCATTACTCCAGCAGTAGCGAAAGCACATACAGAGTTACAGACAACACAATAACACAGGTTAGCCGCAGTGCATACACACAATGGCCTAACATCTACAAGAACACAGGTTAGCGGCCTTTCGCCAATGGAACGCAATACCCCTACACTTACGCAGATTAGCGACCATTCGCAAAGGCATAGAAGTAGACATACAACAACACAGGTTAGCGGCTCTCCCTACAGGCCAAAGCAGATTAACACTCATCACATGGTGTAGCGACATTCGGTATAATTCCGCACACAATTGCGCTAGTACACAGGTGGATTACTACCACTATAGCCAATAGGATTTGATACAATCACACAGGTTATCATACCGTCACAGCATAAGCCTATATAGGTCAGATGAAGAAACAGTTAAGAAACACTGGGAATAAGGTTGACTTATACTTACGCATATTACATATCCCATACACTGCAATCCAAGAGATGTTCTTTAATACATATCAATCACTTCACATACTAAGTGCTGCAAACTGCACATAGACAGTGAGTCGCGCTCTGCATACAATGCCGGATGCGAGAACTGCGCACACAGCTTCTCGACACACGAGACGCCGAAACTCCAAAACTCACACGTTATATACAGCACTCATGACGTTATCAAATACTCCTTTTCATATATGTTTTCTCCTTGCATGGGATCTTTAATTTATATTTCTAGTTAACAGTGGCATTCACCACCAAGTACCGTCATAAAGACAGACAAAATGAACAGTTTTCTCAAAAGGCGATTTCCATATTAAGCCGACGGAGTAGGGAACTCATTTAAATTACAATTATAATTATAATCATCTCATCCTAGCCGACGACCGATTGGAATCCTAGAAATATCTAGGGGATTGGGGTATTCCTCTAACATTCGACGTAGGAAACCATTTATCATCCTTACGCTAAGTACAAACTGTTCATAATGATCTACTATATGACGAAATGATATTCGTAATTTCATAAGTAATTTCATAATTTCATAAGTGCCACATGGCTCCAATAGGACCACAAGTCCTTAGGTTATATAGATCCCCTTTAATTCACATCTACACAGTAGATACACACTTAGCGTTAAAATCATAAGTTGGCCACATTAAACTTACATATTTTCGTTTTGAGGCAACGTGACACGACATGGCACATACCTATATGTATGTCCATTAGTATCACAATAACGCCATGGCCCATAAATGTCCTAAAGTAGACCTAAGGCGTAATTAAGTCAAGGGCAGGTTGAGTCCTACCTTCCTGGGTCAAAACACTCGAGGATGCTTATCAGCCATGAGCGCATAGACATAAAAATATTCGGCACCCAATACGTTGATGGTCCATAGCTGTTCTGCGTGTCCCTAAGGCGTAATTAAGTCAAGAGCAGGTTAGATCCTACCCTCCTAGGCTCACGATAAGGAATAAGTATCGACCATAGACATAGACATGCCGAATTTTATAGATAACGATTAACAAAGGCCTAATGATTTTATTTAATATATAAAAACTAAATATCCACTTGATTCCACAAACATAAGATACGAAATAGGAATACATCATCTTCACACCAACACATTCAGTTCTGGGAATACACTGTATAGATCTCACTTCCATACAGCAGAATGCCCGGTAAATGTAGCCCATTATGCTAATGCACGGAGAGTCCAACATTGCGGAATACAATATTCACTATGAATATACATTTCACTGCACCCCGCATTTTTTTTTTATTTTCCCGAAGTAGACGGGAGTAAACCACGGAAAGACTTTTCCTACAGGGTGACACCCAACATTGCTACACCCACATGGAATCGCTACATGCGTCCACACATTCACAGTACAGTATAATACAATTTGCAAATTAAGTACAGAAAAGCTAAATAATTTTATATACACCATTTTCCATTTTCCCGCATTAAGTGGAAGTAAAACACAGAAACATTTGTCTACAGATGGACACCCAGCATATTACTGCACCCCGCATTTTTTTTTTCATTTTCCCGAAGTAAGTGGGATCAAACCACTGAAACACTTTTCTACACAGTGACACCCATAATTTTTAAAGCCACATGGAGTCGCCATATGCTTCCGGACATGCACAATACACTCCAGCATACTCCATAAATTGTATACAAGAAGCACAGTAGTTATATATATATCATTTGCCACATTTGAGTACGCTATGATGACAGCGTAATCCCATTAGAGTTCCCCAACAGAAGGACATGCGTGGTTTCCCGATACACAGACGGGAAGTCAATAGCCTACACCCAGATTACATTATACACAGGCTGTATAGCATAAGACAATGCATAAATGACAACCAATCCACTTGACACATAACACGTGTTTTTGACAAGTTCATCTAATGTATAACAACAAAGCGCCATGCTTTACACCCACTCATAGCGCCCAGGTCCAATCAGAGTAGCGCCCTGATAAACAAGAACTACTGCAGCCTGCCAGCCAATCAGCACTTTAAGTACCGCCTCGCAGTAGCCGATACCTGATACCTTCCGTATACACACGTTATCAAAAGCCACACCTCTCACGTGACGAGTAACTAGCGGGCAGCCATAATTAATATACACTCGCGCGCTGAATTTAAATGACAGTGAGAGCGAGACATAGGATTTTCGGAATATACTATACTCAGCAGGGTAAGCAAATATTTTACTTTTAGCTCACACCCTTCATCCCTCAATACTTAACACCGGGACAGCCTATTTCACGGCAGGAAGCCTGTATTATCGGTGATATTCACACAGCGCCGCGTCACACAAATACACCGTATTTTATCTTTCAGCGGGCTTTAGTATACTTTTGCCCTCGAATACACCCTTATATAGACACACCATCCAACATATGAAAACACGAGCATGTCACCGTGACCATACAAATAAACAAATCTACTTCCCAATTAGGAGGTTTTAATTTATTTTATTCGCGGTACAACGATATTGAACAAAATATTCTCTTCCAGAATTGGACGAGCAAACTCATCTACAGCGATAGCGCATTAATATTCCCCCCCCCCCACGCATTTTACCCCTCTTGAACTCCACAATTAAAACACCACATTTAGTGGAATTTCTAACCCCGTTTAACACATAGATGGCATACACATATACCATCCCCCCAACTAATAGAATGGTAATACACACTTATGGATCCCCCACATTTCCGCAGGGCGGATAGGATATTTTTTGCAGCAATAAGCCCCCTATAGGAAGGACTTGGGCCACACATATAGTGCGCTGAAATGTAACCTGGTTTAGAATATATATACATATAAGACAGAATCTCTAGCATAAGGGATCATATTATAATAATCCTATATGACCAGTTTTAGGATATATGCTTCATAGTATATAAGTCTCGAGTATATATTTTACGAGTACAGACAGCAGCCTAATATTATTATTATGGCCCCAGATGCCATATATTGCGACTAGTGCGTCCAAGCTTAAAAGCACACCTCCCTTCCAATATACATATTAACACTCTACAATTACACACTTGTACAATTGTCCCCTATTAATGCACGGCACTTGGTAATCATGCAATTACCAGGGTGTACGACATGCTATATCGCTCGTGGCTAAATGTTAATAAACATTCGGAACTTTAAAGCTAACAGCTTAGCGTCCCAGGCATAACCTGCTAACACCAGTGCATGAATTGTTTTATTTTTATAACCAACATTTTTAACCTGCATGCCACTTTAGAGCATAAATGCCACCCTACCTCCTTCAGTACGGTATCAAACAACCACGCTGAACAACCAGTTCCTAACCAATGAAATCCTCACCCACACCGGTCGAGAGATCCTGCCATTTAACGTTTCCAAACATCCCCATAGGACCACGATTCCTTGGACCTATCTTACCATCTATTTACCCGCTACTTACAAAATTCTAACATACTTACAACTGCCCATTAACACGGGAATACCTTTCCAAATCCTTAACTTACCCACTAACATGTGAGAGGGAATTATACGCAGCTGACATTAGCTGGATATGCGACAAGCCAGGCGCAACTAAAGTGCACTGTGCCACCACAGTCATCCCCCCCGTATAACTATGACACCCTACACAACACAATACTGCTTGACACACTCTTTTCATGGTTAGTGCACGAAGGTGCACTATGATAGATGTGACCCTATTTTCTAGGAGAAAATAGGTATTGGTAAGTTGTACCCAGGACCTGACAGGATATGACTTCGACGTTGACGACCGACGGGAGGTCATAGTGGTGACGTGTTAGGGTGGGCAAGCGCCTGTGTTAGAGGACGTACCTAGCCTGTCTTCCCTAGCACGGGGTCCGTTATACCCATTTTTTATGCCCTAACGTCGTCTAAGCTATACCTGCGGATGGAGGCTTGATGGTTCGATGAGGGAATTAATTACCCCCGCATCGGACAGGATACATCCTCCTTCCCAAGACAACCGACATGACTTGACGATAGTTAGCACATAAGGTTAAGTAATTTCGGCTCTATGCGCGGAGCTAGAGACCTGGTTATCACACACAGGTGAAGAAAGAAGAGGATATAATTTCCCGGGCCGAGGTATGTAACACCGATGATCTCCTCTGTTCATACCCCCGTAGACCAAATCATCAAGAGAGAAGAGGATATAATTTCCCGGGCCGAGGTTTGTAGCACCGATAATCTTCTCTGCTCATATCCCCGTAGAACAAAGCATCAAGAAAGACGAAAATATACGACGAACCTACTATTCTCTCCCTGGCCGAGGTTACACCTACCGTTGAACGCTCTGGTTGTGCCCCAGGGGGAGGAATGTATTGATATTGCTTAGAAGGCAATATATAAGCGCCAAAAGCGGTCTTACGCAGATGCGTAAGCCCGATTGGAACGGTCCATACCGTTCACGTGAATGTCCTTCACTGGAAGGCCCGACAGAATAAGGAAATGCGAAGGTATAGGAAATAAGGATTAATGAATAAACAAGCATGAAGTTATATAAAATCATAAAATAATGAATGACCAGTATTAATTTTAGGTCTATGTTTTGTGCTTATATATATGTCTTAATTTTTCAGCGCAGGTTGAAAACCTGAGGCGCCGAATCCCGACACAGCGCACATAGTGGTGCATACTTTGCGCATATGCATCGGGAGTAGCTCCATTTTGGGCACTCGCCGAGATACCCGATCACAGTGAAATAACATGATATATTTACAGGATGAAATGTTTTTCTGTATACATCCACAGGTTCCCCCGCAGATGCCGAGGGTGGATACCCTCTATTGTGATTTTATGTGTCTTTTGTCCCAACAGATGGCGACATGATATATCCAATAATAAATGTATTTTTAATACACAAATTTCCCTCCCACACATTTCACACTCACACGGCCAATACACGATCCCCCCCCACACACATGATATATGTTTCCAGGTGTACATCCCAACCACGGTGGAGATATACCAGTGGGATATCTCCCCACTGGAGGTCGGATCAACGATAGCAATTTGCCACCTGCAATGAGAGGTGCACTACGGCCACACAGCTTGCGCCTATTTATGTGAAGGACGAGTTGTGCTGCCAAGATGACTTCGCTTTCCCACAGGGAGCGAGTCATACTATAGACTATACTATAGATAGGTAGTTAAATAGCCTGTAGGTCTTAAATAGTAGTTTAAACATAGATAGTATATAAGAATGCTCTCAAGGTAATATTATAATTGACAGAGTACAGTATTTTTGTAGATGCGAGCAGATAATAGTAATATAGTTGCGCAAATTGGGTATTATTAGGATATTGGCATAGTTAATAGAATTTTGTTCTAAATGACTAAATATGGTATTGTTACGATAAGATTATTGTTGCGAGAATTTGAAATTATTATGATTAAAGGTATTGTTACGATAAGGTTAATGTTGGGAATGTATGAAGTTATTATGATTGATTGTATACACATTGTTTTTCCTTTCTATTCTTTTAAACTCCCTGTCGTAAAAATGTCGTATTTCTTCCCCACAATAAAACACTTATAACTATATTCCCTTAAACTACACCCTGCGACATTTCTTTGATTCTTTCTCTCCACCCTATCTCTTTTACACACGTGCAGGGCACGCGAGGGCAGTTTTTTTTATCCGCACCGGAGGTACGTTGCTTGTATATCCTCCCCCCACCCCTAGGATGTTTTTTCCTCTCATTTTGTTCCTGCACCCGTTTAGTTGAATTGACAATGATATGTTTTATTGTTTATGATGTATTTACTGATTTGTTTATATATGTACTTTGTAATTTATTATACATGCCGATAGGGACACATGTTGTATCCCGTCAGTATAATAATGTTATCGTTAAAATGAATATTAACAAAGCATACATGTAAGCTTCACGACCTAATGTTGCACTTTTTCGACACATACTGTAAAGAAATATTGTAACCCCTCACCATGTACATCTACACATGATCGCTGAGCACTACCCGGAGGCACAAACTATAGAAGACACTTCCACACAGCCTTCGACCTTCGACGATTACTCCCATACTACAAATTTTATATCGACCCCATTACTCACCCCGATCTACCACGAGGCTACCCACACACCCCCGACGACGCCACCAATACATTTCCGGACTAAATTCAAAGAAGAGAAGAAAATAAGATACAAGAATTACAAGAAAGTAGAAGATGCCCTATTTTTTCAAAAACCACCCCCACGTCTTCGTCCAGTTATCGAGGAAGATAACTAACCCAACAAAGGGGGTTATTGTACCCCTAGGGTACGCCACCATCATCCCCTAATACTAAAATCCCCGACAAATCCAAATGCCAAACACTTACTTTAGAAATCTACAAATACAGTTACAGAATTATAAAACCAATAAATTATCACCTCTATGAACTCAAGTAGCCTCGTGTCCCAGCCAACGAGCCTAGGGAGGACTATGACTTAGGAGAAATGTGCGGATTCCGCAGACGTAGCATGAGGCGTCTATAAGAACTCCGGAAGGTCATGCCTCCGGATCAGTCTGTCTAAGTGGTACCTACGTGACGAACCGCTACCGCTGGCTGAAGGGTAAGTGTCTCAAGCGATCACTACACGCACAATTACACTACACTCCCATCCCCATGTGCTTGGACTGTAATAATTATCTATTTCTATTAACTGAACTGCTATTTGCAAGCGTACCTCAAAATCGAGGTACACATTAAATTTAAACATAATAGAAGTCACTGGTCTTTTCCGTTATTTAATTAGCTGATAAGATCCTACCCTCTAAGCTCCCCCAATAGGTAGGATCTAGAATTAGCACTATTACTTAATTGTTTCATGACGTCAGCAGAGCGTCACAGCACAGCGCTGACCGCAGCAGGCTCCCTCTCAGTTCGCCTGCTCACGACTTGCAGCAGACCGCGTGGTATCGCTATCGCGCACAGAGTAATAATTAAATTATACTTCCTTACACACCCTCACCCGGAACTACCCCGACAAGCAGTACATTGGGGAGTTATCCTTGCAGATCGTACTGACGATAGCAAACCACTAGATAATCCATACCTCTTACAAGTAATTGCCAAGCTTTTCCCCTAATCACACTTATTTCATCCCATAGGTTAATTCTTTGTACAGGCAACCCTCACAGGTACCTTACAATATATATGTATACGAAAACCTGTGACCCCCTCTGTCTTGAAGTCATTTGGTTAGACCTTAAATGTGTTAGTGGACTGTGAGTTTATATCTATACTGTAGAGGAGATATCTCATAGTCATAACTAGGCCTAATGTCTTTCTTTAAGAAAATTCAATTTGTTAAGTTTTCTGACAAGAAATTAAAATATTCTTCAAAGTAGAGACAATGAGATTCTATGGTCTCGAGCCATCTTTCAGCGAGGTTTCTTATCCCGCGATGGTACCAGTCACTGGATTTTGATGTGAAGAATTCGGCGGGACCCACTTCCACAGCCTCAATGTTTTTGAAATTTCTTCCACGCAAGAAATGGGCCATGGATCGAAAAAGATGGTAATGTGTAGGTGCAAGATCATGGCTGTATGCTTGATTTGGTAGCAGTTCGACTCCTCCCAATTCCTGAATTTTTGCCATGGTTGTTCGTGCAGTATGAGTTCTTGCATTGTCCTGCTGCTAGAGACATCTATTTGGGTGAACTTATGCTGGGTATCTCCTTCTCAAGTTTCATGAATTCGTTCCAGTTGTTGAGAATTAAGATCCGCATTGACTGCACTCCCCAGCCTCCGTGGCTTAGGCGGCAGCACGCCGGCCTCTCACCGCTGGGTCCCTGGTTCAAATCCCGGTCACTCCATGTGAGATTTGTGCTGGACAAAGTGGAGGCAGACAGGTTTTTCTCCGGGTACTCCTGTTTTCCCTGTCACAATTTCATTCTAGCAACACTCTCCACTATCATTTCATTTCATCTGTCATTCATTTAATCATTGCCCCGGGGGAGTGCGACAGGCTTCGGTAGCCGGTACAGTTCATATCCTCGCCGCTAGATGGGGGCTTCATTCATTCCATTCCATGACCTGGTCGGTCGACTGGAAGCAGGCTGTGGATTTTCATTGACTGCATACCCATTTGGAACAAACTCCCATTAAAGGCGAGTTGCATACGACTGTTTATGTTCGACGATAATTATAATTTAATTATATGTTCTAACATAAAAATTCATAAATATATTTCGAGATTCTGTCGGTTGACTTTAAGTGAAGAGCACATGCGATGGAGAATGAAAGTCCCTCTAATGCTTTCTTCCTCTTCGTCTTCTTCTTCTCCTTGGGAATTGTGTGGGCTCAGCATTTGCTCTCTACCCACTAAAAAAATTCAAAAGCTTTGAAACAATGTTTTTCCTGAACTAGCACCAACAGATAGCGCACAGATACTATGAGGGATGATTTTGTTGTTTTGGTCAAATAACACAAAATAGGCTGTTACAAACGCATTAAAACTAAAGTGTGTCGTATTATCAACCAGTTATTCTTCAAATTCGATGTGTATAAAATGTCAACGGAAGGCAAATCAACGGATTCCCAAATAGAACATTCTTGATATCTGGCGGAAGAGTTTCGCATAAGAAATCCCTCAACTGAATAGAGCTTCCGTGGATCTATTGTCATACGCATACTTCCTCCATGACGTTTTGGTGTGTTTATGCCAACAACAGCATTCACTAAAATTGTCGGCGAAATCTTACGAAGGCAATGCCCTGTTTAGAAATTGGAGTTGCCGATATTAAGGTACAGTGCTATTTATTTTGTAGGCCTAATATTCCGCAGTTTGTTAATGCAAACATTACGGACGGTGCACAGTTTCTATGTCGGTAATTAGGCTAATATAGGCTAGGGTAGAAGGATGGTGTGTTGCAAACTTTTGGACGTATATTCTTAAATTTCTTGCATATTTCATAGTATTTTCTTGTTACCGCAAAAGTTCGTGCTGATTTTGTCTTTGTGTTTGGGAATGTAACTACAATGGTTGATCCGATACCGTTTACACTGTCAACTTTCAAATCATGTAATTCATGTCCGACATGTTGCATTTTGAGCGCATGTGCGCAGCTATCCTTACCTAATAGGTCAATAAATGAAAATCTTCAGCTCTGAAGGGCTGGAGAAACTGTATCATAATGAAAAGTAGTACTTTAATGTTGCCCAATAAAGTACAGTTTTCTGACATATAATATTTGCATTTCGACATCGCCGAACATAAACCTATATTCCAGAGGATTGAGAACGCCTTAGAAACATAGTTCTATGGTCCTCTAAGTTTGTTTCTCGCATTGAGACGCTTATTTATTTATTTATTTATTTATCGTATGGCATTTAGTGCCAGGAATGTCCGAGGACATGTTCGGCTCGCCAGAGGCTGTAACTACTTCTAGCGGACACCCATAGGGTGAGCTACAAGTTCCGTTCAATTTCAAGAAGTTCCAACTTTCGCTACCAGATGTCAATGATACCTAATGGTGTACGTTGGAACTTTGATAGAGCGTTCCAACGAAATCTAACCTAGAAATTTAGCTTCACACAAGTTTAGTCTGTGGAAGGATCTTTTACACGCCATAGGCCTAAATCTATGACATGGGACTGCCGGCTTTACTTCCCCTCCGAAGGAAGGCATACATATGGATTTTAACGCTCTTAAAAATCCCACAACTTCGACCGGGTTTGAACCCGCTATCTTAGGAACAGCAGTTCAGCATGCTGCGTCACCGAAGCCGCCATTGAGACGCTCAAAGCGACAAACTCGTGTTGCAGTGGCTAGCGTAATGAGCTGTCACTCCTGAATTCCATGTCCGACTACCAGCTCCACCAAGAAATTTAATTCCTGCCTCAGGGATCGAAAGGGGTTTAATCATCCTCGTGATGTGAGACTGAGTAGAGGTGGGTTCGATTCCTACCTCAGCCATCCTAGAAGTGCTTTCGCCAGTTTCCTCACGTCTATTCAACTTATCTTCAACATAAGGTCATGGCCGTCTCAATTACAATTCATGCGTTTTCGGAAAACGCCTACTTTTCAACCCCCATTTTATATCCCTTAGAAATCAAGTTTCGTAAAATACCATCTGCATTATCTTTGAAATTTAAGGAATCTCTACGATAAAATTTGCTGATAACAGAACGTTCCCAACGTAATAATACTAATACCGTATGGCCTCGGTGCCGGGTGCAAGCTTTGTAATTTGACACCCAAAGGGTAGCTTGCATGTCGAATTTCATGGTTCCTTGAAGCACTTTGAAAGTCAAGAAGGTTAGATATCTAAGCTCCTTGAACACTATAGCGCTTTCTAGTAGAGAAATGAGGAACTTTGTGTTGGCGGAACCTCCTGAGATTAATTTTGCCATTATGAACACGGCCTACTGAATTCAAATGGGTTCCTTGACATGCCAACATCGTAATTTTTGCCGCCTTTCAATAATCACTTACGACGGCCAGGAGCGAACCTGCAATTTGGGGGTTAGCATACCGACACGTTGACCACTCACCCTCCGTGGCAAGCTGTTCCCAACGTAACCGATCATGACTCACTGGAATAATTCATCCCTTCTCCATTGAGTCGTTCCCGATGTCCTCTGGAAAAATTGGTCAAAAACGTATTTCTTTATTTTTTAGACGAGTGTTTTTTCCCAGTTATTATCTGCAGCTGCCTTGTGATGTTCTGATTTTAAGTCTTCTGCTTTAAGGCAAGTTCTGTCCACAGGTTTGTCTGTTCCCAGTCACTTCTGAGCATGTCGGGTTGAGAGCTGAGCTTCATTTGTCTCTGTCACAAACTCTGACCTGTGTTGTAGCGTGCGCATGACAGAACCCGGTCCATCCATTAGGAGTGCAGGCTACATCATACCTCAACCCTCAGCTCTTCACAGATAACATCTTTGAGGAATTAAAAATCCACAAGCAGACACGTGCTAAATGTTCCTGTGGTGAAAAGGTTTGTCAAAAGTGCAATTTACCAACAATATGTAGAATAATGTGGTGGTTATATTTTTTATAGCATGATCCATCTAGTAGGTGAAGATTCCCATTCTCAGTAATGCTTTTACTGGCTTTTAAGAAAAGAAAATACGTAAAAAAATAGCAAATGAATAAATAAATAATCAATAACCAAACACGCCAGGGGGAATCTGGATGAAAAGAAAATCCCAAGACTTTTACCAGCACTCGGAGAAAATCTCAGACACATTTAGGAAAAGTCGATTGAAATTTTACGGGCTAAATCTCAGGATGGGCAATCAGAGACTGACCAAAAGGATTCTTAACCTTGCCCTGTCAATGAATGTTAAAATCACCTGGCTGCTTGAAGTTGGAAATGATCTTCAGGAAATAGGCATCACAGATGGCATTGTACTAGACAGAGCTAAGTTCAGAGAATTAGTCGATAATCACCGCTTTGTAGACCATCCAAGCACTATCACCAACAAAAACTGGTAAGAAGATCGCAAGAAAAGCCACAGCGAAAAGATGAAGAGATTTTGGGAGAAGAGAGAGGCAATGCCATCAGCTAAATAAGTTCAATCGCGCTCCTTAGTCGTGCATGACGAAGAAAGAAGAAATAAATAAGGAAGGAAAAACCAAAATAAATAATTAACATTGACTTCCTAAACTAGGCATGTAGATAGAACACATTATTTAATATCCCAGAAATGTAATTTTAAATATCTGACATTCGCGCAGCAACCAAGTTGAATTTGTATTTGCGTTTTTCAGCTAGAGGGGCCACTTGGTAATGATACATCTATGACGCTGATATGTGCCAGCCTTCATACTATGAATTGTTATCCACTGATAATATAAGGTACCTCTTTATTGTTACATTGCTCAATGGTTAGAACAACGGTGTAAAAAGGTCAGACATTTAAATTCTCTAACTTCCATCTGCATGGTGTGACATATCGAAGTCACGTTGGTCGAACCCTCAATTTTGGAACTTGTGAGATTTCATTTTATCATGTATATATTTTTATACGATGTTATTATTTAGTATGTTATAATTTATTTGATCCTTTGACATAATACTATCCAATACCAATTAATTCAATTTAGTTATTTAAGACATAACAAGATGTTCACCAAACATCATATAGATTACAACTAACATATACCGACAAGTTGCATCACCAATACTGCAACTAAATAAGTGTACATATTGTAAATATCTTCACCCGTATTTTCAATCAGATTTTATAGCCTAAGTATAATGGATCTGATGATGGTCGCTTGACGATCGAAACTGGTCATCCTTGTGTATTTGTGAATCTCGTGTAATTTCTTTCAGGATAAGGGTATAACCCAACTCTTTTGGGTAAATTCGTGTTGACCGACGGAAAAGCACCAAACTTTTGTATACTAAGGCAACACTGAAAAATGGCTTCAAACCACACAATGGCTAATGAGTGCCAACTCGGTAAACGTAAATAAAGGATGCGGGTGAAATAGACAGATTTTTAGCGCAAAGTAAATGGGCTAGGACTGATTCATTGAGAGAACTACTTCATAACTAGTAGTTTAGCCATCAGTTCCAGAGATCGTCATATCGTGAGTACCATAACTTCATTGTCGTCCAGTTCCATGTGCATATGATGGGGAGTATGTTTAGGTAGTATGTATACGACGAGGAACCTTGCCAGTTGCATTTACCATAGAATATATTATTTTTTAACAGATTTCTTACTTCTTTATTTTGAGAAGTTTCACGTATAGTTAGTTGTGAATGCTTATCTTTGGTATTAACTTCACTATGGTGTTTAAACCCCGACACACCGAATTTAATGTAGAGTTCAGTAAGATTGATTTGAATAGTGTTAATTGGAGTAGTTGCAATTATCGTCCAACTGTGGGAGAGTACAGTTATAATTGGTCATTTAACCTGAGGCAGATTCATTACAATGGGTTGCTCCATTGCAATATGAAATTTTATGATGTTTTAATGTTGGATAGATCCAATCTTCGGATTGATGATAAATGTTTGGATTGTGTTTAAATGCATTTCCTATCACTGGTGTAACATTTTTAGTGTAACCCTGCCTTAGCACTATTACTGAATGAACAAAATTGTCAGCTGTTCAATTAGCCAGAGGGGTGAGTGTGGCATTATCATTCCCCAACCCTTTCCAAAATATACCACTTTTCTGTTGCCATTCTCTTAATATCTAAGTGTGTGTCATTGTGGAAAGTGAATAATATTGTGTTTACTTGTATTGCTGTTTCAAGTTAAACTTTAGTTTTAACCTGTAGTTCATTAATATACATGGCATATCTTAATTATACCGATAAAAAAATCAGGGTCGCTCTGCGTGTTATGAAAAAGACGATGCCGCATTCGGATTGGCGGAGAAAATGTTTCCCTTCGAGAAAATGAGGTTACTTTGTTACTACCGGGAGCGCGATTCAAATATATGAACTCACCGTATTTTCTGAGCTAGAGAGCAAGCCACTGGCCGCGGCTGTGCTTCAGGCATGGGAAGGGAGTGTGATAGAAGGAGACAGAGATATGCTGGCGGGAATGAGCAAGTTTCCTCGTTCGCCTCGGCTTGCATTCAAGCTCAGCAAATAAGGCGAGCCCGTCATTTTAAATCGTGCGTTCGGAAGTAACAAAGTAACCACATTATCTCGGAGGGAAAAATTTTCTCCGCCAATCCGAATGTGGCATCGTATTTTACATAACACGCAGAGCGTCACTGATTTGTTTGTCTGTATAAATATGATACATCCTGTATATGCAATGTCGGGGAATAGAAAGGGCCAGATGATTTCTCGAAGTAAACTAGACTTTATAATAAATGCAAACTGATAAGTACAAATAGAACGTATCAAATGCCAATGAAATCAAACATGAAAGAAAAACAAGATTTTCAGTAAAGAACATATAGCCTACTTTCGCCTAAATGTATGAGTAAAGTTATAACTCGTTGTTATTATCAAAGAGTATAATAGAATCATTTCTTGGTTGAAGACCTTAGAAACTATTTACCTCTACCAAACGCCACAACCTAGAAAAAAACTACTACCATCATTGAAGAAAGATAGATAAGAAGTATCTCAAGAATGTTATGGAACTGGAGAATTAATCGACCGGACTGGCTGCGTGGCTCAGCGGTAACGTTCTCGCTTGCTGGGCCCTAGGTTGCAGGTTCGTATCCTGGCGCAGTCAGCTGGCATTTGAGGGTGCACAAATGCGAGGGAGCCGTGTCAGTAGATTTACTGGCACGTTAAAGATCCCCTTTGGGCCAAAATTCCGGCACACCGGCGTATCTAAAAGCAGCAGTAGTTAAAAGGGACGTAAAACAAATAACATTATTATTTTTTTAAAGGGTTTAAAGGGTTGGTGGAACCCACGGACTCAGCGAGGGAACTCACCACTACCGCCTCTACGGGCAGTGTCCTAGAGCTTGGAACATCGAATCGGAAGGGATACAACTGGTGAGGTGGGATTGGCACTTCGTCCAGGCGGCCTCACCTGCAAAGCGAACAGGGGCCTCATGAGGGAAGGTAGGGGAAGGTGAGGATGGATAGGCAAGGAAGAGGGAAGGAGGCGGCCATGGCCTTGAAGAAGGTACCATCCCGGCATTTGCCCGAAGACGAAGTGGGAAACCACGGAAAACCACTTCGAGGATGGCTGAGGGGGAATCGAACCCCCTCTACTCATTTGGGCCACCCGAGGCTGAGTAGACCCCATTCCAGTCCTCGTACCACTTTTCAAATTTCGTGGCAGAGCCGGGAATCGAACCCAGGACCTCCGGGGCGGCAGCTAACCATGCTGACCGCTACGCTACGGAGGCGACATAACATTATTATTATTGTTATTATTACATAATCGACATGCCGTGGGCAACATCCAACTTTGAGTTGAGGCATGTCTTTACACGTCTGGTTGTGCATGGCTTTCACAACTCTAATTGAATTAACAAATCTTTCCATGACCCTACAGAGACGTGTGTATACAAACTATGTGGATATTTTCGATTGCTATTTGCCTGAAATAAAAGTATTAATTAATAACCTGAACTAGCACCAACGGCTAGAAATCAGTTACTATGTGAAATCGTTTTGTTCTTTACTTCAAATAACATTTTTAAATAGCGCACAATAGGCTGTTACAAACCCTTTAAAATAAAAAGTAAAAATTTATCGTAGTATCATTCTTCAAGTTCGATGCGCATAGAATGCCAATGGTATACGGTACTAACCAATGGAGTCCCACGTAGACCAGTCGAGACATCTAGTGGAGAAGTATCGAACAATATAACCCTAAAAGGGCGAGTGCATTCTAGTGGCCATAAGAAGAAACTTTTCAATAAAATCTTGAAGTTAATAAGTAGGCCGGCGTGCAGTTACCTTTTTGGCTGCTAGATGTCTCGAGCAAATCTGCTGGTGAATTATGTTTTAATTGTATATTTTCAAACGTAATAGGCACAATATAACGCTTAATTTTAAAACGTCTGAATCATTACAAAACAATAAATATATAACATTTCAAGCAAATGAAATAACTCTGATGGGGTTTGAACCATAGGCATATGAGTGATAGGCCAACGCTTTACCACGGAGCCATTTGTGCCAACGAACACCGTTCTATATAAAATGACTTACATATAACTTGTTAGCAAATGATGATTTAGACTAAACGATTTCATCAGTGGAGTATATTATTTATTTATAAAGCATTTCATACAAAGTTTATTTATTTTGTATCAGTACGCTATATTGCATGCAATACTCAAATTAGTGAAATATAAGTCAGGCACAAGTTATCCGCTGCCATCTTGTCTTCTTACCGAGACGGCTCAGCTTTTTAAAATCACTTCTGCACTATAGTATTACAAAGTAAACTTTTAATTTCGAACGTGCCTCTTCCTTTAGAACAGTTAAATCGATTATCGGCTCGATAATCGGAACTGGTGGGTCCCATGATATGGATTATAAAGTTTGCATAATTCGCACGGCCGCCATCCTGAAATGGAACGGCGAATGACCTTGTAGTTTTGTCACAAGACGCGTCCTAGATGAGGGTATGTTGTTACCATATTTGGTAGAGATCGGATGATTTGGTTAGTCGCTATTTGATTTTACGTTTTGAACGTTTGAGTGGCCGCCATTCAGTTTTGGTAAAGATGGCGGCGATATAAAACATGACACTGAGGTGCACTTTGCTTGTTCTACCTCTGTACCAAATTTCGTTCAATTCGGTTTCACCGTGTTCGAATTGATAGGGGTGGACCGACATTCAGAGTACACACACTCACACACACACACACACACACACACAGACTCTCACACACACATACACACACACACAGCGAGACACATATTTTTGGCCTTGTAGTGATCTCATAAGTCTACTTTCATTTTTTGCAAAAATCGAAAGTAGGCTAACAAGAAGTTCTGTGACGAACTAAAGAGCCTACTTTTGATGCCAATGATTATTCTACATTATATGAACCTATCTAGAATAATGACGAAATTAAGTTGGTAATATCGAAATGTATAATTAGTTCGAAATATTCCTGGTATAACGTAGCCTAATAGAACACTACAGTTTGCAGCCCTGGTGACTGAATATATTCTTAGTTCCATCTCTTAAGGTACAGAATACAAAATTTGATTGAAGTCCAATGGTCGATACATGCAGTTAGACATTGGATCAGCACGCGTAAAAGCATGTTGGCAACAATGTCATGCGTGTGCTGGTTAGAAATAATCGGAAATATTATGATATCTTGTTGTGCCAATTTTGGATGAAATCCATTTGTTAGTATAGAAGTTACATGTATTTTAAAATTGGACCTATCAGCAAGCATAGAATCATGTTGGCAGCACTGACTTATATTAATTACTTTATATTAATCTAGAGTGTCAGGTGCTATACGTGTGCAAGCTGTTGGCTTGCATACTTTCTGATGTGTTGATATTAGGGTAAAAAAAATATAGACGGCATTTATTAACAGTTGGCAGTCCTGATTGCTCTTAAGAATACTTATAGTCATATCTGTTATGTTACACATAGCACATACGAAATTTGGTTGAAGTCCAACTGATAGTATATAAGTTACATGCATTTAAAAATTGGTCCTATCAGCAGGCTTAAAATAATGTTGGTAGAACTGAAGTATATACGTTACTCCAAATTAATCTAAAATGTCAGGTACTATACGTGTGCATAGTTTAAAGCTGTCGGCTTGCATACTTTCAGATATATTGGTATTTGGATAAAGAAAATAGAGCAATTATTAACAGTTGGCAGCTCTGGTGGCTCTTAAGAATACACTCAGTCATATCAGTTTATGTACACATATTACATACAAAATTTGATTGAAATCCAATTAATAGTGTAGAAGTTATATGCATTTAAAATGGACCTATCAGAAGGCTTAACATTATTTTGGCAACACTGTCATGGCCTCCTGGAAATTAAACTGAAATAGTATTATCTACATGTGTGCCAATTTTGGAATAGCTCCCATGCATACCTTCCATGATATCCAACATGGAGCTCAAATTTCTAGTGCGTTTTTTTCAGCAGTTGGTAGCACTGACATCATTTTCAAATATGGGCTTGAGATATTCCTGTATACAACTTTACTCGTACTAAATTTGGTGTCGATTGCTGCAGCCGTTTAGGAGTTGATATGGGTGTGGACACACAGACAGACAGACAGAAGGACAGACAGGCTGACAGACAGACACACACACATTTTCCCGGATCGATCTCATAAGTCTACTTTCTCCTCATTTTTGCAAAATGTGAAAAGTAGGCTAAATATATAGGAGCTCTTGAAACATCGGGATGTTATATTATTCGGTTTCAATTATGTTGTCCCACTATGCCCTAGATGCCCCCCATAAATGTAATTGTCCACCGCTCGTCCCCCTCCAACCTTAGTTACGCCACTGCTTGGTCCGATGTGTAATTATTAACCCCTGACCTAGATTGTGATTGTGCATGCTCAATCTAAGACGCTGTCAACCTACAATTTCAATCATTTGTCAGTTATTGAAACAGTAAGTGCCACTAATGTGATCAGCTTGATATTGCGATACATGTCAGATCTGTGTTATTTCATGCTTGGTTGTTCAGCATGATGACTTGCTCGATACCGGTTATTAATCTCAGACAAATTTACCTAGAATTCCATCCCCACAGCATAGCCGTGGACTCTAAGTCACATACCACTCCACTATTGCAAGGGAGAACAGAAAGTCCGGACGTCAAAATATTTGTATGCCGACGTTGAGAGTGGCCATCATTATGGATGATGATGATGATGATGATGATTGTTGTTTCTAGGGGCCTAACATCTAGGTTATCGTCCCCCCATCATGAGAGATACCGAGATGCGCTAATGGGTCCCCTCCACGGGGTCAATTAGGAAAGTCCTAACTGGGGAAGTTACCTGTGGCGTGTTTCATTACTCCACCCCAAATTGGACGTGGAGGTAAATATTATGACAATCAGCGCTGGTCTGCACTGTGTTCTTCACAACCGATATCTACTCGGTTACATCAAAGACGTATTTGATACTATTCGTTAGCAAGTTTTGGCTTTATTCCAGATTTATGGATTTCATTAGCCTTGCACTTTAAAAAAGTTCAAGTTCGGTCAATTTCTTTGTGTTCCACAGTTACTATTCAGATCTGCACATTTTAAATTTAATGTTGTAGCTTCGTAAAAATGTCTTCGTATACAAGTTTAAAATGATATCGTGGGAACCAAAATGCTTGATATATTCTGATACAAAACAAGGTGAATTAGTAAGTAAATGGGCAAAACATTCCTTGTTCCAACACCTCCAATTTTGGCCTCGTTGTGACAATTCACACTTACACAATTTATAGTTTCCTATAACTCGCAATACTCCACTATTTTGCCGGTACATGGATAACTTGTTAGCTGCAGTGATTATATCTATAGAACGTTTAGGGGGTTCAGATGTATGTAGCTGTTAGCCAACTCATAGCTTAGCCAACATTTCAAGAGAGGATGCCAACCCTCACTCTCTTCCCAATCCTGGACTCTGTGGGTTTAACCCAATTAGCACAAATCTGCCATCCCGCATCATTAGAGTGGTTTTTCCATGTTTGTCCTCACTCCCCCAAAAAATGTCGCGATGGTACCTCACATCAAGTGTCGGGACTCGTCTCCCAATTCTAGAGCATAAACATTATAGATACACACACTATTACAATAACCCCAGACTAGAATATTATTAGACAAATTCAATTTACACACGAGTACACGAGGCTGATGACCAAGATATCACAAGTTCCTGAAAATAATTAATATTAATATTTATTACACCGGCCATGGTTGTTGGGGAATTTACGTAAGTGAGGCCTATATATAATGCGCACTGAAACTCTCCGTCTTAGACTATTTCTTTATTTACACAACAATACAAAGAATATATACATAAAAAACTACAATAGATAGATTGAGTCCAGAGAGTCTCAATCTCAGCGCTAGTAAGCGCTTCTAAGATCCTTCACATCCTCCCCACCCTGGTCGATCTCCAAAAGAATCAGCAGTTGGATCGGTCTGCTGATTCTCGAACCGTCTGGCAGGCGTAAAATGGCTGTTCGTATTCGTCCATCTCGGCCTTGAATGACTTCGTCCACTCGAGCCCTTTTCCACATATGTCTGGGTAAAACGTCTTGTTAGAAGGCCACATCTCCTACTCTGAGCCTCTCGTGGTTGCTGTGGGGACGTTTTACTTCGTGATAGCATCGTAGGTGCAACAGTTTGACATCTTCTCCAAAAATCGTCAACCATCTTCATCTTCAGTCGGTACTCTTTAGTCAGGGTCTTCTTGCCTTCTGGCTCAGATCCATTTGTAGCGATCATGACGCCACCGTTCAAAAAATGAGCAGGTGTTAATACGTCGAAACTGTTTCCATCCTGCACAATGGGACGGGTGTTCAGGGTGGCTTCAATACTGACCAACACCGTGTTCAGTCCCTCTTCATCTACTTGTGACTGGCCCAGTACCTTTCTGAGGCAGCGCTTGGTGGAGCCGATCATTCTCTCCCACCATCCTCCCCACCAAGCCGCCCGTGGAGCTATACATTTCCACGTCACATTGTGCTGAGCCATGTACGTATGTGTCTTCGGATGGTTCAAGACTTTGAAAAGTTGAAGTTCTTTATTTGCAGCGTGGGATGTTTGTGCGTTGTCCGAATATATGGTTGACGGCATTCCTCTGCGTCCGGCAAATCGTTGCAAAGCCATCAAGAACTTGTCTGTCGACAGGTCTGAGGCTAGTTCTAAGTGTACCGCTCTGACTGTTGCACAGGTGAACAAAACAACGTAGCCTTTCTTCATAATAGATCCCGATCTGATGTAGAGGGGTCCTGCAAAGTCAATTCCTGTCACTGCAAAAACCCGAGATGGTCGTACACGGTCTGCTGGCAGTGATGCTTCAACATCTTCGCATCTCTTGTTGTGGGATATTTTGCATGGCAAGCATGTGTTCAGTACCTTTTTGATGTTCTGTCGTGCTCTTAATATCCAGAATTCATTGCGTAGTTCTGTGAGTATCATACGCACTCCCATGTGATGAAGTCTGATGTGCGTGTCGCGGATAAGGAGGTGGATGAAGGGATGTGAGCCATCGTAGATCACAGGGTGTATTTGAAGTGTAGTAAGTTCTGCGAATTGAAGACGTCCACCTAAGCAAATGAGATCGTTTTGAAGAAAAGGATTAATTCTTGAAATCTTTGATGTGCTGGGCACTTGCTTATTTTTCTTCAGAGCTTCCCGTTCAGCTGGGAAACACTCTGCTTGAACTTGGCGTATCCAGTAAGCCCTAGCGATGGTTATGTCTTCAGCTGTTTAGTATTGAGTGCTGTTTCTTGTCTTCTCCCTCAAGCATCTGACGAAGCGAAGAATCCATGCCGTAACGTTCATTAACTTCCAGTAGGAATTAAAGCGCGTAGCTTGTAAGATTGGTTGGGGAGTAGTGTAGGCCAAGACAAGGGATGTCCGTTTCTCGTCAGGTAGGTCCATAGGAGCGTCCGTAACATCACGTGGCCGAGAATTGTGGTTCATGGCGAGCCATGGAGGTCCGGACCACCAGGAATCCCGTGAAACTAAGTCTTTCACAGGGAGGCCTCTTGAGAGATAGTCTGCAGGGTTGTCTGTTCCGAGGCAGTGTCTCCATTGGCTAGGTACAGTATGCGTGTGAATTTCTGTCACTCTATTGCAGACGAATGTTTTCCATCGGTTAGGGTTGCTGCGGATCCATCCTAGAGTGACTGTTGAATCTGTCCATAAAGTTGCAGTAATGGATCCTATTCCAGTTTCACGATAGAAATCATTTAAAAGTCGTGATCCAATCAAGGCTGCTAGCAATTTGAGCCGGGTATGAGTCGCCTTCCTTACGGGTGACAATCTGGTTTTGCTGCAGACCAGACGAACCGTGAAAGTGTCGTCAGTAAACGACCGGACGTATAGCGCGGCACCATACGCTCTTTCGGAGGCATCACAAAACACGTGCAATGAGGAGTCTCTGGAGTTCGAAATGGTGATCCACCGTGGTATGCGTATTGAACTAAAATACTGTAGGTTTGATATCCAATCATTCCATCGATGAGCGAGGTCAGTTGGTAGAATTTCCTCCCATGCTAGTCCTTTGCACCAAGTGTCCTGGAAAAGGATCTTCGCAGTTATTGACACTGGTGAAAATAATCCAAGTGGGTCGTAGAATCTGGCTGTGGCTTTTAGCATTTGTCTCTTCGTTGCCGGCTCTTCTGGTAGCGTTCCGATGACCTCTTTAGGGTCAAGGCGAAGAGAGTCCGTATGTGTGTTCCAGTTAACACCTAAGACTCATGTCTCTCTTTTCTCCTCACGCCCTTCTGCTCTCCATATATCCTTTAACAAATTTGAATTGGTTGCCCACTTTGACATTTGCATTTGTATCTCTCGAAGAAGCCCTGTTACCTCGTAGTATACAGCAATGATTTCATTGTCATCTTCTATACTGGCTGTGAAGTCATCCATGAAAGTTCCTTGATCTAACAGTTTTGTAGCCAAAGGATACTTGTCACAGAATCTGGAAGCCAATTCACGGTGTAGCTGATAAAAGGAATGGGCTGCAAGTAAGTCCAAATGGCAAGCGGGTGAATCTATACACTGCAGTGTTGTCAGTTGTCTTCCAATCTCCATTTTCCCCTCTCTCTATTTCAAACCACACAAATCTCGTTAAGTCTCTGTCCTTTTTATCCAGACATAACTGCAGAAATGCTTGAGTTTCGTCTCCAATTAAAGCTAGTGGATGGAGTCGGAAGCGGAGTAGTGTTGCCAGGATTTCTGGTAGGAGATTGGGCCCCGTCTCCAAGGCGTCATTGAGCGATAGGGATCCCCTTTCATAAGATGATGCATCAAAAACTATTCTCCACTTCGTAGTGCCGTCTCATTGCTTCCTTATAGCATGGCGAGGCAAATAGAAGGTGTCGTTATCTGATTCCTCCTCGGGGGCCATCTATACATGCCTCTTTGCGAAGTAGACTGTCATTAGAGCGTGGTATACCTCCTGGAACTGTTTATTCCCATTAATTTTTTTCTTAAGGGAATCGAAACATCTCTCAGCATTCCTGCGATTTGAGTGCAGTATTATTCCTTCCTTTCTTGGTAGGGAGTCAACCCTCCTTCCGTCTTCCATTTTGAACGACTCATGGAAGCCTGCCAAGATTACTGATTCTCTCGGAGTGTGTGCTCGTTGCTGATCTTCCTCTTTCCCTAGCGTCTCTAGGTCCCAAAATTTTCGTAGATTGTCCTCGGAAGATAGTAATTCTGCATTGGTACTGACGTGGTTTACGGACAGGTGATTCACTGTAGTACCAGACTTATTACCACTAAGAATCCAACCAAACCTAGAGGGGAGAAGTACCATGGAATTTGAGATCCGTATTGGCTGTTCATCCCTCATCACCTGCCAATATTGGTCTCCTCCTATCAGAACCTCAATTGTCAGATCGTCTGCATCATCTTGAAGATCAGCTAGTTGCATTTTGTGAAGACGTGATAGATTCTGGATATCACGTGGGACGGTTGGGTGTGGTGAGTACGTGTTTCTACTCTCGAAAGCTGAGATTCGCACGGAATATTTTGTCCACATTCCAGTTATGCTGAAGTTGGCCAGTCTGCGAGTCATTGATGTACTTAATGTTGCTTCAAATGCAGTGACTGACAGCGCACTCTGGTCAGTGACTTTCAGCTTCAAGTTATCTATCAGATCCGAGCTGATGAAGCTTGACTGACTCCCGGTGTCAAGAATGCTACGCGTTCTTTTCCGAAGACCAGTTGGTCCGATAACCCAAATCCAAGCTGGTTGGAGGAATGTCAAGTTCGGCATACTAACCTGTATTTTCCCTACAGTTACTCCCACTTGTTCTTTACAGATGGAAATGTGATGCGGTCCCTTACATGTAGCGCAGGACACTTTGTCCTTCTTGCTGAAGTTTCTAAAAGTGTGACTTCTGTTTAGGCACATGAAACATCGTTGGGTGGACTTGAGTTTTTCTATGCGTTGTTTGAGATCGGTCACGTTGGCACAATTTTGAGCCCAATGGTCTTTTCCTTCGCAAAAAACGCAAAAGGGTAACGTCTTCGTCTTCTGGGTCTTCTGACCCGTCCTAGTTGTGACTTTCAAGGCAGCAGCAGTTGGGTAATATGAGTTTGAGATGGCGTTGTTTCCTTTGATTTTCTGCGTTGTCATTTCGCCTTCCACTTCTTCATTTAGAAAAGCCTCTATATGTGCGCTTCGCAAATCTTCTCTCTCTTCGCGTGGATGATCCACCTTCTACAGATGTCATCCGGAAATGCACGTAACAGTTTGGGGGCTAGCATTCTCCCATAGTGGTCGACGTTTTCTCCTAATGCCCTTAAAGCCTGTATACGTTTATTACAGTCTATATATACACAATTGAGGGCGTTAGGCGTAGCATCGAGAACTGGTTTCATGGTCTCCAGGTAATCCAGATGCGCCTGGATGATGCGGTTCTTATCGCCATATCGTCCAATAAGAATTCTTTTGATTTCCTCGTATGCATCGGCAGTCACCGCTATACCATCGATCAGCTCCTTTGGTTCTCCCTCCAGGTATCCACGAAGGAAGACGTGCTTGTCGATAGCGTTGATAGTTGGATTGTTGTCTACCGCTGTTTGGAATTGCTCCCAGAACCGGGACCATTTTTCTACGTCTCCTGCGAATGGTTCTAATTTGAATGTGGGTAATTTTACGGAGTGCGTGACGGATAACGTTGATGGCACTGGTACTGCGGACGAAGGTCTGGAAGGGTCAAGATTCATATTCCCGAACGAATCAGATAGTTTGTCATGAATAACGCGTGTCGAATTATATATCGTACGCTTCGCGACCTCAATGTATTTCTCACACTCTATAACGTCAACGTCATATTCGTCATCTGATAGAAGTTCGTGAATGTCATTATCGAGGAGAATGAGTTGATCCAAGGCCTCTTGCAATCTCATCCGGTTATATCCGCGATCTATTTCAGCGTCTGACGCTGTCTTTATAATGTCATTACTGAATTTGGTTATGTTCGTTCGCATTGTCTTTCGTTTTCTCTTCAACAACATTAACGCCTTGTTTCCGTTCTCGTCTGCCATGCTCGTGAAATATTTCTTTAAACAGGCTGCTTATATTTAAGACCGTTCTAATTCCTAATAAATAATATTACGTTGCTTCTTGTTTGAGACTGAAGGGGGAGGTCTTTTCTATTACATTGCTACAGTAATCCGCTAGATAGCAGCATTAGTCACATATACGTTCTTAGATTCCTGTAGCACTCTTTGCATCTATGAAAACAAGATGGAGGCTCCCTCCTCACAATAAATTACTGGCCAAACTCTCAACTAAGTGATCTAGCATTTAGCTATACAACCTCAAATTAATACATAACTGGCAAGCGTTCAATTCATTATACTACCGTATAAGTAGGCAATTTGGATACGGTACTTATCAGCGTTCTCCAAGTCTCGAGCGTATTATGTGATTCTGACGTGGCGCGTGTTTACAGCTACGGTCACTTACGTCAATTCCAAAATAAACTATTTGAAACTCGTGTTAGTGTATCCTCGTTGCTCGCTCCCAATTCCCGTGTTTTTCGGCACCAATATGTTGGGGAATTTACGTAAGTGAGGCCTATATATAATACGCACTGAAACTCTCCGTCTTAGACTATTTATTTATTTATTTACACAACAATACAAAGAATATATATACATATATATATATAAAACTACATTAGATAGATTGAGCACGGCCGACTGAATGCGCAGCTCGTATTCAGTCGGCCGTGGATTGAGTCTAGAGAGTCCCAATCTCAGCGCTAGTAAGCGCTTCTAAGATCCTTCACAATGGTGGCCATGATCGCTAACGCACTAATTCGCGCTTCACTGGCACCGGGAGAGCGTGTGTTCGAATCCTACATTGGCCGTCCTGAAAATGGTTTTCGTGGTTTCCCATTTACACCACCAGGTAAATGCCGGGACGGTTCCTTTCAACAGGTCCACGGCCGATTTCCTTCCAATATCCCTTCCTTGATCCTACCTTAACTAGACTCGAGTTAGCGGCCGCCTGGGCAATCGGCATGTCACCATCCCCAGTTGTATCTGATGATAAAAGTGCTCAGCTTCCAGACTCCGTCCTTGCACAGTCCGTTGGTGAAGTTGAGCTGGGAGGATAAGCGATTTATACAAGAAGTTCCGTGACGACCGTTTCTTAAAATTTAATATTCATGACAATGATTAATCTATATGGACCTATGTAGAATAATGACGAAATTAAGTTGGCAATATCGAAATTTCTAATTAGTTCGTAATATACCTGGTATAATGTAGCCTAATAGAGCACTACATTTGGCAGCCTTGGTGACTGAATATTCTTAGTTCTATCTCTTACGGTACAGAATCCAAAATTTGGTTGAAGTCCAACGGATAGCATGGACGTTACATGCAGTTAGACATTGGATCTATCAGCGCGCGTAAAATCATGTTGGCAACAATGTCATGCATGTGTTGGTCTTAAATAATCTGAAATATTATGATCTCTTGTTGTGCCAATTTTGGATGAAATCCATTTGTTAGTATAGAAGTTACATGTATTTTAAAATTAAACTTATCAGCAGGCTTAGAATCATGTTGGCAGCACTGACGTATACTAGTTACTCCAAATTAATCTAGAATGTCAGGTACTATTCGTGTGCAACGTTTAGAGCTGTTATGGTACACATAACCCATACAAAATTTGGTTGAAATCCAAATGATAGTATAGAAGTTACATGTTTTTAAAAATTGGTCCTATCAGCAGGCTTAGAATCATGTTGGTAGTACTGACGTATAATAGTCACTCCAAAGTAATCTAGAATGTCAGGTACTATACGTGTGCATAGTTTAAAGCTGTCGGATTGCATACTTTCTGATAAATTTGGATAAAAAAAATAGAGAGAGCATTTATTAACAGTTGGCAGCCCTGTTGGCTCTTAAGAATACGCTCAGTCATATATGTTTATGTACACATAGTACTTAGGATATGTGGTTGAAATCCAATTGATAGTGTAGAAGTTATATGCATTGAAAAATTGGACATATCAGCAAGCTTAGAATCATTTTGGGAACACTGCCATGCATGGTCTCCTGGATATTAAACTGAAATATTATTATCTATATGTGTGCCAATTTTGGAATAGGTCCCAAGCATACCTTCCAAGAATGCAACATGGAGCTCAAATTTCAATTGCGGTTTTTCAGCAGTTGGTAGCACTGATATCATTTTTAAATATGGGCCTGAGATATACTGGTATATATCTTTACTCATACCAAATTTGGTTTCGATTGCTGCTGCCGTTTAGGAGTTGATAGGTGGGGATGGGGGTGGCACACACACACAGACAGATAGACAGTCATACAGAAAAACACACATTTGCCCGGATCGATTGCATAAGTCTACTTTTTCCTCATTTTTGCCAAATGTGAAAAGTAGGCTAAAAATATTAAACTGTTTACAAAATAGAAACTCAGCAATTTTTTCTAGGTTTATGCCGTGTCTTGTGCGGGGATTCACCGTGAAAGCCAATATAGGCCTATCATCTTTTTTTGGAAGCCTTTAGAGGAAGGTGAAAGGCTGTTTGAGCTTTTTGCTCTCGCAGTAAAGAAGCGCAGTTGCGCTTCATAAGAAGGGAGGTAGCGCGCAGTTCGATACTTCTGTGGGGGCCCGGGCTGGGATACGAAGAGCACTCTGATGAGTCTATCTTCGTGTTCCTAGATGAAACCCGCACAAGGCACGTCGTAAACCTTGAAAATTTGCTGAGTTTTAATTCCTTCGCCGTGAAAGCCAATATACCATCTTTATGTACTGAAGTGTTAGTTAATTACGTGAAGGTAGCATTATTTGCACAGTGGGACAGTGAATGTTAATTATTTGCACTCTAAGATGAGCTGTGTATTGCAGGGTACTCCGCATATGGTGCACTAACGTCTGTCAGTGGGGCTGTGGTATCCCTTGGTTGAACATATTCGGTGCTGTAGTCGTGGGCTTCTACTCTCGTGTATACGTGGCGCAGCTGGTATTTGGTGTCCGACCATTCGTTCTGTGTCATCACTGGTGTGTTGAGGAGTTCGTGATTATTGTATCTTGCTTTCAGCCGTCTTGTTTCCACGGATCTGGTGCTTTGTGGTATTGGAATTAATCTGTTAGCTGCCATCAGGTCTCCTATGAGGAAAGTTGTGTCCACTAGAATAATATTATTCTCTTTTGCGTGTATTTTGATACCTACTATACTCTTCAAGTATAGTAGTACAGGGAGATCCTATATGCTCCTTTATATTCAACATATTTACCTATGACGTGTTCCAAAGGATACAAACAGAACAAGACTGAAAGCGTTGGTGCAAATATCAGATATGTCCACTTTTGGCCAAAAATGAGGTGTTACTACCAATGCATAGTTTAAACTTGGCTCTAACGTATGGTGCAAGAATGAGACTTGTCCATGAGACCAATTCAGAATAAGATGGGAAATGGACTTGTCGATGTCGGCTGCTTGGGGCTTGCCTTTCATTGCACCTAAGAATATTTCACTTTTATTAGGGTATCCTTTTTTCTTTAATTATCAGACTCCTTGCAATATTGAATAACCTGTGCAGTGCTACTAGTTGAAGTTTATTTTGTTACCTGTTTAACTATATGACTTCATATGTAGATTAAGGCTTTCACGGCCTGGTATACTATTAAAATACCGGGTGAGTTAGCCGTGGTCGTTACGGCGTGGCTGCTGGCAGTCGCTCACAACCGAGAGGCTAGGAGGTTCGAATCCCCCCGCCGGCAACCTAAAGATGGTCTTCTGTGGTTTCCCATCTTCCTTCCAGGCAAATGCCGGGGTTGGTCCCGAACTATAGGCCACAGCCGCTACCTTCCAACTCCTCGTCCTTACATTCAAAACTTTCCTACCCAGACAACACTCAACTCGCGACGGTACTTGTAGCTAACCCTATGGGTGTCGGCATGGAAGCAGCTTCTAACTGGAAAGCCGAACATGTTGTCCTTGGACACTCCCGGCACTAAAGCCATACGCTTAAAATAAAAATAAAAAACCTATTCAAATTATATTTCCAAGTGAAAATAAATTTAAAGAGAGGAACCTTGCCTCCTTTTTCAATAGAAAACATCTAGAATGTTAAATTTTATTTTCACACGGCAAAATCCCAAAAGTATGATTTTTTATGTGACTTCATATTCACAAAAAAACAAGAAGTTCCGTGACAAACTAAAGAGCCTACTTTTCATGCCAATAAATATTCCACAGTATATGAACCTATCTAGAATAATGCAGAAAATTAAGTTGGTAATATCGAAATGTCTAATTAGTTCGATATATTCCTGGTATAATGTAGCCTAATAGAGCACTACAGTTGGCAGCCCTGGTGACTGAATATGTTCTTAGTTAAATCTCTTAAGGTACAGTTAGACATTGCATCTATCAGCAAGCGTAAAAGCATGTTGGCAACAATGTCATGCGTGTGCTGGTTAGAAATAATCGGAAATATTATGATATCGTGTTGTGCCAATTTTGGATGAAATCCATTTGTTAGTATAGAAGTTACATGTATTTTAACATTCGACCTATCAGCAAGCATAGAATCATGTTGGCAGCACTGACTTATATTAATTACACCAAATTAATCAAGAGTGTCAGGTGCTATACGTGTGCAAAGTATAGAGCTAATGGCTTGCATACTTTCTGATATATTGATATTAGGGTAAAAAATATAGACAGCATTTATTAACAGTTGGCAGCCCTTATTGCTCTTAAGAATACATATAGTCATATCTCTTATGTTACACATAGCACATACGAAATTTGGTTGAAATCCAACTGATAGTATAGAAGTTACATGTATTTAAAAATTGGTCCTATCAGCAGGCTTAGAATCATGTTTGTTAAAACTGAAGTATATATGTTACTCCAAATTAATCTAAAATGTCAGGTACTATACGTGCGCATAGTTTAAAGCTGTCGGCTTGCATACTTTCAGATATATTGGTATTTGGATGAAGAAAATAGAGAGAGCATTTAACAGTTGGCAGCCCTGGTGACTCTTATGAATACACTCAGTCATATCTGTTTATGTACACATATTACATACAAAATTTGGTTGAAATCCAATTAATAGTGTAGAAGTTATATGCATTAAAAATTGGACCTATCAGAAAGCTTAAAATTATTTTGGCAACACTGTCATGTATGGCCTCCTGGAAATTAAACTGAAATAGTATTATCTACATGTGTGCCAATTATGGAATAGCTCCCATGCATACCTCCCATGATATCCAACATGGAGCTCACATTTCTAGTGCGTTTTTTCAGCAGTTGGTAGCACTGACATCATTTTCAAATATGGGCTTGAGATATTCCTGTATACATCTTTACTCATACTAAATTTGGTTTCGAATGCTGCATCCGTTTAGGAGTTGATAGGGGGGGGGGGACACACACAGCCAGACAGATAGATGGACAGACAGACAGACACACATTTTCCCGGATCGATCGCATAAGTCTACTTTTTCCTCATTTTTGCAAAATGTGAAAAGTAGGCTAAAAAGAGTTGTTTTGTGCGGGAGAGAGACATGTCCAATTTTATAAAATTCAATAAATATCACAATACATTTTTGCTTGGTTATGTTATAAGCTATTACAATGTCATGGTGGCCCAATTAAAGGTTGGGAAAAGACAAGACCGATTAAACTGTTTTCCCAATTTTTGGACAGTATTTTGTGTTTTACTAGAAAGTAGTGTGCCCGTTTCTCCAACGGGACAGGCGATCACACGGCCAACATCCCGGCCCCATCGGAAGAAACGGCCGAGGGAGTGGGTCAAAAAAGATTTGGGCCTGAATCTTGGTTCATACAGATGAAGAAAGAAAGAAATGCTCCAGCGAGCCAGAGACAAAGGGTCTCGGGTCGTTTACGGGTTGGGATGGCAAATAAACTGAACCAGGATTCAAAAGCAAACTCCCTAACTTGAATTAACAAACAGAAAAGAAAAGAAAAGCCCTCGTAAAATCACATCAGCTCCTTTATTGGCCAAAGGATAAATAAACATGCAACCTGCCTAACACGCACGAGTATAGAGTTAGGGTGGGACAAAGTCCGAAAATAAAAAAATAAAGTTCATAGTCCCTAAACAAACAAAAAAGTATACTTATTCAAACTCGTCGGTGTCCTCTCTTAAAGTTCCGACAAGGAGATTGCCTTTCAAAAACTAAATTAACCCTTAATTTATCGGTGCACACGCATGTAAACATCACTGGCCACTTATCACAACGTTCACCTGCGGCAAAAACTCGAAGAAAATATCGAATATCTGTGTATATCACAACTGTCTATCCTTATACAGCAATGGACAGATCTCCTCTATCGAACTGCAAATTAATAACTAAAGAGCATCATATCACATCAAATAACACTCAAACATCAACCCAGCCTCACATAATATGGCATTTCAACAATTAATTATAACTTATCATAAATTATTAAAACACCCAGATTGTGATCACATATTTACACTACTAATTCTTATTATTATCACTGATTTATATTCGCCGTTCCAACAACCTTGACCCACACTGTCATAATTGTTATTGTAATTAAATTATAGCATTGTCTAACGTTTAAGAAAGGTTAAGAACCTCGTAATAAGGCACCCTAGTGTATTTCATTCTCACAACGAACATTTAATCGCAACCCTTCCGTCGAACACTCTGTATGAGGATCCGAACAATCTGACTGAAGAGCGCACTATCAATTACACCCCTGCGCTATTCAATATACAACTCATCGATAAACGTAACACGTTCGTCAAGAGTAAAGGACCCTGTCCTCACAAATTCAATTCAACGGTCATACGTCGCCCCGTGAATAACCTCGTCACATATGACGGAATAATACCATATTTAATTATCACATTAACTTTACACAACATCATTACAAAAATCATGCATTATTAGCATGTCTCAAGAACCCACACTTAACAGAGCGTATCAACTTTATCGGGACCACGAGGTCGTATGATAATATGGCATCCTATCCAAGGAACCTTACTCGGCAATCTCCAACCATATCCATTTTGCTATCCTATTGCTATTAAAATCTATGCAATACATGACAAACCTTTCAGAATTAAATTCATATAATGACCTTGGAAATCGAAATGCTAGAATCTCCCAGCAAAATGGGCATCTCATATCATCGTTACCAAATTTCAACTAATTATTATTATTATCAGGTCTCAGAGAATAAATGTATGTCTTACTCCTACCATTGATACTGTTAATTTATGTAAGTCAAAAACGACCCGAAAAAAAAGAGAAAAAAATATCTGTACAACCCTATGAGAAAATGATGCTCTTGTTCAATCTGGAATAAATTATTATGAATGGCGTTAAGTTACACGATCTCAGGTCATCTCATGGCACGGCTATCCGAGGTGGAAGTTCTCTTCTTCCTGATGAACAAGGATGGAAATGAAACGTCTTACTTTATATCCGGCGTCCTCGGAAACCCTTGGCGTCGGCGTCGTCTGCGGCATTTGGGCGGCGTCGTTCCTCCAGCGTCTCCGCGATGTGGTCTCCCAGCGTACTGGTAGAGGTATTCGCCCCCGGCTCCTCTCGATCTCCTGGCGACGCCCATGTCCGCCCACTGGTTGCCCCCGGTCACCGTCAGCGACGGCGTCTCCTGACGTCCCAACCATGGTCCACTCGTCCCTCTCGTCGTGACCGTTCACCCCATTATGGCCCCTTTAGAGGTTCAGTGCAGCATAATTTGCGTATTAATATGCATGTTGATTCCCAGAATATTTGAGTCCATGGTTATAAGTTTCATGCTGCCGTGTAGCAATATTACATTTCACTATATCAGAGCACTTTCACGCCCACGCACTATACCGTCTAGTTCCTGGTTCACTTGAATTATATGTACTCACTTTCCTCAACCAGTGACACACTTCCTTCTACGAGAAGCTATTTCGACCTGGCCTTGACCGACATATGAAGTAGCCTGCAGCCTGCAGTCCCTCCACGCAATCTTAAAGCAGATGTAGTCTTCCGTCACATTCTCACTGTGTCCCTTCAATGCCAGCCCTGTTATGATATTTTTGAATGAATGTCTGTCACAATATAGGGCCTCGTGATAATGCTTCGCCTCGACTATCGTTATTATTGTTCTTTGCCCGATGCTCGTAATGTTAAACACCACCTTTAATTAACATAAATTGTCGGCATAATAATTCAGTTTTTCATTACGGCCTCCACTCGGACATTCAAAGGCGCACAATTTTGTCTTGCTATTACCACAGTACATGCCTTCAATATCTTACTATCCGCTAACTTAACCGGACCAAGTGCATTAAACTTTGTAACCAAAATGGAGAAGTGCTGTATAATATTCCACGCGTCTTCACATATCAATAGCAGCATGTGCATAAATTTAACGGACCTTCGTTTATCATTTCTGATTATTTCCTCACCTACCAGCGAGTCCGATATCGTCTTGAAATTCACGATTATCGTTCTAGCGACACCTTACTGAACACTGTTCCAACGCACTTCACAAATTATTTCCATCCACCCGGCCATACTCCTCGTATCAAATGGCCACGAGCACTGACCACTCACGTAAACCGTTCAAGTTCCCGATGCACATTTCAGTCCACATGACATAGGCTACTCGTCCGTGCCACGCTGGATAACATACTCGTCCATGCTACGCTGACTAACTGAACATTCCGGAACTGTCCTCCTCTCGAGAAAAAAAAAAAAGAAATGGAAGGGGTTGGAATATTCTGAAGCATTCCCCTACTCTAGCGGTTACCTCGCTGCGTCATGCCATGACGTCATACTGACCCTCCGGTCTCGTCGTATCTCCAATCATCCGGGGCCGGTAATTGATCCTGACTGGATCGGTCACAGTAGCTAAACGTGACTTGTCCGATTAATGCACCTTTGCCAATGAGGATGTAGTTCTATACCGATGACATGATTATGCTATCAAGAAGAGGATAATCTCTGCAAGATACCATTAACAAATTGGAATAGTGGTCTCTGGAAAATGACCTTATCATTAGGGACCGGATTCTTAGGTTTTTACCTATTTTTTTCCTTACTTATAAATACAAAAATACTTTAATCCTTTGCCGAATCACACTCAAAAGAGCCATATTCATGAATTCTGTAGTACCATACCGTAAAAAACTAACTTAATTGCCCTTTTGTCCCATTTATTGTAGTATATATGAATTTCAAGTCCTTAATTTTTGAAAGTAAACCTGAAGATAGTGTTTATTCATAGCTTTAGTTGATTGAGAGAAATCCTACCTGGCAGAAAATTCAAATAATTTCAGCACTTTCCAGCTTATATCTTATCGTTTGGTTATTTACTGACAGGGAAGTGGGGATAAATCTCTTATGGTTTCTGAGAATCCTATAGTCTAAATAAACGTAGTTATTTAAACGGGCTGGAGTGTGAAAATCACCTCTGACATACTCGGTTTTATTGAATTTGAATAATTAACATATTTAAGGAGAGCAAATATGGCTTAAATGTGTGAAGTTCTCGATGATGATTTGAGGACGTATAATTATGTAAAATATTTACACTCTCGTTACAATCTGATTTCTACTAACACTTAGGCAATAATTTTAAACATTGCGCAGTTTATGTCAACTTTTGCTAAACTTTCAAGATAAAAATCAATTTAAAAGCCTATTCTACCTACTATAAACCTAAAAAAAACTATGTTATGTTTTTGAAAACCAAAAATAACAATTTAAAAACATACAAATCCGTCCCCTACTCATCATAAACATGATGATGTTAATTCTTGTTTTAATGGACAATATTGAGCCCAGCGAGAAAGACCACCACATCATTACTTACTTTCAAGAGAGAAAAGCCAAATGGGCCTGGTTCATTGTACTGGATAGAGATTTTTTTTAAAGTGGGAATTACATCAACTGACATTCAAGAGAGTTTCCCACTCAAGAGAAAACTTCGAGAGTGCCAAGATTTCCAAGAAAATCACAAGCTAAAAACGGTAGTTGATTTGGACCCAGAAAAGGAAGGAAACCCACCAAGAACGAATGCGAGTGTGCTGAGTGAACATCGGAGCCCGAAGAAGGAGACCGTTGGAATGTCGCGGTCCATAGACGGCCGATACGAAATGAATGAATGAATGATTGACTAATAATGAGAAGAAGAAGACCTACAAGTAGAAGTGCCTATTCTGCAACACAAAAATGAAGCACTATCAGACATCCGTCCTGAAGCCTTATATGCCTCTGAATGCCTCTTATTAAACAGGAAAGGACTCACGGACTGGCTTGAAATCCTAGAAAGTAAGATAATGAGAAGGATATTGGTACCAGTTATGGAAAGTAGTGAATATAAAAGACGAACCAACCAGGAGCTCTATAGATACGCTGAAAAAATTACAGACGTGACCAGGAATAGACGTCTAGCATTTTATGGACACGTCTCAAGGATGCATCCCACCAGACTGACCAACCTGCTTCTTTCAAACTGGCAAAGAGGGAAGACCAAATCACCGTGACTGATAGAAGTGGACAAAGATCAGTTGGAGCTGGAAGTTACAGAAAAAGACATAACAGATCGAACGTATCTCAGGAGTAAACTAAATCAAATTAAGTTCCAGGACAAAGGAGAGAATCGAACAACAAAGCCAGAGGATGCGTGACTACTGGGCAAACATCAAAACCCACTCCAAACACAATAGTTGAATGCTGTGGCCCTAGTTGGTCCATACGGAACAATAATAATAATAATAATAATAATAATAATAATAATAATAATAATAATAATAATAACAAAAAGTTCTAAAAATGGAAGGATTCCAAGGGAGGAAGGGAAAGAAAACCCGCTCAAAATGGTCCGAGGAAAGGAAGAGGGAACATAGTGAGATGATAAAGGAACATTGGAGGAAGAAGTAGGAACAGTAAAAGACAAAGCATTGAAATTGGCTGGTTGACCCTAGACGACCGAAACGAAAATAATAATACTAATAATAATAACAATGCAACCACCTTGGTGCTGAAAGGAAGGTCAGTTAGAAACGACGATGACCTTTGTAGTTTGATGAGGCAAGCCACCCTTCCAGTTAGAGGAAAGTCGCTTGCATTCGTGGGTGGAATGGATTTTTCCACGTTCAAAAGTCCAACTTCCTCGGCTGGGAACCAAACCCGCAATTTTGGGATTGTCATGGCGCAATCTACAACAGATCCAGCGAGGATGAGTATCGAATGATGACCAAGGACTGCCATCTGTACTAGAGAGGAGGAGGGCCTTACAAGTCCTCGTCTCATTTACTGATCGATCTCGTGAGGTCTAGTTGAAATGTCACTCTGCGGCAACTCGTTCACCTCCATTCATCTCTTCCGCATGGACTGAATCCGTTCGCAATATCAGCTCACGTCCACAACAGTCACCCATTACATGCCACCGCCACTTACTGCTTCGTTGAAAGCTGCCTTTGCGGACGTGACTGTAGGAATCACACACAGCTTGGACCTTTCTACAGAGGAAGATGAAATCAACAAATTGGACCTATTGTCAGCGTGCCAGGAGAAGCCAGTTCGCCAATCTGTGATGGGGAGCGGGGTTTAGGCTGCACAGTTAGTCAAAATCGAAATCTAGGGGGACAAAATTATTTTTACGCTTTAATCATGAATTTAGAGTGAAAGCAACGTATATAATTTGTTTACTTCAAAATAAACATCAGCTAAGATTTTTTAAGCTACGTCTGCACATGCAAGAAATTGTCTATGACTAGGAGTTGGTTAGAGCATTCAGATATTTTATCCCTTCAAGACAATTTTCTACCCCTAATTTACTTTTTAAATATTCACATAGTTCCACTTTTGACATAATCGTCGAACCCAGTGCTTCAAACAGTTGTAAACGTGTGAGAACTGGTTGCGCGGCATCTTCTAAAACGTAAAATAACTAAGTAAGTTGCATTAAGATGCAACAAATCTTATAACCGGCGTAAACTAAAAGACTTTATCTACATTCTAACATTAAGTAGAAAGTGACGCAGAGTGACGCGACATACTAAAAATCTAAGTGAATATATAATTTTAAAGATAATAGTTAAATATTATATAATGCAAATATAGCTAAAATTACGTAACAATTACGCACATTAATAACTGAAACACGTTACAAAGATCATACCTTCAGCTGCATGTTCCATCTTAAAGCATCACACCAACCACAAAGACAACCAAACCACTGCCACGTACATTCACCCTCCAATTCAGACTGCTCTTACAGTGGTAACAGATTTACGCTAAGATGCGTTTATATCCCAGAATAGTGAGCGGCAATTAGATGAGAATACTGTAGAAGTGACACATTTTGATTTTTTTATGAAAATAAATAATTTTGTCCTCCTAGATTTCGATTTTGACCCACTGTGGGCTGTGCAAATGCACAGGCCGTCTATTCCTGACCTAAATATATCGGCAGTCATTTGCTGCAACCTCCCGCATTGTGATTGTTGTTCATTCGGCTTTAAGTATGTATTGTTCCCTTTTACTGCCTACATTTTCCCAGGGCGTTATGTTTATTTTTATCAGAGCACAGTGTACAAATAAAGAAATAATGCGTTGAGTGAGTGAAGCAGGTAGTGACCGACAGATCGATTGCGACGGAAATTATGAATTCATCGATACCTATATGTCGACATGGCCAAGAATTGAGTTAGGTCGTGTTGCAACTTCACCCTTGATTTATTGACTATGGATTGTTAAATTTAATGAATACTGATACTTCATTTCCGAAAAGTAGTTCCGTGAAGAACTAAAGCTTAATTTCATATATCCTACTTATGTTAATTGCCTCTATCAACATACACAATTTCAGTTTCATTGCTGTATTGGATTCGTCGATATTGAGAACCGTCTAAATATTTCGGATGGTCGCCATGTTGGATTGTTATATGTATAGGCCATAGAGTTATGTACGATTAAAGGAAAATTATTGCGTTGGTTCATTATTCAAACTTTCACTTCCATCGCATGATTACGACATAAGAAATAAAAACTCAATATTAACAATTCGCACAGCCGCCATCTTGAGGTTATGTAAACAATTGAACTTGATTAGATGCCAGTGCATCACAATATGTATTAACATTTATTGTACCATATTTCACTGCGCTCATATGGTTAAATCGCGAGAAAAGTCTATTAAAATGTTTCAAAATCACTTGGCCGCCATGTTCGTTTTGTACTTTACAGGTCTTTGACACTTACATATATAAACTTGCAGTTGTGCTGTTTATCATCGTACAAAATTTCAGGGTGATATCCGTAATAGTTTCGGAGCCGAAATATTTCGCACAGGCGCCATCTTGAGGTTATGTAAACATTAGAACTAAATTAGATGCCAGTGCATTACAATGTGTATAAACATTTGCTGTACCAATTTTCATTGCGTTTGGATGGTTAAATCGCGAGAAAAGTCTATTTAGAATTCTCAACTTCGCTGGCCGCCATGTTGGTTTTGCAGTTACCAGGTCTTAGAAAGTCTCATAGGTAAACTTCTAGTAGTACCCTTTATCACCATACACAATGCTTGCCACGGTGGGTGAGTGGTTATAGTGTCGGACTACCAACCCCAAGATTGCAGGTTCGACCCTGGCCATGGTAAGTGATTTTTGAAGGCGACAAAATTCACGATACTCATGTCATACGTTGTTGGCATGTTAAAGAACCCATTTGAATTCAGTAGGCCGTGTTCAATGGCAAAATTAATCTCGGGATTTTCCGCCAACACAAAGTTCCTCCATTCTCTACTTGAAAGCGCTGTAGTAGTGTCAAGGAGTTTAGATATCTAACCTCCTTGACTTTCATAGCGTTCAAAGGAACGACGAAATTCGACATGCAAGCTACCTTCTGGGTGTCAATTAACAAAGCTTGTACCAGGCACCCGAGGCCATACGATATTATTATTATTATTATTATTATTACCATACACAATTTCAGGGTGATATCAGTAATAATTTCGGCGATATAGAATACCGGCAAATTATTTCGCACAGTCGCCATGTTGGAATGAAGAGACGTTATAAAATTTGAAGGGCTCGGTCGGGGTCGGCCAAAATAGTAGCCTACTACTGAGTTTTTTGAAATCGCTCCAGCCATTTAGAAGTTATTAGGGGACACACACACACACAGACACACAGACAGACACAGACATACACGGACAAAAGGTGATTTCATAAGCCTATGTTTTCATAAAATGAAAATAGGCTAAGAAGGGCCTCTACCAACGTTGTAGTTTTGACCCAAAAGGTTGAAGACATGTTGTGTATTTGCGTGCTTGTACGAACCGAATGCCGGGTATTGAGTTATCAATTTATACAATTATCTACAATAAGTAGTTAATTGTTGTATTTTACATTGACGGTTGTTAACCATCTAGGGAAATAAACCAACAACTTACAACTAAGAACTTTGAAAATTTGCTGCATTATTACCTTAAATATCTTAATTTCGTATCTGTTCAGTTTCGAGTCAAAACAATGTATTTAATATATAGATAGTAATATTTGTCAGTTTCAAGTTTAAGATAGAATACAGTATCTTGGCAAACCATAAGTCGGGAAATGATACCTATAAATATGCATGTACTACACACAATCACGATGTAGGAAATTTTACATAGCTTTTCTCCCCAGAATTAGGTATTGGGGGTAATCGTTTGCGAAAAAGTAAATGTTCTGTACTTGGGGCATCTTAACTTAAACTCTCTCTCATCTTTTCATTCTACTCTCGTGTAGTGAAGTGATGTGATCTTTGTGGTACATCCTTGTTTACATTTCATTTCCTACAAGATTGGCAGGATATTCTGCTTCCTCCATGCCATCAAGCAATATTCACACGCTTCCAGAGCTTATTTCAGATATGGGAAGCCGTTCATAGAAATATTTTTCCTTGAGTGTTTGGAGTGATGTCAATGTGTAATGGTTATCATTAATAGCAACCATCCCGGAGACCCGGGTTTAGTTCATGACACTGCCAATAAATTTAACTCAGGTAACTGATATTGGAATTTTAGAAGCTATTTATTATTATTATTATTACATAATGTAAGAAGCCTCCGTGGCTTAGGCGGCAGCACGCCGGCCTCTCACCGCTGGATCCGTGGTTCAAATCCCGGTCACTCCATGTGAGATCTGTGCTGGACAAAACGGAGGCAGACAGGTTTTTCTCCGGGTACTCCGGTTTTCCCTGTCAAAATTTCATTCCAGCAACACTCTCCACTATCATTTCATTTCATCTGTCATTCATTTAATCATTGCCCCAGAGGAGTGCGTCAGGCCTCGGCAGCCGGCACATTTCATATCCTCGCCGCTGGATGGGGGCTTCATTCATTCCATTCCTGACCCGGTCGGAGACTGGAAGCAGGCTGTGGATTTTTATTTTCATTACATAATGTAATAAAAAATTGATATGTTATACAAGTTTGTATAATTAATAATTGTATGTATTGTTGTAAGTAAAGAACCAGTGATGGACGAAGCAAAGAGGATATAATAACAAATTTACTACGCACATCGTGCGTCGCACAATGTGCAAAATATGAACATTACATCAGGCTCAAGAATCAGAGTAAAATTGAATTAGAGAAACCTTTCTCTTTTTGCACTCCATTGCGTGATATATATATCACACTGTTCTCCACATAAAACACATGTACACTCCTGGCCAGAAAGGATTTCCTTGCACAAACACGATGATAGAAACCGTGTGTCGCAAAGCGCGTCATCAGGTGTCTCAGCTCGTATTCCTCTTTCATCCAATCATTGTTGATCATTGCGTCTGTATTGTAGAAGATTTCTTCGATCGAGTCCCTTTATCCTCGTAGCTCTTGTAACAGGTCTTTGTATGCTGGAGTGTGCTACAGATGCATTTGTAGTCTTAGGTCTTCTACCAAAATGTTTTCCCGTGCTAAGACATATATGTATCGGGATCGATCAAAGAGGATACAAGAAATCGGTTAGCTCAGGTAAGGGAAGCATTTCTACAGAAGAGGAATCTGTTGACATCGAATACAGATTTAGGTATTAGGAATCCATTTTTGAAAGCCTTTGTCTGTATCGTGGCCCTCTATGGAAGTGAAACACGGACTGGTGGTGTAGCAGAAAAGAGGAGATTAGCAGCATTTGCAATGTGGTAATACAGGAGAACGATAATGGTTAGATGGGTAGATAGAGAAACAAATAAAGAGGTATTACTGTAAGACGAGTGGAAGAGGAGAAATGTCTGGCGACAGCTAATGAAGAGAAGAGATAGGTTGGTTGAGAATCTACTAAGGCAACCGAAAATAGAAAACTTATTAATGGATTGAAGGGTCGAGGACAAGAACTGTAGGGGTAGACCAAGGTTAGAATACGTTAAACAGATTATCAGGGGTGTAAGGTATGGAAGCTATGTAGAGTTGAAACGATTAGCTCAGGGCAGGAAGACAAGGAGAGCTGCATCAAACCAGTCAAAAGACTGAAGACTGAAACTCACATTGTTGTAAGTATTATATTTCTATCCACAAAACGTATAAAGAAAAAGGCTTTAAGTCAACCGGACCTGATGTTGTAAACCTGAAGAATGAATCATGTAATGTCTCGATCAATATAATTTTTTGTTAAAAACAAGATGTTCAGTAAAGAACGTATAGCCTACTTTCTCCTAAATGCATGGGTATTGTTATAACTCTTTGTACTTTTCAAGGAGTATTTATATAAATATACATCTACTACAAGCTACAACTATAAATTATACAACTAATTACACATGGATGCCTGCGGCATACGTCGCATAAGCTAACACCAAGACTAGGCCTAGTGCATAGAGACGACCTCCGTTGACCCAGGGCAAACACCTCACAACCTATAGAATTCGCAACTCCGCACAATCAGCAAGGCGGATTCTATAAAGAACTGAAGGAGAGGTGAGACGAGGTCAGTCTTTCACAAGTGCTTCAGGTGCTAATACGCTTCTTGTAGCTGCCTTCTCCAGATAGGTAAGTGTCTAGTGGGCCTACACAAATTATAACACCCACACGTAAAACATCCCCCATTATTGTGAAGATCACGAGTGTTCACTCTGCGCTATCTTTTTATACTCCACTTTAGGAGTACAGAATTAAAAAGTAGAATCCTTAAGCTAACTGGTCTTTCAAGTCATTTATTTAATTAATTAATAAGAGCCTACCCCTTAATTCATTTCCCGGTAGGATCCCAAATTAGTAATTAGTTAATTGTCTATTTGTTGCAGTAGTCAGCCATAGGCATCACCTTACACTGCTTACGTGCGCGACACTCATTAGGAGCACGGCCAGTCTACTAACACCAACAGGAATCCAGGCAGTCGCTTAGCTGCTCCTCCCATCACCTAATAGATTGTTCCTTGTAGCCATCCCTTAGAACCACCCCCGCAGCTTGTACTCTTGGGTGTTAACCCCTCGAGCTGCACTCACGCCCGAACCCTTCCAATCCACTTATTTTCACACTAGAGTCCCAGACAGCCTTCAGATAATCTCCTTTCACCCCCCTTTTAATACACTTTGTAGAGGCTACCCTCTCAGGTACCCTACAAATTGTGGAGGCACTAGGTACCGCGACGTTGTCATAATACAACGCCTAAAGGAGTACATACAACGTATTTCTGCGGAAAAGATCCCTAAACTTAACCTCTTACTAGCCAAGCGAACGCCACCCAAAATTGGGAAATTTTTTTGAAGTAAGGGTCCAATAATAATTTTGTACCCACCCAGGCCCGCCCTAATAGAGATTACATTACTTAACGCCACCCTTAAATAATAATCAGCCATTCACGACCCCCAAATTCGCTACGCCCACACCATATAATTAATAGGAATCACATTATTTAGTTGCCCACCCAGTTCGGTCCCCGGTACCTTATATAGCTTTGCAATAATAATATTTCATTCACTACCCCCATAGAATAGAGAGGAGGTTACACTCATTTAGGTACAATACTACCCCACCAGCTGAGATAGCCCGTAGGAATCCCTATCATTGCAAAAATAGGAACAATTAATTTACACTAGCCTTTTACGATCCCCTTGAGAGTTTACAACCAGTTGATAGATACTTTTACACCATGGCACCTCATGCCGAAGCACCCAATACACAAGGGAGGGTGCACCATAGGCACACAAATAGGGACTACGAACTGTTCTTTTTTCTATTACGAAGCCGCCAGCGCCGAATGCGCAATGTGCAATGGCGTATCCAGGCAATACATGCGAGTGTTAGCGCCGCGCAGGATAGATATTTCCGCACCCCCAATAAAGCGCGGAAAGCGTTACTTATTAAAGCCCATCGACACTTGCACCCTATTCATGGCGCTATATATCTTAAACACATTAAAACATACAGGATCCACCACCGCATCAGTGTGGTTCACGATCCACTCACTTTAAACCCAACCCTTCAATGCGTACGAGAGCAGTATGCGCTACTGCGGAGTCATCATACACAGCTCGTAGCCGAATATAGGCGACTGAGCGCCCAATTCACAAACGAATACCCAGCTCAATCCTCTTAGTACTTACAGACCCACCGCTACATACACTTGCACCCCCATAACCAAATAATTCACTCCATGCAGTTCCATGGCCCCCTATCCCACATGAGAGTGAACACTGCCCACACTAGAATGGCGGAACAGGCCAGGGCAATTACCCTGCAACACGCCGAATTATGGCGACATTTCCGTCAGCTCCAAGCACACTTTCTTTCGTTTGCAATGTTAACAAATCAACCTACCCCAGTGAAAGCGGTTAGTTCAGGCATTTCACAAAGAATGGCCAACAGGACCATTTCCCTACGGCCCACTCCTATTAGGAAGGGGACCGCCGTGGCCATGCCACACACGCAGCCCGCCATTGGCAACGGTGCACACGTAAATACATTTCCCCCGCCACATAGTAGCATTTCCATCCCCACGCTTCCATTATGCCCTAGGACCTTAACGCCTATTCCGGCCAGCAACAGTCCTAAGGCACGCCGAAAAGCCGTACTAGTGTACAGGCATATACCATGTGTACCCCCAGTAGAGCCATACCGGCTCAAGCCCAAAATCACACTCTTACAAACGCCCTGTCAAAAGGATAAAGCCCCTGAGTGGATCCCAGGCGCTAAAGTTGCTTTAGCTATCCGTGGGCAGAGGAGATACGCCTTACAATAAGAGACGACTTATGGCTTAGCATTATAGCACACATAACGAGAATCCAAGGCCAATTTTTATTTAAAAAACACACCAATTATGCATAATTAGAGGGTAAGACATGTCGAGGCACGCTGCGCCTGCAGCAGCTCCACGTATCTCCACGTTTACCCAGTCCCCAGAGCCACGAGACACAGACGTTAGGTCACCAGTATAAGGCGTTAAAATATATTTCTACCACACATATATCAAACCCAGGACCATACGAGTCGAACAAGCGCCCTACGCGCTATGGCATCTGGTAGCCATGCTCACGACTATCGGTCACCGACAGTTCGCCACAGTGCATAAACACGAGTCATAGTTATAAGATTGCATGTTTAGTTATAACCAATATAATCATGAGTACCATGTTATATTTGATATGTTTATGTCTTTCTATGATAATGAACTCTGTTCGCACACACTAGTTTAAGAAAGGTCGGAACAATGTAATACATGTCTCTATAGCAGCTGATAACATAGGTCAATTACACGCCACCGGATACACTTTGCCTACACAGCGCATTGAGTCAGCAAGTAGCATATCCATAGCGACAGACAGACCGGGCACAACACGTGCCAACGACCATGCTTGCATAGCCAGGCGTGCTCTAGTACATTCACATGAAGGCCACGCGTAAGAGCGCGGACAGACTTACTTATAGTCAATGCCTACACATACAATACTAATCACATTTTTATTAGACGAGGAGCATGAACAACGAACATTTTTACACACAGTCCAGATCCTTTCGTTGCCCGACAATAGATTCAATCCCTAACTATAGGATACACGGCATACGAATCCTTCCACCCGATACCTATATACTTATGACATTACAGAAATCAGAATTGCCTATACACCCGTGAGTTGACCGATTGAAGATTACATTTCATTAGAATCACGATTATTAACACACTACTGTATCACCACAGATACTTCTTAGTTCTTACAAGAGAGGGTAGGACGCGCAGACATTCTATCCGCACAAGCCCACGGGGTCACAACTCGCGAAAGCCACATCCATCTTAGAAGAGATCGTGACTTTCTTTAAAAGCACTTTCGCTTATTACCATAATATTTTGATAAGATTTATACTATACTCCGGCCATACATAAGTTACCATATGCGGTTTACAATTCATTGCGTGGACACCGCAATGGCACAGGTTAGCAGCATTACACACATACAGAGGCCTAGCATCTACAATAACACAGGTTAGCGGCCTTTCGCTAATGCAACGAAATACTCGTACAACAACACAGATTAGCGGACTTTCGCAAAGGCACAAACATAGTCGTACAATTACACAGGTTAGCGGCCTTCCGCGACTGCAAAGATGTATTCGTACAATAACACAGGTTACCGGCCTTCCCTACAGGCCAAGGCGTATTAACACTAATGACATAGTGTAGCGACATTCGATATAATTCCGCACACAATCTCACTATTACACAGGTTGGTTACTACCACTACGGCCAGCAGTATTTGATACAATTACACAGGTTATCATACCGTCCGAGCAATAGACTCTTTAGGTGATCTGAACAGACAATTAGGAGACACTTGGAATAAGGATAACTTATACTTACGAAGATTACATTTCCCATACACTGTAATCCAGGATACATCTCAATCACTTCTCACACTCAGTACTGCAAACTGCTCATAAACAGTGATGCGCGCTCCATACACAATGCCGGAAGCGAAGATTGCGCACTCAGCATCTCGGCTTACGAGAAGCAGGGTAGCCAATAATAGGCGGCCACATCCGGCCCTATTGCAGTTCTTATACACGCCATGTCATATACTTATTTTCTTCTCTCCTCACAGGGGATCTTTAACTTTTCTTGTAATTCAACGGGGGTATTAACCACACCATACCGTCACAGGGACAGACAGGAAAAACAGTTCTCCAACGAAGCGTCATCATACTTAACCAACGAATTAGGGACTACATTTACGATTTAAATTCTATCATTCATCCTTAGTCTGCGAGGCTAGGCCTTGTGGTGAAAGATCCACTTGTGTGGGGCTATACCTCTTTACTGGCCGCTCAGGGATCCATTTTTATCATCCAGATGCTGAATTATGAACTGTTCATCATCGTCTGCCATGCGACGAAATTATCGTCAATAATCACTTAACGGAATAACTTAAGAAAGCCACATGGTTACTATGGGACCACAAGTCCTTCAATAGATGCCCTTCGATACTTAACATACATTAATCACACAAATTTGTAACTACAATCATTAGTTGGCCAAATTTCACTTCGCATTTCTCTATTAAGCACTAATTCCAACCTATATACATGTATATATGCGTTGCATTCTAGCTCATAAGTATTCCACAATCTTGTGGGGTTAAAGCACTGTAAACTTTTACATTAAAAAATCTTGCCCCCAAACAAGGTTTGGGGATAACTATCCAGCCAGATATGTATAGATTCAGGCAACAACTACGTCTATGGTCCATAAGTATCCTATGTTTTGTGGAATAGTATCGTGTCACACGTTAAAGAGTCTTTTCCCAAACACAATGTAGGATAATATTCATCATGGACGCAGAAAAGGGCAATTTAAAAAAAATAGGAAACGGTAAATGAAGGCCCAATGATTGTATTCCTTCTAAACACCAAGTATGCACTTGGATACACGAACAACCTATACACATTAGGAATACATCATGTGTACATCGACACATGGATTTACAGGCATACCAGTCACAGTTCTCACTTCCATCATGCAGGTTATCCAATAACTTTAGCCCGTTGTGCTAATCTACATACAGTAGGGAAGAAGCGACATACAGTACACTCCACGAAATACAATATTAAACAGTTACATAACATTTTTTCATTTTCCCGAAGTAAGTGGGATTAGACTACGGAAACATTATTCCTACACACTGAACACAACATGTCACCCGCGAATAGAGACGCGACGAGCGTCAACATGCCCTCACATACATTTCCAGTACGCTACCAATACAATGCAGGCGATAAAACGAGCTTTACATAGTAATTGCACAATTTATACACGAGATGATGACAACATAGGCCTAATGATATTTCCCCCGAGAGAGAAATACTTTAATTTTTCATTTTAATTACGCGAATTCATTCCCCTACACCCAAGTAATATCATCAGCAGGATATAGCGCATGACACATTCACGTACGCGTCCCATCAAGCGTGTACTTAGACTACACGTGCGCTTTGACAGTTAGATCACCGCATGTCCACAAACCCGCAATGTTTACACACACTGACAGCGCTCTCATCCAATTGGCTTCGCGCGAGAGTCGCCAATCCTCCAGAGTGCGCGGTCACCAATTAGCGCCACGTATTCACTTGCTACACGCCCACCGATAAGCGTTATATCACGCTCCGCACTGACGTCTTATCGCAGCCGTCACTCCTCCTCGGTGATACCCGAGCCGAGCAGCCATTATATTTTCATAGACCGTCCGGTCACATCTACGCGCGAGATTCAAATGCCATCCCGCCTCCGACACATGTTTAAGTCCACCAACACTGCATATAGGGTGAACCCAACCCTTATAATGGAACTCATCTCCACACACACCTCTTACCTAACACGGTAAATGTCTTTGTCACGACAAAATGCCATTGTATTCCATGCCACACACTGAGCGCTTACGTCCGCAATTCCCCTTATATTTTTGATCATTTTACAGACAATACTTAATCTTTCCTACACCATTGTACAAAACATGCCATCCGCTAGAGGAAAGCACGCGCGTTCCCCCATCCACGTCCCTAGAGGGACATCAGCGTCAAATGTTATTTTTATTTCAAAGCATACCTAATTTTATTATAATACCGATTTAGTACGGTCAGGATCGAGCAGGATCGGTCGATACAATGGTCCAGCCACATGCCCCGACACAATCCCCTTACCCCGCCCCCCCCCCCCCCACCGATGATTAGCTCACACACTTACATTTTTGGGTATCTTTTTTATCATTGGAACAGGGGTCACATTTATATTCACCCCACAAATTAAGGTGGTTACACATTATTCTCTCCACAAATCCACATAGCAACGGATAATAGTTTAAAACCCTATATACCCCCCTCCTCCAGGGTGATTTTGGCCCACAGGGAGCGATACTCAATCGAGCCCGCAGAAAATACATGTTAGGTGCCTTATACATAGATGTTACGATTGTTAAGACCAACCCGGCACATAGAGATGTAGCATACACTCCCCCATAAATGTCTTTCAATACACAATGCAATCGGCAGTGCCGATAACGGAAGGACACACTCGAGAGCGAATGTTCACATTAAACACACTGTATTTTATATCGAAATTGGTTACATATAGGTCCAGCCCGCCTTTATATTACTCATTGTTATAGTTTGACAGGACGCTGACCGCAGCATGCCACTAGCTGGTTAGGACGATCAATTCTTAAATTCCCTATACCATTCCCCATTAATAATAATAAGTGTTTATAGGGCAAGGAATTACTTAATTATTAATTACAAAATGACCAGTTTTAGTATATAAGTTTTAGTATATAAGCACAGGTGACAGCAGAGATTGAAGTGATCAAACGTTGGCACTAGGTCAACGTTCAAACCCCCACTTCTTTTTAACACAGAGAACACACTGATACATATTACACATTTTACCCATTGCCCCGTTCAAGCAAGGCACTTGGTATTAATGCATTACCAAAGGTGTGCACCAAGCTAAATCGCTCTTAGCTAAGTGTTAAGATGGAACACTGAGAAAATAAAAGCCAATAGTGGGTTATAAAAACATTCCCCGGCTAACAATGGTGTTATCAATATATTTATTTACATTTTTACCCGCATGTAATATTTTATTCCTGCATGAAAATAACTAACACCTCTCCAGTAAGATGTTCCTCATCATCTAACGAATTCCTACATCCTACTAGCACCACATGCACCCTCCGATTCTAGCCATCCTATTACCTTGAAATAACTATTTATAACATGTCAACATTCCTTAAAACATGGGTGATACCTTCCTCATCCCGATCACACCTACTAACTGTGACCAAAAATGAATGAAATGCACTGCATTGACTGGGAGTCCGCTTGCTAGGCGCAACGTGTGCGCACCGTGCCTCATCCCCCCCCCCCCCCCGGACCCTTGTAACAAAAGTACACATTGGTACCGATACAAACATTGCTCACTACACACTGTACCCATTTGGTATACACACCTGATAAAGGTTCTGAGAGTGACCATATATATTTTTTTTGCACATTGGAGGATGGTTGAAGTTGCCATCGACATAGGGTCAACATAGCCCTTGAACTGACATGACGTGACTTAAACGTTGACGAACGACGGGAAGTCATAGCGGTGATGTGTTAGGGTGGGCAAGCGCTCGTGCTCGAGGATGTACCTAGCCTGTCTCCCGAAGCGCGGGGCCCGTTATACCCATTTTTTTTTCCCTAACGTCGTCTAAGCTATACCTGCGGATGGAGGCTTGATAGTTCGGTGAGGGGATTGACTACCCCCGCATCGGGCAGGATGGATCCTCCTTGCCAAGACGACCCTCTTTTACTTGACGTTAGTTAGCATGTAAGGTTAAGTAATAGCTTCATCGCGGAAGAAAGACCTGTTTTCGAACACAGGTGAAGACATAAGTCCTGCAGCGGCAGGTGAAGATGAATATTAATGAATAGTAATGAATATATGATCTCCTGGGCCGAGGTATGTGGCTCCGATGTTCTCCTCTGTCCATGCCCCCGGAGAGTATCACCTATGATTTGAGATTTGCGATATACGACGAGCCAACGGTTCTCTCCCTGGCCGAGGTTACAACCACCGTTGATCACTCTGGTCGTGCCCCAGGGGGAGGAACATATTGATATTGCCTGGACGGCAATATATATAATTTGCCGAATGCGGTCTTACGCAGATGCGTAAGCCCGAATAGAACGGTCTATACCGTTCACGTGAATGTCCTTCACTTGAAGGTACGACATAATGAATGGAACACCCATTTCCCATACAGGGTGCTCGATGGTTATGATTCTTTATTTATGTATGCAGGGAGAGTCACGCCACAATGGGTGATCTCCAGGGTTTTAATATACGAATCTGATACGTATTTTAATGTGAATTGATAATGAGTGTTTTTTCTTATACCCTCCAGGTCTAGGTCCAGAACCAACAACCGCCCGGATGACGACATGGGTAAAACACCCCCTCAACACATAACAAAAATAAAAACAATGTTTTCTTTTCTTTCCCACAGGTGGCGCCACTGTATATAGCCCTTTATAATTAGTTTGACCATTTCTACACACGTCTTCATCTCCTAGGTCAATACACTCTTTCCCCCTATACACTACGAAATGCATTCTCTTACAGCTGATTCATCCGCACCACGGAGGAGATATGCCTGTGGGATATACTCCACCGCGGGGCGGATCTCCATGGTACATAATCACGCCTATAAATGAGACGCGCAATCCGGCGGAGAGGGTTGTACTCCAAGAGTGAAAGTTTATTTAATTGTTTTTGTTATTTTTTGGTATTTTTTAATAATAATAGAGCGCCATGTATTTTTTTCTTTTTTTCCTTTCAACCCTTCTAACTTCCCAGTTGTAAGGGTGGTCCTAATATATAATGAAATGAAAATCCACAGCCTGCTTCCAGTCTCCGACCGGGTCAGGAATGGAATGAATGGAGCCCCCATCTAGCGGCGAGGATATAGACTGTGCCGGCTGCCGAGGCCTGACGAACTCCTCTGGGGCAAAGATTAAATGAATGACAGATGAAATGAAATGATAGTGGAGAGTGTTGCTGGAATGAAATTTGACAGGGAAAACCGGAGTACCCGGAGAAAAACCTGTCTGCCTCCGTTTTGTCCAGCACAGATCTCACTTGGAGTGACCGGGATTTGAACCACGGACCCAGCGGTGAGAGGCCGGCGTGCTGCCGCCTAAGCCACGGAGGCTTACTCCTAATATATAATAATGATAATAATGATTAATACTCATAATGTACACAGTAACGAAAATGATGTTTAATGGAGACAATAACTCCAAATAATTGTAGTAATGACTGATATTACCATTTAATGATACGCATGTTCGCCAAGGTTATTGTTGTCACATGGATTTTACAGCTTTATGTATTTCTTATTTTTTGTTCACTACTTGTGTCATGATAAAAGTAATTATGTAACAATATTGTCCCCCCCCCCCTCACACATCAACACACACACTTGCTCACTAGGCACGAACCTAACGCTGACGCTAACGCCTCTCCAAGAAACTATGCACTAGGCACTGCACGCTGGCATCCACATACTCTTATATCTCATAAAACACAATACTCCACTTCCAACATCTTCATTTCTGATACCCACCCCACACGGGGATCATCCCATACCCCCAACGACGACCCCACATTCTGGGCAACAACATTTCATAAATAAAAAGAAGAACAGAAGAGAAGATAAGAAGAAACAAGATATCAAGAAAGAAGAAGATGTTCCTATACCCCTCTATGCTACAACAACTACCCCTACGGTCTAGACTCGTCCCGTCATCGAGGTCGATGACTAGTTCCAGCGAAGGAGTTGTTGCATCCGAGGGATGCATTCCCATCCCATATCTCTAAACATAAATCTACTACAAGCTACAACAGTAGGAAATATAAAGCGGTTCTGGCACAGGGGCTAATGCGTAAGATGGCGGCCGCGCGCAACCAGCCCTATGTTATTCTTATGGAGGGGACAGTCATAGCTGGCACAGGGGCTAATGCCCAAAATGGCCGCCACGCCCTGAGACCGTGAATAATGTCATAGGGGGAGTTCGACCGTGTAGTCGCTAAATGGAATATTTATTATTTTTATTATTATTATTATTATTATTATTATTATCATGAGGTAATTATTGATTGATCATGTACATCCAACACCAACCTTATAGTGTCCACCTCTTGGTGTAGTGGCTAGCATTCTTGGCTGTTACTGTGGAGGCTCGGGTTCGAGTCCTGGCTCTGTCAAGAAATTTAATTCTAGGCTGAGGGTTGGAATGGGGTACACTCAACCTTGTGAGACAAAACTGACAGGAGCTGGCTTTTGATTCATACCGCAGCCATTCTACCTAACCCAACTTCACCTAACCTAACCTAACCTAACCTAACCAGATCCCACCTTACCTAACCTAACCTAACCTAACCTAACTTCAAAGTCAGAATGTACAATACATTTATTGTTTTTATACCCTCATAAATTAGATATAGAGAATGACCACCACGATTTAGATCCTCGAGCACACTTTTCTGACATATATCATTAAAACGTGTAGAAAATAATGTCTGAAAATTTTCACTAACACATAATACAAGTCCACCATACATTGTGTCCACTTTTTGAATGTTAATGATACGGAAAAGAGTATGCATTGGTAATTCAGTGAGCTTTTCTCTCTCTAAGAAACAGTTCTGCCCCCATAGCATTGAGAATATTTATTGTAGTAGCCTATAAAGAAACAAAAAAATCATATCTATTACAGTTTAGCTATAAGTGACCAGAACCACTATAACATTTTATTCTAATAAGGAGATTTCCATAATGATAAGAAAAAGGAGCTTACCATAATGATGGATTGTGTGTAAGTAAACGTCTTTTGCTGCTTGATGCCACTACTAAACTGATACTCATACAACAGACAAGTGAGTTCATGTTTCGCTGACGTAATCGTATGTTCCCACGCACTTCCTGTGTGTTGCACGCGCTGTAGTGGCTAAATTTTAAACTAAATGAAATGATTTGCTGATGTAATTGTATATTCCCCGCACGCACACGCAGGCCCCTGTGGACGGGTCCTGGTGGACGAGTCCCTGTGGACGGGTCATTGTTGACGGGTCATTGTTGACGGGTCCTTGTTGACGGGTCCTTGATGACGAGCCCCTGTGGACGGGTCCTTGTTGACGGGTCCTTTTTGACTAATCCCTTTAGACCGGTCCCTTTGGACTGGTCCCTATGGACTGGCCCATGACCCCTAATGCTATGATGAAATTAAATGTTGTCCCACATGAAACGCATGTGATGAGCCGATTACTACTATGAATTAACATGTTTTTGTTGTTGTTTTTTTTATTTTACGCATGCGTACTTCGTTTTTTTTTGTAAGTGGGCAGGCTTTTTGAATAATGATATATAGATGAGTTTTTTTTAATTACCAAAAGATCCAATAGCTTTTTAATATCTCATGAACCAATAAGGCTAGGGACTTGTATGAGAGGTCGTTGGACTTGAGGTGACATTCTGTTTTTGAATGTATTATTTATTTTTTGTCAAAAGGGTCTAACTACACATTTCTTAATATCTCGCTAACTAATAATCAGAGAGTGTCAAGTGAGGTGTCATAGGACTCAGGATGGTCAACCCTTTTCCATGACCAACGAATTTACCCAAAAGATCTAATACAGCATGGTCATTGACCTATGATTTTATAAACTAGTCATCGGAGAGGGTCTAGTGAGGTGTCATAGGACTTAGAATGGTTAACCCTTTCCCATGACCAATGAATTTACCCCCAAAAATCCAAAACAGCAAGGTCATTGACCTAAGATTTTATAAACTAATAATCGAATATCAACACGTGAGGTGTCATAGGACTTAGAATGGTTAACCCTTTCCCATGGCCAATGAATTTACCCAAAATACCCAATACATTAAGGTCATCGACCTGAGATTTTATAAACTAATAATCGGATACGAACATGTGAAATGTTCACCATGCGTGATGAAACATAGCTAGGTAAAGAAAGAATTAGTGTAGGCTAAATGTATGGTGACTGACAAGTCTTTTACCATTGAAACTTGTTTTCAGATCAAACTGCAGTATAGAGAGAGTATAGGTTGCAGGGATGGGTTAATAAGTGAGAAACGGTGTACGCAAACTCTGATTTATCAAGAATTACGAGTAGACTATCTTTAATTGATTGGTTAAAGATGATAGCTAAAACACAAAAATGCTCAGTGGTTACCGAGACAAAATAGTCGCTACACACAACAAGCTTTAAATACTTGAGGCTAATAATCTATACACACACACACACAAACACTCGCTTGTTCTAAACTAAACTGTGTTGCTGTCAGTGCTCTGACAGTAGGCTAATGACAAAATGCATTGCAAACAGAAATATAATCATTTCCGGTTGTCTAATGTTACCAGCTATCCATTTTTTTGTGTTGCAGCGGTAAGCACTTTTAGCTCTTGTACTGGTGGTCTTAACTTGATTTCCAGGTCTGAGGCCTAGAACGAGTTGAACTATGAAACAAGGGCATGGTGGTGCAGTGGTTAAGCTGTTAGCCTTTTCACCAGGGGTTCGATTTCAGGTTAATATGCATGCCATAAACATATTAAACAAAACAGAGATAACGTTTAAAACTGATTACATTTATGTCTTTTCAAATTATTACTTGGATTACAAATACAAAAGGTGAACTGGGTTTGATGTACAGTTAATGCTGTCTATCACACACTAGACTGTAAGAAAGCCAAAAGAGCAAACGGCGTAGGTAGAGCAGTGGTAAAATTGCTATGTGTAGAGAACTACCTGGCAAAGCTATATCGCATAAACAGTGCAGGATACAATCCAGCTTTCAAATTTGTATCTTGTGGAACAGAGAAATGCACTTACGTGAGAAAATGTAAGTTCATGTGTAATATGACCTATCACACAAGTGTTCACCTGTGCACATGCATGATAAGAGCTAACAAGTCACATTTTGTTTAGTTCGTACGTAACGTTAGGTTAGGGCTACGAGGCACATGCCATTTAAGAGCAGGTCAAGGGATCTAACTTAGTGAATGAATGTGTTCTAACGAGTCATTTGTAGTTGAAAGAGAATAATACTTGTTCTAAAAATGTTAAAACTGAGGAGATGGTACGCACAGTAAGACGTCTTGTTATTTCCTGTGTCATATTAAAGACATGGCAGAGAGCACACAGTTCTGTTGCTATGACTAACGTTGCAGTAATTTAAAACCTCACGTGTTCATCAAGACAATGGGTGATGATTATACAAAGTTAGCAGTCATTGGATATTACACAGGTGTTCCTTCCAGTGTCATGTTGCTGACATGGCAGAGAGAGCACAGTTCTATTGCTATGACTAGCGCTGCAGTAATTTGAACCCCCCAGGTGTTGATCAAGACAATGGGTGATGATCATGCAAAGTCAGCAGTAATTGGATACCACACATCAACATGGTCTAAATCATAAATGTGTTGTCATAACCTGCAGAAACTTCATTTAAAGATTTTAGATTTTACATTTTAAATTTAAGATTTTTTTGATGTTTAGATTTTACTTTTTTATATTTTCCTAAAAGAGTAAACTACAAGGTCACATACCTAACCTCATTAAACCTAACTTTACCAAACCTAACTTAAGCTAATCCAAAGGCTAATGCACATACACAAAGTATATAAGGTACATGCAACTATCCTCATGCTAGTCTTACAGGTTACTGTACAACATGATCACTACCCCAAACGGATTTTTTTAATTTTGTTGTTTACACATATGTCAATTTTCCAATTTCAAATTTTCAGTTTTTTATGTCAGTTTTTAGTTTTTCAATTTCATAATATGGAAAAATGGATTTTGCATTTTGTTGTTTACACATTTATTAATTTCACAATTTCCCATTTTCAGTTCTTAAAATGTCAGTTTAAAGTTTTTCAATTTCATGATATAGAAACATGGATTTTCCAATTTCTTGTTTTCACATTTGTCAATTTACCAAATTCTCATTTACAGTTTTTTAATTTCAGTTTAATGTTTTTTGTTCTATTTGTTAATATGGAAACATGTATTTTTTACAATTTGTGTTTTACATGTCATGCAACTATCCTTATGCTAGTCTTATAGGTTACTGTACAACATGATCACTACCCCCACTGGATTTTTTTTTTCATTTTCTTGTTTACACATATGTCAATTTTCCAATTTCCCATTTTCAGTTTTTTTAAATGTCAGTTTTAAGTTTTTCAATTTCATAATATGCAAACATGGATTTTGCATTTTGTTTACACATTTATCAATTTCACAATTTCCCATTTACAGTTCTTAAAATGTCAGTTTAAAGTTTTTCAATTTCATGATATAGAAACATGGATTTTCCAATTTGTTCTTTTCACATTTGTCAATTTACCAAATTCCCATTTACAGTTTTTAAAATCTCAGTTTAATGTTTTCTTTTCTATTTGTCAATATGGAAACATGTATTTTTTACAATTTGTGTTTTAGGTTACTGTACAACATGATCACTACCGCCACTGGATTTTCTTTCATTTTGTTGTTTACACATATGTCAATTTTCCATTTCCCATTAACAGTTTTTTAATGTCAATTATAAGTTTTTCAATTTCATAATATGGAAACATTAATAATAGAGAAAAGATTCGCACAATGTGCAAAGAAAACATATTAGTTCACAGCATCGAGACAGAATTTAGTCAGCGACACTAGTCTTTTCCCGCAAAACATTGCGTGGTACCTCTCACAGCTTCTTCCGCACCATTTGCATATACACTGTAGTTCTTGTGGTTCATGATAGTTGGCTCTGCTGCATATCCGGTGGTGAAACCCGTGAACAGCGAAACGCGTCATTAAGTGTCTTAGTTCATATCCTGGCTTTTTCCAATCACTGCTTAACATTGCGTCTGTAGTGTAAAACTCCAGCCATATGTCTTCCCTTTTTCTTTGAAGGTCTATAAGCAAGCACTGATACGCATGTGTAGAGGGTAGATGTAGTAGCAGGCGGAGATCTTCTATGAAGAAATTTTCCTTAGCCAGCACATATACCAGGCGCGAACGGGTGTACTTTGATACACCCAACGTCTTTTTTAGGAATTTTGCTTTTACTTTTTCTAAGTCCGTTAGATTACTTTTGGTAAGGTGTTCCCAAATTAACTCCATGCCGTATGTTATGATGGGCGTAATTTTCAATTTAAATATTTCCATTGCTGTTACCAGCGAGATCTGTGGAAGAGTTTCTAGACTTATCATGGCTAAGGTCGCAGCTGTTATTCTTTCTTTGACATGTATCGTAAAGACATTTCCATATGTCTGTAATGTGATTCCTAAGTATTTAAAGTATGGAACAGTTGTTAATGGTTCATTTCTGTATGTGATCTTGTCATTGGTTGCTGATTTGCCTCCTTTCCTGAATGTCATTAAAACGGTTTTCTTTTCGTTAATTTGCAGTTCATTTTTGGTGGCCCACCTTTCCAGCTGGTCAAAGGCTTCTTGAAGTTTTGTTATCTCGGGTGACATAAGAACCATGTCATCAGCATATGCCAGTATTTTGATGTCTGCTTTGATGCATTTGATGATATCTGATGTTGCTATATTGAACAATAGTGGGCTAAGTGGATCTCCCTGCAACACGCCATTTTTCTGTTCTAGTGGCCTGGATCGATCAACACTATCATCTATTTGTACCAAGTTACGGCCAAGTATATCTCTAATAATTCTCGTGATGTAATTTTCCCCTATGAACCCTTCCAGTTTTTCTATTATCATGGATCTATTTAAAAGGTCAAATGCCTTGGTGTAATCCACGAAAATCACATGAAGCTTTCCTCTCTGGTATTTAAAAACTTTCTCGATTTCGTCCTTAAGGTATTTCACTGCGTGTAAAGTCGATTTGCCCTTGGTGAATCCGAATTGCTCTTCAGGGATGAATTTCTCTATCATTTGGTATAGTCGGTTATTCAGAAGACTCGTTAGGATTTTGAAGGCTGTACATTTTAATGCTATGCCCCTGTATGCATTTGGATCTTCCATATCTCCTTTGCCTTTATATAACAGCTTTAGCGAGGCATGTCGCCAGTTATTTGGAATTGTTCCTTGTTTTAGGCATTCATTAAAAATGTCTGTCCATAGGTCTAAAAAGTATGGGGCCGTGCTTTTAATATGCTCATAGTAAATCCCATCTGGCCCACATGCCTTGTTTTTCTGAGTGTTCCTTATTACTTTATCTAATTCTGCTGGCGTGAAAGGTTCAATGTGCATTTCCGTATCTTTTATTGTTTGAGGTCGTGTTTCACGTGCCTGAAGTACTTTTTTAAAATGTTCTTCCCATATAGTCATTGGTATATCTTTTGGGAAATGCGGTTGGTTTGTGTAAAGTGCCTTATACCATTTCTCTGTTGCTTCTTCTATCATTTTTTGTTCTTCTCTTTTTTTGAATTCTTCTTTTGCCCTTTTCACGTTTTCCTTATATTGTTTCCTAGCATCTGAATATTGTTGTAAATTAAAATCATCGGGTAGTTTTACTGCTCTATGTAGTGCTATTAAGGCCTCTTTTTTCGCTTGGATGCATTTCCTGTTGAACCATTGATTTTTCGTTCGTTTTGGTCGAGGAATGGGGATTGAGTTATCTTTGATGAGTTTTTCCAAGTTAGCTATTGCTGAGTCCAAATTCCCCGTCTTTATTTCCTGCTGTATATAATGTGTGTTGATGTGAGCAATAGCATCTGTGTCTATTTTTCTGCTGAATTTCGGTTTTTCCTCCTGGACAGTCGTTAGTTGTATGTTTGGTAGAATTATAGTAGTATCCGCAGGCAGATGTTTTCTCGCAACTACATTCGTGATGATAGTTTGTTGAACTATACTGACGTTACTAAAGACTAGATCTATTGTACTTGTACCATTCACTCCAATATAAGTTTTATCGTTGCGGTTATTTATTAACCTTAGTCCTTCCCCATTTATATAATTCATGACTACTTTTGATTTTGTCTGATCTGTATCAATTCTGCAGTTCAGATCACCAGCTAGTACTACTGTGTCTGCGTTTGATAACATATAGAAGGCGGTTGCTAGTTCCTCTATTATTTCCTCTTCTTTATAATATGGTTGGAAATACGCACCGATAATTTTGCATGATATCGATTCCACGACTAGAATATTATCTGTTCTTTGTATTAATTTAAAGGGAGCTAGTTTGGGTTTTAGAAGAATAGTTATACCGCCTATTGGTCTTCCTCTATCGCCTTGTTTTGCAAAAGAGTGTACGGAATAAAAATTTTCGTAACTCCAGTCTGAGGTAAGGAAAGTTTCAGTTAATATCACTGCATCATATGTCTGTAGTAGGTCTGCTGGGATGAGTTGGATAGCATTTCTTATTCCTTCTGAATTCCATAATAATATTCTCAATGATTCTTCCGGACGATTCGTTTGGCATTCTTGTATTATTCTAAATTTAATTAAAGGTAGTTTCTTGGGTCTCTCTCCATCCTCGAAAGAAACGAAAACGTCTCACTAAAATTCTTTTTGGCCAGAACTGTGGGACTGAGATTGTTTCTAAATATTGGAATGGGATGCCTACTTTGAAGGACTTGCCTTCCCCACGCGTTGCTAATTCTTCACACTCTATGTGACCTTTTATACCATTTCTCTCCAAGAAATTTTTAACATGTTCCGCACTTGTTTCCTTTTTCGCTTTCCCTACATAAAGCCAAGCTGATTTTCCCATGGCCTGCAGTTCACAATCCTGTCGGCTGGTGCCTATCAGGGGTTGATCTCTTGTCATTGGTATGAACCTTTTCCGATCTATTTTTTGAATGCACTCCACACCCTCTTCTATTTCTTCCTTATCTTCTGACCTTATCATTTCCAGAGTTGCCATTGTCTTACTTGGACGTTTGATGTGTCTCTTTTTGTACACAACTTTGGTGAAGCCAGCTTTCTCCTCATCTTCTTCAACTGCCGAATCACCATCCCTAGCCTCTTCTATGTTCGCCACAAATTCTTCTCTCCTATTCAGAGTTTCCTCCGTATTAGAACTTTCGGTCATCACTTGTCTTTTTAAGGATACTGTTCTTCTTGTATCTTCCATGTTGCTGGAATTTTCATCTGTGAGGGGACTTGACCTTGTGCTACTGCCTACGTTTTTCGCTTTCCGAGATTGCTCTTGTAGTTTATTTATCATTTCAGCTAACTCCTGTAACTGCCTATTCATATCATCCCTTATGCGATCAATTTCATGTTTAATGGTCTCTCCTGCTTTACGGGATTGGAAGTCTTGCTCGCATTGGTAGCATAACCATAATAATTTGGATTTCTTTTTCTTTGTCGCCTTAAGCGCATTGTATTGTCCTTGTTGTAGTTCCGTGCAAGCCATATGATGCCATCTTTGACATGCTCCATCACACTCTACTCCACAATCAGAGTCTTTAACTTTTTTCTCACAGATGGGGCAGATGTCCACATCTTTGAGGTCAGCTGTTTGGGACATGAGCTGTGTGCCCACGTCTGGCATGTTTGTAATCTAATAGGCTGTGACAATATGGCGGCTCTTCTCTGTGTCAACGTTTTGGATTATGATTACACTCGTATTTATCCTATTGTGGCTGGTTCGTGATGAAAACACTCTATGAATTACCGTTTTGTTTAGGTATATCCTCTTGACATGGATTTTGCATTTTATTGTTTACACGTTTATCAATTTCACAATTTCCCATTTACAGTTCTTAAAATGTCAATTTAAAGTTTTTCAATTTCATGATATAGAAACATGGATTTTCCAATTTGTTGTTTTCACATTTGTCAATTTACCGAATTCCCATTTACAGTTTTAAAATTTCAGTTTAATGTTTTTTTTTCTATTTGTCAATTTGGAATCATGGATTTTTCCAATTTGTGTTTTACATGTTCATTTTGCATTAGGAGTGGAGAGAAGTGGGTAGTAATTATAATGTGCAAGCAGTGTCCATTGTTGACAGGTCATTGTTGACGAGTCCTTCTCATGCAACAGACAAGTGAGTTCATGTTTCGCATGCATTACCTAAAATGTAATACCATGCAAGTGTTTAACATTTTACAAATTAGCTTATGTATTAGTTTATGTGTGGGGTCTTATGTTGGGCATTTTGTGTTGGCTTATTTGACAAGTTATTTTGTCAATGCATTTAGTGGATTTTTCTCTTGGTCTTGGAAAGTATATCAGTCCATTTTATCACAACATAATGCTTACTGCCATGTTTGTAAGCAACAACAACAACACACTAAACATTCAAAAAAAATCTAAAGTACTCTAAGGTACTCTCAACTCGTACTCTTACCTATATCCCATGCCTAGTCAAGAACATTATTTTTTTCCAAAAAAGGTGAATGGGAAAGTAGACTATATGTTTAAACTAAAAAAATCATATAAAGTCATATGTTAACTCTAACACCTACGTTTATCCCATTCGTAGTGGAAAAATATTATATTTTATAAATTTTTCTAAAAAATATTTGGAAAGTATGCTATATTTTTGAAAACTAATCATCTTATAAATTCATTTATAGACTCAAACCAATGGCTTTTATATCATTAATCGTTTGAACAAAATATGGAATTTTTGACATATTTTTCCAAAAATGTTCATTTAAAAAAAATGGGCTATATATTGGAAACTAGGAACTTTACAAAGTAAAGTGTGTTTGACATAAATGACAGGTATTTACAACAACAACAACCCATTAAGATTCCCTGAATTCCAGAGTACAATTTTTGCTCGATGTCACTACTGAAGTGATAAAGGGTTTTCCGATCCTATCACTATAAATTCATTCATTACCCCCGCTCTTATTTCGGTCTCGACAACCATGCCTATTTTTATTATATCAGATGATGTAATGTTCGGGTGCAAAGTGTGTGCAAAGTAGGTGTAAAAGTGTGTGCAAAGTAGGTGTAAAAGTGAGTGAAAAGTGGGTGCAATGAGAGTGCAAAGTGGGTTCAAAGTGGGTGCAAAGTGAGTGCAAAGTGGGTGCAAATGTGGGTGCAAAGTGGGTGCAAAGTGGGTGCATAAGTGGAGTGCAAAAAGTGGGTGCAAAAGTGGGGTGTATAAGTGGTACCTTATTTGTAATGGTTTATTTGACAAGTTATTTTGTGGTACCCTATTTGTAATGGCTTATTTGACAAGTTATTTTTGTCAATGTATTTAGAGGATATTTCTCTTGTTCTAGGAAAGTATCTCAGCCCTTTTTATGATAGCATAATGCTTACCGCCATGTTTGTAAGCAACAACAGCACACTAAAATTCCAAGAATCCAAACTACTCTAAGTTTAATGATTGTCTCTCAACTCCATTCCACGCCTAGTCAAAAACATTATACATTTCAAATTTTTCAAAAAAAAGGTAAATTGGGGACAGTAGGCTATATGTTTAAACTAAAAATCATATAAAATATATGCTAGCTCCAACACCTACGTCTAACCCACTTTCAGTCAATATATATTGTACAGCATCCCAGGGGTATGCACCCCTTGGAGACCATCCCCCCAACATCTGGCTAAATCCCCCTAAAATGGCAACCCTTGGAAAGCCGGGGCAACATCCATTAATACTGTAAGGACAGCTTGCTACTCCATAAAGCAGCTCAAGCCTTACGTAATCATTACACTCAGCGACATAGTACTAACTGGGCCAATACATTGCTGACAGGAGGGCGTCTGAAGGTATAAGAAGACGTCCTAATGAGGTCAAACTCTCTCTCCATTGTCAGTGCTCCATCAAGACGGCCGAAGCTACGCTGGTGTCAACCGAGGTGAGTCAGTCAATCGTGTTCAGAGTTCCTATTTATGTAACCTGCAACCCACAACTTGTATCACATTATAAACATAATTTCATTCCCTACAAGGGACTCACACAAAGAATATCACAGACCAATAAAACACTTGGTCCACACTCTACACTAGCATTACTGTTATACGCCTCTTTACATCCCAACGCCCTTCCTTACTCCCGTCACAGTCAGACGTGACACACCGTAGTAATAACGCCAACTCAGACGTCATTGTATTCCTCACAGCGGCTCGCGTGCTCAAGTGAAGCGCGTGCCACCCGGCTGATACGAGCAGAGTCGATTACATAACAAGCAGTCAGCTGAGCGACTAGTACAGCGACCCTTTGCAGTGGGTCCCATCCCCTCAAATACTACCACATTATTTATAGGAACGCCCCCTAGTTCCTAGCACACCACAACACACTACACTGGTCAGCTTGCCCTGTCAAGGGGAGCTACCCTTCTTTAGGCACAAACTCATAAATTAGTACAGCAACTCTCCCTTTTAGATCCACCCCCAAATAAGGGATCTAAAACACTGGTGGAGGCGCCATCCTACGCACAGTAGAACGGGACTCAATCAACGAGCCCTCGTAGGAAAAACGACCCCTTCCGTACCGCAAAAAGCCAAGCAAATAGAGAAAAAAAATTGTTAACCTCATATTGCGTCACACATTTTTTTTTATTATTAAATGTCCACATTTAGGACTACATTAAGAGACTTTGCACACCATTTGTCGGCTAGTACGACCCCACTCCTGCCGAAGCTAAAGATTAAGAACGGTGACTTAATAACTGACCAGACTGCAGTACAACTTCTCAGGGACCTGGAATTCCAAACAGCACAGATCCGTGCTCAACACCCTGCCGCTGCAGCACAAGTTATACATTTTACACGGTCCCAGGCCAGTGAATACACACACGAGTCGCCGGTATCCAGCGATAGTGAGGTAGATTGCCTGCCAACACTCCATCCCCTATTGTTACAGCAACTGCAGATCACAGAGCAGAAAGCCAGTAACCTGCTCGAGCGCATTTCAGAGCTATTAGAAACAGACACTATTAAAGCCAATAGTCACACGACAGAAGCAGTTCTGGACATCCACACTATTTTGGAGACAGTAAAACAGGATTTAGACAGAACCGTACACATAGTCGAATCCACACAGTACGACAACACACCGGCCATCAGCACAAGCATATCAGGTGACGAGCCACCTGGTAACGTAACACAGGTGTCCTACAGGGGAAGCGAGGCTAATTCCCCTCCAAACAGCCCAAACACCTCGACACACAGTCAACGGGACACAGCCGAGAACGACATGAATAGACACACTGAGTACCCCATGATCCACCCCACAAAGTTCACGGGGGAAGGCCAGGATCCCGAGGAATACCTCAAGGCCTTCAATAGAACGGCCCGGATCAATGGTTGGAGCGAGGAAGTTAGAAAACGGCTCCTTCCTGCCTACCTCACAAAGGCGGCCATGACGTGGTATGAGCTCCATGAGGACGCACTAGAGGCTGCCACATGGGAGGAAACCGCGGTAATGTTGAAGGATGAGTTCCAGCTTATACCAGACGATGACGATCTCTATGACCAGATTAGACAGAGGTCACAGGGACCCAAAGAGAGCGCCCAGGCATACATCAATGTTAAATTGATAATGTGCGAAAAGTACAATGCAGCAATGACAAATAAACAGAAAGTCAAGCTGTTGATGCAGGGCCTCAGACCAGCCATAGTAGAAAAGCTATGCATCATGAACAACCTCACGGTCCAACATATGTTGAATAACATAAAGACCATAGAGGAGGGGAGAAAGATCACGGAAAAGGCTACGGAAAAAGCCGTGGATCTGCACTTCAAAACCCGGAAAGACGACACTAATGACAAAATAGACGAATTAGTGGACAGGATGGAGAAACTGACCATAGCTGCCATCCAAGCGGGCGGGAGACCGCCAAGGGATGAGCAAGCAGACACACGAGAACACTATCATACTGAGAGGGACAGGGGGTACACAGAGAGGAGACGCTACGGGAGGGAAGAAAGTTACTACCCTCCACAGCGGCCAACAACACCTCCCCCACAGGATAGGCCACACTACCCTCCTCGGTACTCACCGATAGCATACACGGACACAGAGCCGACATACCCCTCAAGGCGGTCACCATCTCCGTACACACGGGAGTACTACCCTGAGGAGTACGACCACGATATCCCCCGACGAAAAAACCCGCCCCCACGCAGCCAAGGCTATGCTGCCCCGCAGTACAGGGGAAATGGGGAATATCGGGAGAACCCGCCCCCACGCAGCCAAGGTTATGCAGCCCCGCAGTACGGGGGAAATGGGGAATATCGGGAGAACCCGCCCCCACGAAGCCAAGGATATGCGGCCCCGCAGTACAAGGGAAATTGGGAACAGCGAGAAAACCCACCCTCGACCAGACAGGGGTATGCAGCTGACCAATATAGGGAAAAGGGGAACCGACGGGAACACCCGCCCCAGCAGCAGCAGACATACACCCCACCCTGGCGGAGACAGAATAACGGACAACAGGGCAATAACCGACAAGGAAGAAAACCCACTAGAGGAAGGGACAACATGGACAAACACACGAAGGGCCCAGAACACTACCCCCTCCCAGACGAATACCCGAGGGAGTTCAGGGATGAAACACCCCACAGGACAGACAGGGGGGCAATACTCCCTACGCCTAAACACACACCGCAAGCAGGGAGTTGGCGCAGCCACCCCGAGGGGGGGCGCACATACATTACAGGCAGGCGTACACCCACATTTTCAAAAAACGCCTAGACGGGGAGGTTCGGCTAGCTGATGAAGCAGCTGAGGTTCCTCCCCCAACACAACACAAGAAAGGCCCTTCCCCCAAGAAAACTCGTAAGAATAAGGGGAAGAAGCAGCCAGCTAAAACTAAGGCTGACGATCCGCCCCCGGACCGTTTCCAAACACACCCCGTGCAAGGAGACGGCAACTGTCTGTTTAGGGCCATGAGCTTTCTAATCCGGAATACCGAGGATTATCATGGGGACTACAGACAGAAGACGGTCAAACATATCCTGGCCAACTGGAAAGAGTACCGGGACTTTGTGTCGGACGAGCGGGAAAACCCATTCCAGACCGGGGCGGATTACCAAAAATACATGGGCAAGGACGGCACCTATGGCAGTGCCGTAGAGGTAACCGCTCTCGGCAAAGTGCTCAAAGCCAATATCCATGTATATACGGATGTGCACTCGCCTCCGCTATTCTCAACTGCGGGATTCAATAGGGACCTACACATACTTTTCACAGGAAACCCTAAGGCGGGACATTACACACCCCTCACAATCAGAAGCCAACAGCCCGAGAACACGCCCACACCCTCCAAACAGAAAACCCCACCCCCTTCACCACACCACAGGGGGGGAATTGACCATACACAGGCGCGTGACGCGAGCTCGCTCGGCATGGGGAAGCCAGCAACAGGAGTCGAACTCGCGACCGCCTGGAACAAAAGTCGGGTTAACAAAGGCAAGCTCAGGGTCACATTTGCAGACACACCTTCCCGAGAGGAAGAAACCAACAACAACACAACTACACAAAGGCTGGGAACAATTAATACACTAAACGTTCGCCAGCAGACTCCTAGTCTCACAGCAAGACCGGTTAAAGGAGCTGGCAATGTACTTGGCAAACGCACTTTGCTGACCTGGGCAAAGTACTCAGGACAGGAAGTAAGCCGAGAGGCGAAGCGTGCTAGGTACGATAAACGGACAGATCCATGCCCTCCCAGCACAAATGTCACTCCGGCAACAACAACAACAACAACGTACATCTTACACAACACATCGGTGCAGGGCAGTGGATTTCAGGTATCGGCCCTCACGATACACGCCACCATAAATGGCCACAGAGTGCAGGCCCTAATCGATACTGGGGCTGCCGTAAGTAGTGTTAATAGCCGACACATTGCCGAGGCGCAAATACAAGGTGTCACGGGGGACATCCGGCTGGTAGCGGCCAATGCTCAGACGTTAGAAAACAGGGGAGTGGCAAACATACATATTAGGATAGACCATTTTGCCACAACGCACCCCATGTTCGTTATCGAACACCTTTCTGCGTCAGCCATAATAGGCATGGATTTTCTCGCTAGATATGAGGCTAGCATAAATTTCGCTAGTGGTCAGATGCTTTTAAAGCACGACCAGAGGCTCACCACACATCCCATGGTATACACCAGGAACAGAGATGGGATTCGAGCGGAGCGAGAAAACCACGAGCATCAGGCCCCTACACTGCACACTATCAGCCAATACACAAACACACACACTGATAAGGCGGCCAACCAGAACCACACGCAGGACCTGACTCCGGAGCAAAATAAAAGGCTCACGGAGCTCCTGGAGACCAACAGAGATATTTTTGCCCACTCAATGAAGGATCTCGCTGTGACAGACCTCATTGAACACCACGTCACACTCACTAGTGACCGACCAGTACACCAGCCTCCCTTCAGAGTGAGCCAGAAGGAGAGACATGCCATCGATGCCCAAATCTCAGAGATGCTCGAGGCAGGGGTCATTGTTCCAGTTCTTTCTAACTATTCCTCTCCAGTTCTGCTGACCAAAAAGAGGGACGGATCGCACCGATTTTGTACTGACTACAGGAGGCTCAATAAGTTGGTCGAAAATGATAGTTATCCACTACCAAGGGCAGACACCTATTTGGACGCCCTTGGTGGAGCTAGCTGGTTCAGTTCGATGGATTGCTATAGCGGATTCTATTCAATCCCCGTCTATGAACCAGATAGGCACAAGCTGGCGTTCGTTACAGAGAACGGACTATTTACCTACACCCGTTTACCGATGGGTCTCCGTAACGCCAGCCAAACCTTCCAAAAGCTAGTGGATAAGACATTTTCAGGGCTTAAATGGCGTTCCGTATTGGTGTACGTGGATGACATAACGGTCTTCTCCAACACTTTTGACGAACACATCGTACATTTGGAGGAGGCTTTCGCAAGGATCAGAGAAGCTAAACTAAGGCTTAAACCTGCGAAATGTCAATTTGCCAGACAGCAAATTAACATATTGGGCCATATTGTCAACCGGGAGGGCATTATTCCCGACCCAGCCAAGACTGACGCAATAACGGGCATCCCAATGCCCACAAATTTGAAACAATTGCGCAGTTTTATTGGCTTGGCTTCGTACTATCGCAAGTATATCTATAGGTTTGCACACATCGCCCATCCCCTAACTGAACTCACACGTGAAAAAACGCCCTTCAGCATCACGCAGGAACACATAGATGCCTTCAACACACTGAAGCAACTATTGACCTCACCTCCATTGCTGCAACACTTCCATAGTGATAGGCCCACATTTTTACACGTGGATGCCAGCCTGTATGGGTTGGGAGCAGCCCTATTGCAGGAAGACGCCGAAGGGCGCAAACGGCCCGTCGCCTACGCTAGCAGGAAGCTAACGGCCGTTGAGACTAGATACTCTGCTACAGAGCGGGAAATGCTGGCATTTTCGTGGGGAGTGAACTATTTTAGAGTATACCTCTATGGTATCAAGTTCACGGTAGTGACTGACCACGCGAGCTTGCTTTTTTGGGACAAATTTAAAAACCCAAATTCGCGCCTCAACAGGTTTATATTCCGCCTGTATGAATATGATTTCGTGGTCAAACACAAGAAAGGCGCTACACACCTAGACGCAGATGGGTTGTCTAGGCTGCCAGTAGCCGATCCCCCGGATGACAGTAAGGACCACGACTGGGACGATATGCCCACCTTTGCCCTGACGGTGGTTGACATCAAACAGGAGCAAGAAAGTGATCCGCACTTGAAACAGATTCTATTGGCACTAGAAAACTTGGAGAAAGTGGACTCCAAGACAGCACGGATGTCTAGGCGATTTTTCCTAGACAAAGACGGGGTACTGAAATTTAAGCCCACAGCCATGCACGATAGCGCACCTATAGCGGTTCCGGAATCATTGAGAGAGAATATCATGATCGGACACCATAATAGCCCAATAGCAGGGGCACACTTAGGTACGCATAAAACTTACCTTAGAATCCGTGACAAGTACTATTGGGTAAACATGAAGGCCGACATAGATACCTTTGTCAAGACATGTCACACCTGCCAACGATTCAAAACAAGACCTGGCAAGCCGCATGGACTACTCAACCCAATTCCCGTGGGAGAGTTATTTCACAGAGTCGGAATAGACGTGAAAGGCCCCATTACAACAAGTCAGAAAGGCAATAAATATATCCTGGTGGCCACCGAGTATCTCACACGATACATGATTACAAAGGCTGTTCCCAAAGCAGACACGAACAGCATAGCCGAATTTTTATTTGACATAATTACACGATATGGCCTATTCCAAACCTTATTATCCGACAGAGGTACTATTTTCACCTCGAGAGTGCTCCAACAGTTTCTGGAGATACTCAGGATTAAGGCATACACTACCACGAGTTTTTCCCCGCAAACCAACGGACTCACGGAAAGTATGAACAAAATACTTGGAATAGCGCTGGCTAAATTTACAGAGGACGCAGGAACAGACTGGGATGAATATCTGCAAAGCATTACTTTTAGTTATAATACCTCTGTATCTACGGCTACGAAACACTCTCCACACTTCCTACTGCACGGATACACACCCAGAAGTCCCATAGACAATATATGTATCCCACAGGACGCCCACACAGACAATGCGGCTCGGCTAGAGCATTTGCAGATAGCCCGCATGGACGCTAGAAAAAACATAGCCGAGGCCCAGAAAAAACAAAAAGAGCGGTACGATCAGAATAGAAAGACCGTGGAATACACACCCGGGCAATTGGTCATGGTCTCCAATCATGCCCGTAAGAAAAACGTGTCCGAATTCCTCCTACCACGATGGGCAGGTCCCTTCAAAGTCTGCAGGAAGGTATCTGACCTAAATTATATAGTGAACGTGCGCCATGGGAGGAAACTCATAAAGGACACTATTCACGCCCGCCGGATGAAGGCATATCACACACGTAAAGCTCACACACCTACACGTAAAGGCGGGCACACTGCTAAAAGAAAAGGAAACGGTCCCGTTGGAACACGTGGGAAGAAAGCCAAGAAATAGCCCACTGACCGAACCGGGATACCATCCTAACACTCACCAGAACTGTCCCGGAGACACAACCTTCATGGCGCCGGAAACAATTACTCTGGGTAAAAGGCGGTCTCCAAACCCGCAACCTTCTGAATACCAGGAATATAAGGTTGAGTAAATATCCAGTCGTAGAATAAGGATAATGAGAAAGCTAAGACTAATTGGGACAGTCCCACTAACAGCGGGTCATAAACGAAAAACAATACAATCGCCTCTGGCATCTGGTCACCAAATACGCGACTAGCGGACCAGACACACTCGCGTACAACGAATATGGGATTTCCGAAATGAAATGCCATGGCCTGTGGTTTGGATTCCAAGTAAAACGGAAATCCCCTGGCGCATGAGCTACAAATCAACGGTCATATTAAACCACAAAGTTTTTTTTTTCTCTACAATGAGAGAGGCACTGCTAGCAATCATTATAGGCAGCAATCAGGTTCACACACACACACGTGCAGAAAACTAGGACGTGGGCAGAGCATGAAACAAATGAAAGCACACAACATCGTAATTCAACACCGTCGTATCAGCGGTAACATACTCCTCAATGAGCAAGACTGCTCGACGCAGACAAGCGAGCCAAAGCCTACTGGACAGAAATCAACACATCATTCACGCCCGATTTAGAGACCCTATATCTTCCAAAATTACACTACGAGGGGAATTCAAAAACGTACAAACTCTACACAGGGATGTATGCTTTCATATGCGTATCGCACATCCACGGGAACATGCCATATTATATGCGGCACGGAAATGATCACACCAAGTCTTTACAGACAACCGGATTCGAACCCATGACCACACACCACACGCGTACCAAAAACTAACTATCCAATGGTATTTTTGGTACACGGAACACAAGCAAAGACCACACTGGGAAAGCCCCAAGCCCTGTCACACAACGCAAACATAAAACACAGAGAATGACATAAGGTCACGGGTCTGAGTTCCAGTGAAAATTTAGACGCAAAGGAGAACAGCTATTCAGGCGTCCAATCATACTGAAATTGGCCCATACAAGTGCATGAACAGGGAATACTACATTTCCTCCCACCAAAAAAACCAGACATAAAATTTCGAATTACACCAGGCATAGAGGAATACATTTCACGAACACAGGTAGGAAAATTTCGCAAGACACAGGTCTTAGAGAACAATGGCCACACGACGTCATTACCTAACTAGGGCGAATTGCTACATTAGGCTAGGAATCCAAAACAATGACCACACTTGCATTCGTGCAAAAAGGCACATACCAGCGGATGACAAACAGTAACTTCCCAGCCTGTTATTGCACATACCAATTGCTGACTGCAGACTATTCACACTGCAATACTGCGGTGACGAGACACTATTGCGTATAGCCCGTGACCGTGAAATTACACACACATAACAATTATAACGCCATACATTTTTTTTCTCCACACTGCAAAATCATTTGGCAATGGACAAGACGTGACACAGCGAAACTTATCTTGGGCCTATAGGGCACGGTCGCGAGGGCACGTTGGCAAGCCACGGGCGCCTTCTGCCCACAAAGGCGATACATATTAGGACTTAGCCTCATAACAGACCAACCGTCCGCGTGGTGTAGCGGAACGTAGTCACACACACACACGCACTCGCACTCACCAATTAGGAGCGAACATAGGGACTTTGAGGAAACAGGACCTCCCCTTAATAACTTCTTTTCGCGATTCTATTCCCCAAATAAATCATTACAGATGACTAGCACATGACCAGTCGCGTTACGACCACTGGCCACATCTACACTGCAAATGGCCGACCAGATTAGGTAATGCAGCCCTACTATCCCAAGGCGCGGATAGAAAGCCAACATGGACCAAGGGAGGACGACAGGAGAACAGGCTACCAGCGTACCACCTTACTCCCTTCCCATAACCTTCTCAAGCCTGACATAAACAACGCAAACACATCTACACGACCAAAAACAGATATACTACATTACAAAACACACACAGGGGTTGATGGACTTCATGCGTTTAAAGAGCAGGCAAGCTACGCCTTGAGCCCCGTTGCACCACCTGAGTATTAGGGGTGGCTCAGCAAACATTAAAAGAAGCATAATGCGCCTCTCCAAATGAGAGAGGAGGCCATAGATACATATTAACCATGCTTTAGTACTTAAGCTCTCCCGCATGAAAGGAACATATGGTATTATGCCCCATCCTACACCTATCCGTACATGAAGGCAAAAACTTCATATCCAGACACATGCATGAGTATCCCATCCAATTACCAGGGATTTTAATATCAAACCTGCATGAATTTTCGTATTTTTGCAATCCCGGGAATTACCTCCCCACTCCACTCACTATAGAAGCATCCCAGTGCCACCACCGGTTCTAGGCCACCACTAACGTGGAACCCAAAGGTGCGCAAACCCTTCCTACCATGCCTTAAGCCCACTCAACAAATAACTACCCCCAAATCCTAATAACAGGGTACCTGACACTCCAGACCCTACTAACACCTCCATTAAGGTAAAGAAGGCATTATCGCTGGGAAGCTGACATAGCGATGGTAGGCCAGAAGTAGCCTATGTACTTAGAAGATCTGCAACCCCGCTACACTGGAAAGATTTTACATTTTACACAGAGGTTGAACCTTTCACACGGGTTACGGCACATTTTTTTTTTCTCTCTTACAAAGGAATCTGATACGGTATGATGGTTGACAACGGTGTAAGCCAAAGGTCAGGAGAACCACACTTTGAGAGATGGGGAAGGCGATGTGGACCCTTCCCCAGTTGGCGCGACAGCGCAGCGACCTCACTTAACTGACGACTAGACCAAACAGACGAACTACGTAAGGTCAAAGCATTCGCGGCCTGGTCGGGCAAGCTCTGGAATCCTAGGTGCGCATAAACCGCCCCTGGGAGGAAGGGATGCTAAACCCACTTTGTGCCACGGTCGTCGAAGCCAAGACCTGCAGGGAGACTTTCTGAGAATGGCGGGAGAAATAGCTCACTCCGCGCCGGCCTCGGGAGCTATCCCTAGAGACGACCCCATTATGACTAGACTTCTAGTTCAGTTTAAATTTAAGTAGGCACGGCTTCCATAGCGGGAAGCAAAACTGTGCGTTGGAGCAAAACACACTACGGCGGCCCATAGAGGCAACTTTATATATCAATGCGAAAATGCATACTACGGCGGCCCATAGAGGCAACTTTATATATCAATGCGAAAATGCATACTACGGCGGCCCATAGAGGCAACTTTATATATCAATGCGAAAATGCATACTACGGCGGCCCATAGAGGCAAATATCACTGCGAAAGCAGATTGCGACGGCCGATTAAGGCGAAGACAATATTATGCCATTGGACCACACTGTCCAATGCCCACATAAATGGCGACGCAACGGGCAACCAGAGGGCATTCAGAGAGGGGCATTGCGCGCCCCTCACAGGAGCCAAGTGGGCGGCTCACCTACGTCAAATAGGAACAGCACACGGTTATGAACACGAAAGTTACAGCGGGCGAAACGGTTAGCTTAGTGGCACCGTAAGGCGCCTGCGAATAGGTTAGTACTAGTATTAAGACCTAGAATAGATGTCGACAATAGTATTAAAACGGAGGGGACTACGAGGCATTGTTGGGTTCCGGTCCCGACAATGTACTACAAGGGCGCCCCCGCGAGAGAAATCAAGCGGCCAGCCTCCATCTAAATCTTAGTACTTAAGTCATAGTGCCATGTTAAGGTCACTTAGATGTAAGCAAATTTACTGACAGCTGTTGCTAATAATAGCACAGCACATTTCGGCTTTAGAATAAGGTCCACTCGGCATGTAAATACAGAATAGTTTCACAGTTAAGTAATTTTATCAATAAGTTAAATAAGTAAGGTAAGACATAAGGTAACATAAACCTACATTTAAGGCATTTTTTTTAATATATATAGATCACCGTAGAATATATCGGCACTCGGTGACTTTAAATCCGTTACCGAGGTAAGCCCGACAATACTAGATTAAGATAGGAATAATCAAAGTGGAATATATCGGCACTCGGTGACTTTAAATCCGTTACCGAGGTAAGCCCGACAATACTAGATTAAGATAGGAATAATCAAAGTGGAATATATCGGCACCCGGTAACCACAATTCCGCTACCGGGGTAAGACCAACTACATATTATTTACGGCATTACGGCACCGTATAGGGTAAGCCCGGCCTTGCAGCTAAGTAACATTAATCATGTTTTTTTTTCAGTAAAAGACCGGCTTCAACCAGTACTAATATGTTTTTTTTTTCTAAACCTCGCCATTTTTTTTTCACAGGCATCGTCACCAGATACAAAAAACTGGTGACAGGAATTTCACTGCCATATAGCAGTGGCATATTATTTACAGCATGCCATGATGTGTACTATTTTTTTTTTATTTTTTTCAACTTGCACTAATCCCGACACACTCGCAAACACTCACCACATTTTTCTTTTTCAGCTACACACTCTAAAATGAATCTGCACAGCAGGACTGGTGCCTGTGGGGTACCAGGCTTACTGGCAGATCAACTCAATTAAAACACATAAAGCGTCAAAATGTGACGCAGATTACGACAATGAGGGCGCAACCGGTTTGTGGCAGTGACTCTCATTGTCAAGTGTGAAAGCATTCACCCACAGAGGATGCTTCACAGGTTAGGTATTAAGCACACATACAAGCGGTACGACCACTATACCGTACCAAGAAGTGGCCGTACAGAATCAGCCGTGAGACGGCAAGAGTACGTACAGACGGGTAGCGTGCACGCGAGGTACCTCATGAAAACTATAATTATAAGGGATTAGCGCGATTAAGTAGACATAAGGTCATTGTAAATTATAATTTTTCAGGATAAACTGTATACCATTATTCCACTAGACATAAGGTCATTGTAATTTATAAGTTTTTCAGGATAAGCTTTATACAACTATACACTATATATATTTTTGTTTGTTCACCAAAATGCCAATGTCCATCATGTGTATGATTTGTTTTCTTTCATTTTTCCTTCTTCTAACTTCCCCATTTGTCAGGGTGTTCCGTTTTTCCCACACAAATAAATACTTTTGAATATTTCCCTTAAATTATACCCTGGAACACCCATTTTTCTATTTTCTTCTACCTTTCTTATTGCAGGGAGCATTTTTTCCCTAAGATGGGGCGGGCGAAGCAATCATCCGTTCGGCCCTGGGTTTTTCCTCCCTGCACAAATATGTGACACGTCACCATCAGAAACCATGTTTTTTTTAAACTAGCAATATGCCAGCAAATGCAAGGGCAATTTTTTTTTACATATCGAATTTATTTTAATGTTCAATTTTTCTCAAAATGTCAATTTTTTCCCAATGTTAATCAAATCTTTCGCAAATGTCAATTTTTTTTGTTTGTTTTTTCACAATGTCAATGTATACATATATATGTAAATCCCATAACCCTCCCCTCTGAACACGGGCTCACCTCACACCCACACTTCGATACGACGCCACCAGGAGATACGAGAGGGTTTTCCAGGACCACTACGTCAACATCCCAACTTCCAGTTCCGTTCCCGTTCGCGAGGACGCGAACAAATGAAGGAAGACTCTTGTACAGCATCCCAGGGGTATGCACCCCTTGGAGACCATCCCCCCAACATCTGGCTAAATCCCCCTAAAATGGCAACCCTTGGAAAGCCGGGGCAACATCCATTAATACTGTAAGGACAGCTTGCTACTCCATAAAGCAGCTCAAGCCTTACGTAATCATTACACTCAGCGACATAGTACTAACTGGGCCAATACATTGCTGACAGGAGGGCGTCTGAAGGTATAAGAAGACGTCCTAATGAGGTCAAACTCTCTCTCCATTGTCAGTGCTCCATCAAGACGGCCGAAGCTACGCTGGTGTCAACCGAGGTGAGTCAGTCAATCGTGTTCAGAGTTCCTATTTATGTAACCTGCAACCCACAACTTGTATCACATTATAAACATAATTTCATTCCCTACAAGGGACTCACACAAAGAATATCACAGACCAATAAAACACTTGGTCCACACTCTACACTAGCATTACTGTTATACGCCTCTTTACATCCCAACGCCCTTCCTTACTCCCGTCACAGTCAGACGTGACACACCGTAGTAATAACGCCAACTCAGACGTCATTGTATTCCTCACAGCGGCTCGCGTGCTCAAGTGAAGCGCGTGCCACCCGGCTGATACGAGCAGAGTCGATTACATAACAAGCAGTCAGCTGAGCGACTAGTACAGCGACCCTTTGCAGTGGGTCCCATCCCCTCAAATACTACCACATTATTTATAGGAACGCCCCCTAGTTCCTAGCACACCACAACACACTACACTGGTCAGCTTGCCCTGTCAAGGGGAGCTACCCTTCTTTAGGCACAAACTCATAAATTAGTACAGCAACTCTCCCTTTTAGATCCACCCCCAAATAAGGGATCTAAAACAATATATATATATATTCTTTAAATTGTTCCAAAAAATATTTGGAAAGTAGGCTATATTTTGAAAACTACTCATCCTAAAAAGTCATATATCGACTCAAACCAATGACAGGTATTTACTCCCTCTACCATAAAACCAAGTCCCAGGTCTCTGGGATAAAATCCAAAAAGATTCAATTTTGAATGTAGGCGATATTTTGAAATCTTATCGTTCTAAAAAGTCATATATAGACTCAAACAAATATTCTTTAAGTCCTTTAACGATAGAACAAAACTTAACATATTTTCAATTTTTTTCAAAAAAAGGTCATCGTGGCTAAATTTAAAACTCTAGATGAGATGTTTTGCTGACGTAATCGTATGTTCCCCGCACGCACACTTTGGACGGGTCCTTTTTGAAGGGAGTCATTTTTTGTTACTGTCCTTGCCCTTGTTAAGCACAACTGGTCTATAATTACAAGGGAGGCAGTTGAAATTCGTAAAAATCCCAATAATTTTAACAGAGACACTGGATATCAGCTAAGTGACACTTGGCTACCAGTTATTAAGGATCTAGGAAGATAGTTCCTCTCAGTCTCTCTGTTCTTCACCTATTTCAAATTGTATTTTTTTTCCTCTATGGCTACAGAGTCTGAATTTGATTCTCCTTTGTTCGTCACTGGAGGAGTTTGTATTTTCTGTATTTTGTATTTTCTGTATTTTCGCCGTTGCCTGTATGATATTAGGTATAGTTCAGATACACTTCCCTTTTATTTATGTTTCCTTATATCCATCTAACCCTCCCACCTCCCCCCCCCTTTTCTATTGGACATTCTCATCCTTCGAGGAGTCTCTATATTTTTACCCCGCCCCCTTTACCTTCTCCTTACTTACTACTCTGTCCGCCGTTCTACCATGGTCCATACAGTAATTTCTGGCAGCAACTCTCTGGTGACGAACCGAAGAATTTATCTATACTTTTTGTAATTTTTGTAATCTCATTGATATACTTTCTTTGGCCACATTGTTTGATTCCATTGAAAAAGGAGGCAAGGCATCTCTGAAACGTATGGTTCTAATCTAAATACACACGGCATTAGCCCAAAAAACATGAAATATTTATAATTGTATACGTTGTCTGAACAGGCCGTATTTATGTGTGAAGTGCACTGCTTTTGTTTTGGCTACGTTAATCTGTATTTTTTTTTTAATAAGCAAAGGTTGGAGCAGATTTACTGCTTGTCGTATGTTTTGAAATGCTAGTTGAGGGTTCCTAGATTGGCGAGAATGACTGTGTCGTCAGCGAATACATGGGTTGACGTGAAGTCTGATAATGGGATATCATTGATTGCCACCAGGAATAATTGAGGTCCCATTATAGTACCCTGAGCCACGCCCACGTGCATGTGTTTGAGTCAGGAATTAATGTTGTTTACTGAAACGAAGAATTTACGTTGAGTTAGGTATTGTTTTATTAGAGTTATGTAAGTGTGGTGAATGTTGTGTTTAATTAATTTGTGGATAATTGTGGGGTGGTGCACTCTGTCTAAAGTCTGCCGGATATCAAGAAAGAGTGCCACCATATGCTGATTGTGCTGATATCCTGTTGTTATGTATTCGGTCACTCTGAGAAGTTGTTGGCTAGTTGAATGTTGTGAGCGAAAACCGAATTGTTGGTGTATCGGTGCGTTGTTTATAGTGTGTTTGATTCTGGAGAATAGTATTTTTTCAAAAAGTTTGGAGATGTGGCTTAATAAATTTATGGGTCTGTAGTTGTGTGCTTTATTGGGATTTTTGCCTTGTTTTGCGAAGCAGAAGATTTTCGCGATCTTCCAATCTGCTGGGTAGTGTCTTAGTGTGAGGATTGCATTAAATAGATGTAGTAATAGTGTAGTGACTGTGAATGTGAGTTTGTTGATTATGGCATTCGGAATTTCATCCTTTCCGGGTGCCTTGTGCATGTTAAGTGCTTTGAAGTTTGCTTGAAGTTCTTGTAGTGTAATAGAGGGAATGTATGTAGGTGCCGGCTGTGTGAGAAAATGTGCAACTTCGTCTTGTACTATTTTATCGTGAGTGTCATCGTGCAGGTGGTCGTTTGGTTTAAATTGATCGTAACGTGTGTCTGCCATAAGTTCGGCTTTGCCTTTGTTGTCTGTTATAAGTGCGTTATTGTTGTCTTCTAGAGGAGGAACTGGTCTATTGCTTTTGGTAAATACTTTGGTCATTTTCCAAAGAGATTGGGGTCGGTGTCGGTATGCTTTTGAGTTTGTTTTCCCATTGATTGTTTGAATGTAGTCTGTTGTATTGTATTTTATTTTGCAGTGATTGTGATCTATGATACACTTTCCTAGCTTTATTCTTTCCTTTTATAAGCTTACACATTTCTTCTGGTAGTGTATGTGTTTTTGAGCCGTCTTAGGGAGTGTGCTGGCTCTCGCTGCCGTGATTAGTGTGTTAGTGAATAGTTTAATTTCGTTTTCGAGTTGTGAGGTAGAGTTTATTGTAAGTAGTGTCTTTGGCATGAGTACATTTTGTTGAAGTGTGAAGAGATCCCAGTTAATACGTCTCGTGTTGATTAGTTTTCGGGTGTTGATATAGTCATTATTAGCACCAACTTCTATAAGTACGGGTAGGCGGTCAGTGTCGAGTGTGGTGCTAGTGCTTGTTCGGATGTTAAAAGGGATGTTTTTGGTGTGTACTATGTCGTTTGTGTCTGGGTAGAGTACAGTATTCCATTGTATTTGTAGTAAACGTTAGGGGTGTCAGGTGCGTGTATGAAAATAACATTTCTGTAATTGGTGTTGATATAATTTCTTACTATTTTCATTTTCATTTACGGAACCCCAGCTGTGGTGTTTAGAGTTAAGGTCCCCTGCGATAATAAGATGGTCGTAAATTAGAAGAGTATTATTGTCTGTGGCGAGTATTCGTTTTGAGGGTGGGTTATTTCGTTGTGTGAGAGGTGTCTTTTTATAGCTATAATAGTTCCTCTTCCGTCCGTGGGTCGATCTTTTCGATACATTGTGTATCCAGGGAGCTTAAATTTGCTATTTTCAGAGAACTTGATCTCTTGGAGCAGCAGTACGTCTGTGTCAGTATCGTGTAGTAGTTGTATTAACTCTAGCCTTCTCGGAGTGGTTGCTAAGCCATTGCTCTTCCAAGTTATTATTTTGAATGGTTTGTTAGCCATTTAGTGGATCGTCAGTGTTGCCATAAGTTGTCGGAGGATGTAGTCAAGTTGTGTGATGGATTCAACGAACAGTTTGGCTATGTTGGCGAGTGAAGCTTGTAAACTTTGCAGAACAATTTGAATTCCCATGGGCAAGCTGTTGGGTACCAGGTGCTGGGTGAATTTATATTGTGGTGGCTTTCCTGCATGATAATGTGGAGGGGTGGGCTAAAGTGTTCGACGGGGGGGGGGGGGTTCAGCTTGTCTTTGAGGGAGAGGGGGGCTCTAGGTACCTCTCTACTAGTGGTGATTTAGAATTACGGGCTGTAGGGGTTCTAGAATGACGGGTTCTCGTTTGGCATTGAGGTAGAGATTTCTGAGGACTCCTTTTATGCATGGGTGTTTCTCGGTCCTCAGTATCAATGCAAGAGCCTTCTGCTCCGAAGTGTCTAGCCTCTTGGTCCACAAGTAAGAGAACTAAATCTGTTAAAGGTGGGAGAGGGGTGAGAATCGGCTGATTATTTACGGACTTAAATTTGATCATTTGTTGGACGTCGTCTATTCTGTGCCCCATGGCTGCAAACTCTTCTTTGATTTCGTCTGCTGTTGTGTCCAATGGTAATGGCCTGATTACTGCCTTTTGCAGTTATCGAGTTAATGGGTGGGTGAAAAAATTGATCCTGAGTGCATCTAACATCTCGGTGAGTAGGGCGTGGTCTTCATTGTTGATCACGTTGACCCTGGCCCTATCTGCGGTAGCTCGTACTGTGAATTTCTGGTAGGTTACGGTGTTGCTGGTTAAGACCCTAATTTCTCTCCAGGGCTTGCTGGACCTAATATCTTTGGGGGGAGGGAGGCGAGGTGTGGCGAAACTCGGGAAAGTTCCTGGACAATGATGTCTGTTGTGGCGCGCTAAATCAAACGTGTCTCAAGACGACTGACGTAAGTCATTGATTGCATATGTTACAAATTAGGAAAGCGAAAAGACAACGCCAGATATTTTAATGCAAAATGAAATAACTCAGCGGTATGTTTAATTTCAGTGCACAAGAATGACAACGAGCTCCTTAAGAAAAATGTCGTTCTGTACAAGGTTATGTTTATCAACACAACTCCTTCATTATAATAAATATTGACAATACGCTTCCTTAAGATAAACGCCATTCTATACAAGGTATTGTTTATTCACACAATTCCTTTATTATAATTAACATCTTAAGAAGTTTTTCAAATCGTATCAGGGCGAACTAGACCGTAGCTCGTGTTTACAGCTGGTAAGCTGAATCGACGAATCAATCCAAACTCAGCCGAGTCTCACCAAAAAACGCCCGCAGCAGTAAAATAGGATGTCTATAGACGTTTGTGTTCCCAGTTAATCAGGCTATACCGGTGCACCGGCGAAGAATAACCCAAAGCATCAATTTGCCAGATTACGAGAGACGATATCTACGCGCATCCAGCTTCGACGAGCAATTGAAACCTAAATCATGTAATGTTTTTCAAGAAGCCAGCGTCAGCGCCCAAGCAAGCGAAACCGTGTACAAAAGTGGATAATAAAACCATAAAATTTGTTTCCAGGTTAGTAGGTGTGAGTAGATAGGTGTTAATTTCCGCCCTATCGAATTGAAAACATTAACTTGTTGACTAACCGAAAATAAATTAATTTGATTATACTGAGGAACTAGAACGGTATCATCAACAAGCAAGTAATCCATATCATATTCGTGGGTTGCACGAGTCGGGGGTGGGGCGGGCCGATGCGAGTGCCATCTATTGCCCTCCGGGAAACAAAGCGTCTGCCATCTTGTTGTAAAACCCGGAGTAAACACGTGTAGTGAGAAGTGTGGGAGCATCAACTTTAGTGATAAAAATGCCTTTTATGGAGAAGTATTTGTCAAACCTGACACATTTTGACAAGAGTCGGTATGAAGGAAAAGATGATCTGTTCGTAGTTGATCCATTTCAAAATTTCTTGGTAGAGCTGGGAATCGAGCCTGGGCCTCCGGGGCGACAGCCAAGAAAGCTAAAGTTGTACCCACAATGCGCTGTCGGTAGACGGTAGTGGGCAGACGGTAGATGGCAGATGAAGTCAGAAGTCGGTAGTTCACTACATAGCCACCCACAATGCGCAGTCGTTAAAATGCTAGGAGAAAATAATAACTTGACTTTCATTTATTCCTTGAGAAGGTTGTCCTTGTCGACAACCTAACCTAAAATTTGCAAGGATGCATGACTTGGAGCGGTACGGTTTAATTTTATTGCTGCTAACTGGTACAGCATTGTTAAAATTGAGGAAAAATACTCGTACATCCAGTATCCCTTCTTGTAAATAGTTAATAACAAATCCAACTCTGAATTAGGCCTACTGTTTTTGAACAGAATTGTTTATGTGTAGCTGGTCATTTTTGATTGAACGCCCGAGGGCTTCCAACACGTTCAATCTATTACTACATCATTTCCTAATTTATTTTTCGTCATTAGAAAAATCAATGAACAGTTGCCTTTTAGATACTTGGGCTCACTCATGTCATACATCCAACGGCCTTCCCTCACAAGATCAATTAATATATCTTCTATCCCTGTCATCATATTTTTATATACGGTACTGTAATTATGCGAAGAATATACCGCGAATACAACTAGTCAACTACACAGCTGATGACGGCAAAGTGACGCCATCTTGTGATCTATTCTCATTGGCTTTCAAATATGAAGTTGGCTTTCAAAGATAAAATTGGCGACAGCCGACTACACACTGTCGATTGTCAACTATCTACTACCGACAAGCAACTTCACATTGTGAATGACACCATAAGAGAGCACGGGTCAGCCTTCAACTACAGTCTGCCGTCTGCCCACTACCGTCTGCCGACAGCGCATTGTGGGTAGAGCTTAACTGATACACCATGAGGTGGTCCATTTCGAGAATGGATGAGGTAGCTGCCCCGTGACTTGAAATAACCTAAGCTAGGTCTACTATCGCAGCATTTGCTTAGGATGAGTGAAAAAATAACTGAGAAATCCATGACTGTCAGCGTCTGGATTGGAGCCCGGCCTCTTGGCTTCCAACTTATAAGTTCAGAGGGTACGATAGACATTTCGGACAGAGGCCCCGTGCACCTGAGTATTTGGGGTGAGTGTGCAGGCTAGTTAATGTCCCGGGACTTCACTACCATCCGAGCAGTTGCTTGAAAGGACTGTGGATAAACCACAATCTGAAAGGCGATTCTCAGATAGGCCTCCATGGTTGTTATGACCGTAATTCATTTAGGGGCTTTGCAACATCCTTGTCATTTAGCCCCGTGTACATGGGCAAGATATATACAGGGTGTTTCAGGAGGAATATTAAATATTTTAGGAGGTGGTAGTATAGATGAATATTGCAATAAAAATTCCATATAATATCTGACCCACTTGAATTTCGTACAGAGATACAGCTGGTAGTATTTAATCCAAACAAATGTAAAGCCAAGGCAAATGAGCACGCTCAAAGTTGATTTTCAAAAATTCCACCACTAACTTCAATGCATTTTGCACTTCTCTTGATAACACCCCTTGTAGCTCTTTGGAGGGTGCCTTGGCCTTCATTGATGAGGGCTGCACTATGCATAGACCGAACGACCTGGAACCTTGGTGGCCACGAAACGTGCCCATAGCAACCAGTGTGCCAACACACGAAACGGCAACTGCCCTGGTTACATACCAACATCTGTATCTCGGTATTGAACCCAACGGGGTTAGGCTGACTGGTGTCGAACGTGGATCTCTGAAATAGATGAGCTCAGAATAGAGATTCCAGCAAGCTTTGTATAATGAGATAGCGCAGAGAGAAAACGTTTTGAAAATACCTATCTCAAGTGTGAAAATAAAAGGTGTCATTCCTGACAAGACGATGATACGCAAATATCAGGTATTCCTAGATTTACAGATAGGAGGCTCTATTTTTTCACAGAGTTTTCTACTAGTAAACAAATTGCCCTTTAACCTTATTATTGGGACAGAGTTTATAAGGGAATACAGAGTGGTAATAGACCTATCACAGGACAGAGTAATGTTCCGTGTGAACGAGGAAGCCGAAGGCTTAGAGGTCTCACTCAAACAGAATGAACCAGGGACAGATGAACAAGTATGGCATACATACAGAGACATGGCTGAGGAGGAAGTGTTAGCTATCGAGCATTTAGAAGACGAACTGAAAACACTAGCCGCAGACATGGAGAAAGATCTGGAACCCGAATTGGAAGAATATATTTCGGAAAAACTAGTAGAAGCAAAAATTGGTCTAAGAGATAAAGAAAATTTAAAGAAATTATTATTGGAACAGAAGGAAGTCTTTGACTCGAGACCTGGTCGTCTAAAGAACTTCACTTATGCATTCCAAGTTAACGACTGGACACCATTTAGGCAGAAACCCTACCCTATAGCCAAAGAGCACTATGCTAAGGTCAAAGAAGCAATTCAGGAGATGTTGGAGGCCGGTGTTATTGAGAAAACACCTACGCCTTATGTAAGCCCATTGGTAATCGTACCTAAGACAGACGGGACTGCCAGAGCATGCCTGGATTTGAGGCATTTAAATATGAAGGTAATACCGGAGTTCGACCAAGTGCCACCTATTAAAGAAATCCTCAGAAAGTTTAAAGAGAAGACCATATTTACAAATTTAGATATTACATCGAGCTTTCACCATCTTGAATTGGAGAAGAAAACTAGTCTGTTGGAAGGATTTACGTTTGATCAACATACATATACGTTTTTAAGATTATCTTTTGGTTTGAAAACAGCTGGTTCAGCTTTGATAAGAGCGTTAGATCGCAATCTATCGGATAATGTTAAAGAGAGTACCATCAGATACGTAGATGACATTCTACTCACATCAGAATCTCTGGAGGAGCACATGAGAGACCTGAATAAGTTGCTGGATAACCTTCGTGAAGCTAATTTTAAGGTTAATATCAAGAAATCGCACTTCTGTCAGAGGGAAGTTAAATTCCTAGGGTACGTTATCGATGAAACTGGAGTTAAGCCAAACCCAGAGAAATTAGAGTTAATTCGAAATTTACCTCGACCCACGAACGTTATGCACGTCCGACAGTATTTGGGAGTAATTGGATTCTTTGCTAACCACTGCCCAAACTATACTACAACTGTGGCACCCCTGCAAGATTTATTGAAGAAAGGCGGCAGGTGGAATTGGCCGTAGCAATGTCAAGAAGCATTCGTGAGGTCAAAACAAATGCTTTTGGAATACGTGAAGCTGGGATACCCTGATTATACGCAGAAGTTCATAATACAGACGGATGCATCACTTGTTGGGATAGGAGCGATGCTGTTCCAAGAAAATGTTGATAAGCCCGAGGAGAAAGTTTTTATTGCCTTTATAAGTAGGAGATTGAGGGCCCATGAGAAAAAATTACACGATCACAGAGATAGAGTTGCTCGCACTACTGTACGCATTGCAGAACTGGCGTAAACTCGTGTTTGGCTTTCAAATCGTCCTCAGAACCGACCATAAAGCTTTAACATTTTTGTTAAAGACGGACTTGTCTAGCCAGAGGTTGGCAAGATGGTCCCTGTATATTCAACAGTTCAATGTGGAAATAGAATACTGTCCAGGGAAAGAGAACGTAATACCGGACATGTTAAGCCGATATCCGAGAGAAGAGAAAACTCTAGCTGTCCAGATTGAAAATCGAGATCAGAAGACCTTTGATGACTTGAAGAATCTTACCAACCTACAACGCGAAGATCCGTGGTTGAAAATGATGATTGATTACTTCGAGGGACGCTTAGCAAGGGGAACTGAAATATATAGAGAGGCAGAGGCATTATCAACAGACTACGTATGGTACAATCAGATGCTACACAAGTGGGATGATGTAGACCATACCAGTCAAAGAATTGTTATTCCTGCATCTTTGCAGAGGAGATTGGTGTGGTTAGCACACTGAGCGTTTGGACATCCCGGTATAGATAAGATAACTGCTCTACTGAAAGAAGCATTCATTTGGCCGAAGTTAAGAGAAACTGTGAGAAATGCTATTAGGACATGCGATTTGTGCCAAAGGGTAAAGCCAAATCCCTTTTTAATGAGACAACGACCCATTCCGATGTTACCAGAGAAGCCAAGGCAGCTAATGAGTGTAGACAAATTTGGACCACTGCCTAGAACACGTAGAGGCAATAGACATATTTTTGTAGCCATGGATGAATTCTCAAAAATGGTGGTATTATGCCCCATACAGAAGACCAGCTCAAAGCAGGTATTAAAACGATTGAAAGAAAGAGTTATTCCGATACTTGGGAAACCGGATAACCTACCCTCAGACCACGGGAGTTGTTTTACTAGCGCAGAATTTCTTCGGGAATTGGCAAATTTAGGAATCAGGCAGATTCTATCTACCTTTCGCCATCCTGAGGCTAGCCCCGTTGAACGCGTTATGAGAGAGATCCAGAAATATATGAAAATTTACTGCTCTGAGAGAATTGGAAATGGACCGATGTCTTGGATGTAATAGAGTATTGCATAAATAAAACTGTGCATGAGGCGACAGGTCAGGTGCCCGTGACTCTACATTTGGATCAGAGACCGGAGAGGCCATGGACTGGTGTTATTCAATTACCTGTAGACGCGCAGCCAGGACGAGAATTGAGGATAGAGCGAACCTTCGAATATCTCCAAACACAGGCTGAGAGACGCCAGAGAAGAAATCGTGCGAAGCGATATAACAGAGCGCTTCTCATTGGGGAGAAAGTTTTAGTCAGGAGGCCAGCCAGTTCAGATCCAGAAGCACGGAAGTATAAAAAATTCAATTTCGGATATCACGGCCCGTTCGAAGTTATAAGAGACCTACAGAATAATGGATATAAAATAAGGCATTTAGAAACGGGAAAACGAGGTCGTTATGAATGTGGCCAACCTCAAAATTTATCATTCACCAGAAGAATTTGATGAACAAGAGGAAGCTATAGCAGCGCACACCCAAGTGGACGTGGGCAGCAAAGTCGGCCAGGCAGCCAGGCCTCAAGGCTCACGCAGCGGGACGGAAAGGAAGACAAGCAGATTGCCCAGGGAAGGAAGCAGACAGGGGGAATGCAAGTGTCTACGACTGCAATACAAAGAAATGGTCGAAGTCGCTGGGGTGGTTGAAGCCTTGAATGAAACCCTCCGCCAGGAAAATGCACATCTAAGTGCTGAGCTCAGAGTGGAAGGGGGATGTAGACAGACTCACTCGCAGGCAGACGAGGTGAAGGACCGCTTAGGGGAAAACAAGACAGTCGGGACAGTCAGCCGGTGACTTACAGAAGGTCACTTGCAATTGACTTCTATAAGTTTTGCAAGGGGAATATGAACCCAACGGGGTTAGGCAGACTGGTGTCGAACGTGGATCTCTGAGATAGATGAGCTCAGGGTAGAGATTCCAGCAAGGAACGAACACGAGATCTTTTGAGGGAGTTTAAGTTATAAAAACCCATAGAGAAAATACATATTAAATCACTGTTGTGATATGAACTAATTCTGACATTATTTGTTAATATAATGCAGGGAATAATAGCAGAATACTGCATTATTGGGCTGTATGAGGCATACAATTCTGGACTTCAGAAAGTTTGAGCGCTTGACACTTGTTAAATTACTCTAGAATGTAGGCGTGGTTTCTTGGAGCCGTGCCACTCAATGTGACCTACTTATGCCGTCTGGAGCAGGTCAGGAGGCTAATATATGGTCAAGTTATTCCCCGTTTGAGAATAGAGAGGCCAGGGGAAGGAGAAGATACCAGCGTAATTTAATGATTACTCGTGATTGGAGTAACTCAGAGACATGAGGATTGCACCTATGTGAATGTATAGCCGGGAGGCTAATTATCAAGCCATTAAACATTGAAATCGAGGCACATTTAATGGAACGCGCAGGGACACAGTAGATCCGAGGTTAGCGGCGAGATCTGACCATGTCTTTGGTGATTTTTAGAGGACGCCGCGTGGGAAAGCGCTCGCAAAGGCAATTAATATTAATTAATTGGCCGATCGATCCTCGAGCACGCATACAGATCTGTGATCGGCGAGGAAAAAGGAACCATATAAACGTTATTTCAAGACCAGAATCATACTGAGAGAGAAGATGACGCTGAAAGGAAATTTTCGGTCTACTTTTTCTCTCCAAACAGATATAAGGGCTGGACGAAGGACAGACGCGGTCAGTCGAACCATACTTGAGTGCGAAGCGCACGTCGCAGGAGTCCAGGAAAGGGACGCGCGGACTTTAACATTCTAAGTGCAGAAACATAATAATCATGCATTAAGGCATGAATTAAGAACGATTAATGTAGTCAGTTGAACCACAGTCTAGTGCGAAATGCACGTTACCGAGTTCAAGGAAGGGACGCGCGGACTTTAACATGAAGAGCCATGCAGTAAGGCATTTATTAATCACAATTATTAAGGACAGTCGTGCCATACGTTTACAGTCGGCATTACGAGGGACTACTATCGAGCACGTAGGAATGGTACCGTGTGATATATAAGGTAGGACAATTGAGAGTGGTAATCTGTACAAGTACAGTGTACAATGGTTGAGCGCAGTATGTAAACTATTGGTTAGACGTATCATAGGATGTCGGATTGCGCAGATATAAACTTTGTTATGCGATTGGTGAAATTTCGCAGGGATACCACTGTAATTAATGCTCAGGACGATATGCAAGCATATTTATGCGATATCCGGAAATTTTTCTAAGGATAGAAATTGATAGACAGATTGGGGACCGATAGGGATCCTTAGGCAGAGAATCGAGACTTTCAATCAATATGCGGATAGCAGTGAAGAATAGATCTTCAGGGCCTGCATTTTTGGTATTCTGCATGGAGAGGTCAACCATTAAGAAATGTACATAAGCATTCGTGTGACTTTAGTGATGATCTGTTAAATATATGTAAAATTAATTGTGTAACAAGTGCTATAACGTGTTGTGTGAATAAGGAAGCAACAGCTTCAATATGGAAAAGCAAAGTGCCGTGTGTTTTGTAAAGCAAAAGTTATGTATAATGTGTGTGAGAAGTGTAAGAATGCCTTGCTAATTTGCAAATGATGGCGGGCATTACTGGAAGAAATGCGTGCTAGGAGCCGCCAGATTAACCAATGTGAGTACCCAAAAACCATGATTTTGTAGTAATTATAGTCCACTGTATGTTGAGTGATTTCAAAATTTATAAAATATGCCAATAAGAGTCAAATTTAGGAGGTAGATCATCAAGATATTATTGTTGTGTTGATTTTAGTCAAGTTGAGATGTTTTTGAACATCATTGAGTGGATAAATCGTTACCACTAATGTAAAATGGCAATTCAGTTATATAGAAACGTAACGTAACGAACACGGATGTTCGGTTATTGAAAAGGGTAACGATGTGTCGGTTATGGTAATTCATGTCAGAAATAATAATAATAATAATGATACGAATAAATGAATACGCATCAGGGAAAAAATGGTTGTAAGCAAAATATATATGCTAATTGGAATATTTATCTATCCAAGCATTAATACTATACTTGAAGGGCTAAGCAAAGCAATTTAATATCAGAGTATATTATGATAATGGAAATAAATATGCAAGAATCTAGGAAATGGAAGGGTTTAATAGAGAATTGAATTTGCAGCTTGTGAATAACTTTGTAAGGGTAATTGATAGTTATCTTACTAATTAAAGGACGGGATTATACCACCATGGTCACGGAAGCCAGGTAATCTATTCGACGTGTGAAATCTCGTATAGCCTAGGGCATACAGAGATATTTATTATGGCCAGAGCGTAATTAGTGATTGACCCTAGCTCTGTGGATTGCCATGAAATGTTCCGGGTTCGAATCCAGTGGTGTATGGGAAGATAACAATGGAAACCTCAGCATGACACCTGATATCGACCGAGAACTAGCTATTGAAATAATTCAGCTCCTGGGAAGTGAATTATGTTGGTGGCAGGATGTGCCTGACCGTATCATTTAATAAGATGCCGGCTAGCCAATTCGACCGGTGAATGATGAATCTCGTTCCTTCATATAATGTAATGGACCTGTTGAGGCCTGTTATTAATATCCTAAGGTTAGGAATAAATGTTTAAACGAGTCCATAACCTATCTTGCATACAGTTTAGTAGATCATATGGGATATGCAGGCCAATGACACTGCACTTCCGTAGTTAAAGTCACTTGTTACTGCTTGGAGATATAGGAAGAGGAAACATAATAAAGGACGGAACGTGTGTTTTGTTACCGCCCGACTCAGCCCATTATATACAGGAAGGGCCGAGGGAGAGATGTTTAAACGACCCTTGGAGGTTGACATTTAGAATGGACAGACTTTGAAACCCTGTTTGTAATAAAAGGAGTCGTGGTTGTATTGTATAATGAATTTGTGTAGTTTGAAACACATTGATAATTAAGGATCATTCTGATGACTTAATATTTGGCAAACTTATGAATTGTTGAAAGTTGCATTTTTATACTGACATTGTCACTTTGTTCTAAAGGTCGACACTAGATGCCATAGGCTATGCCCTCGCAAGGGTAGCATAATATACCATCCGACACACCGATAACGGAATCTTTGAAATTGAACTCATGACAGCATACAGTGGAACTGTAGAAAGTGGAACTGCAGAACGGGGTATGATTACAAGTAATTATGGAGTTGCAAGAAAATTTGATATGCAACCCATAAATTGGTTAATGCATGGTAAAGCATTTTGGTGGGAAGAGAGATACAGAACACAATTGTACGCATAATGTAAATTAGGATGTGTTGAAAGTAACCAATTAAGATTGTGAAATTAAAGGGGTCACAATAGGTGACATAAGATTATAAGTACAGTTTATGTGTTTTTTAGTTGTGCATCAGCACACTTGAGAATTAATTTTGATGTTAATCTCATGGTAAATGAATGAATAATCATTGGGAGTTGCTAGGATAAAGTGCGAATAATTAGTGGATTGTAGGAGTAATTTTGCATTGTTTTGTGTTATATTGTTGGGATTGTGTTTGTGTTTGTTCGAAGCCATGATTTAGAGCTTAATTAAAGTCTTTAGAATAGAGTTGTGATTTATTATTGTAGAGTTGATACCTTTTAGTCTCAGATCAAAAATATGCAACTACTCAGTGGGAGGACGGTACACGCCTGAGGACTGATGCTGGCTGGAGGCAGAAGCATGTTTTCCATGGAAATTAATCACATGGGTATATGGGGTTTGATGTCCTGTACAGTGATTTGAGCTAAAGGTACAACTTAAGTCGGTCAAGATCTAGTGTAAACAGCTCTATTAACTTAACGAATAAAATGAATTAGGGGAATGACCGCACTTATCCTTAGCTAAGCTCCGATACAAACAATATAAATTTTGATAAGTAACCACCTACATATTTATCATGTCGCCCGTGTGTGGGTAAAACATGGTAAGACCCTCTCTCTTATATATTTATCATGGCAAGGCCCAAGGTGGGGCATTCGACAGTAAAACAGAGTCCTTGGATGGTTGCTGCGATGTCTTACGAGGCCAAACCACCATCTTATTTATCATGGTGCCCAGGTTTGTGGAGCTTATGGGATTTAGGGAAACCCCATACATTTTTATGGTATTTCATGGGGAAAACCATAATATCTATTTTTTGCCTCAAACTGTGTTTGAGTGATTTTTGAGTTCAGTAGGCTTTTGAAGTAACGCAGAATCTCTTTACTGAGAAGAGAATTGTCCAAGGGTATGAGCGCTACGCACCCAATCCACAATTTATCCAAAAATCAAATTTTAAGTACAATCTTACAATATGTGTACAGTGTCTTGTATTTCTCTTCAAAACGAATCCACACATGTATCCTGGAAGCCTGCCTATATATCAAAGTGAATTGTAGTACGAATGGCTGGTACGGAGGGAATTTTGCATGGGATTGCAGAGCTAAAACAGCATTTTGACGCTGTTAATGAACAGAATAAGCTGGAAGCCAAGGCTTTCCAGGATGAAATAAATAATCGTTTAGATGCTTATCAGTTGGCAATTAATGCAAATCAGGTTGCGATGAATAATAATCAGGTTGAAATAAACAACCGATTGGATGCAAATAAGGCAGAAATAAATCATAAGCTAGGTCAAATGCAAGAAACAATTAAGACCGATGTAACTGAAACCGTTGTAAGCATTATATCAGAAATGCAGGTTAAGACCGATAAGCGTTTCGAGGCGATAGAATCCAAACTTGAAAGTAATTTGCAGGCATGTAAGCACGCGCAGGATGAAACGAACAGTAGGTTAGATGCGCTGTCTAATGACATTAAGGATATTCAAATCCAAAATGAGGCGAATCTCCAACGCAAAGCGAAACAGTTTTCAGAATTTACTAGAACGGTAGATCAGAGATTAGAAGAAAATGTCAGTAAATGGGATGAAAAGTTGAAAGGTTATGCTAGAGCGATTAACGGTGACCTAAAGAAGCAGGATCAGAACATATTAGACCAATGTCAGGAAATAGGAGAGATTAAGGCTATCGCTAACGAAAGTAAAGAGCTGGTAGTCAACATAAAGGGTCAGATGAGAAAAGTTCATCAAGAACTGGACCAAATTCAAAGCGACATTGTTATCGTCAACAAAAGACAAGAGGAAAACAGAGGGGAAATCGCTAAGGTCCGAAGTGAAATATCAATGGTCAATGGATATATCCAAGAGGAAATTAAAGGACTGAGAGAAGAACTCGAAGTGAGAGAAAGCCAAAAGACAGAGGCAAGCGACAAGACCCTTGCTCAAATAAAGGAAGATGTGGAGGATCAAATATCCCATATCAAGCAAAGCCTGAAGGAAGATAAGAAGAAAATATTTCAAGTGGCAGAAGAGAACAGGGATAGGCTTAGCAGAATAGAAAAAGAGGTAATCACTCGATTGGAAAGAGCAGAGATGCGCCACAATCAAATGGAGAATAGGATAATAGGACAGGAGGAAACCCTAATGAAATATCCTAAGTCAAGTGAAGGCAGTGTGGAAGATATGAGGAAAACCAAGTGGGCAGATTTAGAAACCCAACCTATAATAAGGAATGCTACAGGCCCAGACGAAAGTACATATATGACGCCAGGTGCACCGATTGCAGCTTCCACGCCGCATGAAAATGCTATTCACAACCAAGTTATAAATGTAATTAGAGCAAGCGAAGATAAACCAAGAAAATTTTCAGGTAGCCATTGTAATATGACACCGAATTATTGGTTGAAAGAAGTGTCCGAATATTTAAACGATGCGCGGATACCACAAGAGCGCAGGCTACGAGCCATAGAGAAACTAACGGAGGGAGAATGTGCGTTATGGTTTCGCAGTTTCCGTTATACCTTCGATACAGTCGAGGAGTTTCGGGAAGCTTTTTTTGAAGCGATACTGGGATCCGATGACCCAACAGAATTTACGATTGGATTTGTACTCGAAAAGATACAGTACCAACGAAGTACGCTGAATTCTTCATATCTCAGATGTGTCGGTTTAAGGAACTTGACCAGAAACCTAGCGAGCTGGAGCTATACCCCACGTCAGGTCAAGACCTGAGGAAAATATCCCTCCGCGCATCTTCTCTCTCTGTCCCTCCGCGCATCTTCTCTCTCTGTCCCGTCTTGTGTTTCCAACATGGCGCGCATCTGATCGTGTGTTTGAATCTACCTTAACCACAAAGACTTTATTGCGTTCGGACTTTTGATTCACTTCAATTACGAATTTATCTACGGCATATTCACTGAACCAAATATGTTTTCCTATCGTGTCGAAACACGAGGCTCTGTGTTAATAAAAAAAAGGATGCTTGTAGTTTTATGTTATCGTGCGATTATTTAAAACATTATAACATTGTGTTAGGCGAGGAATGACACATGAACGATGAGTGATATAAGAAGACGAAATGACGTGTGTCCTTGAACCCTATGAACCAACTAATTGCTTATTTGTCATCCGTCACCATCTTATCTTGCAAAAGATCGAAAGTTGCCGGGAGAAACAGCTGCTTCCTTGAAGGGTTACGACACGTACTCTTGAGAATCAGAAGGCAGAATGATCTACTGTTAGTACTGCCCCCGTAAATTGAATTATATTGAGACCGCGATGGCTGTATTGGCAAATATGAATAAAGTTATGAATGTCATAGTTGTGACGTGTATATTCATGACGTAGGCACGGATGACGCAGATTTCATGCAAGTAGGCTGGTGGAGCTGAGATTCTTGGTGACGTCATGATTTTGTTCGAGAAAGATCTGAGATTTACGACGCAGTCGCAGGAAACAAGGTATTGTGCTAAGGAAGAAGTTACGCTATTGGAGGAGAGACTCGAACCAATGAACGATAGTTTGGAAGGAAGACGGAGATTGCTGAAACTACGATATTTGATTGCTTTTGGCATGCAGATTTGTGGAAATCTATTTTCAGTTATGGCATTGATTTGGAATTTCGAAGAAATTAATTTTGAGTTTTTGAAATTTGAGAATCCGTCAAGTATAGCCAAAGTTAAAACTTCTAGCAATGACGGAGGAACGAACTATGGAAGGGATGGATACGCCCCTTAAGAAGTTGATAAAAGGTCGTGCACAGGAGAGAGGAGCTCTCATATCTCTCATATCTCTCATACCGCTGATACCGCATATATATTTCAGATGTCATAGAGTCATTGTCGAGTGAATAAGTGAAGCAAGTCGTCTTTAGCGTGTGGTTAAAGCCCGGCGCATCGAACGAACACGGAGCAGTTCCATTTTACGCTGTTCGAAACTAGGTGAAGTTGTAACGCTCACATTAACGTTTCTACCAGATAAGATATAAAGAGTTAACTTCTGCCTTCATTATAATTCAATTGGGCAGTACAACATTGAGGTGTGTAGAAGATTTGAACAATTTCACAGTTATACTTTGAAAGATATTGACATTTTAAGGCTGCAGACAAAAGTGATTTTCTCGCCACTTGAGAAGCACTTTTAAAATTCCACAGTATACACTACGGCTGACACGTGCATCGCAACCGTGATATTGGAGAATACGTTTGGTAATACAACGATACATTCTATTATGGAACATTATAATCTGGCAGTGCTTTCAATGATTATAACAGAAGTTGAGATGGAAGGCTAAGGCTTTAATGCAATTGGCACATATATCGATGGAGTGAAGTAACAGCATGGAACTTCGTTAATCGTCATTCTACAAAAGCGAGCATGTAGTGAACATCCAACTACACTCATGCATCGTGAATCCATCGCTGAATTATATCAAATGACAGTGGAAATATTATCATACTCCACGATTATGAATATTTCTGCGGAAATAACTACAATAAACTTCATGGCGAATTGCGACCGGAACTTCAGGGAACTTTCAAGAGAGGCCAGGGAGGGCCCGGCTCACAAAGAAGAATTTTGCCAGAAGGATGTCTTTCGTATACATGGAGCAGTGCAATTTCCGGAGAAGGAAGCAGTTCGATTCTCCGAGGACGCTGATTCCAGGTTCGAGGTCGGAGCACATCTTCACGCTGGTGAAATGGAACCAACAGCAGTTTTCCTTGAAAACTTTCCCCTAGAACTTCAATCAACAGATAAGGTAGTCGTGAACGTTTCTTGTATTATTTGAGTCCTGTAGCGATATCTGAGCAACCATTTTCCCATATTTTTTTGTCCTATCTTTTGCCCCATTTTCTTGATTAACATTTCTGTACTCAGTACACTTCGATGATTTATGCCTTTTTCTACGATTTATTGAGACATTGTTATGTCATTGGCATGCTTAAATAATTTTGGATCAGTTGAGACTGATAATTTAGATTCTCTCAGTAATTTGCATATTTTTGTAGTCACGATTTGACTGTAAAGTTAACGATTGCTATGGCAGATTTGAAGTCAGACAGCGTGTCATTTTATTAAAGTAATTCTATTTAGTAAATTACTTTGACCAATTTTCTGTCATCCTCAAGGAAGAATAATAATTAAATGATTTTAGAGCGTTAAAATCTAATACGTTATCGACGATCTTTGAAATACTAGTCGTCTTATGAACATGATTGCAACATAGACATTTATCATTGCATTATAGACAATTTTATGAAATATGAACTTCGATTACGATTTATTGAATACACTATAGTAATGAACATTTGATAGGAGTTTTTCTCAATTTTAGATTGGAACAATAATGTTTGCATTCCACAGTCTAATTGTATTATATTCGACTATTTATGCAGTTTAGATGAACTTTGATTGAAGATAGTATTTTTATACTGCGTTACTTTGAAGATATTAATCTCAATTTTGATAGACCAGGGAGGAGTGTCTAATCGTATTTGCTATTAAATTTATTTGTGATTGGCAAATTTTTACTTCATATCGATTCATGAATGAAACCCACGAAGGTTAAATAATAACAGTCATTAATACAATTGATGAATATAAGAATTTTTAAAGAGGAACAATGGATGTATAATCGTTAGTTCAGTGGACGTGTAAAAGTCGCTGTTGAGTAATGCCCTTGAATAATGAAGGAGGTTCCCACAGTAATAAATGAAGTTGTTGAATTTATGAGTGGAGGTTTTTGTATGTAATTTGGAAGATTTTGATGCCATATATATGAAGATATATGATGAATTCTGGGCCTATTGTTGAGCAATTTTGTGCGTTTTGAGCGAAGTATTTTTCCGCTGAATGTATTGTCCTGGTTCTTTGAAAGTTATTCATGTGAAGATACTGTTAAAGTTAACAAGAGTGTTAAATAATTTGAGATGAAGATTTTGAATGGAGGTTACCGTCACAAATAATTATAATTATTATTAAACCTTATTAAACCTGAATTTGACAGTTAAATATAACTAACCTACATTGGTCGATTATATCAACACAATTTAAGTAATTATCAACCGGATAAACGTGTGGTTTAATGTATTTCTTGTATAAATAATATAAACAATATTAATATTGTAAATAATTTTGTAAATATCTTTGATAACAATTTGTAATGAAAGGGATTAATAGAGGCGTGTATAAAATTTTCAATTGTCGTTTGACATTGTTATAAACAATTTATTATTGTTATAAATAATTAATGAACTTTTGTTATTAACATTTGGAGTATTGTTTTTATACTCTAAACAACGCTAATTAAACAAGTGGTTTGAACAATTAAACATGATTTGGGAGTATTGGAGTAATCCACTGGTGTTTGAATGGAGCATTTAAAACATTTGCGTGATAATATTTCAGTTGAGATGTGGACATTTAACGTGTTTTGATAGGAGAGCTAAGCTCTGATGTAACTCGCTTATGCTAGGGTTGAACGGAGGGGTGAGTCCACTTTGACGATGCAGGTGCATTGCAGCTGGTCCGGACAACTGTATGATAGAGGCCAAGGACGTCTCCATAATAGCCTTGTGGCTATAAATAAAATGTGATATGTATAAACACGCAAAACAATTGCTATATATGTCTCGTCCCAAATCCCGTTTCCATTCCAAGTGCATTATTAATTTTACGTTATTTTGAGCTTGAGAAAGCTGAAACATTGTATGTAGAGTATACAAGTCCGACAGGAGGACATGGTTATGTGGTCGATGGCTTCTGATTGCCACGTGGATTTTGTTGTTTTATTTTTGTTAAATTCATTCTTTACGTGAAATAAATTATTGTGCAGTTTAAAGTTTCTCGTCTTCGTTGTGGTTCATTTTAAATATCATGGTGGAGGTTATTGTGTGGGCATACTTTAAGTGATCCAGTTGACAACCCAGTCCCCGAGATAAATTTGAGAGGTAAGTAAAGGTAAGTATGAACCCCCGTATATTTTGGTGTGTTCCACAATAATTTCTTGTTAACTATTGTGCTCTAATCTCGATAGTATCTGTCAGTGCCATTTTCATTGATGTAGCTGTGCCGGTGCATTTGATTATTGGCAATCCGATTGAGGGGGCGGATATCTGACAGCCTACTATCCGGATAACGGGGACAGTACAAAGACTTAACTGTAACGTGAAGTGGAGGGTAATTATAAAACAAAATAATAATTATACCGCGCATAGGAAAATAATACTGTCAGGTGTATATGCGTATTAGCCATCATTAAAATGTCATTACAAAACATGGCGAGTAGGCTATATATTTTCGGTTGAGCTGACATAGGCTACTAAGAAGTAAAATCTCCTATAAATAAGATTAAATGTTAGGATACAACATGTGTATATAACTTACAGATGTTGTCGCTAATCTTCCTCCATTGCTTCTATTCCACTGAGACCGCCGTCAGATGATTCACTACTATTACTATCACCATTAACTTTCACTGTCACTTTCGTCACAGTTGGAATTTCATTCTTGAGAAAAAGAAGAAAGCACTTTCCTACGAATTCCACACAGAACAAAATTCTAAATACTGTGACACATGAACCCCGTTTCCTTGTGAAGCCGGCCGACTTCTCGCCGGAGACTCACCATGAGCTTTGAATTCAGCGCGCACCGAGTCAACACTGTATGTCGAAACGCCAGTCAAGTATGCAGTCTTCTTCACCAAATCTTCTACTGTCCACTCTGGATTGTCATCCCTCAACCTACTACATTATATACATTTAAAATCATTTGTTTGCACCTTTTACTGAACTTCTCCCCACTTTAATTATTTTTGAAGTATTTTGTTGGTGATTCAAGCTTTACAGCTGCAGTTTGAACACGTTGTCTACTTGAAGGAGCCATCTTGAAGTCCGTGCAATCATAACAGTATTGCCAACGTTTGAACTTGATTTGCCACAACATTGAATGAGTCGGTTACTCTTTTGCAGCTCAAACAACGTTTATACAGAACGAAATATAATATAATATCAAATTCGGACCGAATTACTCTGCCTATCGTATAAAATACCACTAGAAGCAATATTCGCTCACACAGTTAATCACATGAAAAGCAAGGTTGGTGCAGCTCCCAGTTAACGAGAAAATGATTAATTTATTCATAGATTTATACCAAGGAATTTCTTAAAAGTAATCTAGCCAGTTTATCGAAACATAGCAACATGCGCTGAAACATCTTGTACTGCAAAAACAAGCAGAAAAATTGGGAACTATTTCCTTGCGCGTTAGCCTTTTCACAGACCAGAACATCAAAGGGACCGCTTAGGTCTTGACCTGACGTTCGGTATATGTATTTCTATTGCCAAGCAACTTCCTTATGAAATCCAAAGGCTGCTGATTTCAGCAAATACAAAAACCGCAATGGAAATGGAGGCAGTTCTTAGGCAACTAGACCTCACAACATCCAATACTATGCGTCAGAATCGAACTGTGGAACAGGTACACGTGACCAACACGCAGACTGACCAGTACCAAGCTCTGAAAAATAATAAAGCTACTAGCACTGAAACGTTAGTTTCCAACGGACGTCAATGGGAACATGAACCCAGAAGATGGCAACCGAAGTAGAAAGGAAATGCTGGTAGAGGAAGAGGAGGCCGAAATTCTTGGAATCAACAGAATACAAGGGGTAGACCGTACCAAAATAATGGAGGTAACAATGGCCAAGAAGGCAACAATTGGAATTGGAGACCCCAGGAAAGAAGGCGTAATTTTGATGACGAGGTAGATGAACGTTTTCACGCTTCATTGCAATACCTCAATGAAAGGGGAGAAGAACCCCAGAAGCAGCAATTCCGCTGGCAAGAAGCTATGCAAAATAGGACGTCACCAGACAGATATGGAGACGGAGCCAAAAGTTAGGAGTTACAGCGCAGTGAACAGGAGAGAAGAAACTCTAACGGGACTGGCGCTGTGGAGAAAGAAAAAAAAACTCCGAAATTAGAAGAATTTGAAAATGATGGATGGAAGGCGGTCAACATCATTAATTGGATAGCCAAACCGGAAGAATTAATCGAGGATACAGGAGGATCACAGGTCATGATCAAAAGAGAATTGCCCATTATTATAGTAAGAGTGGCATAGTTGAAGATAAGAAGTCTGTTAGACACGGGTTCAACGGTGTGTCTTATGACACAAGCTTTGTATAATGAGATAGCGCGGAGAGAAAACGTTTTGAAAATACCTATCTCAAGTGTGAAAATAAAAGGTGTCATTCCTGACAAGACGATGATATGCAAATATCAGGTATTCCTATATTTACAGATAGGAGGCTCTATTTTTTCACAGAGTTTTCTACTAGTAAACAAATTGCCTTTTAACCTTATTATTGGGGCAGAGTTTATAAGGGAATACAGAGTGGTAATAGACCTATCACAGGACAGAGTTATGTTCCGTGTGAACGAGGAAGCCGAAGGCTTAGAGGTCTCACTCAAACAGAATGAACCAGGGACAGATGAACAAGTATGGCATACATACAGAGACATGGCTGAGGAGGAAGTGTTAGCTATCGAGCATTTAGAAGACAAACTGAAAACACTAGACGCAGACATGGAGAAAGATCTGGAACCCGAATTGGAAGAATATATTTCGGAAAAATTAGATGAAGCAAAAATTGGCCTAAGAGATAAAGAAAATTTAAAGAAATTATTATTGGAACAGAAGGAATTCTTTGACTCGAGACCTGGTCGTATAAAGAACTTCACTTATGCATTCCAAGTTAACGACTGGACACCATTTAGGCAGAAACCCTACCCTATAGCCGAAGAGCACTATGCTAAGGTCAAAGAAGCAATTCAGGAGATGTTGTAGGCCGGTGTTATTGAGAAAACACCTACGCCTTATGTAAGCCTATTGGTAATCGTACCTAAGACAGACGGGACTGTCAGAGTATGCCTGGATTTGAGGCATTTAAATATGAAGGTAATACCGGAGTTCGACCAAGTGCCACCTATTAAAGAAATCCTCAGAAAGTATAAAGAGAAGACCACATTTACAAATTTAGATATTACATCGAGATTTCACCATCTTGAATTGGAGAAGAAAACTAGTCTGTTGACAGGATTTATGTTTGATCAACATACATATACGTTTTTAAGATTACCTTTGGTTTGAAAACAGCTGGTTCAGCTTTGATAAGAGCGTTAGATAGCAATCTATCGGATGATGTTAAAGAGAGTACCATCAGATACGTAGATGACATTCTACTCACATCAGAATCTCTGGAGGAGCACATGAGAGACCTGAAGAATTTGCCGGATAACCTTCGTGAAGCTAATTTTAAGGTTAATATCAAGAAATCGCACTTCTGTCAGAGGGAAGTTAAATTCCTAGGGCACGTTATCGATGAAACTGGAGTTAAGCCAAACCCAGAGAAATTAGAGTTAATTCGAAATTCTCCTCGACCAACGAAGTTAAGCACGTGGGTAGATTATTGGCTGAGGAATAACCTAACCACCAAGGGAAGATGATAAAGAAAAGGAGGTGGGTTTCGGACTGGAGAAAAAGGATAGAAAGATAGGAGGAGAGTCCCACAAAAGTTATGAATTTAACTTTAAATGCACTTAGAGGCGGTTGCCACTGCAAATCCGTTCTCTGGTACCTAAAGTGGGTAAGGACCTGGTCGAAGCTAACGGGAACCGCAGCTAGGACTTGGGCGGTTTGCAAGAGAATGGCTTTAGAGTATTCCCTCTCGAGCACGCATATGCGTACTATGGGGAAGGGTGATGGTCTGGCGAGAGTAACAGACTTATTGTAGATCTGTTCAAAGGAATTCTTTTTTGACCAAGTAATTCGAAGAGTACCAATAATTTGCATCGATTTTGATATTTCCAGTTTTCGAAGTTGTGGAGTTCCTAAAAAGCGACCAAGTGCTTCCAAGAAGGATTGTGATAAAAGAAATTATACCTTGGGGAGTAATTTTGGTAGGTGAACCAATAGTTGCATTTGGAAATGGCTAAGCTTTTACTCAGCAAGGAGCCGGGTAAAAGTTTAGACAAAGAGAAACACTTATCTTATGGAAAACCAACCATAAGTTTTCGGAGAGGATCTCTACAAGCAGGTAGCTGGCGTAGCGAGCTGTACTTGCCTTACTGGCCAGTTAGAATTAGCTATTAAAGCTAAGAGAAACTTTAACGAGATTACCACTAAGAGTTCTTGCTCAAATGCAACGAATGGTGAAAACCCTATCAATAGATTTAATGGCATTGAGTAGGAAGAGCCAAGGAAGACAGGATCTTGCCTAACCGTTGTATTAGAGAAATGATGAGTCGAAAAAGAAAGTTTGAATTTATTTAACAATGCAAAAAAGTCTAATAAATTTGACAAGTATATAGTTTCAATTTTTAGTAACAATTTGGGGTCGCAGACCTCCTAACATTTAAAGTTTGCTCCAGGCAATTAGCAATTTATTAGGTTTCAAACCTTTATAAAATCCTAGCAAGGATTTAAAATAGCGAAGATAAAAATTCCAAATTTAAAGACAATTAAGGTGATTAAAGTTTAACAATAAATAGAATACAAGGTGTTCACTATAAGAAATTTCTGAGAAAACATTCTAGAGAAAGTAACCACTTCGAAAATAACAATAAGAAAAACATGAAGAATAAGATAGAAGTTCCTATAACTTCTTATATTTGAGCAGAATTACTTTTATTACAATTATACAAAAGAGGGCAGGTCACTTACTGTGAAACCTGAAGAGAAAGTCAAAAGGAAGGTTCTAGACTTCCTATGTTTAATTAGGAATCACGAGACTAATGGGGCAAGTTTCCCTTTCGTGAAACCTAGAAATAACTCACTCCTGAGTTGAAAGAATTGTATTCCCTGATTATAAGGGAGAAACAATGTAAGCTTGAACCATGTATGAAACACGTGGTTATGCAGAAATTAATTAATGAGATATAAGCAAAGGTGGGAGGGCACGTCTTTAGAGTGACACCTCATTGCAATAGACCTTAAAGTAACAATTTTATTAACATGGTTTGTTAGTAGAAGGTTTAGGAAAGATCAATTGGGATTTAGGATAAATGTTCATGGCCTTATTTATGGTAATCGGACGATCGCGACGCGGTAGAAATGTTGAACAAGCACTAGTTCTCACTATAGTTTGTTGAATGGATGAAAAGTTCACTGTAGTAACACGAAAGTTTATGGGAAAGAAAGTTATTGCAATGATGAAAAATAACTGGTTGCACTAAGTAGGCGAGAGTCTATTGCTTGAGAAAGTTGTGAATTACAATTAAATGCGCCATAGAACATTCCAACGGTGGAAGAAAATTTAGCTATTGCAATAATTTAAAAGGAAGATTCCTCATTTTAAATAGTATTCCCACAAGTGAGTGAAAAGTACATGACGGCAAGACTTGTAGATAGAGTACAGAATCTGGAAAGTTCCAGAACAATCCTAATAGAAGAATGGGGCCAAAGTTAATCCAGCGGTGGCACGAGCTTAATATTTTATGGACAGCGGGTAATAGATAATATCCCACGTTGTGAGAAGATCTCTCATTTAAATAGCTTAAGAAAAGCTACTTTCTATTAAGGTTGGCTTAGACAGACAAAAGCCCAACATGGCAAATCCCGCGAAGAATGCTTACCGCCCCAAATAAGTAATCTCACGCTGTCTATAAAATGATCAATAAAAGCATGTAGATAATAAAACTGATGAAGATGAGGTTAAAACCTTAAGTCTGTACTTATCTTGGTTGCATGTCGAAGGGGAAGTTCCCTTTGACGAATACATAATGTGCCAACATGGCGTAGAATGTAGAGAGTGCCTCTTGGTTTAAGGAGACTGGCTCTGGTTTAGCCTTGACTGACCGAGTCAACTGCCGACTTACAAGTGAGACCCACTCAGCGAAGCGCAGAGGGTCCAAGGAAGGGAAAAGAGTGGGGGTAGGAGACAAAAGGAAAACATATAAGCATGACCAATATTGTAAACTTAAATTCTCTTGAGGAAATGGACTTCAAAGAGTTGATAGCAGGCGATGCTAGCACAGCATGGTGAGTGAAAAAGTAGACGAAGTTCTCTTGATCAAAGAGATGATAGCTGGCGATGGTGACGAGATCTGATGGCCAAATGGAAAAGGAAGTCCTCTTGCGCCAGGAAGAATTGAGGAGCTTCAGAGATTCGCTGCTAGATGACGCAAGGTGGGTCATGGAAGATATATATCTAGAACAGACACAATGACATAAGAGATATGACCACCAAAGAGAAACTAGAAGATTGCTGTTGGTGTTTGATAAAAAAGGAAGAAATGAACAAGAAAAGAGCATTAAACTTTATATTCTCTCGTACCGTGTATTCCAAGAATACACCATATTGGGAGGGGAAAACATCAACAGAGAACAAATAAGAAGTTAAACATTTAAAGGTAATGGAGCGATCAAAGACAGTGGTCTTGTGATCGGACCATTAGTGGTCATGACTCTGACCACCCTGACTCCCCCATCCCTTCCAGGATAACACTCGGTCACTCTACCAGAAGTCCAGACCAGGGGAGGAGAAACATCCCTAACCAAGACAAAGTCGCCCACTTTGATATCGGGACTGGAAAGAAACCACTTCTGTCTCCGTTGCATGGAAGGTAAATATTCCAAGTTCCACCTCTTCCAAAAGGAATTGCGGAGGGCTTCAAGTTTACGCCAAACAATGGGTAAATTAGAATCCCGGTAAGAATTGGGAAGAGGAGGAGGGGCAGAAAGAGAAGTGCCGATAAGGAAGTGACCAGGTGTGAGTGGAAGCAAGTCATCGGGGTCATTGGAAAGAGGAGTTAAAGGGCGAGCATTAACAACACCTTCAATCAGAACGGACAGTGAATTGAATTCTTCATAAGTCAGAATTCGATTACCTAAGACCTTTCTTAAATGACGTTTAGTGAGTTTTACGCAAGATTCCCACCTACCACCGTGATGAGGAGCATAGGGAGGTATAAAGCGCCATTTGAAACCCTTTGAGTAGGAAAAATTAGAAATTTGTTCCATGGCAGGAGAGGAAGTGAGAGCTTTCTTCCACAGGGAGGCTGCGCCCTGAAAAGTGGAAGCGTTATCAGAGAACATCTCTGAAGGAACACCACGCCTAGCAGTGAAGCGAGAGACAGCTGATAAAAAGTAAGAAGTAGAAGCATTCGTTACTAGTTCCAAGTGGATTGCGCCAGTAACCATGCAAACAAAGAGAGAAACATAGAGCTTACCAAACAATTTGCGTTTAGCTTCAGGGGAATTTCGTTGATATTGGAACGGACCCATATAGTCCACACCAGTTAAAGCAAATGGGCGTATAGGAGAAGAGCTAAAGGAAGGCAGATCGCTCATTAGTTGAGTATTGACCTTAGGTTTCGCTTTGAAACAAGGAATGCACTTGTGAATTACAGAGGAAACTTCGTGAATTCCATTTATAATCCAGTACTTTTCCCTTAAGAGGCAAAGCAGAGTGCGTGTGCCAACATGCAGATTACGATAATGAAAGTCACGTATAATTTAGGAAGTTACGTGATGTTTGGAAGGCAAAATAACGGGATGCTTTTTGTCTTCAGAGAGCAAAGATTGAGCGAGCCTACCACCTACCCTGAGTAACCTATCGTCATCAAGGAACGGGGCTAAAGCACGTAGACGACTGGATTTGGGAAGATACCTTTTAGAAGAAAGTAAAGACAATTCAGAAGAAAAGGCTTCTCGCTGTGTCAGTTGTAAAACCTTAATGGTAGCGAGATTCAATTCATGATTGGTAAGGTGTGGTTTGGGGAGAAGAGGTTTGTCAACCACAAGATATTTCCATCTAAGGAGATAGGCGACATTTCGAAGTAATTTATGAAAAGAAGAATAGCGGGACAGCAAGGGATGAGAAGCGTTGGAAACAAGACACAAAGCAATAGATAGAGATACTTTAGCGTCAGGCAAGTTGGAGTTTGTAGCTGGAGGTTTAGAAGGCCATGAAGAAGAGTCTTCGATTAACCACGAGGGCCCATGCCAGTACAACTGGGAAGCTGCCAATTGAGAGGGTAAACCACCACGAGAGATAATATCGGCTGGGTTGTCAGCGCTGGGCACATGCCTCCATTGACATCCCGAAGAGAGAGTTTGAATTTTGGAAACCCTGTTTGCAACACAAGTTTGCCAGTGAGAGGGGTCCTTGGCGATCCAAGAAAGGGTGATCATGGAATCGCTCCAGAGATAGATTTGCGAGAATTCGACTTTTAAAACTTCTCTTAATTTCTTAACAAGTTCTGCGGCCATGAGTGCAGCACACAATTCAAGCCTAGGCAATGTGATAGTTTTAAGAGGAGCGACCTTAGATTTGGCACAAACAAGGTTGGAAACTGAAAATCCATTTAATGAACCACGATAAACTAAATATGCGCAGCAACCATAAGCTTTTTCGGAACTGTCCGCAAACACATGGAGGAAAAAAGATGCATTAGAATGAGAGCTAATTACATTGCTGGGAATTTCAATAAGGGAAAGATCCATCAAATTGCTGCGAAACGAGAGCCAACGATGAAGAAAATAAAGAGGAACAGTGTCATCCCATTCACATTTGAGCGACCACAGATCTTGCAAGAAGAGTTTGGCTATAACGATAACTGGGGCAAGGAATTGAAGCGGATCAAAAATTTTTGCAATTTCAGAGAGAATTGGTCTTTTTTTGTTAGGAAGCTCTTCTGCGAGCGAAACTTTATAGATGAGAGTGTCAGTGCCAGTGCACCAATGAACTCCTAGAGTTTTTATGGATTCGGAGTTTCCACAAATTTCGACAGAAGAAGGATCTACGTCTTCGATGGGAAACTGGGCGAGAAACTCAGGGGAGTTGGAATTCCACTTATGAAGTGGTAAACCTCCATTCCTTAGCAATGCCTGAAGTTCTAATGACACAAAAGAAGCTTCCTCCAAAGTGGGGAAGGACTGCAAATAATCGTCAACATAGAATGACGTAGTTAATGCTTCAGAAGCTTTAGAATCAAATAAATGACCATCTTGAGAGGCTAGCAAGTGTACGGATCGGATAGCAAGGAAAGCAGAGGGTTTTAAGCCATAAGTAACTGTTTTTAAACGAAATACCTTAATAAGCTTACTGATTTCATCACGCCACAAGATTCTTTGGAGATCTCGTTGTTCAGACTGAATTAAAACTTGACGGTACATCTGTTTTATATAAGCTATGACAGCTAAGAGAAATAATCGAAAGTTTAAGAGTATAGCAGATAGATCTGACTGAATAACAGATCCAGGGTAAAGGGTATCATTAAGGCTATTACCATTAACTTCGGGTGATGAACCATTGAAAACAACTCGGATTTTATCTTTTACAAGAGGGTTTTTCCACACGGGATGATGATTTAAATAAACCGTTTCAATAGGGGGGTGCAATTCATCATCAGATTTGATAACAACTTCAATATGATCTAAGCTTTCATACTCATCCATGAAATCAGTGTACTGCTGTTTAACAAGAGGTTCTTTCTTGAATTTGCTCTCGATAGCAAAGAGAGCTTTTCGAGCTTTGGGCTGAGAGTTAATAAGTTTGGGAGGATTATGTAATCTTGGAATTTGAACAACGAACCGGCCATCAGAAGAACGAGTGGTGGAGTTCAAAAAAAGTTGCTCACAGAATTCATTTTCTGAAGAGGTTACGTTAGGAGGATCAACGCTTTCGAGCCTCCAAAACTGTTCCAGATCAGTATTGGAGAAGTAACATTGCGATGCGGGTTGGCAAGAATAATGGAGAAGTTGACCTGTGACGATCCATCCAAAATTAGTGTCTCTGGCGACCACGTTTGGGGATAACTTGCGAACCTGTTTACGAAGGCAATTCCAGAAAACATTGGCACTAAAGAGTATGTCAATGGGGTTTTGTATGTTGAACAAAGGATCGGCTAGCCTTAAATGTGAGGGAATGTTTAACCCTGAAATATCCACAGAGTGACTTGGAGTGTTTCCTCCAATGCTACTGAGAATTAAACAATTCAATTTAAGAAGGTTGTTTCTGTGACATATGTCTCTTATGGTTAGCTTTAAGAATTGTAAAGCTTGCGATTTTGAGCTGTTGATGCCCGACACGTTAATAGAGGTGGGGTTTACAGGTAGGCCTAGTTTTCTAATCAAGGAATTAGACACAAAATCATGAGTTGCCGCTGAATCAAGAAGACCGCGTGCACGGACCCAGTTGCCAAAGTTATCCTGAACTTCGATTTGGACAGTAGACAACAATACTTGGGCACTACGAATGGACTTGGCATTTTGAATATACGATGAAGCATTGGAATTGTTAGCACTATCCTTTTTCGGAGAAGTAGATGCTGTCGATGACCTTGCCTGATCATGACGATGTAGCAAAGTGTGGTGAGCCTTTTCACAATGGAAGCAAAGTCTTGTGGACTTGCAATTAGAAGCAGAATGCGTGGGCGCTGGGCAGTTGAAGCAATGTTTGTTTTGAACAACTAATTTTCTTCTGTTGTCGACTGACAGTTCTTTAAAGGATTTGCATAGATATAAAGCATGGGAATCCTTGCAAAGTATGTACTTTAAAGGTTCATTTAAACTCTTGCGGGGTTCGCTTTGAGTGTTTAAAACAATAGAGCTAGCAACACGACGTTCACTAGAACTAGTTGGGTAACCAGTAGTGTTTGATTTAAATTTAGATGAGCTGGACCCGGGTTTTTGGGTATTAGACGCTAAGCGTTCGCTTTTAGGTTTGATAGACATTAATTCAAATTTAGAACTAGGAGATGAGGGTTCACTTTGATTAGCTAAAGCGGTTAAGAGCTGGCATCTGGCATTTATGAAAGTGACTAAATGCTCGTAAGAGTAGTCTTCTTCTTTAGAAAGTTCAATTTCCCAAGCTTTGAGGGTAGCAGCATCAACTTTAGAAACCAATAAATGTATTAGGAAAGTATCTCAGTGTTCAGTAGGTTGATTTAATTGGGACAGAACCTTAACGTGAAGTTGTGTAGTGTCAACTAGAGTACGCAAACTAGTGACGTCATTGTGCTGTGACGCAGGTAGGTTGAATAGAGCCTTCATATGGCGTTGGATACGTAACCGTAAATTCCCGTATCTTTCTTTTAATAAGTTAAAGGCAATGGGGTAATTTTCGGCGCTAAAAGGGAGTGCTTCAACTAACTGCAGAGCTTGACCTCGGAGGATAGATCTCAAGTAATGAAACTTGTAAATGACTTGAATGTCTTCATTGTCATGAACAAGGGAGCAAAATAATTCATAGAAAGAATCCCAAGTAGATTCATCTCCAGAGAAATGGGGTAAATCAATTTTAGGTAAAATTGGATTGGGCTTGTAAGTACCATCACGGAAAGAAGTTTGTGGTTCGTGAAGGGAACCAAGAACAGAAGCGTCCTTTTTCTGCTCCTCTTCGAGTTGGCGTATTATTTTGAAAGCAGAACCTATGCCTTCGTAATATTGGTTTTCTACTTCGACTCGATCTTCGGTTTGATTGAGCATACAAGTTTCTATTTCATTTTGGATGTTGCAATAATTCTCATACGAACGTTTAAAATCCCTTACACGATGTTTCAACAAGTCTAATTGAGCTTCTGAGGGATCTAACCCTTTAATGTATTTTCTGAATCGGGTAATTTGCCCTTTATAGGTTGCTCGTTTAGAAGTAAGTTTTTCATCCTTATCCTTTTCAGTAGGAGCCATGTCAAAGAAAATAAATTAAAATGTAACTCACGAAACTGTGGAACCTTGGAAATGCTGTCAGGCTGGCAGCAGCGAATAAGTTGAAAGAAAGGGACACACCAAAGGAGACAGGAGCGGCCTCTTTCCCCTTCACAGGCTTTGCACGATGTAGTTATAGCTGAAAGATTCAAAACTGGTATTAATAATTTGCAAGGTATTGTCAAATAATCTTTTAAACAGAAAAAATGACTGACAAATGGACTCTCCCGGGTTTCGGCACCAAATTTTGGGTAGATTATTGGCTGAGGAATAACCTAACCACCAAGGGAAGATGATAAAGAAAAGGAGGTGGGTTTCGGACTGGAGAAAAAGGATAGAAAGATAGGAGGAGAGTCCCACAAAAGTTATGAATTTAACTTTAAATGCACTTAGAGGCGGTTGCCACTGCAAATCCGTTCTCTGATACCTAAAGTGGGTAAGGACCTGGTCGAAGCTAACGGGAACCGCAGCTAGGACTTGGGCGTTTTGCAAGAGAATGGCTTTAGAATATTCCCTCTCAAGCATGCATATGCGTACTATGGGGAAGGGTGATGGTCTGGCGAGAGTAACAGACTTATTGTAGATCTGTTCAAAGGAATTCTTTTTTGGCCAAGTAATTCGAAGAGTACCAATAATTTGCATCGATTTTGATATTTCCAGTTTTCGAAGTTGTGGAGTTCCTAAAAAGCGACCAAGTGCTTCCAAGAAGGATTGTGATAAAAAAAATTATACCTTGGGGAGTAATTTTGGTAAGTGAACCAATAGTTGCATTAGGAAATGGCTAAGCTTTTACTCAGCAAGGAGCCGGCTAAAAGTTTAGACAAAGAGAAACACTTATCTTTTGGAAAACCAACCATAAGTTTTCGGAGAGGATCTCTACAAGCAGGTAGCTGGCGTAGCGAGCTGTACTTGCCTTACTGGCCAGTTAGAATTAGCTATTAAAGCTAAGAGAAACTTTAACGAGATTACCACTAAGAGTTCTTGCTCAAATGCAACGAGTGGTGAAAACCCTATCAATAGATTTAATGGCATTGAGTAGAAAGAGCCAAGGAAGACAGTATCTTGCTTAACCGTTGTATTAGAGAAATGATGAGTCGAAAAAGAAAGTTTGAATTTATTTAACAATGCAAAAAAGTCTAATAAATTTGACAAGTATATAGTTTCAATTTTTAGTAACAATTTGGGATCGCAGACCTCCTAACATTTAAAGTTTGCTCCAGGCAATTAGCAATTTATTAGGTTTCAAACCTTTATAAAATCCTAGCAAGGATTTAAAATAGCGAAGATAAAAATTCAGAATGTAAAGACAATTAAGGTGATTAAAGTTTAACAATAAATAGAGTACAAGGTTTGAACTATAAGACATTTCTGAGAAAACATTCTAGAGAAAGTAACCACTTCAAAAATAACAATAAGAAAAACATGAAGAATAAGATAGAAGTTCCTATAACTTCTTATATTTGAGCAGAATTACTTTTATTACAATTATACAAAAGAGGGCAGGTCACTTACTGTGAAACCTGAAGAGAAAGTCAAAAGGAAGGTTCTAGACTTCCTATGTTTAATTAGGAATCACGAGACTAATGGGGCAAGTTTCCCTTTCGTGAAACCTAGAAATAACTCACTCCTGAGTTGAAAGAATTGTATTCCCTGATTATAAGGGAGAAAAAATGTAAGCTTGAACCGTGTATGAAACACGTGGTTATGCAGAAATTAATTAATGAGATATAAGCAAAGGTGGGAGGGCACGTCTTTAGAGTGACACCTCATTGCGATAGACCTTAAAGTAACAATTTTATTAACATGGTTTGTTAGTAGAAAGTTTAGGAAAGATCAATTGGGATTTAGGATAAATGTTCATGGCCTTATTTATGGTAAACGGACGATCGCGACGCGGTAGAAATGTTGAACAAGCACTAGTTCTCACCATAGTTTGTTGAATGGATGAAAAGTTCACTGTAGTAACACGAAAGTTTATGGGAAAGAAAGTTATTGCAATGATGAAAAATAACTGGTTGAACTAGGTAGGCGAGAGTCTATTGCTTGAGAAAGTTGTGAATTACAATTAAATGCGCCATAGAACATTCCAACGGTGGAAGAAAATTTAGCTATTGCAGTAGTTTATAAGGAAGATTCCTCATTTTAAATAGTATTCCCACAAGTGAGTGAAAAATACATGACGGCAAGACTTGTAGATAGAGTACAGAATCTGGAAGGTTCCAGAACAATCCTAGTAGAAGAATGGGGCCAAAGTTAATCCAGCGGTGGCACGAGCTTAATATTTTATGGACAGCGGGTATTAGATAATATCCCACGTTGTGAGAAGATCTCTCATTTAAATAGCTTAAGAAAAGCTACTTTCTATTAAGGTTGGCTTAGACAGACAAAAGCCCAACATGGCAAATCCCGCGAAGAATGCTTACTGCCCCAAATAAGTAATCTCACGCTGTCTATAAAATGATCAATAAAAGCATGTAGATAATAAAACTGATGAAGATGAGGTTAAAACCTTAAGTCTGTACTTATCTTGGTTGCATGTCGAAGGTGAAGTTCCCTTTGACGAATTCTTAATGTGCCAACATGGCGTAGAATGTAGAGAGTGCCTCTTGGTTTGAGGAGACTGGCTCTGGTTGAGCCTTGACTGATCGAGTCAACTGACGACTTACAAGTGAGACCCACTCAGCGAAGCGCGGAGGGTCCAAGGAAGGGAAAAGAGTGGGGGTAGGAGACAAAAGGAAAACATATAAGCATGACCAATATTGTAAACTTAAGTTCTCTTGAGGAAATGGTCTTCAAAGAGTTGATAGCAGGCGATGCTAGCACAGCAGGGTGAGTGAAAAAGTAGACGAAGTTCACTTGATCAAAGAGATGATAGCTGGCGATGGTGACGAGATCTGATGGCCAAATGGAAAAGGAAGTCCTCTTGCACCAGGAAGAATTGAGGGGCTTCAGAGATTCGCTGCTAGATGACGCTAGGTGGGTCATGGAAGATATATATCTAGAACAGACTCACAATGACATAAGAGATATGACCTCCAAAGAGAAACTAGAAGATCACTGTTGGTGTTTGATAAAAAAGGAAGAAATTAACAAGAAAAGAGCATTAAACTTTATATTCTCTCGTACCGTGTATTCCAAGAATACACCAGCACGTCCGACAGTATTTGGGAGTAATTGGATTCTTTGCTAACCACTGCCCAAACTATACTACAACGGTGATACCCCTGCAAGATTTATTGAAGAAAGGCGGCAGGTGGAATTGGACGGAGCAATGTCAAGAAGCATTCGTGAGGTCGAAACAAATGCTTTTGGAATACGTGAAGCTGGGATACCCTGATTATACGCAGAAGTTCATAATACAGACGGATGCATCCCTTGTTGGGATAGGAGCGATGCTGTTCCAAGAAAATGTTGATAAGCCCGAGGAGAATTTTTTTATTGCCTTTATAAGTAGGAGATTGAGGGCCCATGAGAAAAATTACACGATCACAGAGATAGAGTTGCTCGCAATTCTGTACGCATTGCAGTACTGGCGTAAACTCGTGTATGGCTTTCAAATCGTCCTCAGAACAGACCATAAAGCTTTAACATTTTTGTTAAAGACGGACTTGTCTAGCCAGAGGTTGACAAGATGGTCCCTGTATATTCAACAGTTCAATGTGGAAATAGAATACTGTCCAGGGAAAGAGAACGTAATACCGGACATGTTAAGCCGATATCCGAGAGAAGAGGAAACTCTTGCTGTCCAGATTGAAAATCGAGATCAGAAGACCTTAGATGACTTGAAGAATCTTACCAACCTACAACGCGAGGATCCGTGGTTGAAAATGATGATTGATTACTTCGAGGGACGCTTAGCAAGGGGAACTGCAATATACAGAGAGGCAGAGGCATTATCAACAGACTAAGTATGGTACAATCAAATTCTACACAAGTGGGATGATGTAGACCATACCCGTCAAAGAATTGTTATTCCTGCATCTTTGCAGAGGAGATTGGTGTGGTTAGCACACTGAGCGTTTGGACATCCCGGTATAGATACGATAACTGCTCTACTGAAAGAAGCATTCATTTGGCCGAAGTTAAGAGAAACTGTGAGAAATGCTATTAGGACATGCGATTTGTGCCAAAGGGTAAAGCCAAATCCCTTTTTAATGAGACAACGACCCATTCCGTTGTTACCAGAGAAGCCAAGGCAGCTAATGAGTGTAGACAAATTTGGACCACTGCCTAGAACACGTAGAGGCAAAAGACATATTTTTGTAGCCATGGATGAATTCTCAAAAATGGTGGTATTATGCCCCATACAGAAGACCAGCTCAAAGCAGGTATTAAAACGATTGAAAGAAAGAGTTATTCCGATACTTGGGAAAACGGATAACCTACTCTCAGAACACGGGAGTTGTTTTACTAGAGCAGAATTTCGTCGGGAATTGGCAAATTTAGGAATCAGGCAGATTCTATCTACCATTCGCCATCCTGAGGCTAGCCCCGTTGAACGCGTTATGAGAGAGATCCAGAAATATATGAAAATGTATTGCTCTGAAGAGAATTGGAAATGGATCGATGTCTTGGATGTAATAGAGTATTGCATAAATAAAACTGTGCATGAGGCGACAGGTCAGGTGCCCGTGACTCTACATTTGGATCAGAGACCGGAGAGGCTATGGACTGGTGTTATTCCATTACCTGTAGACGCGCAGCCAGGACGAGAATTGAGGATACAGCGAACCTTCGAAAACCTCCAAACACAGGCTGAGAGACGCCAGGAAAGAAATCGTGCGAAGCGATATAACAGAGCGCTTCTCATTGGGGAGAAAGTTTTAGTCAGGAGGCCAGCCAGTTCAGATCCAGAAGCACGGAAGTATAAAAAATTCAATTTCGGATATCACGGCCAGTTCGAAGTTATAAGAGACCTACAGAATAATGCATATGGATTAAGGCATTTAGAAACGGGAAAACGAGGTCGTTATGAATGTGGCCAACCTCAAAATTTATCATTCACCAGAAGAATTTGATGAACAAGAGGAAGCTATAGCAGCGCACACCAAGGTGGACGTGGACAGCAAAGTCGGCCAGGCAGCCAGGCCTGAAGGCTCACGCAGCGGGACGGAAAGGAAGACAAGCAGCTTGCCCAGGGAAGGAAGCAGACAGGGGGAATGCAATTGTCTACGACTGCAATACAAAGAAATGGTCGAAGTCGCTGGGGAGGTTGAAGCCTTGAATAAAACCCTCCGCCAGGAAAATGCACATCTAAGGGCTGAGCTCAGAGTGGAAGGGGGATGTATACAGACTCACTCGCAGGCAGACGAGGTGAAGGACCGCTTAGTGTAAACAAAGACGGTCGGGACAGTCAGCCGGTGACTTACAGAAGGTCACTTGCAATTGACTTCTATAAGTTTTGCAAGGGGAATATGAACCCAACGGGGTTAGGCAGACTGGTGTCGAACGTGGATCTCTGAGATAGATGAGCTCAGGATAGAGATTCCAGCAAGGAACGAACACGAGATCTTTTGAGGGAGTTTTAGTTATAAAAACCCATAGAGAAAATACATATTAAATCACTGTTGTGATATGAACTAATTCTGACATTATTTGTTAATATAATGCAGGGAATAATAGCAGAATACTGCATTATTGGGCTGTATGAGGCATACAATTCTGGACTTCAGAAAGTTTGAGCGCTTGACACTTGTTAAATTACTCTAGAATGTAGGCGTGGTTTCTTGGAGCCGTGCCACTCAATGTGACCTACTTATGCCGCCTGGAGCAGGTCAGGAGGGTAATATATGGTCAAATTATTCCCCGTTTGAGAATAGAGAGGCCAGGGGAAGGAGAAGATACCAGCGTAATTTAATGATTACTCGTGATTGGAGTAACTCAGAAACATGAGGATTGCACCTATGTGAATGTATAGCCGGTAGGCTAATTATCAAGCCATTAAACATTGAAATCGAGGCACATTTAATGGAACGCGCAGGGACACAGTAGATCCGAGGTTAGCGGCGAGATCTGACCATGTCTTCGGGGATTTTTAGAGGACGCCGCGTGGGCAAGCGCTGGCAAAGGCAATTAATATTAATTAATTGGCCGATCGATCTTCGAGCACGCATACAGATCTGTGATCGGCGAGGAAAAGGAACCATATAAACGTTATTTCAAGACCAGAATCATACTGAGAGAGAAGATGACGCTGCAAGGAAATTTTCGGTCTACTTTTTCTCTCCAAACGGATATAAGGGCTGGACGAAGGACAGACGTGGTCAGTCGAACCATACTTGAGTGTGAAGCGCACGTCGCAGGAGTCCAGGAAAGGGACGCGCAGTCTTTAACATTCTAAGTGCAGAAACATAATAATCATGCGTTAAGGCATGAATTAAGAACGATTAATGTATTCAGTTGATCCACATTCTAGTGCGAAATGCACGTTACCGAGTTCTAGGAAGGGACGCGCGGACTTTAACATGAAGAGCCATGCAGTAAGGCATTTATTAATCACACTTATTAAGGACAGTCGTGCCATACGTTTATAGTCGGCATTACGAGGGACTACTATCGAGCACGCAGGAAAAGTACCGTGTGATATATAAGGTAGGACAATTGAGAGTGGTAATCTGTACAAGTACAGTGTACAATGGTTGAGCGCAGTATGTAAACTATTGGTTAGAGATATCATAGGATGTCGGATTGCGCAGATATAAACTTTGTTATGCGATTGGTGAAATTTCGCAGGGATACCGCTATAATTAATGCTCAGGACGATATGCAAGCATATTAATGCGATATCCGGAAATTTTTCTAAGGATAGAAATTGATAGACAGATTGGGGACCGATAGGAATCCTTAGGCCGAGAATCGAGACTGTCAATCAATATGCGGATAGCAGTGAAGAATAGATCTTCAGGGCCTGCATTTTTGGTATTCTGCACGGAGAGGTCAACCATTAAGAAATGTACATAAGCATTCGTGTGATTTTAGTGATGATCTGTTAAATATATGTAAAATTAATAGTGTAACAAGTGCTATAACGTGTTGTGTGAATAAGGAAGCAACAGCTTCAATATGGAAGAGCAAAGTGCCGTGTGTTTTGTAAAGCAAAAGTTATGTATAATGTGTGTGAGAAGTGTAAGAATGCCTTGCTAATTTGCAAATAATGGCGGGCATTACTGGAAGAAATGCGTGCTTGGAGCCACCAGATTAACCAATGTGAGTACCCAAAAACCATGATTTTGTAGTAATTATAGTCCACTGTATGTTGAGTGATTTCAAAATTTATAAAATATGCCAATACGAGTCAAATTTAGGAGGTAGAACCTCAAGATATTATTGTTGTGTTGATTTTAGTCAAGTTGAGATGTTTTTGTACATCATTGAATGGATAAATCGTTACCACTAATGTAAAATGTCAATTCAGTTAAATAGAAACGTAACGTAACGAACACGGATGTTCGGTTATTGAAAAGGGTTACGTTGTGTCGGTTATGGTAATTCATGTGAGTAATAATAATAATAATGATAAGAATAAATGAATACGTATCAGGGAAAAATGGTTGTAAGCAAAATATATATGCTAATTGGAATATTTATCTATCCAAGCAGTAATATTATACACGAAGGGCTAAGCAATTTAATATCAGAGTATATTATGATAATGGAAATAAATATGCAAGAATCTAGGAAATGGAATGGTTTAATGGAGAATTGAATTTGCAGCTTGTGAATAAGCTTGTGAGAGTAATTGATAGTTGTCTTACTAATTAAAGGACGGGATTATACCACCATGGTCACGGAAGCCAGGTAATCTATTCGACGTGTGAAATCTCGTATAGCCTAGGGCATACAGAGATATTTATTATGGCCAGAGCGTAATTAGTGATTGACCCTAGCTCTGTGGATTGCCATGAAATGTTCCGGGTTCGAATCCAGTGGTGTATGGGAGGATAACAATGGAACCTCAGCATGACACCTGATATCGACCGAGAACTAGCTATTGAAATAATTCAGCTCCTGGGAAGTGAATTTTGTTGGCGGCAGGATGTGCCTGACCGTATCATTTAATAAGATGCCGGCTAGCCAATTCGACCGGTGAATGATGAATCTCGTTCCTTCATATAATGTAATGTACCTGTTGAGGCCAGTTATTAATATCCTAAGGTTAGGAATAAATGTTTAAACGAGTCCATAACCTATCTTGCATACAGTTTAGTAGATCATATGGGACATGCAGGCCAATGACACTGCACTACCGTAGATAAAGTCACTTGTTACTGCTTGGAGATTAAGGAAGAGGAAACATAGTAAAGGACGGAACGAGTGTTTTGTTGCCGCCCGACTCAGCCCATTATATACAGGAAGGGCCGAGGGAGAGATTTTTAAACGACCTTTGGAGGTTGACATTTAGATTGGACAGACTTTGAAACCCTGTTTGTAATAAAAAGGAGTCGTTGTTGTATTGTATAATGAATTTGTGTAGTTTGAAACACATTGATAATTAAGGATCATCCTGATGACTTAATATTTGGCAAACTTATGAATTGTTGAAAGTTGCATTTCTATCATGACATTGTCACTTTGTTCTAAAGGTCGACACTAGATGCCATAGGCTATGCCCACGCAAGGGTAGCATAATATACCATCCGACACAGAGGTAACGGAATCTTTGAAATTGAACTCATGACAGCATACAGTGGAACTGTAGAAAGTGGAACTGCAGAAAGGGATCTGCAGAAAGGGAACTGCAGAAAGGGAACTGCAGAAAGGGAACTGCAGAAAGGGGTATGATTACAAGTAATTATGGAGTTGCAAGTAAATTTGATATGCAACCCATAAATTGGTTAATGCATGGTAAAGCATTTTGGTGGGAAGAGAGATAGAGAACACAATTGTACGCATAATGTAAATTAGGATGTGTTGAAAGTAACCAATTAAGATTGTGAAATTAAAGGGGTCACAACAGGTGACATAAGATTATAAGTACAGTTTATGTGTAATTTACTTGTGCATCAGCACACTTGAGAATGAATTTTGATGTTAATCTCATGGTAAATGAATGAATAATCATTGGGAGTTTCTAGCATAAAGTGCGAATATTTAGTGGATTGTAGGAGTAATTTTGCATTGTTTTGTGTTATATTGTTGGGATTGTGTTTGTGTTTGTTCGAAGCCATGATTTAGAGCTTAATTAAAGTCTTTAGAATAGAGTTGTGATTTATTATTGTAGAGTTGATACCTTTTAGTCTCAGATCAAAAATATGCAACTGCTCAGTGGGTGGACGGTACACGCCTGAGGACTGATGCTGGCTGGAGGCAGAAGCATGTTTTCCATGGAAATTAATCACATGGGTACGTTATGCAATACACGGTCAGCGAAAAATGATGCCAAACTTTTAAAAAATGATAGCACCGAAACTCATTAGTTAAACGTGTAGTTCTTTTACTGAACGCCAGCTGGTTAAAGTAAGTTTTTTTTGGAGGGGACGAGACCCTGCTATGCGCACACTAGATGCGCAGTAGCAAAGGTCGGCCGGGGGCGCGCGCGCCAATGAAGTCCTGACCTTCCCGTTTGGATTTTTTTCTGGTTGTACATTAAAAATATTTTGTATGCAGAAAAAAATCTGGATTAGGAGCACCTGCGGGAGCGAATTTCTGCCGCAATCTTGACAGTTACTTCTGAAATGATTGCACCCACCAATCCAGCCATTGGGAAAGCATGCGTTCAATTCTGATGTTGGTGGTCGGCCTGGCATAGATTTTTTCTCTACAGTCCCTGGTTCCTTAAACTGATTAAACCATCGAATGACAGCTTTGTAATCAGGTGCAGTTTGTCGGGCGGTGCAGTCGTTGGCACGCGCGCTCCCGGCTGACCTTGGCTACTACGCATCTAGTGTGCGCATAGCAAGGTCACGTCCCCTCCAAAACAAAACTTACTTTAACCAGCTGGCGTTCAGTGAAAGAATTACACGTTTAAAATAAAGGGTTTCGGTGCTATCGTTTTTTTAAATGTTGGCATTATTTTTCGATGACCCTGTACAAATGGGACACATGCTATATGGAATTATGTATTGCAATTCATCTGTACTACCACCTCCTAAAATATTTACTATTCTTCCTGAAACACCCTGTATAGAGAGAATGAAATGTCTGATAACCTGTGTTATGGTGGGGTCTCTATTAGTTATTTGTAATTCAGTTGAGGATTGGGAAGGAGGCGGCTGTGACTTTAATTAAGTTAGGAACCGTCCCGGCATTTGTTTGGAATAGAAGTGGGGAAAGTACGGAAAACCTCTTTCAGGATGACTAATGAGGGAATCGAACCCACCTCATCTGCCTCTCGAGGTAGAGTGGACCTCGTTTCAGTCCTCAGACCAGAATTAAATTTATTGTCAGAGGCGGGAATCGAAGCCGGACCTCTGGGGTGACACTCAAGAAAGCTAACCACTACGCCAGGAAGTGGACGATACGATTAGAGTAAAATAACCCTCCGATTGGGTCTACACAACGAGGAGTGTGGCCGGCGCGACGGCACCATTCAGCCGCATGAACTTGTTTGTAGGCCATGGGGTGCAACTCAATTGTCCCTATGATGCTGAATGCCCTCGTGTCACTCACTTCAATGTTCTTTGATTTAGTTATATGTATTTCAAAACAGGCACCTGAGCCGTGGCTCATGATGAGGCAGTGCATAGCAAATATATTTTGTGGCAGAGAAAATAATTAGGCCTGCATGTTTTTATCATAACTAGGGACCGAATTGTTAGGGTTCGAAATTGCCTTTTTAGGTTTTCAATAACATAAAATATGTTTTAAAAGTGTAGTTAAAGTTGAAATAAACAGCGCAAAGCTTACCTACCATTAATGCCTAATTGTTAGTTATAAATCTGATTGCAACGAAATTTTCAGTCCCCCAAATACGTACTGCACCCGAATTCTCCAATCAACACCTATATCCGCAGAGATGAAAAGGATTGCAGACTTACAAATACCCAGCTCAACATATCTTACCGTGGCCTGCTAAGTAAGAATTGGGAATTCTAGGATTATACAGTGCATACTTAAAATAGTACCGCCTGAAAAGCTACACATTTCTACTATTATTTACATTTAATAGTGAATTCAAGAAACTCCAATCTCGAGGCGTGTTCAAGGTCTAACTATAGTGGGCGCCTGTAGCTATCCAGTCGTGCCATTTACGAAGTCAATAGAATGAGTAAGCGATCACTTAAAATAAAATTGAATGAGTCACTAAAAAGTGCCAGCTGTTTATTCACTAAGGAACGATACAAGAAATGTCCCTATCCAAAACAATCTGATCTAGTGTCCCAATTGACACTACCAAATTTAACACACACAAAAATTAAACTGACAATAACTATGTCCTGAAAAAGAAATACATTTGGAGAATTCGGCATTCTATTTGAGCCCTTATTCATCCCTCGAATAAATCTCGTGCATAAATGTGCACCTCAATAAATATGAAAATGATTTACATAATCTCGAACCCTGGTGAAATTCATCAGAACTTTCACAAAAAAAATAATTATGAAACGACCGTTACCACTAGACATTACCCTAGTTGATACAGTTGCGTTTCATTTTCTGGAACAGTTGTTCCAAATCTAAAAATGTAATGGTAAAAAATTTTTAACTATTAAGTATTAATTATGAAGCTTTTGTGCAAATGTACATAAGCCTCCGTGGCTTAGGCGGCAGCACGCCGGCCTCTCACCGCTGGGTCCGTGGTTCAAATTCCGGTCACTCCATGTGAAATCTGTGCTGGACAATACGGAGGCAGACAGGTTTTTCTCCGGGTACTCCGGTTTTCCCTGTAAAAAAAATTCATTCCAGCAACACTCTCCACTATCATTTAATTTCATCTATCATTCATTTAACCATTGCCCCAGAGGAGTGCGTCAGGCCTCGGCAGCCGGCACAGTACATATCCTCGCCGCTAGTTGGGGGCTTCATTCATTCCATTCCTGACCCGGTCGGAGACTGGAAGCAGGCTGTGGATTTTCATTTTTCATGTGCAAATGTACAACGATTTTTGATCAGCACAAATTATGATTTCTTACATGAAATTAATTTAATGTTCCATCACGATTTCTAATAAATCTACATGATTTTTCTTTACAATCACCACGCCTTCCTAGGTTAAAGTATTAAGTCGTTGCAAAATTGAGCATTCGTGCCGAATGGTAAAGTTTAGCACTGCTCTGATATCCTAACTGGTGATAATCCCGATAATATAATTCATTGCAAGACTATCAGTTACGTAAGAATACTGGATTCTAAAAGTGCTTGGCATTATTTTCATTCAACACTTCCCTTTCAAAAATTACACACATAATTGCTCTACTTTTCTAACATACTGTACAGACACTTTCCTCAATGATATATAATATTTTCACACTACCTGTGAACAAACTGGGTAAACATTTACACTATGCCTCCTGATTCAGTAAAACGTGATTTCATCTACGTTCATCACCTTGCACGGAATTCAACTATAACATCCCTTTCGATTGCATTTTATCAATAATGCAAAACTCTTACAAAACTTCTACTATCCAGATGCATTTATTCCTCGTGCTAGAAAAAATCAAATTTCAACTACGTCTGTACAGCCTTTTAAATATCTTGTAAGAAGATTTTATTTATCTTAATCCACGTATAAATTTCGTTGTGATAATACCGTAACTAACAAGTTGACTAGTCTGCAAGAATTCAAAGAAATAAAAATACAAACATATCCTATTCCGTCTGGTATTTCAAAACTCTGAATATAATTCCGTTAATTCTATATTGGCTTATTTTGCAGACACCGGTCGACTTATAAAATGTCGCCTGTCATTTCCTTTCTCCTTCATTCACCAACGTGAATGTTCTCTTGACATTTCTTAATTGGAAATATAGTTTAATCCATTGTTTTATTAACAGTAAAGTTTCAAATCTATCTGCCTTGTCTACTACAAATGACATTTATTGTAAATTGATGTATTTATTTTAAGTCTATCATCTATTAACAATTGATTGTCGTGTAATTAGGCATTAATTGCACGCTGTAAGTTTGTAATTGGGATGAATCTTGAATCAACATCGTAAGTTTCGATTATCCCGGTATTTTCCTTGAAAATACCGACTTTCTTATCCTACAGTGCTGTATCTAGATTTATCAATGCGTGTTCCTTCTCACTATATAATACAGATATAGATAACGTTGTGCATTTATAAAGCTTATTTAATGAATTTACGATCTACTATCTGCAATGAAAAAAAGGATTATTCGCTCAAAAGCCGTCAAAGTGACTTAAATCTGTATGAAAAAGTGGCAATAAAGATGAATTTAACGGATTTTACTAATCTACAAAAATTGATGATAATAATAATAATAATATTAATAATATGTTGGTTAATCACAGGATGAAACACAGAAAAGAAACTACTACTACAAACATGGATTATGTAATCTGACAGCTTCAACTACCTTATGTTGAACGGCGAGATTCTTGGAGTACTTGCTATAAGCAAGCAAAGTTCTACTCAAGACCTTCAAAATCAGCTGTGGCCCCCACCTGTGGTTGGACCGTGACGTAGCCAGCGAAACTGGGTCAATGGACAGCGTGATGACCTCGCCTCGCTCCCCTGGTCCCTTCCTGGTTCGTTGGCCGTCCTTCGGCTTATCGTGATGAATTTTGATGTTTCTTCTCAATGCTGCTTGACCAGCGCATTTGGTTTGCCCCGAATCTCGTTCCATTGTAGTTTGCAAGAGTATTTCAAGTTGTGAGTGAAATCTCTTGTCGTATAGTAGTTACATTCATAGTTTCAGAGTCTCGCGTGGATGGATTACCGCGATCTCCATCTATGACGAAGTATCCTGGACTTCATTGTAGATACTGCGTTTCTGTTTCCCTACATTAGTGCAATTAGAAGTACATCAGTATTTGGTTAAAGAGTGAGCCAATGATATCTGCTTATGAATGCGATAAAAGTTTTCTCTTCTGCCCTGTCCACATTTTCCTGGTAAAGCATTGCCCCAATGCCTATAAGTGATGCGTAAGTCTGAATAATAAATTTCTGGGTGTAGTCTGGATATCCCAATTTCACATAATCTAAAAGCATCTGTTTAGATTTCACGAAGGCTTCCTCGCATTTTCAGTCCATCGCCACCTTCCCCCTTTCTTCAATAAATCTTGGAGTGGTGCCACGGTCTCCGTAAATTTCGGGCAATGGCTCGAAAAGAATCCAATAACGCCTAAGTATTGCCTGACGTTCTTCACCTGCGTTGGTCTAGGGAAAATTTTAATGACCTCCAATTTCCCCGGATTTGGCCTTACTTCTTGCGCATCTATTACAAGGCCTAGGAATTTAACTTCTCTCTGACCAATGTTAGATTTCTTTAGATTGACCTTAAAGTTAGCCTGACAATGGTCATTTAATAACTTGCGTAGATCTCTGATATGTTCATCCACTGTTTCTGATGTTAGCAGGATATCACCTACATAGCTTATGGTTGTTGCTTTTACTTCTTCAGACAGGTTTCGATCAAGCGCTCGTATCAACGCTGAACCCGCTGTTTTCAAACAGCTGTTTTCCGGAGAAATGAATATGTATGCTACTATTCATAATGTTGAATTTTGGGCTTATGCCGTGTTTATTATATTAAAATTCGACGCGTTTCGAAAGAAACCAGGCCTTTCTTCGTCAGGAATAATCTGGAATACGACAATGATTGCTAAGAGAAAGCAACAAAGAACATATAGAAGGTGCCCAAAGATGGACGCCATTATAGCCCCATGTTAGGGACAACGGAAAGCAGCAGTGAATTACTTTCTCAGGGTTCTGATAATAGGTAGCCAGGATTCACTGAGATTGTAGCCGGTGTCGCGGTTGAAATTATCTGGGTGTTTACGTATTTCAACCGCCTCCCTGATGATTCTGGGACGATATTGCTTTATACGGGCAAGAACATCCACTCCTTGGAACATGACATCATGGCCAGGTGTTAAAGCATGATCGGCAACAGCTGATTTATCAGGTTGAATGAGCCTGATACATCTATTATGTTCCTTAATGCGAGTGCATATTGTTCTTGAAGTCTGCCCGATGTAAACCTTGCCACAAGTACCCGTAGATACCCGGTTGTTGCAATTTAGGCAAACTGTCCTTAGTTGGTCGCAGGAGTTGCCTAATCTTAACAGAAGTTCCAAATACAGTCCGTATGTTGTACCGACGTAGGATTTTAGCAATACGATCCGTCGTGTTATGTATGTAAGGTAGGTAAGCAGTTCCTCTTACATCTCTTTTCTCAACTGACGTCCTATTATTATTTGTTGGTTTCAGAACCCTAGAGATCAAAGCCTTGCTATAACCGTTGCTCTCAAAGGTGGTTCGCAAGGTATTAATTTCTTCTTGTTAAGAAGACACTTCACAAATCCTCCTAGCCCGGGTAGTTAGAGTTGTAAGGATACCATGTTTCTGGGCAGGGTGATGGTGAGAACTTGCGTGGAGATATCTATTGGTGTGTGTTGGCTTACGAAAAACGCTGTGTCCTAAAGATCCATCCTCTTTCATGGTGACGAGAACATCTAAAAACGGTATTTTGCCGTCAGATTCCTTTTCCATGGTGAAACAAATAGAAGGGTGCTGGAGATTAAGGTGATCCAGGAAATGGCTAAGATTTTCCTCACCTTCCGTCCAAACAACGAACGTGTCATCCACATAACGCCACCAGATCTTCGGTTTGAAAGGAGCCGACGACAAAGCTTTCTCTTCAAAGTTCTCCATGAAGAAATTAGCCACAACAGGAGAGAGAGGACTACCCATGGCCACACCATCAGTCTGCTCATAAAAATTCCCATTCCATAGAAAGTAGGAGGAGGTCATGCAGTGATAAAAAAAAACCTTGTGATGTCTTCAGGAAAAAGCCATTAATGAGAGACATAACACCATCAATAGCTACTCTCGTAAACAGAGACACCACGTCGAGACTCACTAGGATATCACCCGGCTGAAGTGTTATAACTTTCAACTTTTCCACGAAGTGTGTGGAATCCTTAATATACGAAGGCGTAACACGCCTCCATGTAACACGCCTTCGTACATTAAGGATTCCACACACTTCGTGGAAAAGTTGAAAGCTATAACACTTCAGCCGGGTGATATCCTAGTGAGTCTCGACGTGGTGTCTCTGTTTACGAGAGTACCTATTGATGGTGTTATGTCTCTCATTAATGGCTTTTTTCCTGAAGACATCACAAGGCTTTTTTTTATCACTGCATGACCTCCTCCTACTTTCTATGGAATGGGAATTTTTATGTGCAGACTGATGGTGTGGTCATGGGTAGTCCTCTCTCTCCTTTTGTGGCTAATTTCTTCATGGAGAACTTTGAAGAGACAGCTTTGTCGTCGGCTCCTTTCAAACCGAAGATCTGGTGGCGTTATGTGGATGACACGTTCGTTGTTTGGACGGAAGGTGAGGAAAATCTTAGCCATTTCCTGGATCACCTTAATCTCCAGCACCCTTCTATTTGTTTCACCATGGAAAAGGAATCTGACGGCAAAATACCGTTTTTAGATGTTCTCGTCACCAAGAAAGGGGATGGATCTTTAGGACACAGCGTTTTTCGTAAGCCAACACACACCAATAGATATCTCCACGCAAGTTCTCACCATCACCCTGCCCAGAAACATGGTATCCTTACAACTCTAACTACCCGGGCTAGGAGGATTTGTGAAGTGTCTTCTTAACAAGAAGAAATTAATACCCTGCGAACCACCTTTGAGAGCAACGGTTATAGCAAGGCTTTGATCTCTAGGGTTCTGAAACCAACAAATAATAATAGGACGTCAGTTGAGAAAAGAGATGTAAGAGGAACTGCTTACCTACCTTACATACATAACACGACGGATCGTATTGCTAAAATCCTACGTCGGTACAGCATACGGACTGTATTTGGAACTTCTGTTAAGATTAGGCAACTCCTGCGACCAACTAAGGACAGTTTGTCTAAATTGCAACAACCGGGTATCTACGGGTACTTGTGGCAAGATTTACATCGGGCAGACTTCGAGATCAATATGCACTCGCATTAAGGAACATAATATATGTATCAGGTTCATTCAACCTGATAAATCAGCTGTTGCCGATCATGCTTTAATACCTGGCCATGATGTCATGTTCCAAGGAGTGGATGTTCTTGCCCGTATAAAGCAATATCGTCCCAGAATCATCAGGGAGGCGGTTGAAATACGTAAACACCCAGATAATTTCAACCGCGACACCGGCTACAATCTCAGTGAATCCAGGCTACCTATTATCAGAACCCTGAGAAAGTAATTCACTGCTGCTTTCCGTTGTCCCTAACATGGGGCTATAATGGCGTCCATCTTTGGGCACCTTCTATATGTTCTTTGTTGCTTTCTCTTAGCAATCATTGTCGTATTCCAGATTATTCCTGACGAAGAAAGGCATGGTTTCTTTCGAAACGCGTCGAATTTTAATATAATAAACACGGCATAAGCCCAAAATTCAACATTATGAATATTAACACGGGCCGTGAAAGTCTAAATGAGAATATGTATGCTGATCGAATAAGAGACCGGTTAATAAGCTTGTTTTCTCCTCCAGTGCAATATGGTAAAAACTTGCTGTAATGTCAAGATTTGTGAATACAGTCTTTCCTTTGAATCCCCTGAGGATCTCCTTTATGGGTGGCACTTGGTCAAATTCCGGTATAACATTGGAATTCAAATTTCTCAAGTCCAGGCATATCCATACACTTCCGTCCTGTTTCGGTTCAACTACCAGTGAGCTGACATAAGGTGTGGCTGTCTTTACAATGACGCCCGCTTCCAGCATCTCCTGTATTGCTTCCTTGACTTTTAAATAATGGTTATCGGCTACTGGGTAAGGCTTTTGTCTGAATGGCGTCCAGTCACTAACTTGGAACGCATACTGGAAATTCTTGATTCGGCCAGGTCTCGAATCGAAGACTCCTTTATGTTCAAACAACAGTTCCCTTAACATCTGCTTGTGTTCTGAACCAATTTTAGCTTCCTCTAATTTTTCTTCAAGGCATTCTTCGAATTGTGGTTCGAGGTCCTTTTCAATGTCTGCGGCCAGTGTTGCCAACTCTCCCTCGATATCTTCTGTGGTCAATACTGCATCCCCAGTCATATATCCGTATGTATGCCATACGTACTCTTCTGGTCTCGTTTTACTGTGTTTTAATCAGATCTCTAAATTCTCCTTTTCCTCACTAACGCGAAACAAAACAATGTCTTGTGAGAGATCTATTATGACCTTGTATTCTCTTATGAAGTCCGCACCCACGATAATGTTAAAAGGTAGCTTATTCACAAGTAGAAAACTCTGTGAATATATAGAGTTCCCTATCTGGAAATCTAAGAATACTTGGTATTTGCATATCATTACTTTACCTGGTATTACGCCTTTTATTTTCACGCTTGAAATAGGTATTTTCAATACGTGTATTTTACTTTGAATTTCATTATACAGCGCCTGGGTAATTAAGCATACAGTCGAGACAGTGTCTAGAAGACTCCTTATCTTCATGCCTGCGATGTTTACAATTATAATGGATAGTTCCCTTCTTACAATGACCGGCCCTTCCTCTCGGTCTTCAATGAGTTCCTCGGGTTTAGCAATCCAGTTAACCACATTCACTCTATTCCATCCTGCATTTCTCTCTCCTTTAAGGTCATTTAATTTTGGTGTTTTTTTCTATTGCTCCGTCTCTTGTGGAGTTCCTCTGTCTGTCTTCGTGCTGTTGAAGTTCCAGACTCTTTGCTCCGTCATCATTCTTATAGATGTCGGGTGACTTTCTATTTTTAATCGCTTCACCCCAGTGCACTTGCGATTTTCTGTTGTTAACTCCACGCTCCTCCATATACCTCAATGAGGCGTGGTAACGTTCTTTTGCTTCTTCGTCGAACCCGCGACTCTGTTCTTGGGGTCTCCATTCTTGGTTACTCCCATCTGTGCCGTAATTTCTTCTGTTATCAGGCTGTTGATTCCTTGTGTCGCGCTGATTCCAGGTTTTTCTTCCTCGGTGTCCACGGTTCCATCTTCCTCTGTATGCTGGCCTCCAATTCTGGGTTTCCCTTTCTTCTCGTTGCCAGTCTGACTTTACAGTTTCTGTGCTGGTGGATTTATTTTTGCTCTGCACCCTAGTCGGTTCGGTTTGTGGACTAGTCATGTGGACATGTTCCGTGTTTCGACTCTGCCTCATATGCTGCGTTGTGGTGAGATCGAGTTGTCTGAGTACCTCCTCCATCTCAGTCGCTGTCTTGGCGTTTGCAGAGATTAATAGTCTTTGCACTTCATATGGTAACTGCTTGGCTATCGCTAAACAAAGGTCTAATTCTCTAGGGGCTTCATCAAGCTCTCTGAAACGGCATAATTGTGCTATAAAAAAAATTCAGCATACTTCGTTGGATTATTTGTACTATAACGTCTGGGGTACAGGTCCAATCTTAGATTCTGCAGGATATTCGGATCCTAGTACCTCTTTAAAAATGCCTAGCGGAACTCTTCTACTGTGTCAAACGTGTAACGAAAACTTCTGAACCTTAAGGCACATTCACCTTCAGTCAGTTTTTCGATAGCACTTAATCATCGCTCTGGCGGTACCTTTGTGTCATTTAAATATTCGAAAACCTCTTTGAGCCAGTACTTGGGTGTCATGTTTGAGTTACTCCCCGAATACTTTCTCGGTTTCTCGTCATTAGCCCTTATAACAGTGACTATTTGATTTTTACAGCATTTTCATGCGGTGTGGACGTAGCAATTGGTATACCAGGTGTGATATACGGGCTGTCACTTGGCATAGCTGTATTTCTTGGAGTGGGCTGTACCTCTATATCTGCCCATCTATTTCTCCTATTTTCAACTATGCTTCCTTCATTAGATCTAGGATTTCTCATTATGGACCCCTCGTGTGCGATCATCCTGGTTTCTATTTGACTGTGCCTATTTTCTGCTCCTTCTAAACGAGCTAATACTTCTTGTTCTATTTTCTTCAGGCGATCACGATTTTCTTCTGTCATAGAAAAGATTTTCTCTTTGTCATCTTTAAGGCTCTCTTTTATATGAGAAATTTCCCCAGCTAAACCTTGTCTTACCTCGGCAAGCGTTTTATCATTGACTTCATTTTTCAAGCCCTCTCGAACTTCCGACTCCTCTAGTAATCCTGTAACCTCTTTTTGGATGTGACCGTGCATATAGGAGATTTTGGTCCTTATTTTGGTAATTTCTCCTTGGTCCTCATCTTGCCTTTTGTGAATGACTGCTAGATCGTTCTGAGTTTGTTTTAACTGATTTTGGACTTTCCCTACCTGCGTCTTCATATTCATAATTATGCCCTTATTTTCTTTGGCGGAAGTTTTTACTTCACTGATCTCCTTGCATTGGTCAAGGATATTCTGATACTGCTTCCTTAATGCTTCATCTACTGCTTTTGCGTAGCCTGCCATACGTATATCCCATTTTTCTTCACTATCTTCAAGCTTTTGATCAACGGTCTGAGTGAACGTATTAAACTGCTTTTCCTGCCGCTTAGTGTTCGCTTCGTTCTGATTCTGAATATCTTTGAGCTCTACGGACATATCGTTTAATCTATCGTTGACCTCACGTTGCGAGTCTCTGCACGCTTGCAGTTTATTCTCAAGCTTTACTTCTATTGACTCAAAGCGTTTGTCATTATTTGCTTGCATCTCTGAAACCACGCTAACAATATTTTTAGTTACCTCTTGTTTAATAGATTCTTTAACATCATCAATTTTTTTATTGACCTCTAATAAATTTGAATCTAACTGAATGTTTACCGTAGCCAACATTTGGCTCACTTCATTTTGATTAGCCCTCAGGCTATCGTTTATTTCGGTTTTGTTAACTTCTAACTGAGTATTTACTGTGTCCACTATACCCGTTACCTAATCTTGAAATGCCTTAGCATCTTCCCTACTCTTAGCATGAGTAGTATCAAAATGTTCCTTCAACTCTGCGGTACATTTTAGTATCCCCTCAGTACCGGCCATCCTGTATTTCTTATCTTTTAGATAAAGGTCGGCCTGTGCTGTACATGTTGGTGCGTTATATTGGGAAAAGAATTCCGATGTCGCAAAAACAACAACATTCATTTTAGCACAGTGCTGTGGACACATATGGAATGGGTTTAGACCCGCATACCCGTCTGTACATTCACTCGTCTGACAACAATGTCTCATGTCTGAGTATAACCTAAAAAGACTCACAATCACTCAAACACAGTTTGAGGAAAAATATACTATTATGGTTTTCCCCCATGGAAACCATACTATTATTATGGGGTTTTCTGAATCCCATAAGCCATCACGTTCATATGGGCGCCATGATAATTTGTATGTATAACCGTGGCCAGGTTGCGCAATGCCAAGGTAGCTTATATTGCACTGATGCGGCGGATCCATAATGAATTAATACCGTCCCACGTTACCTGGGCCATGATAATTGTAAAGGAGTGTACTTACCATGTTTTGCCCCACTCACGGACGACATCATAATGTGAAGGGTTTACCATGCGCCTATGGTGACCTGTGTTTTCACCTGGCCCCATGTAACAGCGACATGATAAAGTTAAGAGATGAATATTACATTTAAGCATGTCTCAAGGAGGATTATCATCATTTCTTTCGAACGTGGAAGCTTATCAACTATGGGACGCGGCCTTTTCTAATATACCCTAACTTTGCTGCTATACTTGTCTCTACCATTTAATACCTAGGCCGACTTTTAGTAGTACCTGTGACTCAATCCTAGTACAATAACATGTCCTCCATGTACCCTTGCGTCATCATATGGAACATGTGTTCGTATCCCAGCTAGTTCACGGTCTTTCGAGGCATGGGGCGTTCAACCCACTATACGACCACATGTTCAGGATTTGAGTCTGTCAGGTAACTACTCTACTTGAAAGAAACAACAAATTCCTAAATATAACATTTAATGGTATTAATTCATGGCAAAACACAACACAATAAAACAAAATATGACAATTAGTTCCCACAACAAAAAACAAAATTATATGTGAGTCTCTTCTCATAAAGTTTAGTGCTCCACCACACTCATATCTATCCTAGATATTCTAACGTTGCTACTCTTTGACATTTGCGAGTGTCCATAGTATTCTTCACGTGGCACAATTTAACACAAATTTGCATATCACAAAACAACAAACACAAATTACATTTAAATAACAGTTATGCAATTATTAAATATTTATCCGTTTTGACACGGAACATTTACCTTGAATCACATTGATTTCATTAGCTTATGCCTTGCTTAACATGTGTTGCTTTTCCGCGCATATCGTCTTCTTTTCCCATGAGTTTCAAACGCTGAAGTGGTATCCCTTTCCCTCCAAAATACACATAGTTATAGACATTTTATAGCTTCACCATACAACAATCTTCTGAGTCTGGTCATATTATTATCATTACAAACGAACGTGTCATATCGTTTAAATTATGCTACCCGTCTGAACAAATTAGCATGAACTGGGTAATTACTCTTTACAAAAATGCATCTATTTAATTGGTGCAGTTAATTTGTCCTCAGACAATAACTTGGCCAAATCTTATCCAATTACTTAATTCCAACATTCCATATGTATGGAAACAGTACATATAATTCATTTGATACCATCATATCAAGCACATTTTAATTACTTTTCGAAATATCGAGATTCTTCAGTGTCCCATTACAATCTTAAAAGAAAAGAGAAAGGGATCCGGTCTAATTGACTCCCCTTAGTGTGAACAAGAGATTCGTCACGGACCGCCCTCTTCATGATGGCTGCCAGGTCTGTGGCTCTGCCTGTCACCCTGGCCGACTTTCTGCAAATTAACTTGGCCATATGCTCACTCAATAGTGCAGCTCTGCTAGAGGTAGCTGAATGGATTGAGTCATTATGAATTGAGTCAATCTAAGTATTTAATACCTACACATAGAGTATTTAATGGGCTCATATCGGCTCCTAATAAGTATTCATAGCGAGGGATGGATCACAAAATAGCTTCGCCGTTCTATGGACTTAATCAGTGGCCCTGTGCGCGTCCCAGCTGAGTTTCAAACTGTTATCTCACTGGATGGGCACGAATATTTAGAGGAAATCAACGTTTCCTACTCGAAGAACCTTTGTCTTACCTCTATGGGCAGATCAATTACCATACTGGCGTACCTAGGGTGTCTAATGGTTTTCCCTGGCAGCGAAGACTCTGCTAACAGTGGGATGCAGACAGACTCTGCCCCAACTCTGTTGCGAATACACATGTATGCTCTAAGGCGATACCATATCGTAGCTTCGAAGATTGGCCTACTAGATTCGTCAATGTGCGAACTATTCTTGGATGGTCCCAGCAATTTATTGACGTAAATCTCTTGATTCTACGTTACATGCTCGCTGATCGCGGCTAAAACAACATTTCTTTCTGATGACTCAATTCCTAAAGCACTCGTGTCCTCCATACATTTACTTATAAGCCAAAGTTTTACGTAGCTCCAAAACAAGTATTAATTTACAGGCATTTACATTGACTATCTTAATGGCTCTCAAATACAACCATGTAGAATATAACATTGTAAAACATTTATCTAACATTTCAATGACACTGAAAAACTCTCTTTATCTCGCTATTTATCTTTCTTTCTTACTTTTCACAATAACACAGTACTCTTACAATGAATATGACACACTTTGCACGTTCTATAGGCATGAATATGCCGATTTATATATATAGTATTGACACCGACCTCAGATTATATTATTATTATTATATAACGTTACCGTTACTTTCATCAACGTCTTACGCCTAAATGGTCGTAAGCTTATCATCCTCAAAGCCATATATTTATAAAAATACGAGGGATGTGAGCTCGTACACAAATGACTGTTAATTCTTAATATTTGAGGAAATGATTTGTTGTATGGTGAGCTATTAAATCATATCAACATACTGGAATGGTACTCACTTTCATTCTTGCTGGGTTAGTCCAACATGACGGCAATTTGCCCACCATCTTGCTTGCTTTAAGCCATCATTACACTTTTCATACGACATATTGCATAGGATTTGCACATGGTAATTATATCTTGCACTACTGGCATTTTAAACTTTTGAAACAACACACATTCTTTTAACATATAAACATAAACACTTTTAATGATCACTGTAACATAACTTTACACACAATTTTACACACGGATTCTTGCTTGGATTTCCACTATTGCCTGACTTCAGAGATGCGACACAGTTAAATCCTGACAACCGCCTGTCTCCTTCGAAAGTCTATCTCGCGTGTGTGTGCTCATCTCCCGTCTCCTACAGCTTCTATCTTCTATCCTGCAAAGTTGCTCAATCATAAATCACAAATACTTGTGATGCTTTCCAGGTTCCCGTAAAACTGTATTGTTCACTACAATTATACGTGTTATTTTAAATATTGTAACACTCCCTGTGGATAGGTTCATTGTCTATAAACATCATCCTGAAATATATCTACGCTGTACTGATTATTTAGTCACGTAAACTGTCTGCTTATACGTCTGCTGTAGACTAGTTATCATATTTATGCAGAATTACTTTTATTATGCTGCATGATGCGCCTTTCATTGTCATCACAAAGATACTGAACGTCACTACTCATAAATTTCGCGCACTTTCCCGCGTGGTCGAACAGCATGTCGTCCCACGAGTTGAGACAAGAAGAACTGACTGTCTCCTCCAGCTTCTCTCATATAAAGCTTTCTGACGAAAAGTAGTCCACTGGAATTGCAGGAGCGACTCTCTTAATAAATAATGCGCTTTCTGACACGGTGAAGTGTGATTCTTGCTCGTCTATTCATGGAGGTTCCAAATTCACTTGCGTGCTGGGAATTCTTTCGTCCAATTAATTCAAATTAATCGCTTTCTTCCATGGCGTTAGGACGCTACCCGAGGGAATCTCCTTCGGCTACGAGACTTATCCGTGCCCCCGCGCAGTACGTGTGTGAATAAACTCATAAAACACATACAGGCTCTAATTTAGGTGTACAAATACTCCTAAATTACCGCTCTTCGAATAGAAGTCTCTGAGTGTAAGTCTCATTTCATTTGAATGCTTCATTTGGCAGGAATTAATCAATTTGTCTTGATGACTCTCCCCTCTCTACTGTTCTGTGTAGTTCGGTGGGGGTTTTCTTCGTCGTTAATCACGGTCTTCTCCCTTACTGTCGCCAGAAAATAGTACGCTGGCGTCACGTCTTCCACGCCTCCTCTCAACTCCGCTTTGTCAAACTGTCAAGTTGGCTCTTTCCTGTGGCTCTTGCTAACATATCCGTATTCTACCTTGCATTTTTATACAATATTCCAACTTATATTGCTTCATATTCCCGTTCTGGACGTGGAATTAAGCTATTATTATTATATACTGTCATTATCTCATTGTTCCTCGGGTTCACTGTGGCTGTTCCCCTTCAGAGATCAATGGTTCGATTCTTAGAAGAATCATAGACCTGGTCTTTCCTTTATAAAGACCCCGGTTCGATGCCAGTCAGCCGTGTCCACTTGGTCACAATACATATGTTTTCTAATGGCATTTTAGCCACTAAAGCCTTTATATATTAACGTACTTCTAGGTCTGCACTATTTGCCCCCCCCCCCTTTGCGTACTGTCAACTTCTTGGACATCAAACACTTCAGTTTAGCGATATTTTGTTTTATCAAGATATTTCGTGCTCAGTGTTGGCTCCTCTGTTGCCACGGAGCAACATTCAATAATTGTTGCTTGTGTTCCTGGCGCGTTTTCTGTACATGTTTACATTGGAAAGTTTGTTTTTGTGTCATCATACCTCGAATTGGTAAAGTATTCAAGAAATGCAAATGAGGGCCAGTAAAAAAAGCAAATGTACATAGTGATGATAATGCTGATAATAATAGGAATTTTGTTCGTGAAAATGCTTCAGGCTCTTAGAGATTAGGTTCAACATGTACTTCAGCTTCCACACTGCGTGATAATTCGATCAATGAAAATATTATCACCAGTGCTCCCAGAAGGAAGTTGAACACTGATTCAAGTGTAGGATCTTTTGTAAGTAATAATGCTAACATTGAAGGATAGAAAAGTGACAATGTTGTCATGGCTACTGAATTGTTGCCATCTTCCATATCTTCATTTGTAGTTTGTAAACAATGCCATGTTACTGACAGTTTTTGTTTGTTATGAATATGCCACAGCTAGATATGGACTTGCTTGTTAACTATTTCGGAAATGCAGTAGCCTAACTAAACCTCAGCATCCATTTCGCATCAGTAAGAAGGTTGACAGTGGGTATGAAAGTAATATTAGGTTTGTGTATGGATTGCGTCCTATAGGTAAAGATGAATTAGCAGTTGGATAAGCATGTTCAGAATTGGATGCTATCAGTGTGATAAAAGCAGATTATAAAATGACTCTGATGGCTAGGAAGGCAAGAATGCACTCAAGGAATGCTTAGAAGCCTACGGAGGATCTAGAAAATGAAAATGACCCTAGATATGTATCAGGGATGCTCTAAGGTGATTGCTATACTACGTTAAACTTTAAAACCTGTTTTCCAAGATTGTTTATGTTTAGGTACATTTTTCTCAGGAACTAACCATCATAGAACAGTAAAACTTTAACATATTACAGAGACTGTGCTGAACATCATATATGCATTTTTAATAGATGTTGAGTTTAATATTTAAAAATTAAAAATTTAGTAATCTGAAATATATAGAACTTTTTTTACAACTTGCAAACAAATCTCTAAAAAATACATTATACAAGCTTTGCACCTAATAAAATAGGTTTAGGAATAGAAAACCCTCTTCTATCAGCCATTCAAATTTTATAATATTATCTTGTACGGTTAACGAGAACAAGATGTTCATTAAAGAACATATAGCATACTTTCTCCTAAATGTATGAGTATAGTTATAACTCGTTGTTATTATCAAAGAGTATAATAGAATCATTTCTTGGTTGAAGACCTTAGAAACTATTTACCTCTACCAAACGCCACAACCTAGAAAAAAAAACTACTACCATCATTGAAGAAAGATAGATAAGAAGTATCTCAAGAATGTTATGGATCTGGAGACATAATCGACCGGACTGGCTGCATGGCTCAGCGGTAACGTTCTCGCTTGCTGGGCCCTATGTTGCAGGTTCGTATCCTGGCGCAGTCAGCTGGCATTTGAGGGTGCTCAAATGCGAGGGAGCCGTGTCAGTAGATTTACTGGCACGTTAAAGATCCCCTTCGGGCCGAAATTCCGGCACCCTGGCGTATCTAAAAGCAGCAGTATATAATAGGGACGTAAAACAAATAACATTATTATTATTGTTATTATTACATAATCGACCTGCCGTGGGCAACATCCAACTTTGAGTTGAGGCATGTCTTTACACGTCTGGTTGTGCATGGCTTTCACAACCCTAATTGAATTAACAAATCTTTCCGTGACCCTACAGAGATGTGTGTATACAAACTATGTGGATATTTTCGATTGCTATTTGCCTGAAATAAAAGTATTAATTAATAACCTGAACTAGCACCAACGGCTAGAATTCAGTTACTATGTGAAATCGTTTTATTCTTTACTTCAAATAACATTTTCAAATAACGCACAATAGGCTGTTACAAACCCTTTAAAATAACAAGTAAAAATTTATCGTAGTATCATCTTGCCATTCTTCAAGTTCGATGCGCATAGAATGCCAATGGTATACGGTACTAACCAAAGGAGTCCCACGTAGACCAGTCGTGACATCTAGTGGAGAAGTATCGAAAAATATAACCCTAACAGGGCGAGTGCATTCTAGTGGCCATAAGAAGAAACTTTTCAATAAAATCTTGAAGTTAATAAGTAGGCCGGCGTGCAGTTACCTTTTTGGCCACTAGATGTCTCGAGCAAATCTGCTGGTGAATTATGTTTTAATTAAATATATATTTTCCCCCGTAATATGCACAATATAACGCTTAATTTTAAAACGTCTGAATCATTACAAAACAATACATATATAACATTGCAAGCAAAAAAAATTACTCTGATGGGGTTTGAACCATAGGCATATGACTGATAGACCAACGCTTTACCACGGAGCCATTTGTGCCAACGAACACCGTTCTATATAAAATGACTTAGATATAACTTGTTAGCAAGTAATGATTTAGACTAAACGATTTCATCAGTGGAGTATATTATTTATTTATAAAGCATTTCATACAAAGTTTATTTATTTTGTATCAGTACGCTATATTGCATGCAATACTCAAATCAGTGAAATATAAGTCAGGCACAAGATATCCGCTGCCATCTTGTCTTCTTACCGAGACGGCTCAGCTTTTTAAAATCACTTCTGCACTATAGTATTACAAAATAAACTTTTAATTTCGAACGTGCCCCTTCCTTTAGAACAGTTAAATCGATTCTCGGCTCGATAATCGGAACTGGTGGGTCCCATGATATGGATTATAAAGTTTGCATAATTCGCACGGCCGCCATCCTGAAATGGTACGGCGGATGACCTTGTAGTTTGGTCACAAGACGCGTCCTATATGAAGGTATGTTGTTACCAAATTTGGTAGAGATCGGATAATTTGGTTAGTCGCTATTTGATTTTACGTTTTGAACGTTTCAGTGGCCGCCATTCAGTTTTAGTAAAGATGGCGGCGATATAAAACATGACACTGAGGTGCCCTTTCCTTGTTCTACCTCTGTACCAAATTTCGTTCAATTCGGTTTCACCGTGTTCGAATTGATAGAGGGAGACAGACATTCAGAGTACACACACTCACACACACACTCACACACAGACACATACACACAGACAGATACAAAATTTTTGGCCCTGTAGTGATCTCATAAGTCTACTTTCATTTTTTGCAAAAATCGAAAGTAGGCCAAAAATGTACCTACATTTGCCATATTTAACATGGTTAGTATACAAGGTACAATATCCCCACGTGTTGACACTGTAAATGGCAAGTAGAGTTCTTCCGCGGAGTATTCGCATTTTAAATATTGAAAGGTACAATTGATGAGAGTTTAAGGTGGTGAAAACCATGGACAGCCAGACGTGTAAACACATGCCACAACTCAAAGTTGCATGTTGCCCACGTCCGGTCGATCATGTCTTCAGTTCCATAACATTCTTGAGATATGTCTTCTCTTTTTTCTTCAATGACGGTAGTAGTTTTTCCGAGGCTCTGGTGTTTGGTTGAGGTAAGTAGTTTCTAAGGTCTTCAACCAAGAACTGATTCTATTATACTTCTTGATAAGGAAAGAGAGTTATAACTATACCCATGCATTTAGGAAAAAGTAGGCTATATGTTCTGTACTGAACATCTTGTCTTTATTTTACATTTATAAATTTTCATCACGAATTCTTTCCTCGGAAAGGTATATTTTCGTTGTTTCTGAAACTTTTGTCAATAAGGGCAATTTTCAAGACAAAGTTACTTTCTTGTCTTTATGTGTGTATTTTCTTTGAAAATTGAAGTAATTGGTAATCGTAATCAATTTTTGTGGCATCATTTCCAAACCTACAAAACCTTTTATGATCCGAGTCTTAACGACACTGGTTGAGGGATGATGATAGGCATTTATTCGTCAACGAATATATAGTATGTAAAATACAATGTTATTTGGAAGTATTGTGTCGTCTCAGAGGGCTGAACAGTCCAATTCTGGAAGCACACACTTTACTGCAGTGACAGCACACACTAGTTGCATCAGCAGATGATTGTGCAGGCACACCATCCTTTGCATTCGCACGTTCTTTCCTGCGGTTCCTCCTTTCAGCTTCCAGTCTTCTCCTATCTTGTTCTAATTGTTCAACTCCGTTGTATAGAATTTTACGCCATTTAGTTCTATCATCAGCTGCGGTTTCCCAGTTGACCGTATCAATTTGACACTCTTTGAGGTTATGTTTAAGGACATCCTTGTATCGTTTAAGCTGCCCTCCATGGTTACGCAGTCCATTCTTTAGTTGGGGGTTGAGGGATAGGGATACGATGAACGACCAGCCAGTAGCCAATTTAAGCAATGAATATTCAGATGATCACCATTTGGGTTTCGCTTACATGGCAGCAATATAAAAAGCGCACAAGATGAAGTTGTTTTCAATTCGGTTGAGGCATTTAGGTACTGTATTAATTGCTTGGAGGGCGGCTGACGCACGTACCAGACAGAAGGGCACAAAGCCATACAGACACACATACACAGGGTAATCTCATAAGACTACATCATGATTATGAAATTAAACTGATTAGTAAAAAAAATACATGGCATGAGAATCTGGATTGTAAATCCTACGCTGTGAGCTTAGCGGATACATAAAATGAGCATTATTTCTGAGCTATCACACTGCTGTGTTACCAGAGTAACACGTTTCCGATGTGATATTGTCCGACTTTAATATTTAGCAGCTGATGCGGATGGATTGAGGGGCTTGGAAAGATGATGATGATGATGACAATTGTTGTTTTAAGGTTATCGGCCCCTAGCTTGGAAAGGAGTAGTGCCATGAAAATAAGATAGGAAAGAGAAAGAGGCGTGATTACGCCCCAAAGTCAATGGAAAAAGGAGAAACTGGACCCAACTCTGGAATCTCTTGGGGTCGCTAACTCTCGAAGTCACCAGCCGTGAACCCTAGAGGGTGTGGTAACACTATGCGCTACAGAATAAGTGGTGGGGCTACACAAACCCTGACTCCTTTAGGGCCTCGTGCAGATGGCAGGAGGTAACATGAACAGGAAACAAGAGGTCTGACCCCTCGAAGAATGAGGGAAACAGGAAATATGAACCAAGAGGCTACTAAGTTCGGAGAGTGAAAGACTCTCTAGGTCTCAGATATCCTTGTACCGTCTGGTTGGAAGAGAGCAATAGTTGACCAAGGGAGGTCGAAAGGAAAGATGACAGAGAGAGGCCTGGCTCAAGTAAATGGAAGCAATGGCGTTCAAACCCACACCCTAATGGTCATGAGCCCCCGGCGGATAAATACTTGATAATATCTCACCCACCAAAGGGATGTTTAAGTGATATGCGATAGGCTTCACTATGCGTGTTATATTAAGTCATGTTTATCGACTTCCATGGAAATTGATTCGATAGATGGACGGCGCCAAGCACATGACCATGACAGCGAGCAGGAAGAATTGCCTCCATCTATTTTGTCAACTCCACATTTCTCCAATATGGGAGGGACATAGTCGAGGACCAGTAAAGTGTTATGTCTGAGGAAAGTAATGATAGGGATATTACCATCGTTAAAACATCTGTCACGTGACCTCCTTCAGACCAAATTTTCTATAGATCATGTCTGGTCAACTGAGGCCATTATGATGAACTGATCAACGACAAAAGAATAATCGATCATAGGGGGGAATGGTCTGAAAACAATGCATTCACCAGATTACATACGCGACTAGCTAAAGAACTTCGTGAACATGAACTCTGCAAACTTGATGAAGCTGTAAACATTCAGCTTTCACATACGGTTGTCAGAAAAAAATAAACGCATCTGTGATCGTTCATAAAGAGATGAGTGAAACCTTTTAAAGCAGATATACTCTTTATCTATAGAGCCTGTTAATCGTACTAATGGGTGAGTCCCCAGATGGCGAGTAGAGGGCTGGTTCTCACACCCCGGAAATGAATCCGCCGACCAACAGGTAGCCCAACTCCTGGGGCGTGTAATTTCGACTGATATTATTTTTGGTATTTGTAAGTTTATTTATTTATTCCTTTTTTTAGGAAATTCCGAATTGAGTTTCAACTTGGAGTGTTGTACGACCGTAACTAAGTATCACTAGAGTTAGTAATTTAAGATATATACAGTCAAGTTCACAACAAATGCGTATTATCCGAGAGGTGCTACAATTTTAAGACATCGTGTATATATATATTGAGCCCGTATGAGGTCATGCTGGAGATTATTTCTTAAGAGACATATTTGTCATACCACTGATGCACAGAACGCACTTCGGAAGTTTTGAGCTAACTTCAAGTACTCTTTTGACTTTGGTACTGCAATACAATGTTATTCCTGGATGCTCATATTTAATTCTTCACTAGCTATTTTACTCGGCGTTGCCTGGGAGGTGTATTTACTTGTTAAAGAAAGATACGTGTCAATATATTACGTAAGGTATATTCACTTTTCACCCGAGTGAGTTTAAATCATAGTTCTCCTGGGCTCTGAAGTTAATCAAGTGCAATATTAACTCACTGTAAATCTAGGCGAAAGGAGTACAATAACGTAGAAAAGAATGCAATAATAACAAAAAGGGCTGTATATGCACATTTCTCAAGGACCTAGTCTCACAATTACAGTACTTTACTGATAGTATTTTTTGTTGTTGTAATGAGTGTAATTTAGACGTCTTGTTCATATAGTTCTCTTTCATTTTAAAATTGTTGAATCTACCTTTTTGAAAGGAAACAATATTTAAATTATTCAATATTTGGAATATAAACTGATCATTCTGGAGTCAAATATACTTTCGATTTTTAACCCCGCACAAAATCTACTATAGCTGCATATTAGGGAATAGTATTGCTGTATTTACATGTCTATTATCTCATATTGGGCGGCTTTGGTGGCGTATTTGGTAGCATGCTGAGCTTCTATGCCCAAGGTCACGGGTTCAAACCCGGCCGAAGTCATCGGATTTTGAAGAGCGTTAAAATCCCTCACTATGCCGTCCTTCGGAGGGGAAGTAAAGCCGGTGGGCCCATGTCATAGGACATAGATTTATGTGATGTAAAAGATCCTTCCACTAACTACACTCGTGTGAAAGTAAAATTTGTAGCTTAAATTTTACTAACGCTATTAAGTTCCAACGGTCACCGTCAGGTTCTGGTTGCGGGGGGTATCTATTAGCCAAGTTTGCAGCTATGTGTCGTTGACGGTAGCATTTGGTAGCAAAAGTAGGAACTATTTAAAACTGACTGTCTGCAGTCCTTACCTGAATTACATATAACACACAATAACACAGCCATCACAATTAACACCGGATATCAGGCAGATTCTACAGACATTCAAAGTACTCGGGGCTGCATGACCGCGTTGTCGCAGCCCCTAAACAGAGGAACAAAAACAACCTATCACACCTAGTTAAAGTAAATGCAGCAACGTATAATCCCAGTATAATGTCAAATAAGATGCATTGAGTGAGAACACATTGGGCTTCTTTAGCTCCTAAAGTATTTCGTAAAGTAAACATATTGAAAAACAAAATAAAACGTAGCACTGTAATAAGATAGGTTATTAAACATAATATAGTGCACCATATATTTAGGTTATAAAAATTAGAATAAAATGAAATGTAGTTGGTGACGGTGACCAGCCTGCAGGTGCTAAAGAAGATGTATGACACACAGTTGACACTACATTCATAGTTCCGTAATGAGAAGGTCAAAAGCTTGAAATGGCAGACTTGGAATATCAATACTTCACCAATCCGTGTATAATTAATGAAGAGCCTGTATGCTTAAATATCCTTAAGCCTTTTCTAATCAGAGCGGCTTCAAGTAACACGACGTGGTGGAATGTACATCTCTTGGTAAAGAGGTTAGCTCAAAGTATATGGTGTCTAACAAGAAAGCAATGGAAAAACAAATATAATTATCAAAATGACTAAGATGAAAAAATATATAAAAATCGTTATGCAATTCTAATATAAATGACATTGAATGAATATAAATTTAATAAATACGATAACTTACCTGAGGTTATATATTAAGACAATGTTTCATTTAGAAAATGATTTGTCTATTGTTTAAAATTTGATGGATGCAGCAAAGTCCAAAAACTCAAATAGACGGTAGTAAGAAATGAAATAACGTCAGTGCTAGTTCTGGAAAAAGACGTAAATACGAATGGAGTGCTACTGTGAAAATATCCTGTACGTGTCTGAGTGTTGAATGGGCAGGCAGTTTAAAGCAGCCAGGAGGGATGTGATCCAGCTGGCAGTGAAAATGCCGCGGCGATCACAGTCGGTTGGTGCTGCTACCTATCTTGTGTTAAATGGACAGGCAGTTTAGAGCAGCTTGTAGGGATGGGATATAGCTGGCAGTGAGTGTAGCATGACCTCTTACCAAGATAAATGGAGACTTGGTGGTCCCGTCTTGAGCTACTGTTGCCATGGACATGCCGGCCTTGCCATTACTTTATCAGTTTATTTTCTGACTTAATTAGCCTTTGCTCGAGTGCAATAAAGCCGAAATCAGAAGAATGAGAATGATTATCGAAAATTCATGTAGCCAGCCGTTCCTTCTGGGTCCTAAACTATGTGTATGCAAAATTTGGTAGAGATTGGTGGAACGGCGTAGATTTGTATACGGAACAAATCCACATACATACCCACATACATACATACATACATACATACATACAGACTTTCATTTTATATATTGGATTTTCGGACATTTGATAAGTCTCGTATAGTGATTCTGCATAATTTACCACGTTATTGTGGCTTCAAAATACATTAAAACGCTGGTATGTTATTTTTCCTCGCAGATGTGCGAATTAGGGTTAAATAGTCCCTGCACAACTTGTGAAGTTCTTCTAGAACCCGTCCAACGTGACTACACACGCCTATCGAGACTGTCATGTCTACTTGACGCACTTTCGGGGGAGTCCCTGTCGTTGAAACTGTGAGTGTAAAACAGTGAACTATAGTGCGCACAGCACGCTACACATTATGTGATTATTATTGCATGACGCCGTGTAGGCGCGTGAATTGTAAACAAGTGTAATAATTGTGAAAACCTAATTTTTCTACCGGCACGTGGTCAGTTTTTGCGATACACGTTGTGCTACTTTGTTCCACGAGGAGTGGAGAATTTATGTAAAAAATTGTGAGTACTGTACAATCACGCTAATATCTACGATATTTCAAATATTGAACAGTGAAAATTTTTGTCACATTATTGAATCAACGATTACGACGATTCATGAAGATTGTATTTACAAGTTTTAGATTCTGTGAGCTGAACACCATCTGCTGTGTTCTTAACGCCTGCGGCAGACGCGAGGGCCATTTTTGAACAAGTCTGCAATTTATGAGTAAAATCAGTGTTACACCTAAAACAAATACCACGCTAATCAACTTCAGTGTAAAATTTAACCTACCAAGAATTACCATGAATTTCTACAATCAACACGTGGACGACATGTACAACCTTTACTGTAAGATGTATATGATGAGGGAAATCATCCTATGAGGGGGGATGTCGAGGGGAACAGCTCTACCATGGGGAGAAAACGGAAAGAATCCAATCAAGGATGGACGAGGAGAACCCTCTTACCAATGGAGATAAACCCATAATTCAGGGTAACATGAGGTCCAACACGCCGTAATGTGAGTCCTGTACTTCTTTTCGTTGTTCAAGTTTATTGCTTCAGTAGAGTAGTCTAGAACCGTACTACGATGGCAACCATTTAGGTAGGATTTTGTATAATACTAATTACTACTGTGGTTTTCTTATTTAGCTTTGGACAGCATGGTCTGAACGAAATTTGTTAGACACCCTATGGCAATGCTATGCCGGTGCACCGATGAAAACGCCGAACCCACTATTGAAAATCAACCCACTAATGTGTCTTAGCTCTGTGAGCTCTTTTCTTCAGCAGTAGCAGCTGAATGTAATTTTTGGAGGAAGACTGCAACATCCCATTGTCGATTTTAGACACCGTTTTTATTATTTTCCTTTGTCTAGGTAGTTTATGGACGTATCGTTTGGTGGAATGTAGTCACAATCACCACCTTTGTGAAGGCTTTAATTTGACATTAAAATCTGCAGCTCAGACGCCATATTACTCCAAGTTGGAATCCAATGAGTAAAAGTACAAGTGTTTAGGTAACCCTCTACTAAGCTTTAATACACTGACGCATCATTTTGTACAACACGGGAAGTGTGAGTGTTGTCTAGTTTATTCTTTAGTTGTGTCGAGGGTTGACACTAACATTTTTCAACGTCAAAGAAAGCTTGTATATAATTATGAGAAATGATGACAAAGCACTCAGAGAGAAGTATTATCTCTGTCATTTAGTATTCTCTGATTTAAGTATTAATTTATATCCCTATGGATTGAATTTAACTGTACAGATCAGTGTTATGGACACGTTAACCTACGTACAAGTAATAGAGGCCACAGCTAATACTGTAACTGTGTGAACCCATGTGTAATATTGAAAGATGTATTTTTGATTCAGATAGAGCATAGCTTTGTGTGCGCTATGTCATGCGCGCACTGCACTTAGCAGGCTCGGCAAATTCAAGGTCGCGCCTCCATTACTAACTAACGTTACCCACAATGCCCAGTGTTTTTATGTCAGACTAGACTCTGAATCGACAATCAAAGACGACACATTCCAAGTGGAATGTTGGTTACAATGCTAATATGATGCTACTGAATACAGGTCACAGCTGATTGCTGTAATTGTGTTAGGATGACAATGATATCATGATTATGAAGTCTGTTATGAGAGCGACTATTTGGAAATGTTATTTCACGATTTATGTAACTTACGAGAGGTTTATCCCAGTTATTTTATTGACCAGACAAATTGTATAAGGCTAACAATTATTGTTATTGTTGTGTCCATGGAGGGACACGTTGAAGGGTGGAATGAATACCCTCCACCATTGTACGTATTTTCGGGCAGTGGTGATTTGCTTTTGGTCAAACTGTACCGAGATATTATGCGCACCTGGAGAGCCGCTAATTATTGTTGTTTTTGTTGCGGGAGCTTTTTGATAGCCTATGGTATTATGCTGACTGTTAGAGTCATGTGTTTTGTTTATAAACTAAATTTGAACCTATCTTTTGATTGCTGACTGACGCATTGAGCTGAGTATTTCCGACTGGAAATGATGTTAGGACAGCTGACACTTTTGAGGCGACGAAAATCACTGGCACCCTTCAGTTCGTAACTTGTGGGCCGATGCGATTTTAAGCGATTTTAGCGGCAGTTATTACTGCGCTATCGCCATCCTAAATACATGCTTGAGATGACGTTAAGGGCAAACTGAATCTTAATCAGCGTATGCAGGTCTTGTAAATAATAACATTGTGTGTTCCATTTCAATTTCTTGAGTGTATAACCTGAATATCCAGTACTATTGTGTGTTATCAATTTTAGCTTTGTTGTTTTTTATCGGTTAGGATAATGGTTGCTATTCTAGCCTTGTGTTAATTGTTAGATATGGACGCTTCCCGCCGTAATTCGATGTAAACGAGGATTTAGCTAGACGATTGAAATTTAATTGATTAAATGCTGAAGTAGTACCAACGTAACTTAGAATATACTTATTGTTGCTATTAAATGTAAATTCTTTTTTGTGACATGTCAACGATTACATATCTTTGCTTTGCTGTAAATTTTACTGATGTCAGTATTTGTATTATTAACTTTTACCTGTATTTCAGTAGGGATTTCTTTACGTGCCACGTTCCGAGCTTTGTTGCTTTTGTTTCGATTTCTGTAATGAGGACATTCGAGAGGGTTAACTTAGCTTCAGATAGGACTTGATTATGTATTTATGTATTTTATTTTTGATTAGATTTGCGGACTAGCCGACTTCAAACCCTCTGAAATATGATAGGGGTTTGTTTTTATTGAATAAATTGTTCACTAATTTTACTGAAGCCTGGATATTTGTATTTGCTAGCTTTATGATTAGGTGTACTTCTTTGGGCATGTCTATGACCATTTCCCCCGTTACAGCCCGACACCCCCCCCCCCCCCGGGTTATTAGTCTTGTGTCGAAGCTAGAGGATGAAACGATGAATACGTCACAAACATTCAATTCTCGAGTCATGGGAATCAACCAATTTTTAAAACCAATATTTATTCATCTATTTATTTACTTACTAGCAGAAGTACCCATTCATCGAACGGTGTTCGGTGTTAACACCAGACATTATCTATTGAGCTACTGTTGCAATGGTTAGGGGTTTGTCATTCCTTCATAAGTTTATCAGAACGAAGTTAGTTTTCTGGGAATATCCCACACACTGTGAATTTAAGGGCCTTAAAATGTGGTTTTCGGAGACCCTTTATAGATTCCCGAATTTTGTGTCTCATATTGAGAAGCGCAACATATGCTTTGGTCGCCCTTCTAGGATAATTTTGTATTTCGCCTATTTCAGCATGTATTTTGAGAAGTTTTCCCTATATCCACCCTTCTACTGTGTGAAAAGTACGGTGAAGAGTTGTATAAATGATTGGTGTATTGACTCATGGTTACCATACCTAACTTTACGATGCACCAAGCATCCGAACACGAGTTATAGGCGTAAATAAAGTTACACAGAAAGACAGACAGACAATTCTATTGTCTACAACGTATCACCCAGATATCCAAATATGGGTATATCTACCATACGTATCAAACAAAATCATCCTTACGATGAACCCGGAGGTCGACCAAAAAAAGAATAGTTAAAATGTGCTCTCAAACTAAATTCACGTAACGTGTACTTCCTGACGTCAAATAGAATTGAAAGCCTCTTAGACGAAACGCAATACATGTCACATAAGAACTTACCCTCTACGTTGGGTTAGGTCCCCATACACAGGAAGACCCCTTTCATAAATTATAAAGGCTTATGGTGCATGAAAATTCCGGTTCTTTAGCCTCAAATGGCCCTAATTCCTAAAAGCCGCAAAAAAGCTGATTCAATTCAGGAATTTTGGGAAATAATGTTGCTGTTTTGAGATATAATAGACCTTCTGTACTGTATGTCGCACGTGAAAATTGCATGAAAAAATTCTAGGTTACCACTTGACCCCCTTAATTGCATTGATGAATTATACAGTCTACGTTGGTTCCATGATAACCTTATAGCCATTTGCAAACTTTCACAGAAATGTTAACAAATGGAGTGACATTGCTTCTTACAGAAATAGATGTAAAGTTGGATAATGTTGTCATGGTTACCGATTTGCATTCCTTCATTAGTATGTTAAATTCAATTAGTTTTCCGGGAATATTTCAGAAACTGTTGGATTTAGAGCCTTATAATTTAGTTTTCGAGGACCCTTTAGGGCCCCCGAGTTTTGTTTCTGGCACCGAGGGGCTTTGTCTCGTCGTTGTACGCCATAATATAATACTACTACTACTAATAATAATATAATATAGGGACAGGAATATAATAGACCTGCCATACCACACCCGCAGGTGTAAATCGCGTGAAAAAAATCTAGAGTACCCCTTGACCCCCTTAAGCGTATTATACGTATTGATGAATTTTACAGCTTATTTGGTTCTGTGATAACCTTCTAGCCGTTTGCAAACTTTCACACTAATGTAATTAATGGAATTGCATTGCGTCTTACAGCAATAGATGGACCTCTGAGAATCTGTTGCGTTGATTACCGGCTTGCATTCGTTCATTAGTTTATTAAATGAAATTATTTTTCTGGGAATATCTCAAAACATGGTTGGTTTTAGGGCCCTAAAATGTGTTTTTTCCACGAGTTTTGTCTCTCACATGAGGTGCTAAAAATGAGCTTTTTCTCGTCCTTCTACGCCTATTTCGGCATGTATTTTAAGGGGGTATGCCCCCTTTTATGAGAGGTACGGAGAAGAGTTACATCAATGATTAGTGTCGTGCCTCTGATGGATATCTGTACCAAATTTTACGTTGATACACCCAGCCGTTCTCGAGTTATAAGGGAACAAATTTCTCCACAGACAAACAAACAGACAGACAGACAGACAGACAAAAAAATTATTTTCGCGCGCATCCATCATAAAACAGTCTGAAACGCGTAAACAACTCAAATTTCCGTAGAAATTCAGAGAAAAACACACACATTTTCATTTTTCTATATAGAGAGATCTACTGCACCGCTCGGTGTTGACCGTGTTTTATTGCACAGATTTTGGTTTTACTCGCCAACCGTTGGAGATATACGAAAAGTGATAAGGACCTTTCGGATAGAAAATTAAATGTTAGAGCTCATGTATACCATCAAAAGTTTGCTATTTCTTAGCGTTCTCTTTTTATTTGAAAAGGAAATATGAAATTTTGAAACCAAAGGGTGTAGTGAGGTCACAAATGTCGGTTTTACTCGCTAACTGTTGGAGATACACGAAATGTGATAAGGACCTTTCGGATATAAAATTAAATTTCAAAGTTCATATATGCCATCAAAAGTTTGCTATTTCCTACCGTTCTCTTTTTATTTGATATGGAAATATGAAATTTTGAAACCAAAGGGTCTTGACGTCACTAAAATGGTCGCCATTTTTTAATAGTGCAAAATTTCGAAATCAAAAGTATCCTATATGTAAACCTGGTAAATCAGCTACATCCATGCAAAATTTCATTTAAATCGGACCAGTGGTTCTTGCGTTATTGAGTAACAGACAGACAGACAGACAGACAGACACACACCATCTCATTTTTATATATTAGTATGATGATTAATTCATTAATTTTAATATTCCATTCTCTCTTTCTTTCTTTCTTTCTTTCTTTCTTTCTTTCTTTATTCATTTGTTTTTCAGAATGTGCCATTACCATGAATGTAACACTACATGCTCATACAATATTTACGGTTGTGTACTCATAAATTATTATCTACTATACCAGCTCTTTTTTTCTTCGAAGGTTTTTTTTTTTTTTACATTTTACATTCAGCTCTATTCTTCAAATTAAATAATTTATTGTATGAACGCTATGTATCTTACTGTATCATTTAAGAACTTATATAATTGTATGTGTTTATTTAATTTCATATCATTTACAATAAAATCCTGCTGTATTGATCAAAAGTCTATATATGTCTATAGAATTTCAATGACCAAATAATTCCTGTGTATTATGTTGAATTAGCTTCAATATATCGAATGTCCATTTTCCTCATTAACCATAAATAATTGTATAGTATTAATGTTAACGGTTTTACGTCCCATTTAATTGTTGCGGCTTTTAGAGGCGCGAGGGTGCCAGAAATTTGACCCGAAGTTGATCTTTAACGTACTAGTAAATCTACTGACATGGCTCCCTCGCATTTGCGCACCCTCAAATGCCAGCTGACAGTGCCAATAAGTAATTGTCTTTCGTCTTCTAATTTGTCACATTTATATAATAAGTGAACCACCATTTATTATTATTATTATTTATTTCCACACGTGGACTGTCCTTTACCTTAAGACAGAGGGAATAGAAATTTAATTTTTCACGTCCTCGAGACCTACACTATTATGAAATAGTTACATTTCCAGTTAACTTTAATTTTGAATTTAATTTAATGCTAACTTCAATGTCTACTTCGCACTGGTTGTGGATCCTATTTTTATAGAATCGAAATGTTCTCGAAAGAAAACATGTAATGCCCGTTGAGCCAATATATTTTTTGACAAATTATGCTAAAATGGTCCGGCTGACTCAAACAATTTGCTAGCGTTTCAACCCATTGTACCATTGGGCTCTTCATTTGGTTATGGTACACCTCACCAAGACGCGTGGCTAGTGCACACTGAGAAGGCCATTGCAAGACGTTTTGGTACATGTGCAACTACTCCACGAGCAATGGTACACTGGGGCGAAACCCTAGCAATTTGTTTGAGTCATCCGGACCATTTTATCATATTTTGTGTGAAAATCCTTTTGTTACCACATCGTATACCAGGTGAATCAGCTGCCGCTAATAATACTGTTTTATGCAACCCAACTAGCGTTGTTATCAGGAATGTCGATAATTCTCTACTTGGATCCCGTATGGTTTTGATGCACTGCAACCATATTCAGCAAATTTCCATAGTTTCAATTCGATTTCAACCAAATTTCCTTTGTACAATGTGTACCACAACCGATATGAATATGAGTGTTTTTTAAAAGTAACCAGGGCGGCCTAATGTTAACAAATGCTCTCCCTTTTGTTTTATCCGAATGCCAATATATCAGAAATGCAAGCCAGCAGCTCGACACTATTCACACGTACATCATGACCTTCTTCATTATTTATGAGAAACTAACATACATCAGTGCTGCCAACATGATTAAAAGCCTGCTGATAGGTCCAATTTTTGAATGCATGTAACTTCTATACTAACAAATCGATTTGATTCAAAATAGGAACAATAATAGATCATAATTTTTCAGATTAATTCTGAGTGATACATACATGACATTTTTGCCAACATGATTTTACGTGCGCTAATAGATCCAAAGTAAAATTTCATTTCTGATATATAGATTAACCATTTGCATGAATCTTAAATTTCAAGAAAATTAGGCTCTTTAGTTCGTCAAGGAACTACTTGTGGTTAAGTATAAATCTGTTTGAAGTTGTGTGAGTCAGTGTTGATGAGAGGGATGTTCATGGTCTCCTTTACGATCTGCACAGCACTCCAAGTGGCGTCGACTGGCACGAGACGAGATATAAACAGCTGATGGGTGTGGCTCGTTCTATACTTTACCTCTGGGCAATAGCGTGAACTAAGTGCCCCCGTCACCGCAGGAGATAGACGTAGTTAAGTAGAATATTACTCTTACAAATGATGCCATTTTTCAGTTGCTCTTCCTTGTGATACGAAATGTTTTGACTTCTACATCTTTAATTAAACAGTATATGATCCCGACAGACTAGAATAGCCTTCTGGTCATTGATAAATATTGATGGTGGTGATTGTGTTTTCAAAGGACGGACGTGTACCCCCTCATAAGCACGAAGATGGGTGGTAAACTACGAAAATACCCCCAAAACATTCATATACAGGTTTTAACTAAAATGTACGGCGCAAAATGCTGGACACATTCATCACACGTAGACGAAGAAATTATGTTATATGAACATGGGTCCGGAAACGCTTTGTTTTCATGTTAGACCTCATTGTCACTAACTCATTAAGCATGGGAAACACACAAGAACAGAACTTTAGAATCATGGGGAACATGCATACTTGTTTACGTCTGGTTACGTTGTCATTAGCGTAGGTGCACCGCCAGTTTTTGTTTAACGTGGCCCTGTTGCCATGCGACTTAGCAGATGTGCCTTTAGCTGTGCGACAAAACATGTACTTCATGCACGATGGAGCACCTCCTCATTTTAGTGTTAATGTCCGTCGGCCTATTGCCTGGCCTCCACGCTCTCTGGACCTAAAATCACTGGACATTTATTTGAAAGCTCTTGTGTATTGAACCCCAGTACAATATGCTCAGAGTCTCCGTGCCGGTATTATAGAAGGCTGAGAAACCATACGCAATCCTCCAGGGATACATCAGTGCATCCGAGATTTACTACGACGACGGTGGGTTGATGCATGTATCAATGCGCACGGAGGGCATATTGAACATCTCCTGTGAGCAAGAGTTGCTTGTGGTATGCTGGCACGTTTCGTTCTTGTGTGTTTCAATGATTAATGAGTTGAAAACAATGATGTATAACATGGAAACAAAGCGTTTCCGGACCTATGAACATATAACATAATTTCTTCGTCTACGTGTGAGGAATGTGTCCTGGATATTGTGCCGTACATTTTTGTTACACCCTGTATAAATATGGAACAGGATGGTATGTCTATTCCCGTATTCCAACGGGCTCAGGAATGGGATGCGATGAAAGTCTTTGTGGCGGTTGGTTTTTACGGACAGATGCTCTTCCTGACGCCAAACTCATGAGAGGAGTTAATGAGAGATGAAATGAATGATGGTGAATGAAACTGGGTAAGGATGTGGAAGGAAGCGGCCGTGGCCTATCAGAAGGTACCGTCCCAAAAACTTTCGTTGATAAATATGGAACAAGACGGTGAAATATGAAAAAAAAAACATGAAATTTTCGCAGATAAATACGGAACTAGATGGTAAACTCTGAAAAATATCCTGAATCTTACGTAGAAAAATAAAACACAAAGTGCAAAATTGCGAAATAATACCCTGATACCTTTGTTGGTAAATACAGCAGAATACTACCAATAGAGGACCATGAAGGCGATGTTTTTGCAAACAGAGACTTACAGACTAGATCGCACGTGGAAAGGCAAAGCAGTCTCAAATGAAAATGTATGTTAGTTAGTCAGTAGTTTCATTTCACATTCATTTATTTACAATTTTATTATAATAAGGTGCAGAAGACCTAGATGTTTGCCCTTTAAAGCAACAATGGAAGGAATCACACTCAGGCTGAACGCTTTCAACGTCTGAATGAAAACCTGCGGTCTACTTGCTTCAGCTCCTTCTTCCATGCATCAGAATGAACATTCTTCGGTCGTTTGAATGCCCCTTACCAATTTCCATCGGCCAAGGAGGAATCGTTTTGAGACTTTTGAAGTAGGATAACAAACATTTATAAATTATTTTAGTTGAAAATCAGAAGAGGTGAGCATAAATGGTTATCCTTTTGCGAATTACACTTGATATATTTTCGGTGTATGAGTGTATATTTATGAATTATTCCGAATTATGTAAACACCATCTTTAAAGTTGGCACCAAGAATTTTTCCGATAATCCTCCTTTCCATAATTGCCAATTTTTTAAGCAGGCTATGTGTTCAATGTTAAACATTCTGCTGCATGTAATGCTTTAGTTGTAATGATATTATTATTATTATTATTATTATTATTACAAGCTCCTAAACATTACGCTTTCCACTTGATGTGGAGTGTATATGCCTTTCCTTTGCACCCACACTAACCCTGACATGCTTAAACAGTTAACGGAAGCTAGCTCTGCACTTGCCCATCCCACCCCACCAGCATACTACTGCAGCTTATAACATTTACCACGCTAAGCGGCACTGACTTAGACTAGTAGACCAATGTCCGAGGGACTACTCTACAGTCACGCGTCAATTTTCTTAGACAGGGAGGTATTCGGCACAATCCTTACACCACTCCACGCCCCTCTCCTACCACTGAGCTCTCAAGATCAAGTGCGCAACGGCAATTACTCTCTTTATGTTCGACGATGTCGAAATGTAAATATTATATGTTAGAAAACTGTATCATAATGAGGGTCATTATAGTACTATTCTTCATTATGAAACAGTTTCTTCAGCCAATCAGAGCTCATTCATTGACCAACTAGGTAAGGATAGCTTCGCGCATGCGCTCAAAATCCAACATGTCGGACATGAATTACATGATTTGAAAGTTCAAATTGGATATCGGATCAACCATTGTAGTTACAATCCCAAACACAAAAACAAAATCAGCACGAACCTTTACGGTAACAAGGAAATACAACAACATATGCAAGAAATGTATGAATCTACGTCCAGAAGTTAGCAACATAGCTTCCTTCTACATAAATTACCGACATGGAAAGTGCACCGTCCCATATGTTCGCGTAAATAAACTGGAGAATGCGAGACAAGAAATAGCACTGTACCTTAATATCCCCAACCCCAATTTCTACACAGCGCGTTGCTTTCAAACGACTTCGGTGACAATATTAGTGAATGCTAGTTCTGATCGGCACTAGACATCATGCAGGCTGTAAACAATGGCATTGCCAAGCAAAGTAAATGGTCTCTGCTTTCGAAATTCTTTGACCCACGCATGCGCTCTGTTCAGTCAGCAAACCAGCCAGCGCGCTCTGTTCACTAACTGAAGTTACTAGATCCCGCAGATATTTATGAATATTTATGTTAAAACAATCTATTATATATAACCCAAAATTGACTCATCACCGCAGGGCTCAAACCACTAGACCTAGAAAGCTGAAATTTTGCATGTTGGTTGATCCGAGTATGTAGAGGCTCACTAAGAAACGGTTTTTGAAAATTCAATTTGTAAGTAACTTTTTTCGGCCCTTTGGCACTGAGCATCCAAAATTGTCTAATCAATGCAGGGCTCAAACCACTAGACCTAGAAAGCTGAAATTTTGCATGTTGGTTGATCCGAGTATGTAGAGGCTCACTAAGAAACGGTTTTTGAAAATTCAATTTGTAAGTAACTTTTTTCGGCCCTTTGGCACTGAGCATCCAAAATTGTCTAATCAATGCAGGGCTCAAACCACTAGACCTAGAAAGCTGAAATGTTTCATGTTGGTTGATCCGAGTATGTAGAGGCTCACTAATAAACGGTTTTTGAAAATTCAATTTGTAAGTGACCTTTCTCGGCCCTTTGGCACTGAGCAAGGACAGTCGGTACAAAGATCGAATTTAGCTCATTTTAAGCCGCCAGATACGAGTAACAATACTCGGAGGTCCTGTAGGGACCCCGAAACACACGTTTTAAGTTCTTAAAATGAACGGTTTCGGAGATATTCCCAAATAACTGTGTTCCCTCGAAGAAACAGATCAACGTTACTATTTCAACCGCTGAAACTTCGCAGACCGGGAATAGTTTTCTGGCAATATCTCAAAAACCGTTCGTTTTAGGGCCTTAAAACGCGGGGTTCCGTTCCCACTTCTTGAAGTGGAAACTACGAACATTGCTCCTCGCATTGATACGCGCAGAATGAGCTTTTTTTGTACATCGAGTTGAGCCTCTATGGACTGCGTGGTAACAACCAGCTTCACTTTAGTGTCTAGGTCTTGTTCTTGTTCCGGCTTTGAATTCCTGCCAGTATCTTCTGACCCCAGCGACGAGTGCCTGTTTATGTTCTTCGGACCAAGGTCCTCTCCGTCTTCCGGAAGATGATGCCATTTTAAAACCTTGGTAGTTGTTCACCAATCTTCTGTGTTCCTGTCACGAATTTCTCGGTCTAGAATACCAATTTGCCTGAGATCTTTTTCGCATTCCTCGAACCATCTCGGCCTTGTTGCCGTAGACTTGATGAAACTCCATATTCTTTTGGTTAATCGATCATCAGTCATCCTCAAAAGGTGACCGTAAAATAGTAGCCGTCTCTTCTTAATTGATGCTCTGATTGGGTCTATGTTGTTGTACAAGTCCTCATTAGCTCTCATTCGCCACTGTCCATCAACCCATCTATTACCTAGGATTTTTCTTAATATCCTACGCTCTCTTTTTTCCAGCTGGTCAGCTTGACCTTTACTATTCATGGTCAAAGTTTCGGACGCATATAATCCCTCAGATTTTACAACTGTGGTATAGTGTCGGAACTTGGACCCTATACTCATAGACTTTTTGTTATAGATATTCTTTGTAATGTGTAATGCCTGGTCTAAGTTCCTCATCCTGACATTAATTGCTTCCTCTTCTAATCCATTTTGCTGGATGACTTCACCGAGATATCGGAAAATTGTGACTCGACTGATTTTTCCAAGGTTAGTGATCATCCATTCAGGTCCATCGCAGATGTTTGTCATATATTTTGTCTTCTGAATAGAAATCTGGAGTCCTACCTTTTCAGCAATTTCTGACAGCCTATTGATCTTGTTGACTGCTGAATCTATGTGGTTAGCAACAATGGCCAGGTCATCCGCAAAGGCCAGACAGTCAATGTATATCCCTTTGTGCTTAGGACCAAGTCTGAACCGATCTTCATTTGTTTCTTCTTGATCTAACATCTTCCTCCATTCTCGAATGACTTTTTCCAAAACACAGTTGAAGAGAAGTGGAGATAGTCCGTCTCCCTGTCTGACGCCCGTTCTAATTGTAAACGGTTCTGATATCTCTCCAATAAATTTGACTTTCGACACTGTGTTGGTTAGAGTTTGTTTGATCAAATTTCTAGATGTATCATCCACTCCAAACTCTTTCAAAATATTCATTAATGACTCCCGGTGATGGTCATACGCATTATGAAAGTCAACAAACACAACTACGTAACTATATCCTCCTGTCTTCTTGTACCTGATGATGTTCTTCAGATTAATGATCTGTTCCGGGCATGAACGACCCTTTCTGAAGCCAGCCTGGTATTCCCCGATCTGTTGGTCAAGATGCGCTTCTATTCTGTTCTGAACTGCTTTGGAGAAAATCTTATACGGAACAGATACTAATGAGATGCCTCTATAGTGTTGTTGACATTCTTTTTATCACCTTTTTTGTGTAGAGGATGGATTAGTGCTGACAGCCATTCAATTGGTAACATCCCAATTCTCCATATCTCTTCAAAAAGTTTGATTAGTACATCTAGAGTTTCATCATTCGTCAGCTTCAGTAGTTCCGCCACTATTGAATCTTCCCCAGCTGCTTTATTATTCTTTAAACTGTTGATAATCTGTTTAATCTCCTCTTTACACGGTGGCGATGAGTTGAGTAGTTTGTGGATCGGATCGCACACAGTGAATCGTTCTTTCGGTTCATCAGAGTTAAGCAATTTTTCAAAGTAACGAGACATGATCGTACAGTTTTCTTTGTTGGTCAGGCCCAGATTCCCATTTTCATCTCTAAAACAGAGGCTGGGGGTTTGATACCCTTTCAAATTGGACTTGAACGTTTGATAGAAGTCTCTGGTATTGTTTTTCCGGAAATCCTGATCGATCTCTTCTGACTGCTGTTTCTCATATATTCGCTTGGCCCTTCGGAAAGTTCTGGCTGCTTCTTTTCGAGCTTCACGGAACACATCGAAATCTTCAGGTCTTCAAGTCGAGTTCCATTTTTTCCAGGCATTTGTTCTTTGAGTCAGCACTTCATCACAATCCTCATTCCACCATCTATGCTTTCTCTTCTTAGCTTTCAGGATTGTAGTATTAGCTGCTTGTTGGATCTTGGATGCAATGTCCGTCCATTTATGAGATTGAAATGTCAGTTGCTGGTGGTATTGTTCTAATACATTTTGATCGATTTTCAACTTTTCATGGTCATATTTACGAATCCTATTTCCTTTTTTCTTGGTCTTATTGAGAAGAATGAAATTTATTTTGATCTTAGAGAGGTAATGATCTGAATCAAACTGGGCACCTCTCTGCACTTTAACATTCATTATTTCCTTAATCGCTCTCCTAGAGATTGCGACATGATCGATCTGTTTCTCTCCACACACATTGCCCGGTGATCGCCAAGTCTTTTGTTTGCTTGGTTTGTGTTTGTAGAACGTTGACATTATCTGAAGATTAAAGGTGCGACACAGATTGACGAGTCTTATACCATTTCTGTTCGTCACCTTGTGAGCAGGATAGTTTCCGATTGTTGATCTGAATTGCGGTTCTATTCCCAGCTGAGCATTAAAGTCACCTAGTAAGATCTTGATGTTCTTTGATGGTATTTTCTCCAAATGTTCTTCAAGGAGGTCCCAAAACTGATCAACTTTCTCAGGATTACGTCTGTTGTCCTCATTGATCGGTGCATGCGCATTGATCAGCGTGTAGCCTTTTTTACCGCAGCTGAGAGTTAGAATAGAAAGTCTCTCAGAAGGGCTAAGGAATTCCACTGTTGAACTGACAACCTTCTTACGAACAACAAAAGCTGTGCCAAGTAAAGGCATGTTCTTACCTATTTTCACAGCCCTTTTTCCTTTATAAATCCTACACCCCTCAATATCCATTATGTCCTCATCTAGGTATCTCTTTTCTTGGATGGCCAAGATGGTTAAGTCATGTTTGTCCATCATCATTGTCAATTCTTTGTGTTTTCCAACTTTCTGTAGTGAATTGACGTTCAACGTCACAAAGTAGTATTTCTGTTTCGTCTTAAATTTTGTACTGGTAGTAATACCCTCAAAGCATCTAGTTTCAGGCTCCCCAGAATCCACAGGCCTGATTGCGCTCCTAAGAACGGTAGATTCCCCCAATGAGGTACTACCTGGGGTAGTGTCCTTTTTGTGACGACATTCCATGATGCTTGGTTGTTCAAACCAGTGTGGGTCAGAAAGCTCCTTCCCAGTAATAGAATCGAGGTTGTAAGCCCCGGAGCTCAATAACAGGCCGCTCCTCTGGAGACAGACGCCTTTCGCAGCCGCTTCACTGAAGAAGGAAGGAAGGAAGGAAGCTTGTAGTTTAACGTGACCGTTAATCTTGATATCATGAGCCACGGGACCTCCTTTTTACGTGGAATTCGAATCACAGGACATTGCATTTCACTTCGAAAATCTCACATGCATTGACCGGGAATCGAACCCGGACCGTCTTGGTGAGAGGCATACAGCTAGACCGCTGAGCCACCACGCCCCCTTCACTGAAGAACAGACGCTGTTAAATGAAGATAGTTCCTCCGCTTTATCCATCGTTGAGACCCGAAGTCTTCTTCCACTTTCAAAACCGTTGACCATCTCCACCGTAACCCTGATAAGGGGCCCTTACGAGGTATTACCAGCCGGGCCAGCTGGACCAAGGTTTTTTTACAGAGGTGTTACTCCTCTATCACTCACCACTTTGCCCTGGCTTTTGACAGGCATTGCCTGGCTTCCCATATGATGGGCCCAGGTTGGCGGGCTATATTCCATATGTCTACGAGCAAATCGACTTGGAAAGTCTCATCTATTATATATAATCCAAAATTGACTCATCAACGCAGGGCTCAAACCACTAGACCTAGGAAGCTGAAATTTTGCATGTTGGTTGATCCGAGAATGTAGAGGCTCACTAAGAAACGGTTTTTGAAAATTCAATTTGTAAGTGACTTTTTTCGGCCCTTTGGCACTGAGCATCCAAAATTGTCTAATCAATGCAGGGCTCAAACCACTAGACCTAGAAAGCTGAAATTTTGCATGTTGGTTGATCCAAGTATGTAGAGGCTCACTAAGAAACGGTTTTTGAAGATTCAATTTGTAAATGACCTTCTTCGTCCCTTTGGCACTGAGCAAGGACAGTCGGTACAAAGATCGGATTTAGCTCATTTTAGGCCGCCAGATACGAGAAAGAATACTCGGAGGTCCTGTAGGGACCCCGAAACACACGTTTTAAGTTCCTAAAATGAACGGTTTCGGAGATATTCCCAAATAACAGTGTTCCCTCGAAGAAACAGATCAACGTTACTATGGCAACCGCTGAATTTTCGCAGACCGGAGATAGTTTTCTGGCAATATCTCGAAAACCATTCGTTTTAGGGTCTTGAAACGCGGGGGTCGGTTCACGAACATTACTCCTCGCATTGTTACGCGTAAAATGAAATGAATTTTATTTATAGAGTTGGTTTTTGGGGTCGGATACCAGCGTGATTTTGAGTCGAATTTTATACTCGTTGAGCTGGTTATTGTAAGCGAGCTTTCGTATCTTTACGCTAATTTACAATGGCAAGATGCTTTCTGTTTTGCACGGTATGCTTTCATTTTCTTTATAAATTTGTTTTTTGTTAACTGTATATTTCTGTTTGCCAATATTGATCTGCTCTTTGTCGTTTTTTACCATGATCAGCAACCCATATTCACAGACGGACGTGGCGTATTCTACCGGCTGTCACATTAAATTAATATTTTTTCTTAATTATTCTTACTGAGGAATTGGGCAAACTTATTTCAATAAAGTTGGTACTTTGTCTTTCACGGCCATTGAATCCCCGCACAAGGCACGACTTAAACCTAGAGAAGTTGCTGGGTTGGACTAATGGACTAATGGTGTAGCAGAAAAGAGAAGAATTGAAGCGTTTGAAATGTGGTGATACAGGAGAATGATGATCAGATGGGTAGATAGGGTAACAAATGAAGAGGTATTAAGACGAGTGGGAGAGGAGATATGTTTCTGGCGACTGCTAATGAAGAGAAGAGATAGGAGGGTAGAACACATATTAAGACACCCAGGAATAGCAAGCTTAGTTATGGATGGGAGGGTCGAGGACAAGAACGTAGGGGTAAACCAGGGTTAACGATATTGCCTCGGATGTAGGGTGTGGTGGCTACGTAGAGATGAAACGATTAGCCCAGGAGAGGGAGACAGGGGGGGGGGGGGGGGCTGCATCAAACCTGTTAAAAAACTGAAGACTCAAACAACAACAATCGGCAATTTTAATTACTTAGAGAGGCATGTGAGGCAAAAGTGGTTTTGGAGAATTTCAATCCCTGGGATGTAACACTGGAAGAGACTGCATAATGTACTGTACATCAGCGGCCAAGGGGAGAGATATTTAACTATAGGTCTATTAATAGCGATATGTTTACGTTCAAATCAACAATAAGTATAGCAAAATTACATCCAGAATAGCTTAAGGAAAAATACTCTTAATTCCCCATATTCCGATAGATCTGCCATTCCAGTGTGCAAGAGTGCAGTTCCCTCTTAAAACAATATTCGCAATTTCTTTAACAAAGCGCAATGACACACACTTAACAGTAGCACGTGTACATTGAGACAAAACCATTTTTTCCATGGGCAACTGTAAGTGGCGTGCTCGCGAGCATCCGGACAACAAAACCGTTATGTCACAGCAGAAGACGTAATTTTAACATGTGTTAGCATAATGTAACATCGAACCCTGCAGACTTTCACAACTCTATAAAATTCCCACTTAGCTGCTCATATCAATATACTGTATGTATCAGTATTCAGAATTAAAATGAACCCACCTGTAGCCGCGATTGCTGTAATAGAATAGACCAATTATCAGCAATAATGCATCGTCACCCATTGTCTTGATCGCGGGCGAAGCCGCGGGTTCCTGCTAGTAAAGTTATAATTATCGTCGAACATTAACCGTGCATTATGCAACTCGCCTATAATGGAAATTAAGATACACGTATGGAAATTATAAAACGAGCGTAGCGAGTTTTATATACATACTCGTGTCTTAATTATTGCCATTATAGGCTCGTTGCATAATGCACTGTTATGTTTTTATCGGTGAAATAAATAAGGGAGATGTGAGCGTACATTTTTTTTTCATCTCACAATTTTCTTTTTAATTGAACCGTTGTGATTTAATGTACACAGGGTCATGATGTGGTGATAAATGAGCATTGTGGCGATGATAAATTAGCATTCTGAGAGCAGTAGACAGTTTGTAAAGTTCAGTTGCAGCAACAAGTAAAAAATTACCCGATGCACGTGACACTTAGCTATAGAAGCAACACGGACAAACAAGGTGCATGATAACAAGCACCTAATATTCGTTCTGGTTTTGCTTTGGTTTGGATTCACAAGTGGAGACACGCATAAAAGAAAGACTGGGTTGGCACTCTGCAGACGGGGGAATAACAATAATAACAATTGTATTCGTTGTGAAATCACATCCTTTGACGACGTTGCTACAATATATTTCATTATAACTCAGGAATGAAATGAAAATCCACAGCCTGCTTCCAGTCTCCGACCGGGTCAGGAATAGAATGAATGAAGCCCCCATCTAGCGGCGAGGATATGAACTGTGCCGGCTGCCGAGGCCTGACGCTCTCCTCTGGGGTACTGATTAAATGAATGACAGATGAAATGAAATGATAGTGGAGAGTGTTGCTGGAATGAAATGTTGACAGGGAAAACCGGAGTACCCGGAGAAAAACCTGTCTGCCTCCGTTTTGTCCAGCACAGATCTCACATGGAGTGACCGGGATTTGAACCACGGACCCAGCGATGAGAGGAACTCAGGAATATGTAGCTTATTTATTGGAGCAGAATAAAGGCATCTGCATGAAACATTCACGCCCGTGTAAGCAAATCTCAACCTGATTAGAGAAATGCTATATTTGAAACCTCGTTCCTTTTGGATTGATCGGTGAATAGAGTAACCTTCAACTCCAGCAATGAAAAGATCCAATTGAGGTTATAGTGAGGTTATATCAACAACAGCAGACACTAAAATTGTCAGCGAAATCGTACGCAATGCCCTGTGTAGAAATTCGAGTTGTGGATATTAAGTTGAGAGAGTGAGTCAAAACCCGGCCGAAACCGTCGGATTTTTTAATAGCGTTAAAAATCCCTCAGTATGTCTTCCTTCGGAGGGGAAGTAAAGCCGGCGGTCCCATGTCATAGATTTATGGTATGTTAAAGAACCGTCCACTAATTGCTAAATTGGATAGGTTAAGAATGTAAACAACGCTCTTAGGTATCTACGTTCGTTGCCAAGAGCCGACTGCGGTGGCGTCTAGTAGCTAAGTTCTGAATTTGACCTAGTAGTCGTTGACGGTGGCGCTTGGCGGCAAAAGTAGGAACTATTTGAAAAATTCCAAGTAGCAGTACTTCAATTAAAAAACAGATAACACACACTATTACAGTCATCAAAATTAACACCGGTTATCAGACAGATTCTACACACACCCAAAGTACACGGGGCTACATGACCGCGTTGTCGCAGCCCCTAAACTTAAGAACGAACCAACCAATCTTATAATTAATATTCCAAATACTGTATATGAATAATGCAAATATCTTTATGTTCAATGATGTCGAAATGTGAATATTACCGTATATGCCAGAACCCTGTAGTATAATGAGGGGAATTAAAGTACTAGTTTTCATTATGATACAGTTTCTCCCACCAATCAGAGCTCAAGATTTTCAATATAAGACAGTTGTGTGACTAATTAGGTATCTGATAGCTTCGCACATGCAAACAAAATCCAACATGTCGGACATGAATTACATGATTTGAAAATTCGCAATGGAAAGGATAATCGATCAATACATAAACATGATGATGATAATTGTTGTTTTAAGGGGCCTAACATCTAGGTTATCGGCCCAATGCATAAACAAACTGGGGAATATGACAAGAAATAGCACTTTACCGTAATATCCCCAACTCCAATTTCTACACAGGGCATTGCGTACGATTTCGCTGACAATTTTAGTGAATGCGGTTGTTGATATAACCACACTATGACGTCATGGAGGCTGGACACTTAATAACATGATCCACGGATTGCAATAACCCAGCTCTTTGTTCAGTAAAGAGATTTCTTATGCGAAACTTTTCCGCCAGATGTCATGACTGTTCTATATGGGACTCCATTGATTGGCCTTCCGTTGACATTCTATACGCATCGAATTTGAAGAATAACTAGTTAATAATACGATACAATTTAATTTTAAAGCGTTTGTAGCACCCTATTGTGTCTTGTTTGAACAAAATAACGAAATGATCCCACATAGTACCTGTGTGTTATCTGTTGGTACTAGTTCAGGATAAACAATGATTCAAAGCTTTGGAATTTGTTATTGGGTAAAGAGCAAATGCTGAGCCCACACAATTTCCAAGAAGAAGAAGAAGGCTTTGGAAGGTCTTTGATTCTTACTGGAAATCCAGCACATCCACTCCGTTTACTAAACTCAACTGACACAATCTCAACAGATATATATATTGAACCCTTTTATATATATATATATATATATATATATATATATATATATATATATTGTATGTTAGAACATATAATTAAGTTATAATTATCGTCAAACATAAAGAGTCGAATGCAATCCGCCTATAATGGCAATTAAGACACTCATATGGAAATTATAAAACTCACTTCGCTCCTTCTATAAACATACTCGTGTCTTAATTATTGCCATTATAGGCTCGGTATAATGTGCTATTGTAAAACATGTAAATATTGCAAAAAAGAATTGTAAATGTAAGTTGTACCCTTGAAGCATAAAATATGTATGTGGGGCTTAACTAGGCCTTCTATACTTCTATTTTGATCTATGTTAAATAAATAAATAATAATAATAATAATAATAATAATAATAATAATAATAATAATGATTATTACAATAATAATAAGAAGAAGAAATAGAAGAGAGAAACCGAAATAAAAGTACATCTAGATTGGTTGAGACTGGAATTGAACACATGTCTTCTGTATCATTAGCACGAAACTTAGTGAACCCCATTCCAAACATCAGAGTAGAACTAATTTTATTAGCAGAGCCGGGAATTAAACCCAGTACCGTCGGTAAGGGGGTATTTTTACGTTCCTAAAACCATAAAAAGTGGCGTGGCATTTCGACATTTTGGAATTATTTTCATAATTTTATCACAGTGCTTATAACTCAACTTGAATGTTACGAAGCTTGAATGTATTTTCTTGCTAATTCTAATGATGAGAAGCTTAATGGAGCGAGATGGCCGGTTTATTGCCCGTATTAGTGTTACCAGGCAACCAAACCAACCCACTTGTCTGTCATCCTCTCGTTTAGCCACTCGCTCGTTACACATCGATTTTCCTCTTTGCTCCTCAAAAGGCCTGGTAAGCCCCGGAAATCTCTCCAGCCTCATGGGTCTCCCAAGCACACCTCATTTACACACGTGAGTAACGTTCCAATCGGCGTCTTCGGTGGTATAGTTGGTAGCATGCTGAACTGCTGTGCCCAAGATCAGGGGGTCCAAACCCGGCCGATGTCATCCGATGTTTTAAGAGCGTTAAAATCCTTCAGTATGCCTTTCTTCGGAGGGGAACTTAAGATGGCGGTCCCATGTCATAGATTTTTGGCATGTAAAAGATCCTTTCCTTAACTAAACTTGTGTGAAGCTAAATTTCTAGGTTTTATTTCGTGGTTGGTTGGTTGGTTCCTTAGTTTAGGGGCTGCGACAACGCGGTCATGTAGCCCCGTGTACTTTGGGTGTGTGTAGAATCTGTCTGATAACCGGTGTTAATTGTGATGACTGTATTGGTGTGTGTGTATCTGTTTTTTTAAATTCAAGTAAGGACTGCAACTTTGAATTTTCAAATAGTTCCTACTTTTGCCGCCAAACGCCACCGTCAACGACTACTAGACCTAGTTCAGAACTACCTACTAGACGCCACCGCAGTCGACTCTTGGCAACGAACGTAGCAACCTAAGAGCGTTGTTTACATTCTTAACCTATACAATTTAGTTTCACACAGGTGTAATTAGTGGAAAGATCTTTAACATGCCATAAATCTATGACATGGGACCGCCGGCTTTACTTCCCCTCCGAAGGAAGGCATACTGAGGGATATTTTAACGCTCTTAAAAAATCCGACGGCTTCGGCCGGGTTTGAACCCGCTATCTTGGGCATAGAAGCTCAGCATGCTACCAACTACGCCACCGAAGCCGCCTAGGTTTTATTTCGTTGAAACACTCTATCAAAGTTCCAACGATCACCAATAGGTGTCAGTGACATCTGAAATTTAACGGAACTTGTAGCTCACCCCAGGGTGTCCGCTCGAAGCAGCTACAGCCTGTGGCGAGCCGAACATGTCCTCGGACACTCCCGGCAGTTAATGCCATACGAATAATAATAAAATAACCTGAAATACAGATAACACACACTAATACAGCTATCACAATTAACATTGTTTGTCGGACAGAATCTACACACACCCAAACTACACGGGGCTACATGATAGCATTGCCACCGCCCCTGAGCTGAGGAATCAACCAACCAAACAACCAACGTTACAATCGTTTATCATCGGTAATGCAGTTAAACACAAGTTGGACGATAGGATATTTTACCAGTATGAAGCAAAAACATTAACTATATTGCATAATGTGTTAAATATACGCATTGACTTCGTATGAATTAAATTTACTAAGGACACCTGTTAATACTAAAATGTTATATTATTTATTGTTGTAAAATATTTTCGACCCTTGAATGGTCTTAGTCAGAACTGGGTATGATTCACCCTTGTATATGAACAGCCCACTGAGACCTAATCGCGGGATTGAGAAACATTTCTTTCTGTGTTGAAAAACGTGTCGTTACGATTATGAAACCCCTGTACATCCACTTTCAAACAATTAAGTGTCAGTTTGCTTTTAACATAACTTAGGCCTACAAAGTGCCACAGACAGAGTTCAAAATGTCTAAATGCGAAAACAGTAGATTCAGTCACTGGAAGATTTCATCTTTCAACTCGATCATCCCAATGCATATCTACAGTAGGGAGGTTGCCAGCATACCAGGAGTTTAGACTGCCCTTCTACTATTCGTAACGTTGTAGCCAATTTTGACGGTCTCTGGATATTCGGAAATGCTTTTCCTTCCACCATACTCATCGGATTTAAGCCACTGTGATAATGTAATGATCTCGAAGCTGAATAAACTTCTTCATACCACTTTTCCAAAATTTTCCCTAGATTCCTCAGGTAGAAAATTGCTCCATCAGAGACAACAGAACATGAACTGCTACAGGATTTCTATGACTTCTACATCACTGACAACAAGTTGTAGACAATGCTGGTGACTAATTTAAGAAACTGTAGATATTTTTGCAGATATAAATTTTCTCTCAGTAGTAAATAGGCCTATATACTCTCAGCTATTAAAGTGACATACTACGTTATTCGTCAACTAATAAGCATAACAAGAAGTACCGTGACGAACTTAAAATTTAAGATTCATGCCAATGAGTAATCTTTATGGACCAATCTAGAATAATGACGAACTATTTAAAGTTTGCAATATAGAAATTTCTAATTAGTTCGAAATATACCTGGGCTAATGTAGCCTAATAGAGCACTACAGTTGGCAGCCCTGGTACAGAATACAAAATTTGGTTGAAGTCCAACGGATAGCATGGGCGTTACATGCAGTTAGACATCGGATCTATCAACGCGCCTAAAATCATGTTGGCAACAATGTCATGCATGTGTTGCTAAGAAATAATCTGAAATATTATGATCTATTGTTGTGCCAATTTTGGATGAAATCCATTTGTTGGTATAGAAGATAATGGTATTTTAAAATTGGACCTAGCAGCAGGCTTAGAATCATGTTGGCAGCACTGACGTATATTTGTTAGTCCAAATTAATCTAGAATGTCAGGTACTATACGTGCGCAAAGTTTAGAGCTGTTGGCTTGCATACTTTCTGATATATTGATATTAGGGTAAAACATATAAACATCATTTATTAAAAGTTAGCATCCCTGATTGCCCTTAAGAATACGCGTATTCATATTTGTTATGGCACACATAGCACATACGACATCGTATAGAAGGTCCATGTATTTAAAATTTGGTCCTATCAGCAGGCTGAGAATCATGTTGGTAGCACTGACATACATTAGTTGCTCCAAATTTATCTAGAATGTCAGGCACTATACGTGTGCAAAGATTAAAGCTGTTGGCTCACATACTTTCTGATATATTGGTATTTGGATAAAAAATAGAGAGAGCATTTATGAACAATTGGCAGCCCTGGTGGCTCTTATGAATACACCCAGTCATATCTCTTTATGTACATATAGTACATACGAAATTTGGTTGAAATCCAATTGATAGTGTAGGAGTTATATGCATTTAAAAATTGAACCTATCAGTAGGCTTAGACTCATTTTGGCAACACTGTCATGTATGGCCTCCTGAAAATTAAACTGAAGTTTTATTATCAATATGTGTGCCAATTTTGGAAAGGTTCCCATGTATACCTTCCAAGTTATCCAACATTGAGCTCAAATTTCAATTGCGATTTTTCAGCAGTTGGTAGCACTGACATAATTTTCAAGTAAGACATTGAGATGCACCGGTATAGATCTTTACTCATACCAAATTTTGTTTCGATTGCTTAAGCCGTTTAGGAGTTGATAGGGACACACACACACAGAGAGACAGGCAGACAGACAGAAGGACAGACAGACATTTTCCCGGATCGATCTCATAAGTCTACGTTTTCCTCATTTTTGCAAAATGTGAAAAGTAGGCTAAAATTCGGGTACTATGTTGTATGGAGGAACTAAAAGAATTATATTAATTCACGATCCACAACAACAAACGGGACATGAATAAATGACTTTCATAAATGCTATTTTATCACAATTGCAAATTCAAAATTGTTATTCTTAGAGGTCAGTTTTATATTTGCTATAATGTTTTTTTTCGTTAAATTCCCTATCTAGTGTAGAGCAAATTAGAGCAAAGCGACCCATGCTGACGAAGACCCCACTGAAGGGTTGGAAACATGTTACAACAATAGACAATATGTAACATTGTAGTATTAACCGGTGTCCTTTTAGTTTAATTAATATTTTACCTGTTGCACAGCACTGGGGCCAGTTGTCCCCTTCTGTGCTGGGGATCGTGAATTAATAGTTTTGCTTTAGTTCCTCCATACAGCATAGTATCTGTATTTTAATGCTTCTTAATTGATGAATGACGTAGTCTGTAACTTTAATAGCTGAAAGTACAGTGAGTCCGGGAATGTTCTCCGCAGCGCCTACATGCGTCTGCGAGAGCTAGCTACAGTAGTTACGTTGGCAGCACGGCTGCCGATTTCATCATATTAGCCTTTCACGAAATGATTGCCGGCGGTCGAGATGGGAACTATTCGTTGTTTACTTGTGTCACACGTCAGCCTGCTTCGTTGACAGGTACAGTTGCGCGAGTAGGATATGACTCAGCTCCAGTAGCCTCTGTCATCTTTTAACTGTCCGTGGTGACATGAGCTCCTATGACGCGCAAAGCTGCTTGACTTATGTGCAGAATGCATTCTGCCATCGCCGTGTTCCCTAATAACAAGCAAACAGTATACTTTATACTCAACACAGCCATTCATAACAGATGCTGGAAGTACTGATGACACATACGCTCGCTAATTGCAATGCACACTGACGATTTCAACAGGCTACAGCCCACAGGTGTGGGATTCATCCTGTCAAAGACACCATGCTACCAACTAAACCGTTGAAGCAACCACTCACAGCTGCACATAACCACTGCGGAGAACATTCTCGGGCGCCCTGTATATAGGCCTATTTACTACTGAGAGAAAAGTTATACCTGCAAAAATAGCTACAGATAATGTAGTAACCAGAATTGTTTACAACTTGTCAGTGATGTAGAAGTTGTAGAAATCCTGTAGCCGTGCATGTTCTGTTGTCTCTGATGGAGCAATTTACTACCTGGGGAATCTAAGGAACATTTTTGAAATGAATGGTACGAAGATGTTTATTCAGCTTCGAGATCAATTCGTAATCACAGTGGCTAAAAACTGGTGAGTATGGTGGAAGGAAAAGAATTTCCGAATATCCAGCGACCGTACAAATTGGCTACAACTTTACGAATAGCAGAAGGGTAGTCTAAACCCCTGGTGTGCTGGCAACCTCTCTACTGTAGATATGCATTGGAACGATCGAGTTGAAAGGCGAAAGCTTCAAGTGACTGAATCTCCAGCTTTCGCATTTAGACTAATTGAACTGTGTCTGTTATACTGTGTACGTTATTCTCAGAAGCAAACTGACATATTATCGCTTGAATGTGGATGTACACTGGACTCCAAAATCATAACAATACCGTTTTAAACACAGAAAAAAAAGTTTATTAATCACGTGATTAGGTATCAGTGGACCGCTCATATACAAGGGTGAATTTTACCCACCTCATAGCCTGTGGACTTTGGGGGATAGAGAGTGTGGTCAGCATGACGACAGCCTGAATCATATTACCTTAATTGTGATCAATGAGGCACCACATCTAATATGAAGCAGGTAATCAGTTGCCTTCGCACTCCGTTGCAGTCCTTAAGTCAGGCCTTCAATCGCACGCGGAGCTAGAATTCAAACGAACGAACTCTTACATAAGAGGCAAGCATGCTACTGTGGGGCCAGAATGTTTTGTTTCAACTCAGAATGAGCATAGAATACAATGTATTTTCTTGGTGGGCAGAGTTCAAATCCGGGTAGATGCGTGTGTTAATGTTAATGAGGAATACATCATAGTAGGTCCATGTGAGAGAAGGTCGCACGGCTCATTTATTGAAGTATTAGGCTACAAATTCCTTCCTACCTACTTTTCTTCCTTTTTTCTTTCTTTCATTCACTTTTTCTTGTTCCTATTTTTCAGTCTGTCTTCTTGCCTTCTTTCCATCCTTTATTCCTTCCGCCTTTTTTCTCCTCGTTCCTTCTTTACTACAATTATTTATCTTACTTTATTTCTTCTCCTTCTTCTTCCTTCCCATGTATGTATTTCCTTCCTGACTTCCTTACTTCATTCATTCCATCCTTTATCAATTTACGTACTTCATTTTTCCGTTCGTCCCTTTACCCTTCCTTTTATTACTTTCTTTTTATCTCCATTTCATCCTTCATTCTTTCCTTTTTGCGTTATACTTTCTTTCTTTCGTTCTTTCTTCCTTTCTTCCTTCCTTACTTAATTCAATCCCTCCTTCATCCCTTTATTGCTTCCATCTCTTCTTTCCTTCTCCTTTTTGTATTCCTTACTCTCTCTCTCTCTCTCTCTTTCTTTCATTCTTCATTTCTTATTTTCTTCTTTCTTATTTCCTTTCGTCCTGTCTTGATTACTTCCGTTATCATTTTATTCCTTCCTTTCGTTCTTCCATCCCCCCTTCCTTTTATTTATTTCTGTTTTTATTTCTCACTGTCTTTTTTCCTTCCCTCTAATTTCTTTCCTTCCTGCCTTCCTTACTTCTTTTATCACTTTATTTCTTCTTTCCATTCTTCGTTTTATATCTTTCTCTCTTCCTTTTTCCTTCTTTCTCTCTTATTTTCTCTTCTTCCATCCCTCGTTATTTTTATTTTTTTCTGTTTTCATGTTTCACTCCCTATCTTCCTTCTTTTTTTTCTTCATTTCCTCATATTTCCTTTTTTCCTGCCTCTCTTACTTTAGACATTCCTTCCCTTTCCCCGTTCCTTTCTTTCTTCAAAACGATTACGTACTAATTCACGAATATTTTCTCACCGTGTGCCCAGGCTACGATGCCACTGTATTTGAGATTGAGTGGCGCTATTCTCCCACATAAAAAGTGTTGATGGCCAGCAGCGATCTTAGAGCTACAGCTGGTTGAAAGGCCTCCAGCAGCTCCGTATTACATACGTTCATCGTAAGCTTTGATCTTCCATTTTAAACAGTGGACTTCGCAGCATTATCCTGATGAGTTTCTTTATTGTTCATTTCCAGTGAAATTGCCCCAATCCTAAGCTCAAAGCAAGTGCTTTCCTCATTACAATCCAAAACAGAACAAATGTATTTCATTTTCACTTTTTTCCTTTGCGTACGAAATAGCTGTGTTTAAATTTCAACGTCGTACGTAGACAGATGTTTTGGACTTGGAAATTTCAGAAGATCGGCGAGATCTCGTATGTTTTACACACAATCATATAGAAAATAATTACTCTTTCTCCACATTGACCTAGAATTATGATTCTAATAATCTAGGTTCTTCTTTATACAGGATATAATTAAAGCTTCAGTAAATTCAGTTCTTATTTTAGGGACTCAGATCAGTAACTTTACGTAGGCGTGTGTGGAGTTTCTTTCATTACCTATGTAGCTGCCGTATTTTTAGTTGCTGTTGTTATTGATTCGTTTAGTGTTTGCGACAGAGTGGTAATTTTGCCTTGGTGTGTATAAATAAATAAATAAATAAATGAAAACAAGATTTGTATGATAGCCTCTGTTATTGTGATGTCTGTATTGGTGTATGCATTCCACATTGAGACTAGGTTAGGAAGGATGTGGCCATGGCAATAATTTAGTAACCTCCCCTGCATTTGCATGGAGTAGAAGTCAGAACCCACGGAAGACCACTTCAAAGATGGCTGAGATGAGATTTTATTCCACCTATTCTCCGTTCTGCCTCACGGGGCAGAGTGTACCCCATTTCAACACTCATTCCAGAATAAAATTATTTGGTAGAGCCGGAAAACATACGTAGACCTCAGCAGTGTGTGAACTTTTAATCGCTGTCTGGTGTTGAGAAGAAGGCGGTCGTGGCTGTAGTTTATCCTTTTTGATATTAGTGGGGAGAATGTGCGAAAACACAGAAAACCCCATAAATAGGACGACTGAGGTAGAAATCAAACTCAGATCTCATCAATTATCCTCACGAGAATGAAGAACCATGGTCAAGCAAAGAAATGAAACCAGGATCTTTGATACTGGAATCTCAATACAAATCCAAAGACCGTGGAGAGTTTGGAAGTCTTCATCGATGTATTTTAGTCGTCACAAAACGTTTGTAGAGCCAGAATGAAACGAAAGTTTTATATGTTGGATATTTCTGTTTTTCCCGCAAGACTTTGTACTTCAATTACTGGAATCTACCATAACGCCTGGCACTCCTCACGGGCTCACACTTAGTAGGAGGTAGGTTGGTGACCATGGGTCTCTGGCTGGCTTCGGCGTTACTTCCACTTACTTGTGCCAGGTCCCTCTCTTTAATCTTTCCTGTCGATCTCCTTTGGTCGACTCTTAGTATTATTGGAAGTTTTTCAGTCATGGAATATTTCAATGATTTCATTGTAAAACATATATTTTTATTAATGAAACGCCCTGTATACTTGAAGAAGAAATGTAAAGTTCTGAAACCATTCTTTCAGTGTTGCCTGTATGCACTGTTAGTTGTAGCTCTTAAGTCAGTCGACACAAATTATCAACACAAATTATCAACCCAAATTAATTATCCACATTGAGGCTAGGTTTAGGAAGGGTGTACCTATGGTCATAACTTAATAACCATCCTAGAATTTTCAAACTAATTTGTGTTTACCGACTTCAGAGTTACAACTGATAGATCACGAAGAAATGGATATAAAACAAGAAGTTCCGTGACAAACTAAAGAGCCTACGTTTCTTAAAATTTAAGATTCATGCCAATCTATGTAGACCTATTTAGAAAAATAGCAAAATTAAGTTGATAATATCGAAATTTCTAATTATTTCGAAATATACCTGTAGCCTAATAGAGCACTACAGTTGGCAGCCCTGGTGACTGAATATATTGTTAGTTCCATCTCTTAAGGTACAGAATACAATATTTGGTTGAAGTCCAATGGATAGCATGGACGTTACATGCAGTTAGACATTGGATCTATCAGCGCACCTAAAATCATGTTGGGAACAATGTCATGCATGCGTTGGTCAGAAATAATCTGAAATATTATGATCTCCTGTTGTGCCAATTTTGGACGAAATCCATTTGTTAGTATAGAAGTTACATGTATTTTAAAACTGGACATATCAGCAGGCTTAGAGTCATGTTGGCAGCACTGACGTATATTAGTTTCTCCTAATTAATCTAGAATGTTAGGTACTATACGTGTGCAAATTTTAAAGCAGTTGGCTTACATATTTTCTGATATATTAATATTTGGGTAAAAAAATAGAGACAGCCATTATTAACAATTGGCAGCCCTGGTTGCTCTTAGGAATAAGCATAGTCATATCTGTTATGGTACACACAGCACACACGAAATTTGGTTGAAATCCAAAATATAGTATAGAATTTACATGTATTTAAATTTGGTCCTATCAGCAGGCTTAGAATCATATTGGTAGCACTGACGTACATAAGTTACTCCAAATTAATGTAGAATGTCAGGTACTATACGTATTCATAGTTTAAAGCTGTCGGCTTGCATACTTTCAGATATATTGGTATTTGGATAAAAGAATAGTGAGAATATTTATTGACAGTTGGCAGACCTGGTGGCTCTTAAGAATACGCTCAGTCATATCTGTTTATGTACGCATATTACATACAAAATTTGGTTGAAATCCAATCGATAGTTAAGAAGTTATATGCATTTAAAAATGGGACTTATCTGTAGGCTTAGAATCATTTTGTCAACACTGCCATATATGGCCTCCTGAAAATTAAACTGATGTATTAGTATCTATATGTGTGCCAATTTTGGAATCGTTCTCATGGATACATTCCAAGATATCCAACATGGACCTCAAATTTCAATTACGATTTTTCAGCAGTTGGTAGCACTGACATAATTTTCAAGTGTGAAATTGTGATGTTCCGGTACAGATCTTTACTCATACCAAATTAAGTTTCGATTGCTGCAGCCATTTAGGAGCTGATAGGGGACACACACACACACACACAGACAGACAGACAGACAGACAGAAGGACAGACAGACATACATTTTCCCGGATCGATCTCATAATTCTACTTTTTCCTCATTTTTGCAAAATTTGAAAAGTAGGCTAAAAAAGAAACAGTTGGAAATAAAGGACAGAATGATAAACTTCTTATATGTAATAGATTACCTAGGAATCACTGAGAAATGGCATCTAATATTTTAACTACTCTCAGTACCTTCTGACACCGACGTTATTATGGTGTTCGAGACTTAGGGTGTCTTCAGTTACCCTGCTTTAATCGGCCCTTCTTACTTCTGGTACCCTGACTTATCCAGGTGTCGAACTTCTTTTATAGTACCTGCTGCCAACTGCAAGAGGCCCTAAAGGAACCGACCACATGGTGGTGTAGCGGCCAGCATTCTTGGCTGTCACTCCAAAAGTCCGGATTCGATGTAAAGAGCCAAATATATATTATATAGACAAGTATTTGTAACTGTGATTGGGATTTGGATAGGAGTGAACCGTGAACTTACATTAGCATTCACCTGGAGTAGAATTGGGAACCACGAAAAAATCACTTTCATGATGGCTGAGATGGAAATCAAACCTTCCTCCTCTCAGTTTTGAATCACGAGACTAAGTGCACCCAGTTCCAGCCCGGAATTGAATTTTCTTAGCAAAGCTGGGAATCGAACCTGGATCACTTGAGCGAGGGCCTAGAAGAAAATAACTTGGAAGAGAAGAGGAGAAATGAGAATGGAAGAGAAGAGGAGAGAAGAGAATAGAAGAGAAAGACAAGAGAAGCAAAGAGTAGAGGAAGACAAGAAAAGAGAAGCGAAGAGAAGACGAAGATAAGAGAAGTGGAAGAGAATAGATTGACACCTACCTCAGCCATCATATGAGATGTTATCAGTGGTTTTCTACTTGTACTTCAGGAAAATGTCGAGATGGTGTCTTAATTTAGGCCACGGCCGTCTCCTACTTAAATGCTAACACCGTTTAGAAATAAACACGACTAGTACAGCCATATCAATGACACAGGCTATCAGACATATTCCACACACACACACACACACTACAAACGGCCTACATGATCACGACGCCTAAAAGCACCTAAATGAATCAACAGCAACAGATTTGATGCAGAACGAGAAATCTGAACATCATCTTACTCCAGAAATCCAAATACAAGTAAATAAAGGAATTTCCTTAAATCGTAATCGTCCACTTAATGCACTCATCTCTTGTGTATTAGTCTCTAAATCAATGGCTGCTCGTTAAATATTTGGACGTACGTAACGATATCTTCCTTTTTGTTAGCATCCATTTCCATATGACGCCATTAAATACTTACTTAGCACAGCAAGGCAAGTATAGTTAAGTGGCCACTTCAGTGTACCTCTAGAACCAGCAGAAACTTTATCCATTAATCTCCTTAACGTGTTTGTTATCTCTTCGGCTTTAGTCGTTACAGCTGCTTTCATGGGCGAGACAAGATCGACACGAAGGTTACCTACACTACTCTAAGGCTAAGTACTGTACATAGGGTGATCAGAAATCAAGTGTCCTTAGGCCAGTTTTCACAAACGTCAATTATCTCTTAATTAATCATTCAAGGTTGTGCTGGGCCCAAGGTTGCAGGTCCGTATCCTGGCGCAGTCAGTTGGCATTTGAGGGTGCGCAAATGTGAGAGAACCGTATCAGTAGATTTACTGGCACGTTCAAGATCCACTTCTGGGCAAAATTCCGGCACCCGGGCGTCTCTAAAAGGCAGAAGAGTTAAAAGGGACGTAAAATCAAAAACATTATTATGTTTTAACTTTGCACGAGCATTTTATCAAACATAAACACTACTTAACTAACGAGGAATTACGTTAAACTCTTGCGGAGAAAATATATATAAAACGTTGGCACAGCTCTTGCGGAAGATGTTTATAAATAATCCCCACAACTCTTGTGGTGGGGGGGGGGGCGTGGTGGCTCAGCGGTCTAGCTGTATGCCTCTCACCAAGGCGGTCCGGGTTCGATTCCCGGTCAATGCATGTGAGATTTTCGAAGTGAAATGCCATGTCCTGTGGTTCGGATTCCACGTAAAAAGGAGGTCCCGTGGCTCATGATCTCAAGATTAACGGTCACGTTAAACTACAAGCTTCCTTCCTTTCCTTCTTGTGGTGGGAGTATATAAACTATTCTCACAGCTTTGCGGAAGAAGTTTATAAAGTATCCCCACAACTCTTGTGGTGGGAGTATATAAACTATTCTCACAGCTTTGCGGAAGAAGTTTATAAAGTATCCCCACAACTCTTGTGGTGGGAGTATATTAACTCTTCTCACAGCTTTGCAGAAGAAGTTTATAAAGTATCCCCACAACTCTTGTGGTGGGAGTATATAAACTATTCTCACAGCTTTGCGGAAGAAGTTTTTAAAGTATCCCCACAACTCTTGTGGTGGGAGTATATAAACTATTCTCACAGCTTTGTGCAAGAAGTTTATAAAGTATCCCCACAACTCTTGTGGTGGAAGTATATAAACTATTCTCACAGCTTTGCGGAATAAGTTTATAAAGTATCCCCACAACTCTTGTGGTGGGAGTATATAAACTATTCTCACATTTTTGCGGAAGAAGTTTATAAAGTATCCCCACAACTTTTGTGGTGGGAGTATATAAACTATTCTCACAGCTTTGCGGAAGAAGTTTATAAAGTATCCCCACAACTCTTGTGGTGGGAGTATATAAACTATTCTCACATTTTTGCGGAATAAGTTTTTAAAGTATCCCCACAACTCTTGTGGTGGAAGTATATAAACTATTCTCACAGCTTTGCGGAAGGAGTTTATAAAGTATCCCCACAACTCTTGTGGTGGGAGTATATAAACTATTCTCACAGCTTTGCGGAAGAAGTTTATAAAGTATCCCCACAACTCTTGTGGTGGGAGTATATTAACTCTTCTCACAGCTTTGCAGAAGAAGTTTATAAAGTATCCCCACAACTCTTGTGGTGGGAGTATATAAACTATTCTCACAGCTTTGCGGAAGAAGTTTTTAAAGTATCCCCACAACTCTTGTGGTGGGAGTATATAAACTATTCTCACAGCTTTGTGCAAGAAGTTTATAAAGTATCCCCACAACTCTTGTGGTGGAAGTATATAAACTATTTTCACAGCTTTGCGGAATAAGTTTATAAAGTATCCCCACAACTCTTGTGGTGGGAGTATATAAACTATTCTCACATTTTTGCGGAAGAAGTTTATAAAGTATCCCCACAACTTTTGTGGTGGGAGTATATAAACTATTCTCACAGCTTTGCGGAAGAAGTTTATAAAGTATCCCCACAACTCTTGTGGTGGGAGTATATAAACTATTCTCACATTTTTGCGGAATAAGTTTTTAAAGTATCCCCACAACTCTTGTGGTGGGAGTATATTAACTCTTCTCACAGCTTTGCAGAAGAAGTTTATAAAGTATCCCCACAACTCTTGTGGTGGGAGTATATAAACTATTCTCACAGCTTTGCGGAAGAAGTTTATAAAGTATCCCCACAACTTTTGTGGTGGGAGTATATAAACTATTCTCACAGCTTTGCAGAAGAAGTTTATAAAGTATCCCCACAACTCTTGAGGTGGGAGTATATAAACTATTCTCACAGCTTTGCAGAAGAAGTTTATAAAGTATCCCCACAACTTTTGTGGTGGGAGTATATAAACTATTCTCACAGCTTTGCGGAAGAAGTTTTTAAAGTATCCCCACAACTCTTGTGGTGGGAGTATATAAACTATTCTCACATTTTTGCGGAATAAGTTTTTAAAGTATCCCCACAACTCTTGTGGTGGAAGTATATAAACTATTCTCACAGCTTTGCGGAAGGAGTTTATAAAGTATCCCCACAACTCTTGTGGTGGGAGTATATAAACTATTCTCACAGCTTTGCGGAAGAAGTTTATAAAGTATCCCCACAACTCTTGTGGTGGGAGTATATTAACTCTTCTCACAGCTTTGCAGAAGAAGTTTATAAAGTATCCCCACAACTCTTGTGGTGGGAGTATATAAACTATTCTCACAGCTTTGCAGAAGAAGTTTATAAAGTATCCCCACAACTCTTGTGGTGGGAGTATATAAACTATTCTCACAGCTTTGTGCAAGAAGTTTATAAAGTATCCCCACAACTCTTGTGGTGGAAGTATATAAACTATTCTCACAGCTTTGCGGAATAAGTTTATAAAGTATCCCCACAACTCTTGTGGTGGAAGTATATAAACTATTCTCACAGCTTTGCGGAATAAGTTTATAAAGTATCCCCACAACTCTTGTGGTGGAAGTATATAAACTATTCTCACAGCTTTGCGGAATAAGTTTATAAAGTATCCCCACAACTCTTGTGGTGGGAGTATATAAACTATTCTCACATTTTTGCGGAAGAAGTTTATAAAGTATCCCCACAACTCTTGCGGAGAAAGTGTATAAATCATTCGCTCAGCTCTTGCGGAATGAATTTATAAGTCTTTCGACCAGCGCTAACGGAATAAGTTTATAAAAATTCGTTCACCTCTTGCGGAATACGTTTATGTAAATTGGTTCATCTATTGCGGAATAAATAATACAGATGTCACACATTTCTTACGGAAAAGGTTTATAAACAAGTAGTTCCGTGAAGAACACAAGCCTATTTTCATATATCCTACTTATGTTAATTGCCTCTATCAACGTATAAAATTTCAGTTTGATTGCCATAATAGATTTGCAGATATTGAGAACCGTCGAATATTTCAGATGGTCGCCATGTTGGATTTTTATATATGTAGGTCTTAGAGTTATGTACTGTTACATGAAGATTATTGTGTACGTGTAGTATTCAAACTTCAATTGCATGATTAGGACGCAAGAAGTAAAAACGAGATTTTTACATTTCGCACAGCTGCCATTTTGCGGTTATTAAAACAATTGAAATAAATTAGATGCCAGTAAGCATTTACCGTACCACGTTTCACTGCACTCGGATGGTCAAATCGGGAGAAACGTCCATTTAAATACTTATACTTTGTGTCGCCGCCATGTTAGATTTGTGCTCACCAGGTTATTGAAAGTCCTATAGGTTAACTTGTGTTCATAGCCACTATGAATATTTAAAAAAAAAACAGTTTGATTGCTGGAAATGCATCGAAGATATTGAGAACCATCCAAATACTTCGGATGCTCGCCATGTTGGATTGTTATATGTATAGGCCATAGAGTTACCGGCCCCGTGGTGTTGGGGTAGCGTGCCTGCCTCTCGCACGGAGGCCCCGGGTTCGATCCCCGGCTCCGTCAGGAATTTTAAAACTGACGTGAGGGTTGGAACGGGGTGCACTCAGCCTCGTGAGGACAATTGAGTAGCTGTCTGACAGTGAGACAGCGCCCCGATCACGAATACCAAGATTAACGGCCGAGGGGACCCGACGCGCTGATCACGCGTCACCCCAATATCTGCAGGCCAAATGGCTGGGCAGCGGTCGCTTGGTCGGCCTTAGCCCGTCATGGGCTGGATAGTGCCAGGGGTTGACTTTTTTGGTTGATAGGCCATAGAGTTATGTACCGTTAAAGGAAAATTATTGCGTAGGTTCATTATTCAAACTTTCACTTCCATTGCATGATTACGACGCAAGATATAAAAACTTAATTTTAAAATTTCACTCAGCCGCCAGCTTGAGGTTATGTAAACAATTGAAGTAAATTAGATGCCAGTGCGTTACAATATGTATAAACATTTACTATACCATATTTTACTGGGATCAGATGGTCAAATCACGAGAAAAGTCTATAAAAATATTTCAACTTCGCTTGTCCACCATGTTCGTTTTGTAGTTTACAGGTTTTCATAACTTACATATACAAACTTGTAGTGAAGCCTTTTATCACCGTACTAAATTTCAGGGTGATATCAATAATAGTGTCGGAGATATTGAATGCTGGTGAAATATTTCGCACAGCCGCCATGTTGGATTGGTGAGACGCAATTATATTTGAAGGGCACGGCTGGGGTCGGCCAGAATGGTGGTATGTCCTTGCCAAATTTCATTGAAATCGCTCCAGCCGTTCAGATGTTATTAGGGGGACACATACACACAGACAGACAGACAGACACACATACACATACGCACACACACACACACACACCAACCAAAGGTGATCTCATAGGCCTTTTTTTTTCTTTTCAAAAAATGAAAATAGTCTAAAAATCGCACTGCACTCTAGGTACCGGTACTGGGTATTGTTGACAAGAGTTTAGTGCTTTTCAGTCGGTCAACACGAATGTACCCAAAAGAGATGGGTTATGCCCTAATCCTGAAATAAATTACATGAGATTAATAAAACACTAGGATGACCAGATTCGATCGTCAAGCGAATCTGATGATGATCGCTTGACGATCGAAACTGGTCATCCTAGTGTTTTATTAATCTCATGTAATTTATTTCAGGATTAGGGCATAACCCATCTCTTTTGGGTACATTCGTGTTGACCGACTGAAAAGCACTAAACTCTTGTTTACAAAGGCAACACTGAAAATATGGCTTCAAACACCACAATGGGTATTGTTGGTTAGTTTTCTACAGTGATGCTTAAGTTTTGACAGGTATTGTAATAAAGCTAATAATCCCATGAATTGAGATTTAAGCAATTCCAAAGGTTATTATCGCTTTGCACCCCTAATCTCTTTGACAATAATTTTCGTATGCCTAAGCCAATATTTGTATCGGTACTACCGTTCACGCGAGGATGTTCCTCAGTGGATGAGAGGCTCCTTCGACGGAAGCGAGTAAGCTGTTATTTTTATCGGAGCCTTGTCTGCAGGAGTTGTTAGTGAGCTTCACAGGCAATCAAGACGCGATGCTAATGCTCTACTTTAATCGAGCTCAAAGGAATCTTACAAAACATGCTAATGTAATACACTACAGAAGCGTATCAGAAGCGTGATGAAGTACAAGAATTCTTTTGTGTGCTCCTTTTCAACACTTCTATCCGGCAGTTCTCAATTCATCTTGAGGAAATATCCCTGTGGTGTTTTTGAGATTACTTATATAAGTTTTTAGTCTTTAATGTGCTCTCTATTAGGCCTGCAAAATTCGCTTGATGAATGCAGTATTAATTTTACATGTTTCTGTTGGCAGAGGCTACAGTTAAATGTGGGTTTACACAAACGTCTCCGTTTTAACTATGGCTGTGATTTTATGGTAGCTAGTGAGGTGTGGGAGGTGATTAATAATGAAATCCGGGGCACCTGTGGATGTTGTGACAGGTGTTACTCATACGTTCTGTTGACTCAGTAAAAGGAAATAGCAAACTACCTACTACCCAGCCATCGAATTGTTGCCGGTGGAGGAAGTCGGAACTAATGCGCTCCACCCAGCCACACGCCTGCGATAGACGTGCAGTCGTCGCTAGCGAAACCTCATCGCATGTTGTGTTTGTGTGCATAGTTCGTGCTGGGTCGTGCGCTGTGTGGTTTGTTCCCATTGTATGCCTGTACATGCATTCCCCTCTTGCAACGCAGCCGCCAGCGGCAGCCATAACGTGGCGATCTAACCTAATGTATACACAACAGCCCCGCTCCACGTCTATCGGTTCCCCCAGGGGCTCACCTCTTGTGGGACGAGGGTTGGCGACCACGGGGCCCCAGCTGAGTCCGGCATTGCATCCACTTACTTGTGCCGGGCTCCTCTCTGTCTTTTTTCCTGTCGACCTCACTTCGTCAACTCTTGTTCCCTTCCGACCCCAACGGTATTAGGGTATCTGAGGCCTAGGGAGTCTCTTCATTTCCCACCTTAATTGGCCCTTGTCTCATCTTTTCTGATTCCCCCCTTCTGCGAGGGGTCAGCCTTCTTTTTCATTTCATGTTATCTCCTGCCTTCTGCACAAGGCCCTCAAGGAGGCCGGGTGAATGTAGACCCACCACTTTTGGTGCACCCTAGATAATGCTACACCATCAGGGGCTCACGGCTGGTGAGTTCGGGAGTTGGCGACCCCGAGGGATTCCTGAGCTGGGTACGGTTTCCCCTTTTGTCCCTTACCTGTAGAGAGGACCCTCTCCTCTTTCACTTTCCTATCTGCCTTTCATGGCTCTCCTTCCTTCCAAGTCCCTCAATCCTCATTCTTCGAGGGTTGAGGGCATTTCTTTTCCTCCTGTCCTTTATTTGCCTTATTCTCCTTTAGTTTTCCATTTCTTCTTCTAGTATGTAGGTTAGAAGGTAGTTTTTGTTTTAGTTTGCATTTCATTTTCATCTTCATGATCACCCAAACCATCAGGGGCAGATAACCTAGATGTTAGGCCCCTTAAAACAACAATTATCATCATCATCATCATCATCGTCTATCGGTACCAATTCCCTGGCAGGTTAGTAGCTCCACACCCAGACAGCCAGACAGACATACAGAGCTGAGTTTATTGACTTGATCACTAGTGGGAAATATGTATAGGTAAAGTGGGGGAATTTCCATCAAGGAAGTAACTCCGATCATGGCTTTTATGCTGAAACGAGAATAAGAATGGTGTTTTGTTTTGTGCTGACATTTGCCGGGAAGTATTTGAAGCCTCCAGGATCGAAGCAAAGTTCCGTTGTTGCTCGACTGGGGTTACTACATGCGATACGTTAAAAACTACTGCATTCTCTGAAATTCGAGTCTGTGACGCCTTACGACCAGGCATTATCTCCAGCAATTGGACACAATACAATGGCTATTATTTCTTCTGTTGGATTAGGTGAAATTATTTGGGCATCTCGAGAACGCAACATCAATTCAAGGAGTAAACTGGGCATGGAAAAAAAAATCTTCCAGCTGAGAAATGCTGTTTTCTGGAGGATGAAACGAGGGTGTCCGTGCCTTATTCCCAGACGGAAGAGTGTCAGGCATGCTATGAGCTGCCCCAAACCCAAGATTGAAGTACTTCGCATGCCTTGAACAGAGCAGGCCAAACTTCGGCCTTTGCTGGAGGAAGGTGTCCAGCTCCGAGCTGAACTTAAACACATCCGCTGTGAGGAATACGTCAGCTACCGTAGCTTGGAATGGGATCGTGACTACTACACTGCTACGGGTACAGTAGCTTTATTTGTATGAAATCGCTCTATTATCATTATCATTGTATTGGAACAGAACAAACCTAGATTATTTTGAAGTATATTTTAAAGGGTATTTAACCTTTCATTTCAGTGATTAAAAAGATAAGTTTTGAAATAAGGAGTGCCTTTTGCAACAGAGAAAAATTTGAAAATGTGAATTGTATAAGAACTATATATTGAAATGAAAATCCACAGCCTGCTTCCAGTCGACCGACCGGGTCAGGGAAGGAATGAATGAAGCCCCCATCTATCGACGAGAATATGAACTATGCCGGCTGCCGAAGCCTGTCGCACTCCTCTGAGTCAATGATTAAATGAATGACAGATGAAATGAAATGACAGTGGAGATACCTGGAGAAATCCTGTCTGCCTCCGTTTTATCCAACACAGATCTCACATGGAGTGACCGGGATTTGAACCACGGACCCTAGCGGTGACATGCTGCCGATTAAGCCACGGAGGCTTTTAAGAACTATATATTATATTAACAAAATATAAATTAATGAAGCACTTTCTAAACTCTGCAGGTGTAAACAGTACAGCAGCTTGTTTGCACTGTGGTGGAAGTCCTGTGTTTTGTGTTATTTTCTTATTAGGAAGCTGAGTCGAAGATTTCCACGTAACTACATATATTTTATTAATTATTATAATAATGTTACAGAATGTGATACTAGGCGAAGTAATAATATGAATATATCTGCTCCAGTATCAATACCTAACTTCGTTATGTGGTGACGATGCTTAGTTTCCAATAAGGCAAGTTGGGGCAAGTGCGATTATCAATGTGCGATAGTTCATCTGAGGAAGATGTTGCGTCTGTTAATCTCTGTGACGATCAGTACGATGACATAGAGCCCACAATTCGCATCCTATGTGGTGACCAAGGGCAGGACAAGGTGCACTCTATGCGGAGATTGGATCCATGCAGCGTGCAGTGGCCATGACACAACAACAAACTGTGTATGTGATTAATGTTCTAAGTGACTAATAAGCTATTGCTTTCTTTTCGTGTGTTGTTCCTATTGTTCTCAATAGGTGGTCGGAAATACCCATGTGTTGGGGCAACTCCAATCGATTGTAGGTATTGTAATATCCCTATTTTCCCTATGGAATTCCAGTGCATCCACGTGTAACCATGTCAATGTCAATAAACAGTTATCTATTTTGTTTGATTTCATGAATAACTATAGTTCGGATGTACGAGTCATTAATTAAGTGACCGGAATTCCCCAAATTTACCCATAGGTGTGTCCCACCGTATCAACTAATGAGAATTTTCTGAATTTTGGTTTGGTGGACGTTAAGTATAAAAAATGATCTCGTCCTCTCTATTGACAAGCATCTTTGACAGGTAAAACTTAACGTTTAGGATTGACAGAAACTTAACCACAATTTGTAGAAGACAAGTACACAGTATCAGAAAATTATTTCTGAAGTTTATTATGTTCCAGTGCTGCCAGCCGTAATGATTACATGGTACCAACTTTATGGTTATACCTGAATAGTCCTTCCATTTTGACCAAATTGTACACTAATAACCTACACGTCCGAAACACGAGATGCATGGATTAATAGAATCTCCAGTGCTGCCAAGCATAAGTAATAGCTATTTACATATTCTCGAATTTCTGATTTGTTTTTATGCAGAATGTCAATTTCAAATTCTGTATTGTATGTGAAAATAGTTAAACACGCTCACTGGACAATATCATATTCACCCCTCGGAGACATCGTGCCGGCCCCAATGTGTTGGGTTAGCGCGCATGCCTCGCACCCGGAGGCCCCGGGTTCGATTCCCGGCTTCGTCAGGGATTTTAAAACGTGACTTGAGAACTGGAATGGGGTTCACTCAGCCTCGAGAGGGCAATAATTGAGTAGCTGTCTGACAGTGAGGGGGCACCCCTGTTACAGAGACCAAGATTAACGGCCAAGGGGACCCGACGCGCTGACCACGCATCATCCCATAATCTGCAGGCTAAATGGCTGGACAGCGGTCGCTTGGTACGCTCAGGTCTTTCATGGCATGTAGTGCCACGGGGGTTGGTTTGGGTTAGGGGCAACGTTCTGTTTCCATGCAACACCACCCCGGACAAATACTTTCAAATAAAACTTTCTAATATTTATATCTACATTTGATGTCAACAGATCTTATTTCTATAGAAAAGCTGCTTACCACAGTGGGTGAGTGGTTATCGTGTCGGACCACCAGGTTCGCTCCTGGCCATGGTAAGTGATTTTTGAAAGGCGACAAAAATCATGACACGCATGTCATACGTTGTTGGCATGTTAAAGAACCCATTTGAATTCAGTAGGCCGTGTTCATAACGGCAACATTAATTTCGGGATTTTTCGCCAACACAAAATATTCCTCATTTCTCTATTAGAAAGCGCTATAGGGTCAATGAGCTTAGTTATCTAACCTCCTTGACTTTCATAGCGCTCGAATGAACAACAAATTTCGACATGTAAGATGCCTCTGGGCGTCAAATAACTAAGCTTGCACCTGGCACCCGAGGCCATACGATATTATTATTATTATTATTATCTCTTTATTTACTCAACTTACAGTCGGTACCATGACTCATATCGGTACATTACGTACAAGAAAATGAGTCAAGTAACACTTAAGCCTATTGCATACATTTTCGAATAGCATAGATGTTTGACAGTTAATTTTGTCTTCTCTTCTTATCTTCCACGTCTCGTTTTCACAAGAGGGTCCAAAGAAAAATCCTAATGTGTATTCAAAAACCCTCTAACGATGCTGCAGGTTTTCAGAATTGCAGCCTTTTGTGCAATAGTATGGGTGAATATGGGAAGATTTAGTGTAGCTAGATTTACTGAAAAGGATTTAGGTGTCAGGCCAGTGGGAGAAAGGAGGAAAGGAAGAATCGTCACATTTTTTTTGTCTCCAGATTCTAGCAACCTCCATAGCTAGAGGAGTATATTTTTCAATCTTTTCTCTGTATTTATGGTGGATATTATGGTCATTTGGAACAGATATGTCAATCAAGTACGTGTGATGGTTCTTCTTATCAGTTAAAGTTATGTCTGGTCTATTATGAGGAGTTGTTTTGTCTGTTTGAATAGTGCGATCCCAATACAGCTTGTAATCTTATTATTATTATTATTATTATTATTATTATTATTATTATTATTATTATTATTATTATAGAAAAGCTTTACTTGCCCGTGCCAACCTACTTTTTATGTCCTCTTTCCTTTGGCTGCTTATTTTGTTCCCCAAGTAGCGGAAGTCTCTTACCTCCTTTAGCTTTTCACCGGCCAATTCGATGTCAAATCCTTATTTTGTTTTACACATTTCCTTGTACTAAATCTTAAAGGTTGGTGGTACTGTATAGATCTGGACGTAGCCTACTGATATTGTCTCCTCGTCACGCCTCCTACCTAAGGTATGACGTCGGATAGAGCTACTATTTGCATGCTAATGACGGTAAAACGTCGCCCTCATCTTTACTGGAACGTCAGCTGTTTGTATGATAATGTATGTAGAAGCCGAGTCATCTGCTTCTAAAGGAGCCTGATACTTGTCTATTGAGAGATTCCCAATAGCACGTCAGATGCAATAATCTATACACGCCTAAATAAAGTAAGCTTACTGAATGAACATTGTGAATTTTCGGCTAGACTTTGGTTTATCTCAGATGAAGTGTACAATGACCAAATAAACTCGATATTTAATTTTTCCACATCGTGGTGTAGTGATTAGCATTCTTCGCTATCGTACTGGAGGTCCGGGTTTGATTCCTGGCAATGCCAGAAATTTTGGTGTGAGGGTTGGAACGGGGTACATTTTAGTCTCGTGAGAGAAAACTGAGAAGAGCTGGGTTCGAGTCCCATTTCAATCATCTTGGATGTGATTTTCCATGGTTTCTCACTTCTACTCCATGCAAATAACGGGATGGTTCCTATCTTAAGGCCACGGACGCCTCCTTCCCAACCTTCACATGCATTGCAAATATGCACACACAACTACAGATATAACAACAACGCAGATTATCACACAATTTCCATACAACACAAGTACCACGATGTCACAAATCCTCTAAATAAATAAATAGATAAATGAATTAACAATTCAATAGAACCACGCCATGGTAGCTGAAGCCATGTGATGCTTCTTTCTTTCCTTCTTTCTTTATTCGAATGACCCAACTATGGACTACGTAGGTAAACTAAAATGGTTTTCAGCTTGATTAGTTGGGATTGGTTTCACGTTCGTAAGGGTCCTCTTCCAAACCCATATCTCCTTCATTTTCTGACTTTGTAGTTGTTTAGCTGCCTCTGAACTCTTTGGTCTCTGCCCTTTCTTAAGTTCAATCTGTGGGTCTTCTATTCTTCTTCTTCTTCTTCTGCTTTTACGGCCTCATTGGACCACTTCAGTCAATCATTTCTTGGTCCTCTTCTTCAGTAAGTTTCCTTTCCGAGTTGCCCAGTAGCTCTTCATTCGCTCTGATCTTCTCAGGCGTTCCTCATCTGTAAATACCCTTTTTTGCTGTATTACGTTTGTCTATTTTAGCCTGAAATCTTATTTTTATATCTCTCAGTTTTTTTAATTTTGTTGTTTTGTTTTGCAAGTCATCCAAGTTTATTTCCAATTCTTTCATATCTTCTCTAATTTCCTTAATCCATCCTACTTGTTGTTTCATATTCCAAAGTTTCACTACAATTTTTCTAGATAACCTGGTTTCTGGTGTCCTAATGATGTGACCAAAGAAAGAAAGCCGTTTCTTCCGAATAGTATCAGTGATGGGCTCCAGTTCTCTGTATACCACTTCATTTGGTACTATCCGCCACTGTCCACCTTTCTGATATTTTTAGCCTACTTTTCACATTTTGCAAAAATGAGGAAAAAGTAGACTTATGAGATCAATCCGGGAAAATGTGTGTCTGTCTGTCTGTCTGTCCTTCTGTCTGTCTGTCTGGCTGTGTGTGTGTGTCCCCCTATCAACTCCTAAACGGCTGCAGCAATCGAAACCAAATTTATTATGGGTAAAGATGTATACCGGAATATCTCAAGTCCATATTTGAAAATGATGTCAGTGCTACCAACTGCTGAAAAAACGCACTAGAAATTTGAGCTCCATGTTGGATATCTTGGAAAGTAAACATATGAGCTCTTCCAAAATTGGCACACATGTAGATACTACTATTTCAGTTTAATTTCCAGGAGGCCAAATATGACAGTGTTGCCAAAATAATTTTAGACCTTCTGATAGGTCCAATTTTAAAAAGCATATAACTTCTACACTATTAATTGGATTTCAACCAAATTTTGTATGTAATATGTGCACATAAACAGATATGACTGGGCGTAATCGTAAGAGCCACGAGGGCTGCCAACTGTTAATAATTGTTATCTCTATTTTTTATCCAAATACCAATATATCAGAAAGTATGCAAGCCGACAGCTATTAAACTATGCACACGTATAGTTCCTGACATTTTAGATTAATTTGGACTAATTTATATACTTCAGTTCTACCAACATGATTCTGAGCCTGCTGATAGGACCAATTTTTTAATACATGTAACTTCTATACTATCAGTTGGATTTCAACGAAATTTCGTATGTGCTAAGTGTAACGCAACATGTATGACTATAAGTATTCTTAAGAGAAATCAGGGCTGCCAACTGTCAATAAATGCTGTCTATATATTTTTTTACCCTAATATCAATATATCAGAAAGTATGCAAGCCAACAGCTCTATATTTTGCACACGTATGGCACCTTACACTCTAGATTAATTTGGAGTATTTAATATAAGTCAGTGCTGCCAACATGATTCTATGCTTGCTGATAGGTCCAATTTTAAAATACATGTAACTTCTATACTAACAAATGGATTTCATCCAAAATTGGCTCAACAAGATATGATAACATTTCCGATTATTTCTAATCAGCACACGCATTGTTGCCAAAATGCTTGGCACAACAAGATATGATAACATTTCCGATTATTTCTAATCAGCACACGCATTGTTGCCAAAATGCTTTTACGCGTCTAACTGCATGTAACGTCCATTGGACTACTACCAAATTTTGTATTCTGTACCTTAAGAGATGGAACTAAGAATATATTCAGTCACCAGGGCTGCCAACTGTAGTGCTCTATTAGGCTACATTATACCAGGAATATTTCGAACTAATTAGACATTTCGATATTACCAACTTAATTTCGTCATTATTCTAGATAGGTTCATATACTGTAGAATAATCATTGGCATGAAAAGTAGGCTCTTAAGTTCATCACGGAACTTCTTGTTTATTTATATTATTATTATTATTATTATTATTATTATTATTATTATTATTATTATTATTATTATCATTATTATTTATTTTGCGCATGTGCTTACACATTCTCAGCATTTGCCGGAAAGAAAACCTTTACAATCCCAGATATCGTACATATCACATGGAACAAATTCTTTTGAGTAGTAACTTCACATTTCCCTCACTGCTTCAGGCCTGATTGCCCAAGAACAGCCTTACTACGCGACACGTAGAAAGTATGACTGTTTTCTGCATCAGTTTGAAAAGGCCTGGGTCTAATTTCAACGCCGTGAGCAATTCCTTTAAGTTATTGTCCAAATTAGGCCTACCTGAAATACTGCAATAGCTGCCAACGTTAATGAAGTACCCCTATATTTAGCAATTTATATATACCAGTGGACCCATGCGAGAACTTTGGCATGTGTATAAACCACCCACCCGCCTGGCTTTACTGCTATGCGGGCTTCTATAAATATGTTTATTTGTTTAAACGCACTTTTTATACAAATTGTTGATATTTATGTAATCAGAGTGCAATTCATCACTGCTGCTGGTTGCACAATGGGTTGAGTGTGCCCCATGTGTCTAGACTACCCGCCCGGTCCTAGTGTAATGCAGCTGTACGCTACACAGTTTTGCCAGGGGATATCGTCTTGTTTATTTGTTTAAAGCATTTTATAAACAAATAAATATATTTCCGTTGACTTTTCAAGAAATGCAAGATTTTTCCTGTACTGTTGAGACTATTTGAAAGATTTTGGTACAAACCACACCTTCTAACTCCCTCTGGTTTAGTAGCTGAGGTTTATGAAACACTAGCTGAAGTACCCGTGCTTCGCTACGCGTCATAATTAAATTAAAATGTGAAGGTGACAGTGTTAAAACAGGGTATAGGCGAGGTGCTGCGCAGAGGGAGATTAAGGATGGAACATTTTGTCCAACTACACCGCTCGGCGTTGACCGTGTTTTATAGCACAAATTTAGGTTTTACTCGCTAACCGTTAGAGATACCTTTCGGATAGAAAATGTAATTTTAAACCTCGTATATCCCATCAGAAGTTTGCTATTTCTTAACGTTCTCTTTTTATTTGAAATGGAAATATGAAAGTTTTAAACCAAAGGGTGTAGAGACGTCACTAAAATGGTCACCATCTTTAAATAGGGCAAAGTATTGAAATCAAAAGAAACCTATATATTAACCAGCTAAATCAGCTACTTCCATGTAAAAATTCATGTAAATCGGACCAGTGGTACTTGCGTGATTGAGTAATACACAGACACACACCATCTCATTTTCAGCCTCGCTTCGCTCGCGTCATAGTCGTGTCATATTGTTATTCAATGAAATGCAGGTTTAACCCCGTTACCACCACTTTATAACCTGAATATCCAAAAATCCCTCCTTAGTAGACTTTTTCGACACACAACAAACATATCCCCAAAATATAATTCTTCTAACTTTAATAATTTGGGTTAGTCGATGAGAGTGAACATCCAAAAATCCTTCCTTAGTGAACGTTTTTCTTCCAGAATTTCACACCTCCCCATAGGCCCCTTAAATTGGATTTATGAAAAAAGGGTCGAACACCTATTTATTTTATTTATTTATTTATTTATTTATTTATTTTTAATCTGATTATTTTCCTCCGAGTTTCAAACTCCTCGCCTATGTCGTTTAAGAGATACACGCTCCGTTAAGAATCTTTCAACCCCCCACTTTTCATCCCTTTCACCTCATAATATACACTACATCGAAAAACTATTAGACATGTGTCAGCTTATTTTTAATGATTAGTATATATGCCAAGTATCAAATCCCCAAATGAAACCACTCGTGAGATATTGTTATTCAATGAAATGCACGTTTACCCCCTTAACACCTATTTAGAACCTGAATATTCAAAACTCTTTCCTTAGTGGACGTTTTCGACATACAACGAACATATCCCCAAAATTTCATGTTTCTAACTTCAATAAGTTTGGCTGGGTGATGATGAGTGAGTCAGTCAGGACATTTTCTTTCATTTATTTTTGATAATTTCACCCCTCCCCATGAACCCCTTAAATTGGATTTATGAAACAAACGTTCGAACATCTACTTACTTATTTGAAACTGTTTTCCCACTGAGTTTGATGAGTGAGTAACTGGGTCAATCTGTTAGGACACTTTCTTTCCTGTTTTTTTCTCCAGAATTTCACCCCTCTCCAAGGGCCCCTTAAATTGGATTTATGAAAAAACTGTCGAACACCTGTTTACTTGTATTTTAAGCTGCTTTACTCGCCGAATTTCAAACTTCTCCCCTATGTCGTTTAAGAGATACACGCTCCGTTAAGAATCCCTCAACCCCCAATTTTCACCCCTTTCACCTCATAATATACACCACATCGATAAACCCTTAGACATATGTCTGATTATTTTTAATGATTAGTTTATATACCGAATATTACATCCCCAAAGAAACAAATCGTGATATATCGTTATTCAATGAAATGCACGTTTACCCCCTTAACATCTCTTTAAAACCCGAATAAACAAAAATCAATCCTTAGTTGAAGTTTTCAACATACAGCGAACATATTGTTTTAGATCCCTTAGTTGGGGGGGTAGTTAGGGCTAAAACACTTATGTTATTGTACTAATTTGGAAGGTGGTTTCTAGGAGAGGGTAGCTTCCCGTAGCTGGGTGAGCTTACCAGTGTAGTGTGTTGTGTGTTTGGATACTAGGGGGTGCTCCTATAAAGACGTAAGTACTTGTTAGGGGATGGTCCTCTGGCTGCAGGCTACTGTGCTGGTCTGCCAGCTGGACGGAGTGAGTGATATAACAGACGTGCTTATGTCAGCGGCTCGCTGCTATGCAGTCAAGTCACCTGCGGGAAGCACAATGAAGCCTGAGCAAGCAATTACTGGCTACAATGGTCACGGCCAATCGTGACGAGAGTCAGGAAGGGTATGAGGATGTAAAGAGGCGTGTAATTATCAAGACAAGTGTAATTTACTGACCATGTGTTTATTGGTCAGTGAGTGTGAAATTGTAAGTTCCTTTTAGGGGAATGTAAGTACTGATACAAGTTAAGTGTACAAGATTGTGGATGGGTGTTTGCAAAGTAAAGGATATCTGAACACTTGCTGAGTCTCACCTGATGATGGTAGCTGGAGCAGGGCCTTCGGCGACACACACTGTATGACAGATAATGCTCCAAAAAGGCCTCCCTTCTTATAGTTCCTGCCGTTGCTTAGTCAGCATTCCATTGACGTAGCTGCCCCAGTTAGTTGTAGTGTTAATGTTTATGAATGTGTTGCAAGTGGTTGGCTAACCTCCCGAGCTGGGTGGTCGCCTCTTGCCGTGTAAAGGTGATGTTCTGGTCTTATGATGTTGCCAGTTGGGGTGGTTTTATTAGAAGATGGGGGGTGACTCTCAGGGGTACAGCCCCCCGGGCCTGTACAAGTCTTCTTCTTCGATTAGTTCACGTCCCCGCGAACGGGAACGGAACGTGGAGTGGGGGTGTTGATGTGATGGATCGTTGTTGATTCCTCCTTGTACTTCTTCTTCTTTTCTTCTGTGTTGATGTCGTGTAGGTGTAGCGATGTCGTGTTGATGTGAGATCAGCTTGTGCTCAGAGGGGTAGGTTTTGGGATATACGTATGATAATTTATAACAGTTCATTTAAAAAGTTGACATTTGAAATATTAAAAAGTACAACAACAAAAAATACGTGATTTTGACATTATATATGTGTTGGTATTGTGCAGGGAGGAAGAAACCCAGGGCTGGACGGGTGGTTGTGCCGTCCGGCGCTGTATTGGGGAAAAAATTGCTCCCTGCAATGTTTTAGTGTGAAAGATGGAAGAAAATAGAGAAAAATAGGTGTCCCAGGGTATAAGTTAAAGGAATACGTAAAATATAGTTTATTGTGTTGGGGTAAAACGGGACACCTTCACAAATTTTATCGTTAGTAGAAAGAAAAATGAAAGAAACAAAAGCATAATCAGTGTGCGTGTATGTGTGTACATTGGTGGTCATGATGATGATAACAGGTATGACCTGATAATAATAATAATTACATTTATAATATTCCTGATAATTTATAAGTAAACATAGTAAACATAGTAATAATAATGAACATAGAAAAAATAATGGTTGCCATGTTGGTACCCTATATATAGGTATGTTGGCCAACCATGTGGAACCTTTAAATTGTATGACGTTATCATGATATGGCGAGAAAATACAAATTAATTTACAATTTCCAATTATCATCTATCATATATACCTTGTAGAGCTCTTTTACGTGGCCAGTTATTTTATACCTCTTACTCTTTGTGCGCATTTTACCATCATGCCTTGACTACCGCTCCCTATTCGGCCGTTCCTGGTGCGGTTTAGTGGCTAGTCCGCTATTCCTTCCTTGTACTTATTGTATAACCTCGTGGTTTTCCGTCGTGGGTCGGAATTCCACCTTAGGGTCGAAGGTTTGGCACTTACAACCTCCGTGCCACCCTTCGATCCTGAAGTAACGCTTCATTTGCGTATGCGGGATGTGTTTGCGTTCAGTGATGTTCATCATCCCACGTATGCTGTCCACCGCTGACCGCTGACGTTGTCAACTTTAAGGGTGCAACTAAAAGTATGCGAGGGTGTATGTGTTTATGATATAGGAGAGTGTGTACAAGTTGGTGTTGGAAATATATTTACAAAAGGCTTGTGTGCAATCCTCGTCATCTGCAAAACAAAAATGTGTTAATGGCCGTTTATCTGGAAACATGTACATTCCTTGCTTTCCAGCAAAAATAGAATATGTTAATACATGTAGCATTTCCCTCGCTACGCATATTATAAAAATCACTTATGGCGCCACTTAAGTCTAACTTAATCTAGGTTAGCTTAACGTATTGTCGGGCTTACCCTGATGACGGGTTTGTTTGTCATCAGGCGCCGAAATATTTTGCCTTAATCTTACTTATCTTAATGTATTATCGGGCTTACCCTGGCAATGATTTTTTAGTCGCCAGGTGCCGAAATATTTTGCCTTAATCTTACTTATCTTAGTCTAAATTATGATAAGTAAAAGAAAAAAAATAATTGGTATTTATAAGCCGAATGGTTTAACTTAGTCTAATACTGAAATGTGCTGTGCTATTATTGGGCAACAGCGTTTATTAAATTTGCTTAATTCTAAGTTGCGTGTCAAATGCAACTGTCTTATGTGCTAAAATTTTGACCAGAGCGATCGCCCGGGGCAGTTTTACCTCCCCAGATCACCACCCGCACGTATTCTAGAAACACCGGTTGTCTCTAGAACCGCCGGATTCCGCTCCCTTAATATTAGTTGTCGACATTTATATTAATACTTAATAACTAGTAATTAATAAAGTCCCGGGCGACTGCGGTGCCAAAAGTGCAAACGCCTCGCCGTTGTACTTGCCAGTGTTGTCATTGTTGGGCTTGCCCACTAGAACCCCTGTGAGGGCTCGCTGTGCTCCTCATTTAAGATCTCTGGCTGCCCGCTGCGTCACCATTTATGTGGGCACTGGACGTCGTTCGGGAAAAATCGTCCGATAAAATAGTAACATCCGGGAATTTGAGCGTCCGGGACCCTCTTCGCCTATATTGGCAGTAATAATAACATCCGGGAATTTTAGCGTCCGGGCTCCTCTTCGCCTATATTGGCATTGTTGGGTTGGCCCACTAGAACCCCTGTGAGGGCTCGCTGTGCTCCTCATTTAAGATCTCTGGCGACCCGTTGTCAGCCATTTACGAGGGCGCGGGTTCGAATGACCGCATTCATTCCATATATATTATTGATTATTTGTTAATTCATTCTTCATTTGTTTGGTTGTCTTCACCTTTGCTACGCGGGGCAAGGACTTGTCGGATCTAGGATTGATCCCGCTGAATCCTGAGATCCTGCTTCACTCCTGCGAGTAGGAGACTAGCTGCCCGCCATAGAAGCTCTACTTACTTACGTACTAAACTAGGAGTCTAGTCCTAATTTGGTCGTCCCTTGGTTCCTCTCCTGAGTCCGGTGCGGAGTTGGCTAATTCTCCCCCCGTTCGTCAAAAGTCTCCCCAGCAGGTCTTGGCTTCGACGACCGTAGCGCATAGTGGGTGTAACTTTCCTCTGCCGGGGGTAGGCTAGACGCACCCCCGGTTTTGGCGTTTGCCCGCGCCAGGCCATGAATGCTTCAACCTTACGTAGTTCGTCTCTTTGGTCTGGGTCATTGAGTTAACTGGGGTAGGGCTCATCATCGCCTTCCCCAGATCTGCTCTTGTGTGGCGCCTCTGCCCTTCTGCTTACGCTGTCATCACCATTCAGCGTGTCATCAGATTCCTTTTGTGTTAATAAAAAAAATAGTGTGATCTGTAAATAATTTACTGTGTAAATACTGTAAAATTTTTAAGTGTTCTGGGATTGTAGAATCTTCTAAATGCATGGACTACTTTAGGTCTGTAGTCGCCATGTCAGATGTCTAGCGTTGATGCCTTGTGGAGTTTCCTGGAGGCGTTAGTAGGTTTCCATGTCGTTGGGTACCTTGTTATTGGGATCCGGGGGGTGTTATTTGTTGAATAGGCTTAAAGCATGGTAGGAGAGGGTTGCGCATCTTTGGACTCCATGTTTAACGTGGCTGAGAGCCGGTGATGCTATCAGGATGTCTTTACAGTGAGTGGACGGGGGTAGGTATTTCCCAGGTTTGCAAAAATTTTCAGAAAAGTGCCATGCAGTTTCAATAATAATAACCCAGGTGTGTGGGTAGGATATTTCATGCGTGCGGATGGATATGAGGCGTATCCGCTCTCATTTAAGGATAGGTATAGGTCGAGGTATAATAATACTATGTCCCTTGCATGCGGGATTATTTAATAAGAAAATATTTGTTAGTTTAAGTGTGGCCGCATCTCTTTATATTGAGATGTGCATGACGCTTGCTATTCTTTCTGACACACCGCTAATTCTCGGGTGTTAGCATTGAGAGCCAGGGCGTAGTGAGCCCTCTCTTTAAACGCATGAAGTCTATCAACCCCGATGTATATTTTGGCATGTAGTTTAGCTGTTTTTATGTGTTTATGTGTTTGTGTTGGCTAATGTTGTGAGTGACAAGGTTATGGAAGGAGAAATGTGGTATAATGGTAGCCTGTAGATAGTATATTGGCTATCTTGCTGGCACTATCCATCTCTGCTCCTGTCATCCTCACTTGGTCAATATCTGCTTTCCATCCGCTCCTTGGGATGGTGAAGTGTGTTGACGCTGTGACGTCACGGCCTAATCTGGCCTCTCATTTGTAATGTTAATGTAGCAAGTGATTTGTAATGTAACTGGTCATGTCCTGATCGCCTATGATGGTTTTGGGATTAAAAAGTAAAATGAGAAGTAGTTATTGTGGGGGGGGGTTTGTTCCTTCAGAGCACCTGTCTGTATTCGCCCCTGATTAGTGGTCGCGTGTGGGAAGGACGTGGTCGTAATTGTGATTAGCGCAGCTGCGTGTGTGTGGCTATGTTCCGCTACAGCACGCGGGCGGGTGGGCTGTTATCGCCTAAGTCCTATCGTGTGTCGCGTGGCTGAGTGTCAGGTGGGGCGTGTGGCTTGTCAACATCTTTGTAAACATGCTCCTATGGCCCTAAGATAATATGGCCCACAGTATTTGCATATTGCTAAATGCCAGACCTATTGTAACATTGCTGAATTCTGTGCCAATGTCCATGTGTACTGTATGTTAGTGTTGGTATAGTTTTTTTTTTTGTATGATAGTGTCATCACAGTCGCGTGTCATTGTCACTTCCGTTATAACAAGGGTGTCTGTCGACGGCGGTGTTGCAATGCGGTGGAATCTGCAACTCAGTGTTTTACTGTGTTTATGTTTTCATATTCCTGTTTACAGGAAGCTTCTAACGCTGTGTGAAGGCTAACGCAACGTGACTTTAGCCATAGTCCGTGTGTTGCCATATGTGTGACATTCCGGAAGGGCCAATGTGTCAATCTGTCCTGTTTTTTGCTAGCAACGTTGTGTGGACACTTATTCCGTAAGACCTTTGCCTTGTGAAATTGCTATACCTGTGTTTGGGAAATCTATTTCCAATGTCTGGGGTAATCGAAATTTTGCATGGTTTTTGGCCGGAGGAAATGTGGTGTTACCTGTTTATGTACTTGTATGGGGCCAACCTCAGTCTAATTGGGATTCTGGATATTTGTTTTCCGAGGCGTCCGATTTTTACTGGGCATTTGGACCCGCGATCCCATGTAAATCCCCGTGTTTCATGTCTGCGTTGTCTGTTGGGATTTTTGCCTTTCTAGTGTGGTTTCTGATTGTGTTTTTACGCGCCAAAAATACCATTGGTTAGTTTGTTTTTGGCACGACTGTGTTGTGTGATCGTGAGTTCGCACCCGCCTTGGTTTAAGGTCCTGGTGTTGCAATTTTTTGTACCGTATGTCCCATGGCACGTGTATCGTGTGTTTGAGACACGCAGATGAAAATACGCTTTGGCGTGAAAAATTTGGGTCTTTTGGAATGCTCCTCGTATTATAATTTTGAGAGTTATAGGGTTTTGAAACTGCCGTGAATGAATGTGTATGTTCCAGCCAGGCCTGGGATACTCTTAGGTTGTCCGTGTTAGTGAAGGTCGCCTACTCACGAGTGTGTTATCGCTGACTGCGATAGTATTGAATTACACCCGTGCAGGAAATCCTTTGCTTGCTTGCTCGCCATCTGTGCCGAGACAGTGTGTGTAGGTTTATTGACACATCTTACTATTGTCTGCTAATACGGCGTGTCTCGGGTCCCTCGCAACGTAAAAGAACCTTCCTTTAACTACATGTTGTGTTCCCAAATTTTGTGTTGTTGTAAGCGTGGGGCGAATATATTCTTGTTATTGGTAGTTAGCTGTGTTTATGTACGCGTGTCTCCGGGCCGCAAGTCGCGTGTTTGGTGACTAGGTGTCGGAGGTGATTTTATTGTTTTGTGCGTATGAATACCTGTTGGTGTAACTGTCCTTTATCATTCTATCCTCCCATTGGATAGTTACCCGACCTTGCACTCCTGGTATCCAGAAGGTTGTGGGTTCGAGACCGTCTTTGTCCAGGGTAATTATTCCTGGTGCCTTTTAGGCTTGTGTCTCCGGGACAGTTCTGCCAAGTGTTAGGGTCGTATCCCGGTGCGGTCAGCGGGGTCCGAAGGCTATTTCTTGGCCTTCTTTTCACGTCTGCCAGTGGGATCATTTCCCTTCCTTTTGACAGTGTTCCCGCCTTTACGTGTAGGTGTCGTTTTGCGGGTGTGATATGCCTTCATACGGCGGGCGTGAATAGTGTCTTTGATGAGTTTTCGCCTATGGCGCACGCTGACTATGTAATTTAGGTCAGATACCTTCCTGCAAACTTTAAAGGGACCTGACCAGCGTGGCAGGAGGAACTCAGACACATTTTTCTTACGGGCGGAATTGGAGACCATATCCAATTGCCCGGGTGTGTATTCCACGGTCTTTCTTTGCCGATCGTACCGTTCTTTTTGTTTTTCCTGCGCCGCGGCTATGTTCTTTCTAGCGTCCATGCGAGCTATCTGCAAGTGCTCTAGCCGGGCGGCATTGTCCGGGTGAGTGTCCTGTGGGATGCATATATTGTTTATGGGACTTCTGGGTGTGTACCCATGCAACAGGAAGTGTGGAGAGTGTTTTGTGGCTGTGGATATGGAGGTGTTGTAGCTAAATGTGATGGGCTGCAGATAATCATCCCTGTCTGTCCCTGTGTCCCCTGTGAATTTAGCTAGGGCCATTCCAATTATTTTGTTCATACTCTCCGTGAGCCCATTTGTTTGTGGGAAAAAACTCGTGGTCGTGTATGCCCTTATCCTGAATACCTCCAAAAACTGTTGGAGCACTCTTGAGGTGAAAATGGTACCTCTATCGGATAGTAGGGTCTGGAATAGGCCATATCGTGTAACTATGTCGAATAAGAATTCGACTATGCTGTTTGTGTCTGCTTTGGGCACAGCCTTTGTGATCATGTACCGGGTGAGATACTCGGTGGCAACCAGTATGTATTTATTGCCTTTTTGAGATGTCGTAATGGGGCCTTTAACATCTATCCCGACTCTGTGAAATAGCTCTCCTACGGGAATTGGGTTGAGTAATCCACGAGGCTTGCCAGGCCTTGTTTTAAATCGCTGGCAAGTGTGACATGTCTTTACGAAGGTTTCTATGTCGGCCTTCATGTTTACCCAATAATACTTGTCCCGGATTCTAAGGTATGTTTTATGCGTACCCAAATGTGCCCCTGCCAGTGGGCTATTGTGGTGTCCGATCATGATATCCTCTTTCAATGACTCCGGAACCGCTATAGGTGCATTATCGTGCATGGCTGTGGGCTTAAATTTCAGTACCCCGTCTTTGTCTAGGAAAAATCGCCTAGACAGCCGTGCCGTCTTGGAATCCACCTTGTCCAAGTTTTTTAGTGCCAATAGAATCTGTTTCAAGTATGGATCACTTTCTTGCTCCTGTTTGATGTTAACCACCGTCAGGGCAAAAGTGGGCATGTCGTCCCATTCGTGGTCCTTGCTGTCATCTGGGGGGTCGGCTACTGGCAGCCTAGACAACCCATCTGCGTCTAGGTGTGTAGCGCCTTTCTTGTGCTTGACCACGAAGTTATATTCATACAGGCGGAATATAAACCTATTTAGCCGCGAATTTAGGTTTTTGAATGTATCCGAAAAAAAAGCAGGCTCGCGTGGTCAGTCACTACCGTGAACTGGATACCATAGAGGTATACCCGAAAATAGTTCACTCCCCATGAAAATGCCAGCACTTCCCGCTCTGTGGCAGAGTATCTAGTCTCAACGGCCGTTAGTTTCCTGCTAGCATAAGCTACGGGCCGTATGCGCCCTTCTGCATCTTCCTGCAATAGGGCCGCCCCCAGCCCGTACTGGCTGGCATCCACGTGTAAAAAGGTGGGCCTATCACTATGGAAGTGTTGCAGTAATGGTGGTGAGGTCAATAGTTGCTTCAGTGTGATGAAGGCATCTATGTGTTCCTGTTTAATGCTGAAGGGCGTTTTTTCACGTGTGAGTTCGGTTAGGGGGTGGGCGATGTGCGCAAATCTGTGGATATATTTCCTGTAATACGAGGCCAGTCCAATAAAACTGCGCAATTGTTTCAAATTTGTGGGCATTGGGATGCCCATTATTGCGTCAGTCTTCGCTGGGTCGGGAATAATGCCCTCTCTGTTTACAATATGGCCCAATATGTTAATCTGCTGTCTGGCAAATTGACATTTCGCAGGTTTAAGCCTTAATTTGGCCTCTCTGATCCTTGCGAAAGCCTCCTCCAAATGTACGATATGCTCGTCAAAGGTGTTGGAGAAGACCGTTATGTCGTCCACGTAAACTAATACGGAACGCCATTTTAGACCTGAAAACGTTTTATCCACTAGCTTTTGGAAGGTCTGGCTGGCGTTACGGAGGCCCATTGGTAACCTTGTGTAGGTATATAGACCGTTCTCTGTAACGAACGCCAGCTTGTGCCTATCCGGTTCATAGACGGGGATTGAATAGAATCCACTATAAAAATCCATCGAACTGAACCAGCTAGCCCCGCCAAGGGCATCCAAATAGGTGTCTGCCCTTGGTAGTGGATAACTGTCATTTTCGACTAACTTATTGAGCCTACGGTAGTCAGTACAGAACCTGTGGGATCCGTCCCGTTTTTTTGGTCAGCAAGACCGGGGTGCTGTAGTTCGAAATTACGGGGACAATGACCCCTGCCTCGAGCATCTCTGTTATCTGAGTGTCGATGGCGTGTCTCTCCTTCTGGCTCACCCTGAAGGCAGGTTGGTGTACTGGCCGGTCACTGGTGAGTGTGACATGGTGTTCGATAAGGTCTGTCACTGCGAGATCCTTAATCGAATGGGCAAAGATATCCCTGTTGGCCTCCAGGAGCTCCGTGAGCCTTTTATTTTGCTCCGGTGTCAGGTCCTGTCTGTGGGTCTGCTTGGCCGCCTTATCTGTGTGTGTGTCTGTGTGTTGGCTGATAGTGTGCAGTGTAGAGGCCTGGTGCTCGTGAATTTCTCGCCCCGCTCGAATCCCATCTGTGTTCCTGGTGTATATCATGGGATGTGTTGTGAGCCTCTGGTCATGCTTCAAAAGCATCTTACCGCTAGCAAAATTGATGCTAGCCTCATACTTAGCGAGGAAATCCATGCCAATTATGGCTGACGCAGAAAGATGTTCCATAACGAACATGGGGTGTGTTGTGGCAAAATGGTCTAGCCTGAGATGTATGTTTGCCACCCCCGCGTTTTCTAGCGTCTGAGCATTGGCCGCTATCAGCCGGATGTCACCCGTGACACCGTGTATTTGCCATTCGGTAACGTGTTTTCTATTTACACAACTTACCGCTGCCCCAGTGTCAATTAGGGCCTGCACCCTGTGGCCAATTATGGTAGCGTGTATCGTGAGTGCCGATACCTGGAATCCATTGCCCTGCAAAGATGTGTTGTGTAAGGTGTATGTTGTTGTTGTTGCTACTGGCGTAACATCTGTGCTGGGAAGGCATGGAGCTGGCCGCTTATCGTACCTGGCACGCTTGGCCTCTCGGCTTACTTCCTGTCCCGAGTACTTTGGCTCGGTCAGCAAAGTGCGTTCACTGAGTACATTGCCAGCTCTCTTAACCTCCCGCGCTGTGAAAATTGAAGTCTTCTGGCGAACGTTTAATGTATTGACCGTTCCCAGCTTTTGTATAGATGTGCTGTTGTTTTCTTCCTCGTAGGAAGGTGTGTCTGCAAATGTGACTCTACGTTTGCATTTGTTACCCCGTTTTTTGTTCCAGGTGGTCGCGAGTTCGACTCCTGTTGCTGGCTTCCCAATGCCAAGTGAGCTCGCGTCCTGCGCCTGTGTGGGGTCAGTTCCCGCCCTGTGTTGTGGTGTAAGGGGTATGGTTTTCTGTTTGGAGGGTGTGGGTTTGCTCTCAGTCTGTTCGCGCGTGATTGTGTGGGGCGTATAGTGTCCCGCCCTAGGGTTCCCTGTAAACAGTATGTGTAGGTCCCTGTCAAATCCCGCAGTTGTAAATAGTGGTGGCGAGTGCACATCAGTGTATACATGAATGTTTACTTTAAGCACCTTGCCGAGAGCGGTCACCTCTACGGCGCTGGCATAGGTGCCGTCCCTACCCATGTGTTTTTTGTAGTCCGCCCCGGTCTGGAATGGGTTTTCCCGCTCGTCCGATACAAAATCTCGGTACTCTTTCCAGTTGGCCAGGACATGTTGGACCGTCTTCTGTATGTAGTCCTCATGATAATCCTCGGTGTTCCGAACTAGGAAGCTCATGGCCCTAAACAGACAGTTGCCGTCTCCTTGTACGGGGTGTGTCTGGAAACGGCCCGGGGGCGGATCGTCAGCCTTGGCTTTAGCTGGCTGCTTTTTCCCCTTACTCTTACGAGTTTGTTTGGGGGAAGGGCCTCTCTGGTGTTGTGTTGGGGGAGGAACCTCAGCCGCTTTAACAGCTGGCCGAACCTCCCCGTCTAAGCGTTTTTTTGAAACGTGGGTGTTCGTCTCCCTGTACTGTATGTGCGCCCCCCCCCCCCCTCGGGGTAGCTGCGCCAACTCCCCGCTTGCGGTGTGTAGCTAGGTGTGGGAAGTATTGCCCCCCTATCTGCCCGGCGGGGTGCCTCATCCCTAAACTCCCTCGGGTGTTCGTCAGGGAGGGGGTAGTGTTCCGGGCCCTTTGGGTATGTATTTGTATTGTCCCGTCCTTTTGTGGTTTTTCTTGTCTGTCGGTTATTGCCCGGTGGTCCGTTTTCCTGTCTCCGCCAGGGTGGGGTGTATGTTTGCTGCTGCGGGGGCGGGTTTTCCCGGCGATTCCCCTTTTCCCTGTACTGGGAAGGTGCATACCCCTGTCTGGTCGGGGGTGGGTTTCCTCGACGGTCCCCATTTCCCCTATACTGTGGGGGTGCATAGCTTTGCCTGCGTGGGGGCGGGTTCTCCCGATACTCCCAATTTCCCCTATATTGCGGGGCTGCATAGCCTTGCCTGCTTGGGGGCGAGTTTTCCAGATACTCCCTATCTGCCCTGTATTGCGGGGCGGCATAGCCCTGTCTGCTTGGTGGCGGGCTGCTTCGCCGGGGAATGGTGTGCTCGTACTCTTCAGGGTAGTACTCCTGTGTGTACGGGGATGGTGGTCGCCGTGAGGGGTGTGTCGGCTCTGTGTCCGCGTATGATACCGGTGAGTACCGTGGAGGGTAGTGTGGCCTGTCCTGTGTGTGTGGTGTTGTTGGCCGCTGTGGAGGGTGGTAATTTTCCTCCCTCCCGTAGTGTCTCCTCTCTGTGTACCCCCTGTCCCTCTCAGGATAATAGTGCTCTTTCGTGACTGTGTTTTCATCCCTTAGCGGTCTCCCGCCTGCTTGGATGGCAGCTATTGTTAATTTTTCCATCCAGTCCACTAATTCATCCATCTTTCGACTAGTGTCGTCCTTTTGTGGATGAAAGTGCTGATTCACGGCTTTCTCCGTAGCTTTTTCCGTGATCTTTTTCCCTGCCTCTATTGTCTTTATGTTATTCAGCATGTGTTGGACCGTGGGGTTGTTCATAATGCACAACTTGTCCACGATGGATGGTCTGAGGCCCTGCATTAACAGCTTAACTTTCTGTTTGTTCGTCATAGCTGCGTTATATTTATCGCACATTAACAACTTTGCGTTGACGTACGACTGGGCGCTTTCTTTAGGCCCCTGTGACCTCTGTCTGATTTGGTCATACAGGTCCTCATCATCTGGTATGAGCTGGAATTCACTCTTCAACAATATAGTGATTTCCTCCCATGTGGCATTTTCTAGGTTGTCCTCATGAAGCTCATACCATGTCATGGCCGCCTTTGTGAGGTATGCAGGGAGGAGCCGTTTTCTGACTTCATTGCTCCAGCCATTGATCCGAGCCGTTCTATTGAAGGCCTTGAGGTATTCCTCGGGATCCTGGCCTTCCCCCGTGAACTTTGTGGGGTGGATCATGGGGTATTCTGTGTGTCCGTTTATCTCGTGTTCAGCTGTCTCTCGTTGGCTGTGTAGTGATTGTGATCTGTCTATGCTGTTCGCACCGCTATCGTGTGCCGAGGTGTTTGTGTTATTCAGGGGGGTATTAGCCTCGCTCCCCGTGTACGACACGTGTGTTACGTTACCAGGTGGCTCGTCACCTGATATATCGGTACTGATTGATGGTGTGTTGTCGTACTGTGTGGATTTGACTACGTCTACAGTCCTGTCTAAATCCTGTTTCACCGTTTCCAGAATAGTGTGTATGTCTAGGACTGCCTCTGTCGTGTGATCGTCTGCTTTAACAGTGTCTGTATCTAGTAACTGTGTGATGCGCTCGAGCAGATTATCAGTTTTCTGCTCTGTGATTTGTAGTTGCTGCAACAATAGGGGGTGGAGTGTTGGCAGGCAATCTACTTCACTAGCGCTGGATATTGGTGACTCTTGTCTGTGTTCGCTGGCCTGGGCTCGTGTAAAATGTGTGACTTGTGCTGCCGCTGCAGGGTGTTGAGCGCGGATCTCGGATGCCTTGAATTCGAGTTCACTAAGAAGTTGTACTGCAGTCTGGTCAGTTATAAAGTCACTGTTCTTAATTTTTAACTTCGGCAGGAGTGGAGTTGTACTAGCCGACAAATGGTGCGCAAAGTCTCTTAGTGTGGTTCTAAATGTGGTCATTTAATTTCCACTGATTTTGCACTATGGGCAGGGTGGGGGTGGGTGTAATAATACAAACTCCCGTGTAATAAAGAAAAATTGTGGGACGTAGTGTAGGAGAAAAAAAAATAGTCTCGCTTGGCTGCGTGCGGTAGGGGTCGTTTCTGCCACGAGGGCTCGTTGCATGAGTCCTACCCTTATTGTGCGTGGCAGCAGCGCCTCCACCAATATGTTTTAGATCCCTTAGTTGGGGGGGGGGGTAGTTAGGGCTAAAACACTTATGTTATTGTACTAATTTGGAAGGTGGTTTCTTGGAGAGGGTAGCTTCCCGTAGCTGGGTGAGCTTACCAGTGTAGTGTGTTGTGTGTTTGGATGCTAGGGGGTGCTCCTATAAAGACGTAAGTATTTGTTAGGGGATGGTCCTCTGGCTGCAGGCTGCTGTGCTGGTCTGCCGGCTGGACGGAGTGAGTGATATAACAGACGTGCTTATGTCAGTGGCTCGCTGCTATGCAGTCGAGTCGCCTGCGGGAAGCACAATGAAGCATGAGCAAGCAATTACTGGCTACAATGGTCACGGCCAATCGTGACGAGAGTCAGGAAGGGTATGAGGATGTAAAGAGGCGTGTAATTATCTAGACAAGTGTAATTTACGGACCATGTGTTTATTGGTCAGTGAGTGTGAAATTGTAAGTCCCTTTTAGGGGAATGTAAGTACTGATACAAGTTAAGTGTACATGATTGTAGATGGGTGTTTACAAAGTAAAGGATATCTGAACACTTGCTGAGTCTCACCTGATGATGGTAGCTGGAGCAGGGCCTTCGGCGACACACACTGTATGACAGATAATGCTCCAAAAAGGCCTCCCTTCTTATAGTTCTTGCCGTTGCTTAGTCAGCATTCCATTGACGTAGCTGCCCCAGTTAGTTGTAGTGTTAATGTTTATGAATGTGTTGCAAGTGGTTGGCTAACCTCCCGAGCTGGGTGGTCGCCTCTTGCCGTGTAAAGGTGATGTTCTGGTCTTATGATGTTGCCAGTTGGAGTGGTTTTATTAGAAGATGGGGGGTGGCTCTCAGGGGATACAGCCCCCCGGGCCTGTACAATATTCCCAAAATTTCATGTTTCCAACTTTAATAGTTTTCGCTGGGCGTGATGAGTGAGTGAGTCAGACAGGACATTTTCTTTCAATTATTTTTACCACAATTTCACCCCTCCCCATGGGCCCCTTAAATTGGATTGATGATAAAACGCTTGAACACCTATTAACTTATTTTTAAGCTGTATTTTTCTCCTGAGTTTGAAGAGTGAGTGAGTTAGTCAGTTAGGACATTTTCACTCCTTTCTTCCCCCAGAATTTCACCTCATCCCATGGGCCCCTTAAATTAATTTATGAAAAAACGGTCGAACACCGATTTACTTACTTTTTAGCTGATTTTTTCCCGCTGAGTTTTAAATTTCTCGCCTATGTCGTTTAATAGATAGGCCAACACGCTCCGTTAGGAATCCTTCAACCCCCACTTTTATCTCCTTTCACCTCATAATAATACACCACATCGAAAAACCCTTAGACACATGTCTGCTTATTTTTAATGATTAGTTTATATGCCGAGTTTCACATCCAAAAATGAAATTACTCGTGAGATATTGTTATTCAATGAAATGCAGGTATAACCCCCTTAAGACCCCTTTAGAAACTGAATATCCAAAAATCCTCCCTTAGTGTACGGTTTTGACATACAACGAACATATCCCCAAAATGCCATGTTTCCAACTTCAATGTTTTTGGCTGGGCGATGATGAGTGAGTGAATGAGTATGGACATTTTCTTTCATTTTTCTTCTTCAGAATTTCACCCCTCCCGATGAACCCCTTCAATTTGATCGATCAAAAAAACCTGTCGAACAGCTATTTACTTTCTTTAAGGCATTTTTCCCCCTGAGTTTGATGAGTGAGTCAGTCAGTCAATCAGTTAGGACATTTTCTTTCCTATTTCCCCCAAGAATTTCATCCCTCCCCATGGGCCCCTTAAATTGGATCTATGAAGAAACGGTCAAACACATATTTACTTCTTTTTTATGTTGATTTTTTTTCGCTGAGTTTCAAACTTCTCGTCTATGTCGTTTAAGAGATACACGCTCCGTTAGGAATCTTTCAATCCCCACTCTTCACCCATTTCACCTCATAACATACACCACATCGAAAAACCCTCAGACCAGTGTCTTCTTATCTTTAATGATGAGTTTATATGCCGAGTATCACATCCCCCAATTAAACCAATCGGGAGATATTGCTATTCAATGAAATTCAGGTCTACCCCCTTAACACCCCTTTAGAACCTGAATATGCAAAAATCCTCTCTTACTGGGCATTTGCGTCCCTTGAGGAAGCTGCATACCAAATGTCATTCCAATCCGTTCGCTGGTTTCTGAGATTTCGCGATGAATGAATGAGTGAGTGGTATTTGACAAATATATAGTAGAAGATGGTGTCAAGTCTTTGTTATGCTAAACTCGGTTGACAGTGCTGTGTGAGTAGTTGAGTAACTAACGGGATTTCAAGTAAAGATCCTCATTTTCTGTACCGGTAGGGCAGAGCGCAAATGGCATCCAGTCGGCCGTGTCTCGACTTGAGCTATGTTGCCATGGAAACTTTCTGCCTTGCCATTCCTTCATGAGTATATTTTATGATTTGATTAGCCTGTGCTTGAGTGCAAGTGGGCCGAAATCAGAAGAACGAGAAAGACTATCGAAAATGCATGTAGCCAGCGGTTCCTTCTGGGTCCTAAACTATGTGTATGCAAAATTTGGTTGAGATTGGTGGAACGGTGTAGATTTGTATACGGAACAGATCCACATACATACATACATACAGACAGACTTTCACTTTTATATATAAGATATTTTGCTCATTAGGCTGAACATGTACTAGCAGCAATATTGTAAGTCAAGGTGATTAGTGAAAGTGACAAATACCTCCCTAGTTTAGGAATCAGACTTACGACTCTCTTAAATTAGAATTACGGCTGTCTGTCTCTGGACACAGATATCGATGAGACTTGCTTCAGATCCCTTGAGGGCGTTATATGTCACAGCTCTCCCGACAGTTCGCACTCAGTGAGTAAGAGGAGCAATTTATATTCCCACTGCGTTCGACGAGTAGATCTAGAGGCAGTGTCACGATCCTATTCACAGTAAAAAGGTGGATGCAATTTAACTTTCAGTGACTTAGATTTATCTGTGGTGATGACATTAAGCCTATGTTACTTTAACACTCTAAATATCTTGTTTTCGGTGTGATTTCTGATTCAGCCAAACCGGTCGAGGATTTCTAAAGGTTGTTGATGATGATGATAATTGTTGTTTTAAGGAGCCTAACATCTAGGTTAACGGCCCCTAATGGTTTGGGTGATCGTGAAGATGATAATGAAAAGTAAACTATAAGTAAAATTAACTACTAATTTATATATACTAGAAGAAGAAATGGAAAACGAAAGGAGAAGAAGGCAAATAAAGGACAGGAGGAAAAGAAATGACCTCAACCTCGAAGAATGCGGATTGAGGGACTTCGAAGGAAGGAGAGCCATGAAAGGCATATAGGAAAGTGAAAGAGGAGAGGGTCCGCCCCAGAGGTTTTGGAAAAAAGGGAGAAAACCGGACCCAGCTCAGGAATCCCTCGGGGTCGCCAACACCCGAATCCACCAGCCGTGAGTCCCTGAGGGTGTAGCGATATCCAGGGTGCACCAGAATTGATGGGGCTACATACACCCTGCCTCCTTGAGAGCCTTCAGCAGAAGGCAGGAGATAACATGAAAAGTAAAAGAAGGCTGACCCCTCACAGAAGGAGGGTATCAGAAAAGATGAGACAAGGGCCAATTAAGGCGGGAAAGGAAGAGACTCCCTAGGCCTCGGATACCCAATACCATCGGGGTTGGAAGAGAACAAGAGTTGACCAAGTGAGGTAGACAGGAAAAAAGATGGAGAGGATCCCGGCACAAGTAAGTGGAAGCAATGCCGGACTCAGCTGGTCGCCAAACCACGTCCGACTAGATGTGAGCCCCTGGGGTGTCTAAAGGTTGTACACAGACTCGTGAGAACAATAAGAAAACCCCGGAATTGAATCACTCCTCATACACTCTTGTAGCCGATTTTCATGTTTCCTCATCGTTAATGAGTAAATCTTAAAAGCGTTATAATCCTTCAGTATGCCTTCCTTCGGAGGGGAACTAAAGCCAGCGGGCCATTATCATAGATTTATGACATGTAAAAATCCTACCTCTGCAATTGGTGGTGTGTAGCAAAATTTGTAGGTTATATTTGGCTGGTTAGAAACGCTCTATCAAGTTCCAACGTTCGCCACTAGGTGTTAGTGACAGTAGCATCTGGTAGCCGAAGTTGGAACTACTTGAAATTGAAATTGTTGGGAGCCTTCGGGCGTTCAATTAAAATACCCTGCTATGGCCATTGGCTGCAATTGAAACATTATTACTAATGAGTGAACGTCACGGAGTCTGGCATGGAACTTTCAAAAAAAAAAAAAGACATTACAAATTTGTGAATTTCTATTCAAGGTGAAAATATTGTTGTTAATTCTGTTGTTCTTGTTAGTTCGTTTAGCCCCGTGTACTTGGGTGAGTTTGGATTATTGTTTGATAACGTGTGTTATTGTGATGGCTGTATTAGTGTCTGTATTTGTAGTTCAGGTTAGGATTGTGAAGGAAGAAGCCGTGGCCTTCAGTTAGGAACCATCCCGGCATTCGCCTGGGGTGGAAATGAGAAACCACGGAAAACCACTTCCCGGATAGCTGGGGTGGGAATGGAACCCACCTCTTCTCAGTTTTGTCTCACATGGCTGAGTGGACTCCGTTCCAGCCCTCAAACCAGAATTAAACTCCTTGGAAGAGCCGTAAATCGAACCAGGACCTCCGGGATGACAACCAAGAACGCCAGGCGTTACAACACGAGGTGGACTGTTGTAAATTCATTTAGGGGCTTGGAACATCTTGAGTATCAGTCCCGTGTACTTGGGAATGAGCTTATTTATTATTTATCGTATGGCTTTTAGTGCCGGGAGTGTCCGAGGACATGTTCGGCTCGCCAGAGGCTGTAGCTGCTTCCAGCGGACACCCTAAAGGGCGAGCTACAAGTTCCGTTCAATTTCAAGTAGTTCCAACTTTCGCCACCAGATATCAATGATACCTAGTGGTGAACGTTGGAACTTTGATAGAGCGTTCTGACGAAATCTAACCTAACAAATTTTGCTTTACACAAGTTTAGTCTGTGAAAGGAACTTTAACATGCCATAAATCTATGACATGGGACCGCCGGCTTTACTTCCCCTCCGAAGGAAGGCATACTGAAGGATTTTTAACGCTCTTAAAAAATCCGACGACTTCGGCCGGGTTTGAACCCGCTATCTTGGGCATAGCAGTTCAGCATGCTACCGACTACGCCACCGAAGCCGCTGGGAACGAGCTGAACTTGAGTAATAACCTGAATTTTTGTGATGACTGTAGTAGTGTATGTTCTGTATCAGGGACAGGGATCACGAAGGTGCACCGGGACTTCTTGTAGTAAGGTAATAATACGGAATTTGCCTGGAGGAAGTGTGGAGAACCACGGGGATAAACCACAGTGGCGAAAGCCGCTGTCAGTGACGGTATTCAAATCCACGATATCCGGACTAGCTGCAGCTGCCCTGGTGGACGATTTAACGAGTATTGCTACGCCAGAGGGCAAGATGAAAATGGTCTGGGGGTCTTTCCTAGTCCTATTTGATGGAATTGTCTGAATGACTTCAACATTATTCCAATGAAGCAAGACGACAAATACAGTACCTATTCCAACCTTTGCACCACTCCAGAAAGAACCTTTATTCATCTCACTTCACGCCCTGTTGACCATCTCAAGATATTTTAAAGAAACTTTTAGACTAGTTTATTGGAATATACAAATACAAGCTATTTAGATATATTATGCCTTTTCCGCAAAATTATTTTTATTAACATCAAAACAAAGCCCACTTTTCTTACAGATCTGTTTTAACTGTATTTATAAAATGTTTCATAGAGACACAAAGTAGATTATTATTAACAAAGCATTGCTCGTAATCACATTAGATTATTTTCTCTTTAACAACATCGCTGGAGAAGGTAAAAATATGGTCGAAACTGGTACATTACATTAATTTATTATTAAAAACTAAAAAGAACTTCAAAACTACAAAGCGCATACAAAATTACTTGGTACAGATACAATAAAGGAAAAACATCAACAAAGACGAAATTAAGACCTTTTAACACAGTAGTTAAAACATGAGAAACTATTATAATTGGTGGCAAATCTCGAATAAAAATGATCGAATAACATGAAAGAAAAATCCTCAGGAAAATATTAGGACCAAAATGTGAAAATGGAAATTGGATGAAAAAGAAATCATATGAAATGTATCAAGTTACAGAAGAAATCATAATTACCATCTGTAAACTGTGGTTACAGTATTACGGACACCTACAGTATATATAATGGATAATAACTGGCTCACAAATAAAATTTTCAACCAAGCCTTATCAATGAAAGATCAAAAACAATTGGTGAAGAGAAATCAGTGAAGACATAAATAAAATTGGCTGTCATGACAGAACAAAATTCAGAACTTTAATTCACAAACACAAATTTTCTGAAAAACCCACGCAACAAAATAAAGCATGGACAGAACAGCGTAAAGGGATCACAGCGAGAGGATGAAGAGATATTGGGAAGAAGAAAAGGTGCTAAAAAGTTCAAACGCGCTCCGTAGTTGGGCACAACGAATAAAAGAATATATAGCCTAATTATCGACTAAGGTGTAATACGTTTATTAAATTTCAGTTGGTATTCATTTACAGTGGATCAAACGTCAATAAGGAAAATCAATACAGTAGATATGATTTAGATCATATCACTATGAATCTTAAAATGTTAATAAATTTAACTTATTTTAATATGGAATCCATTTCTTTGACAGTTAAAATTCAGGAATAGTATAATCTGCGCCGACATTTCTGGTAGTTGGTATTATTTCTTCATTTGTAAATCTACAGACCTTCGTTCTAGATTGCTATTTCTGCTCTTTTGCCGAATAATGTAATGCCTACATATCATCAGTGCCTGCTGACTTATTTCATAAGCTTCTAAATGTGTTACTCGACGTAGTTATGAATATTCTGTCAGTCCTGAATAATAATGCTACGCAAAGTACAGGCTCTTTATCAGCTTAGCAGAATGTCATACAAGCTGTAGTTTAATTCCTTAACTTCGCACAAGTTTCAATTTTGACGTGGCAACGTCTCCCTCAACAGACCTGCATCCATAGAAAGTTAGAGTGACAAAAATCAGCTTGTTCATTATTATTATTGTGCGGATGGACCCAGTACTTTTATGATTCGCCTTTCAGATTGTCCATATAGCTCTCATTATCTCTCCGTGGGCCATCTTCCTTTCCTCAGTCCACTTGGTTCCTGGTCTCTTTGGAGCATCATTCTCTGGTGTTGCTATCAATCCATTTACCCTACATTGGAATAGGTTCCTATCAAAGAAGATTGGTGCAGCAGAAAAGAGAAGAATTGAAGCATTTGAAATTTGGTGTTACAGGAGAATGATGAAGATCAGATGGGTAGATAGGGTTACAAACGAAGAGGTATTAAGACGAGTGGGAGAGGAGAGATGTTTCTGGCGACTGCTAATGAAGAGAAGAGATAGGTTAGTAGGACACATAGTAAGACACCCAGGAATAGCAAGCTTAGTTATGGAAGGAAGGGTCGAGGACAAGAACTGTAGGGGTAGACCAAGGTTAGAATATGTTAAACAGATTGCCTCGGATGTAGGGTGTGGTAGCTATGTAGAGATGAAACGATTAGCTCAGGACAGGGAGGTATGGAGAGCTGCATCAAACCAGTCAAAAGACTGAAGACTCAAACACACACACACAAAGACTTCCCCTGTTCTTACTTGGGCCTTCTCCAAATCCTGTTTGACCTGCTGAATCAACGGTTATTCTTCAGTTTTCTGTGTAAGCCTTGTCGGTGGAAGGCTTTAAACATGCCCATAAAACTTCAATCTTCATCTTCTGATGTCCACCGCAAGATTAGATAATTTATCAGTTGCTTTACGAGATTTCAAACTGTATCCCTCTCCTGTCCTTTCTGGGCCAAGAATTCTCCTCAATATTATTATTATTACAATATTATTATTAATATATCATTGCATTATACACTGTTTACAAATATTCGATAGAATGTAAACAGTTTATGAATTTCCTTTCAATTCCTACTCATTTGTTTTACCTGTAAATTTACAATATTATTGAATTATATTATTACAATATGATAAGACGTGAGGAAATAGGATATTAAATTCATACAGAGTAAGAAGAGCTATCACATATGCCAATTAAAGTGCAACTTTGTGAGTGGCATGCATATCAGTGATTATAAATAATAATAATAATAATGAATGCAGCCTTTTAATCACCCCAAGGGCAATGGCCTCCTATCTAGGCAGGGATTTTCTCCATTACACTCATTAGGTGAGCAGTCCTACAGAGTAGTGAGGCACCTAGTAGTCCACTTTTATTGCCATGTGAGTAGTTAGCCCGGTCAAGTTAGCCCAAAAATAGGGGTAATAATAATAATAATAATAATAATAATAATAATAATAATAATAAATAGCCTTAGACTAATTCCAAGAAATAACAAGAAGATTACTGATAAGTTTGACAGAGACAAGCTAAGGAGCAACCAAGAATTCACCCACAAGTTGGAAACTTTAAATCCAGAGAATTGGGAACAATTACAATTACAAGAGGCTATAGTCAGAACTGCAAAGGAGACTGTCCCACTCACAAAATCAAGAAAGCATCCTTGGTGGGATCATGAATGTGATACAGCAGTTCAGCTAAGACAGGTTGCGTGGCAGAAATGTAATTGCCACAAAAATGAAGAGAATAGGGTCAACTTCCTAAACGCGAGAAAACCTGCATCAAAAACCATCCGTGGCGTGAAACGTACGTATAATAGGGATCAGTTGGTACAGATGGAGTAAGACTTCCAGAAAAATAACTTCTATAAAACCTTCAAGCACAGTCTGAACAAATACAACCCCCCAAGTCTACAGTGTAAAGATTCCAACGGGAAATTGGCTCACAATGATAAAGATAATTGTCAGATTCTAGCAAGTTATTTTGATAACCTCCTCAACTGTGAGGCTCCAGTGACCCCTTTCGTTTATGAAATAAATCCAAACATCCACCCCGATTCGTCCCCACCTACAAAGGCTGAAATCACGAAGATAATCCAAGAGCTGAAGGACAACAAGGCACCGGGTGAAGATTTGATAATTGCTGAACTGTGGAAACATGCAGGGGATAAGGCAATCGACAAGCTTGTTGCAATTATTCAAGAGATCTGGGAGAGCGAAAAACTCCCAAGTGGATGGACCTCTGCCGTAATTCATCCACTACATAAGAAAGGGGAGAAAATCGATGTGAACAATTACCATGGCATCTCTCTTCTGTCAATAACTTACAAGATCCTCTCAAAAGCTCTACAGAATAGGGCGGAACAACAAATCGATCCACAACTGGGGGAATACCAAGGGGGTTTCAGAAAGGGACGGTCATGTGCTGAGCAGATTATGAATCTGAAGTCCATCCTTTCATATCTGAAACTCAGGAACAGGGAATTCGTGGTGACCTTTGTTGATTTTAGAAAAGCGTACGACTCAATTGATCGAACCACCCTATTGCAAATCCTTGAAGAGTTTGGCTTAGATAACAAAACACAATCAATTATCCATCAAACCCTGACCAACACCACCTCCAATGTGAAGTTCAGAGCAGAGTTGTCCGATGCCTTTGAAATCAGGACAGGAGTGAGGCAAGGAGACGGACTCTCACCTCTACTCTTCAACTGTGTTTTAGAAAAGGTCATCCGAGAATGGCGGAAGGAAATGAAAAATTCAAGGGTAGAAAATGGGGTAAGGCTAGGGTACAAGTATATGAATCTTACAATCGATTGTCTAGCCTTTGCAGATGATCTAGTGATCTTTTCAGATTCCATTGATACGGCAGAAGAACAACTTAACCAACTGAAAAATCAAGCACTGAAGGCTGGGCTTCAAATCACCTTTGAGAAGACACAATTCATGACAAACATAAAATCAGCGTCCAGGGAACTGGAGGTCGGACTAGGAAAAGTTCAGAAGGCAGAAAAGTTTAAATACCTCGGTGAATGGATAGAGCCTAACCTATCAGAGAAAGAAGCCTTCGTGTCACGCATTAATAAAATGGAAATGGCATACAACCTGACTAAGGACATCTACAATAAGAGATCGATATCCTTAAACGCCAAAATTAGACATTACTGCACTGCTATTCGACCAGAGGCTCTGTATGCGGCAGAGACTCTAACAATGAACAAGAAAGGTCTAATGGAAAAACTCGAGTTGAAAGAAAGGAAGATTTTGAGGAAAATCCTGGGTCCTATCAAAGAAAACAGCGAGTACAGAAGGCGTCACAACCACGAATTATACAAGCACGTGGAGAAGATCAGTGACACGATTCGAAAAAGAAGGATTGCCTTTTATAGCCAAGTAACACGAATGAGCCCAGGCAGGATATCAAAACGGATATTGACGTACTTTCAGGATAAGAAAACCAAAGGGGCATGGTTCACGGAAGTTGAGAAAGATCTACGTGAAATGGAAATTTCCCCTAACGATATCCAGGAGCGTGTTCCACTTCAGGAAAAACTACGTACGCACAAAGGTTTCCAGGAAAAGCCGAAGCTGAAGACAGGGAAGGTGTGGTCCCAAGAGAGAAAAGAACAACACCGGAGACGAATGCGGGAACACTGGGCGGTAGTTAAAGCTCGGAAGAAGAGACAGTTGAACTGACGTGGTCCCTAGTTGGCCGAATCGAAGAAAGAAGAAGAAGAATAAATAGCCTTACAAATCCCACAAGGGCCATGTCCTCCTGCAATTTGCAGGGAATTGCTCAGTTTTAACTCATCAGGTGAGCAAGTCCTGAGGAGCACACAAATTCGCATAGAGCTGGAAATTTGTACTAATGGTCTAATCACCATTATAAATGAAATGTGAAAAGTCCCCATCGAACCGACAACGGCAAAAAAAAATATTCAAGATCAAAGTTCGCAAATATGGCTTTTTTGCGTTTTTCAGCCGAATGGTAAGTTTTCTCATAAAAATAGATCGGATTATACTTGTAGATCATGCAATTATCTATACTAATTGTCCCAACACTTTTTCTCCTAAGAGTCACCGTTTTTGAGATATAACGATTCAAAAAGTTGAAAAAGTTGTATTCTTCATACTGTAATATGCACACGTTTCCACGCCACATGTGAGGTAGTGTACTTGGCGTTCTTTTTAACGTGGTTTCCCCGGTAGGCCTATTCCACTATCTATTGTGATCCTATTTAATTCAATAATATTTAATGATATATTATTTCAGCAGTATAGATCCCTCCTCCGGCGCTTACAAGAGGCCGATCGTGACAAATGAGCATTATAATGAAAGAGAATAGACATTAGCAGTGACGAATTACACTCTAATTTCATAAATATCTATACTTACTTTAAAAAGTGACTTTCAAAAAAATGTACGAAGTGTGCTATTTGCAAATACTGTTGCTGTAGGAAAATACGATCCATAAATTGCTATCCACTTCACATTTTAACCTCTGTGACGCCTGTTTCATTATTTTATTAACATCTGAGGTCCTTCATTTATCATTTTAGAAACCGTAAATCAAAGAAATGAATACTCAAATCGTATATTTCATAAATATCGAATAACTGGTGAGTGTTATGATGATCCAATTTTCAGTGAGTGCCTTCCTAAGTTAGGGAACGTAGAACTTTGAATTCTGAAAAGAAATGTAAATACTGTTTTATGATCATTTGGTTGAAATAAAATCATAACAGCCTTTCTTCTTAATTCTTTGCAAAAAAGTTGGATCATTTTGCTCATTTGCATGTGCCAGTTGTCAAGGCCAGTCATGCTCCTTTGTTGATTTGCCATCAGAAGAGTGTCCATACGATATCAGTGAGGAGACATGTGATTCATCGCTGTGAGGACAATTTACCTGCACCCAGCGGGAAGGAGAAGAAGAAGAAGAAGAAGAATATTATAATAATAAGAAGAAGAAGAACAAGAACATGAGGAAGCAGAAATATTAGATGATTCCGAAAAATTTCCCCCATTTTTAGCCTACTTTCGAATTTTGCAAAAAAAAAAAATGAAAGTAGACTTATGAGATCAACACAGGGCGAAAAAAAAGTGTGTCTGTCTGTGTGTGTGTGTGAATGTGTGTGTGTGAGTCTGTGTGTGTGTGAGTGTGTGTCCTCTGAATGTCTGTCCCCCCCTATCAATTCGAACACGGTGAATGCGAATTGAACGAAATTTGGTACAAAGGTAGCACTAGCAAAGGACACCTCAGTGTCATGTTTTATATCGCCGCCATCTTGACGGAAACGTAATGGCGGCCACAGAAATGTTCAAAGCTTAAATCAAATTACGGCTAACCTAATCATCCGATCTCTACCAAATTTTGCAACAACATACCTTTATGGGGGGAGCATCCTTTGACCAAACTAATAGGTCATTACCCTAATAGTTTGTGGATGGCGCCCATCTTTGTGTGAAAATCGATTCCCCCTAGTAATTCGAACACGGTGAAATCGAAAGGAACGAAATTTCGTACAAAGGTAGCACTAGAAAAGGACACCACAGTGTCATGTTTTATATCGCCGCCATCTTGACGGATACGTAATGGCGGCCACACAAATGTTCAAAGCTTAAATCAAATTACGATTAACCTAATCATCCGATCTCTACCAAATTTTGCAACAACATACCTTTATGGAGGAAGCATCCATTGTCCAAATTAATAGGTCATTAGCCTAATAGTTTGCGGATGGCGGCCATCTTTGTGTCAACATCGATTCCCCCTATTAATTCAAACACGATGAAACCAAATGGAACGAAATTTGGTACAGAGGTAGCACTAGCAAAGGGCACCTCAGTGTCATGTTTTATATCGCCGCCATCTTGACGGAAACGGAATGACGGCGACCCAAATGTTAAAAGCTTAAATCAAATTACGACCATCCTAATGATTTGATCTCTACCAGATTTTGCAACAACATGCCTTTTTGTGGAAAGCATCTTATGACTGACTACAAGGTCATCAGCCCAATAGTTTGCAAATAGCAGCCATGTATGTGTGCAAATCCATTCCTCATATCAATTCAAACACGGTGAAACCGAATTGAATGAATTTTTTTACAGAGGTAGCACTAGCAAAGGGCACCTCATATTCATGTTTAATATCCCTATAGCACGTTGTACTTCAACAAGCTACTACAACCAACATTCAATTATACTCCTTGAAAAGGACAAAGAGTTATAACAATACCCATGCATTTAGGAGAAAGTAGGCTATATGTTCTTTACTGAACATCTTGTTTTAAATTCACACCGCTTTCATCATTTCCAATAGTACCATTTTTTATCATTAAATATTATTGAATTAAACAGGATCACAATAGATAATGGAATAGGCCTACCGGGGAAACCACGTTGTAAAAACACAGGTGGCGTGGAAAAATGTGCATATTATGAAGAATACAACTTTTTCAACCTTTTAAATCGTTATATCTCAAAAACGGTGACTCTTAGGAGAAAAAGTATTGTGACAATTTTATAGATAATGGCATGATCTACAATTTTAGTCTGATCTATCTTTATGACAAAATTTACCGTTTGTCTGAAAAACTCAAAAAACCCATATTTTCGAAATTTGACCTTGAATAAATTTTTTTGCCGTTGTCGGATCGACGGGGACTTTCCACATTTCATTTATAATGGTGTTTCGACCATTAATACAACATTTCAGCTCTATGCGAATGTTTGTAACCTTGCATGTCTAACTTGACCGGGCTAAGTCCCAGTTCTTGAATTGTTCTTATAGCTATTGATATATCTATTCCTAACCTAGTTACAGTATTATCTATGTTATGTATTCTTGTTTTGTATCTAATATTTGCAAAATTGTTAATTTTTCTAGCACATGTTCACTTTGTCCTCAATGCACCATCGCTTTTTGTATTTAAGGATTCACTAATGTTGCACTGAGTTGCTACTTTCTTATCCTCGCATATACTATGTTTTGAAAAGCAGCTTTTCTTGGGTCTTCCACTCTTGTCTGTCTCTTGCTCTTCTTGTCCATTGTGGTCCGGCCCATTTTTTGAATGTGTCAGCCCAGCGTGTTCTCTGTCTTCCTACGTTTCTCCTGCCAGTTCTTGGGTCCCACATCGTTAGTACGTGCGTCCTCCTCTTATGCTCCATCTTCGCTACGTGGCCTCCCCATTATCATTTTAGTCTGTCGCTGTGTTGATGGCGTCCCTAATACCGGTTCTTCTACGTATCTCCTCGTTCCTTATTCTGTCATTCAGTTTGATATTGAGGATTTTTCGTTCCATCCTTCGTTGTACTATCTGGAGCGATTTTCTTTGCTTCGAAGTTAGTGACCATGTTTGGCATCCATAAAGCATTACTGGGTTTACATATTTCTCTAGAAGTTGTGCCTTCATACATAGTTTCTGAGATTTATCTCCTAAAATGGATTTCAAGGACCAGGTTTTTTTTCATTTTGATTTCTTTCTCCGTATTGTTATGGAATGATATGTTTTGGCCTAGGTATGTGTAGTTTTGTACATACTCTAATGTTTCACCGTCAATGTGTACTGGTTTTTCTGTCGCATTTGTCATCACTTTCATTTTCCTCGGGTTCATGGTTAGTCCAGCTTCTTTCCTGACCTTGTTTAATTCTGTTTCTAAGTCTGATGCTGATTTTGCCATCAGTATAATGTCGTCTGCGAACCGTAGGTGTGTCGGGTTTAGTCCATCTATGTTGATGCCGTGTCTTGTTTTCCATTTCATTTTCCAAAATTGGTTTTCAAGCTGGCAAGTAAATTGCTTTGGTGAGAGGGAGTCTCCTTGATTACGATTCCTTTAAAATTGTATAATGGCTTAGTCGCATAACACGTTCTACTTGTAGTTTTTATGTACATAAAATAATGAATAAGATAGAAACATAAAATTTGAATGTGTATAAACTCGTAGGCTCAACTAACTATATTTTCAATTTTCATTTTGTTTTCCCTGGGGAAATATTTTATATGAATTAATCAGGTTTGTTTGATTTTCTTTAAATTCTTTTAATTTAATTTGGAGGATGTTATATAATTTTGGTGAGAGAAAGAGAAAGTTACATTTTGCTATACTTAACTTGATATCAAATAGAGTGATTGTCTATAAAACTTCTGGTTTCATGCCTGTGATTTACAACTTGTATTCTATTTTTATCTTTTAAGTAGTATTTATATACTTCAAAATTATACAATTGTTTAATGATGAAGGCCCATGCCTTGGCATACAGCCTCAAAGTCTTATATAGCCTAATCGCTAGTTGTTTCTGACAAGTAAAACATTCCATATACGAATATAATTTGTCAACTAAAGAACTCAGATAAATACCACAATTTGTAAATGTAACAGGAGGACGCATCATTTGTCCATAAAATATTCACACTTTAAGCGCTTGATGATGCGAGCACAGTTCGTACTGCAACAACTATAAAAATGTATGGTCTCGTCATTTTAGCTGATGAACGTACAGTTCGTGAATACGTGATTGTAATTTGCAACAAAATATTGTGTATGGTTGAAATAAATCAGAAACCCCTATTGACATCAAATTGGCAGGTGAAAAATTAAAGGTAGTGAGGGCACTTCTGCTACTTAGCAAGAAAATTACAAGTGATGGAGGAAGCAGAGGATATAAAATGCAGGTTGGCTCAGCTAAGGAAAGCATTTCTAAAGAGAAAGAAAACTGATAATATCCGATATAGATTTAAGTATTAGAAATACATTTTTGAAAGCCTTGTCTGGAGTGTGGCGCTCTATGGAAGTGAAACTTTGACTGTTGTAGCAGAAAAAGAAGAATAAAAGTATTTGAAATGTAGAATTTCAGGAGAATGATGAAGATCATAGAGTATCAAATGAAGAGGCATTAAGACGGGTGGGTGAGGTGATATGTTTCTGGCGATTGCTAATGAAGAGAAGAGATAGGTTGGTAAGACACATACGAAGACATCCAAGAATACCAACCATAGTTATGGTTGGAGCCCTGCGCGGATAAACAAAACATCCTCCGCATCCGCCCCACATCCGCACGACTGTTATCCGGATCAGCACGTTTGTTATCCGGATCAGCACGTTTGTTATCTGGATCCGGTGACATTACAATAATATTTTTAGCCTTCTTTTCTCATTTTGCAAAAAGGAGGAAAAAGTAGACTCATGAGATCGATCCGTGAAAATGTGTGTCTGTCTGTATGTCCTTCTGTCTGTCGGTCTGTGCGTGTCCCCCTTGTCAACTCCTAAATGGCTGCAGCTATCGAACCAAATTTTGTATGAATAAATATCTATACCTGAGTACTTCAAGTCCATATTTGATAATGATGTCAGTACTACCAACTGCTGAAAAACCGCAATTGAAATTTGAGCTCCATGTTGGATATCTTGGAAGGAATGCATGGGAGCTATTCCGAAGTTGGCACACATATTGAAAATAATATTTCAATTTAATTTTCAGGAGGTTATACGTGACAGCGTTGCCAAAATGATTGAAATCCTACTGATATTTCCAATTTTAATACATATAACTTCTACACTATCAATTGGATTTCAACCAAATTTCGTATGTACTATTTGTACATAAACAGATATGACTGAGCGTATTCTTAAGAGCCACCAGTGCTGCCAACTGTTAAAAGATGCTCTCTCTATGTTTTTATCGAAATACCAAAATATCATAAAGTATGCAAGCCGACAGCTTTAAGCTATGCACACGTGTAGTACCTGGCATTCTAGAATAATTTGCAGTATCTAATATACGTCAGTGCTGCCAACATGATTTTAAGCCTGTTCATAAAATCATATTTAAAATACATTAAACTTCTATACTATAAATTGGATTTCAACCAAATTTAGTATGTGCTATGTTTACCATAAGTGATATGACTATGCGTATTCTTAGGAGCAACCAGGGCTGCCAACTATTAATAAATACTGTCTCTATTTCTTTACCCTAATATAATATATCAAAGTATGCAATCCAACGGCTCTAAACTTCGCACACGTGTAGTACCTGACATCCTAGATTAATTTGGAGTAATTAATATACGTCAGTGCTGCCCACATGATTCTGAGCCTGCTGATGGGTCCATTTTTAAAATAAATGTAACTTCTATACTAACGAATAGATTTCATCCAAAACTGTCACATCAATATATCATGATATTTCAGATTATTTCTGACGAACACATGCATGACATTGTTGCCAACATGATTTTATGCGCGCTGATAGATCCAATGTCTAACTGCATATAACGTCCATGCTATCGATTAGACTTCAACCAAATTTTGTATTCTGTACCTTAAGAAATGGAACTAGGAATGTATTTAGTCACCAAGGCTTCCAACTATAGTGCTCTAATAGACTACATTATGTCAGGTTTATTTCGAACTAATTAGAAATTTCGATATTAGCAACTTAATGTCGTCTATATTCTAGTTAGGTCCATCATTGGTATGAATCTTAAATTTTAAGAAAAGTAGGCTCTTTATTTCCTCACGGTACTTCTTGTTAATTTAGTAGATAAAGCATAAAGTAAAGCAACGCATTTTGGCAATTAAGGAGAATTTATTTCCCCTAGGCTATGTGTGATTTGCAAGGCAATGTTGACTGAGTTTTGTTCGTCTGAATAAAGGCATGTGAAACAGCGGGCGGCTAATTATAGCTCTTACTTATTCGTCGGATATACCCACGCAGGCAAGAACAGGTATGATGGCCTTTTATTTATTTGGAATTAGTCAACACTAATTCACGATATTTCCATGACTGGCTTACCTCACTTGTCAATTACTCTCATACAGACGTGTCGACCGACTGAAAAACATCTAATTTTTATTACTCAGACAACATTATAATGGCTTCATTTGACATAAGGACGCGTGCTCACACATGAACTCGCGGAACTAGCACGGATGCGGCTAGATATCACTTAACCCTCCCACGATAAGACGAGAAGCACACCTATGACATCAATCATGCAGCACGGACCGTGGAATGTATTTATACGCACGCTACCATTACCAGGAGAATCATAATAATAATAATAATAAATAGCCTTACAAATCCCACAAGGGCTATGGCCTCCTGCTTTGCAGGGAATTGCTCAGTTTTAACTCATCAGGTGAGCAAGTCCTGAGGAGCATTCGGGGTTATTCTTTCTGATTGGGCCTTCTATATAGATGTGCAGCTGATCAAAGATTAAGTAAAGTACCGTTTTCAGGATTTGCTTGCAGTGCATTAGCACCATACGGGATGCAAGCGGAGAAATATCGACCTTCCTGACAACACGGGTTAAATGGGCTGCAGAAAAGAATATTATTAGGGGCAGCTGATTCACCCAGTTTAGGTCTCTCACTTTCCCAGTTAACGAGCGACTCACCTTTGAAATCTAGCTGAGATGATATGTTAACATTCCATGGCGTCTGGAGCCAAGGCTTTCCCAGCGCGAGGCACAGCGTTGTCGACTTTCCACCGTAGCCACTGAGAGCAAGCAGTGAGATTGGGCAGAACTGTGTGCAGATGTGCAACACTGGACACCTGACACCTGCGTGTCAGGTGAGCTGGCCACCAGGACAGGACTTTGGAGTCCACGTAGAGTGATAGAGAAAGCAATCTATTAGTCAAGAACCGTAAGCTCTTGGTCAGTAGCGAACAAAGGTTAAGGTCAGCGCGTGCTGCAGCCTAACGTCTGAGTCGCCACTAGTTAACCAGGAAAGTGAGGGGTATTTGATGTGTAACATCTTTCCGCTCGGTTGCTGGATAGTTTTGTGGGAGTGATTTTAAAAATTGGGGACGGAAGTGAATCAGGCGGAAGTGAATTGAACGGAAGTGGATCGGACGGAAGTGAAGACACACTGCCAGAAAAATGGGACGGAAGTGAATCGGGCCGAAGTGGATCGAACGGAAGTGGATCGGACGGAAGTGAAGACGCACTGCCAGCTGGATGTACAATTGAAAATGTGTGTATTGGAAACAAGGCAGTGTGTGCTCTGTAGCGCGAGAATGTTATGGCAATACAGTAGGCAGTGCATTTAGCAGGCACTGGTTTGACGAGCACAGTGGCAAATGTTTCACCGACATTCATTTGTCATTGAGCAGTTTATGAAGCTTAACGTTCAAGGTTGAATATCACATGAGGTAGGACAAAGACGACAAATGACATTTAAATAAGCGGCATTATTGTCAAGCTGTGGGTGAGTAGTCAAATATTAAATGCATAACAGAATGTTGTTATATGAGTGGAATAAAAGCTGTATTTTCTTCATATGTGAGACTAGGTCATTTCATGATTGCAGGAAGCCATGTTTTGATTGTTTACGACGAACTGTATGAGAGCCTTGAGAATAATAAATATTATAGTTACTGAGGAATGTGCTCACAGTATTTGAGAGTACTGTCGACGTTGTGTGTCACTTTGTTATTATGAATTATTAATGTAAAAGGAAGGAAGGAAGCTTGTAGTTTTGCGTGTCCGTTAATCTCACGATCATGATCCATGATACCTCCCTTTTACCTGGAATGCGAACCACAGGACATTGCATTTCAATTCGAAAATCTCACATGTATTGACCGGGAATCAAACCCGGTCTACCTTGGTGAGAGACTAAAAGCTTGACTGCTGCGCCACAAATCTGACAGTAGCATATCTCCAATTCAATCTATACATTCATCATAGTACCAGTATGAAAATGGAGTGTAAATTAACATTTTAAGAATCTACAAGCTGTGTAGTATACGAGTAGAATAACTTGTCAGATGTTACACATCATATGCGACTACTTAAGGCTCGAATCTTTTATTTTGTTTTATACTCTGTGATCTGCCAGGAGCAGGCTTGATCGATTCTCTTCACAGCTAGTCTATGACACCACTGGGCATTTCTGGACAAAGGATGTGCAAAAATGATTTCTTGCTTTAGATATTAATGTGTAATTTATCCCACTACCAGTGATTTAAAGAACATGACTGTCCTCTTTTTTGTGATAGGATTTACAGTAAAGCCATCGTAATGACATGTGATATGAGACAGATTCCATATAAACACCCGCAAGACCACCTCGTGGTGTAGTGGCGAGTGTTCTTTGCTGTCACCGCAGAGGCCCAGGTTTGATTTCTGGCTCTGCCAAGAAATTTAATTCTGGTGTGTGGGTTGGAACGGAGTACGCTCAGCCTACTGAGGCAAAACTTAGAAGAGGTGGGTTAAATTCACACATCAACCATCCTGGAAGTAGATTTCAGTAGTTTACACTTCTACGTTAGGCAAATGCCAGGTTGGATCCTAACTTAAGGCCACGGTCGCCTCCCACCCAATCCTCACTTGAATTACAAATGCACACACTAATACAGCTATTACACTAACACCGGTTATCGGACAGAAATTTCACTCTCACTCAAGAATATGGGGCTAATCTGCCACAAATGAAATAACAAAATCATATTCACTCGCAAGTATACGGAGCTACATAAACGCGATGTCGCAAATTCCTTAAATTAACCAACTTCAACCACTGGCTATGTTTCTTGTATTTGTTTTGTAACTTAATGTAGAAGTCGCGAATATCCGACAAGATACAAATAGAAACTTAAGCAGGAAACAACAGATATGGCAGATGGGCAACCGTAGTCTTGTGATTAGTTATTGTTGTTTTAAGGGGAGGAACTAAGAGGTCATCTGCCCCTGATCCGTTGTTTTTGTAGAGCTCAATCACAAATGAAATGTTGAAAATGCATTCTTGTTGCCAAATTTAGGGACAAGATGCTAGATGTGAGGATTTTTACTTTCAATTTAGGGATACATTATTATTATTATTATTATTATTATTATTATTATTATTATTATTATTATTATTATTATTATAAATTATTGTTTAAATAGGAATTAAGTGAAATTTATAAGTTGCTTATTGACAAAAATATACCTTCTCTGTTCATGACACGGGATGGTAATGACTAGGGGGTGGATTTCTATGATCTAAAAATGTATGACATATGTATGCATTTATGACCTAAAACATAAAAATATGACCTATAAAATTCAAAATATGACTTAATGAATAGCATTTACGTTACATAGAAACACTTTTATTACGATTGCTACAGGCTGCAATTAATTAAGAGTTAAAAAAGTTTTAATTCTTCGAAATCTTTAACCCAAAATCACATAAAATGATGAATATTCCATGAACTCGTTAAGGTTACACTGCATACTCCTAGGCAAGGACGGACTCTGTGGAAGTCATAAAAACTACAGTTACTTTCACTGTTCAATATTCAATCAGTTTTAATTTATACACAAAACATATGTTATTTGAATGGAACTTTCATACCTGATCTAGTCTAAATTATTCTGATTGTTGCAATGTATGACCACATGCATCTTAAAATTGATGAATGAGAATCCCCTCCTGTTGTTGCTGAGTATCGTCTTGACTTGACGTTACAGACAGTTAGGAACGGGGCTCCGAGTGAAAGCCGAAGTTAAACGATTGACTTCGCGTCACCACATGGTAGCTTTACGATTGGTTACAAAGTGAGAAGCTTATTATCCTCTCTGTTTCAAAATAAATCATGTGATTGTGCCAGAACTTATCTATATTTACGACACTTTACTAAATGTAAAATACTGTAGTGGAATATTCAACATATCATATTCTCAGAATACATTACATTGAAGTACCTCCATTTTCTGCACAATGCACATCGCTTTGTTGGTCTAGGTGTATGATTCCTGCTTTGAGTGCAAGAGGTCCAGGGTTCAAACCCCGGAAGTGCCCAGCATTTTTACTATTGTTTTATCTCTTGAAAATATTCAAAAAGTATATAAAAGAACCTTACGAACTTTTTTTTTCGTGCGAGACTTGTACTTACTGTGTGCCAGTAATATAAATACATAGTTTGAGGTCAAACGCAATTTTTTATTTTAGTCGCTTTACCCTACAGGTTGGTTTTTCCCTCGGATTCTGCGGGGATCCCACCATTACCGCCACAAGGGCGGAGTCATGGAGCTTGAAACACCTGGACGAAGGATAAAACTGGGGAGGTGGGACCAGCACCTCGCCCAGGCGGCCTCACCTGCAAAGCGAACATGGGCCTCATGAGGGATGAAAAGTGAGGGGAAGATTGGGAGGGATAGGCAAGGAAGAGGCAAGGAGGGTGGCCCCACCTCCCCAGTGGTATCCCCCAACCAGGTGTTTCAAGCTCCAGGACACTGCCCTTACGGTGGTTATGGTGGGATCCCTCGCTGAATCCAAGGAAGGGTAGCGGCTTTGGTGGCGTAGTTGGTACATGCTGTTCTTCTATGCCCAAGATCGCGGGTTCAAACCCGGCCGAAGCCGTCGTTAAAAATCCCTCAGTATGCCTTTCTTCGGAGGGGAAGTAAAGCCGGCAGTCCCATGTCATAGATTTATGGCATGTTAAAGAACCTTCGTTCTTTAACGAAGAACGTTCGTTGCCAGGAGCCGACTGCGGTGGCGTCTAGTAACCAAGTTCTGAACTAGTAGTTGTTGATGGTGGCGTTTGGTGGCAAAAGTAGGAACTACTTCAAAAAATCAATGTCTGCAGTCCTTACTTGAATTAAAAACAGATAACACACACTAATACAGCCATCACAATTAACACCGGTTATCAGACAGATTCTACACCCACCCAAAGTACACGGGGCTACATGACCGCGTTGTCACAGCCCCTAAACTGAGGAAGCAACCAACCAACCAACCTAAGTCCGAGGGAAAAGCCAACCTGGAGGGTAAACCGACGGGGAAAAAAGAAGCGTTTACCTAAACCTATGTATTTAAATTACCGGAAGTCTCGTCCGAAAAAAAGAACGTTCCTAAGGTTCTTTTACATACTTTTTGAATCTTTTCAAGAGATAAAAACAAAAGTAATAAAAATGCTAGGCTCTTCCGGGGTTTGAACCCGGGACCTCTCGCACTCTAAGCAGGAATCTTACCCCTAGACCAACAGAGCGATGTGCATTGTGCAGAAAATGGAGGGTACTTCAATGTAATGTATTCTGAGAATATGATATGTTGAATATTACACTACAGTATTTTACATTTAGTAAAGTGTCGTAAATATAGATAAGTTCTGGCACAATCACATGATTTATTTTGAAACAGAGAGGATAATAAGCTTCTCACTTTGTAACCAATCGTAAAGCTACCATGTGGTGACGCGAAGTCAATCGTTCAACTTCGGCTTTCACTCGGAGCCCCGTTCCTAACTGCCTGTAACGTCAAGTATCGTCTTGTAGCGAGAAAAACTTTCGACATCACAGGATGTAACAGGAGCGTACTTGAATAGAGTTAAAACACTTGGAGAGAATTCCTGGAAATCTGCAGAAAGATTCCACAAAGAATGTCACTTATTCCACGCAGGTACACAAGTCCAATGGCAGAAGGAGAGAGATAAGAACGATGACAAATAACTGCGGAATTACCTCTGCTTCCGTGTAAACAATAGCCCGGTTTCCAGGAATTGACCCAGCTTGCAAACAATAGCTCCTACCTGTTAGAAACATTCCACTCCTACTTTAGAATGGTTCTTCAGCAGTACATATATTCCAGTCTATCCTGAACGATAATTTCTAGAGCTTATTCTGATTTTTATAAAACGAAATTCAAATGAAAATTACCAAAATATGCCGTTTATAATAATATTTTGTTCAAAATATGCCATAAAACTAAAGAAAACCTAAATATGCATTTATATGCCAAATAAAACCTGTTTAATTTTTATTATCATGCTTGGAAACGTGTTGAAAATACAAGACTATAAGTTATAATGTTAAGGGCAAAAATGTGACTTGTCATAGAAATCCGCTCCCTATTAATTTGGACTTGTGTCATTACTAATGACCTTTCAACATTTATTCAGTTTCTATTGATAAGACAGAAGTGTAGTGACTTTGGGCTTCTATTATGTCGTTGTTACCAAATATTAGTTGGTAAAACGGCTTTGGATATCACAGGGAAGTAACTAAGAGAAACGACAAGGCACGGAGTGCCACAAGGGGGCCGTGTGTACGAATGGACTCCCACAGCGTGTGCTCTTCAGAGCTCGCCCACGTCATTTTGAAGACTCTCTGGAGAATGTACAAAAAGAACCCGAGCGTGATTTGACTTTTTTAATACTGGACCTTAAGCAAAGAGGGAAACATCAAAAACAGTGTAGGTACATAAACACCCGTCGCTAGTATTACCACGATATAATTCTGAATGTCAAAAAGCCAATATATGCATCAAGTTTGTCTAAACCGTTCATTTGTGAATTAACAGCAAGCAAATTTGTTTTATTTTTATTTTTATTCCTAAGAAAACTAATCACAGACAACTACACATCCATAAACGTTTTCATAGTAGATAGGTTAACAAGTAGTTCCGTGAAGAACTATACAGCCTATTTTCATATATCCTGCTCATGTTAATTGCCTCTATCAACATACAAAATTTCAGTTTAATTGCTGTAACAGATTCGTAGATATTGAGAACCGTCTAAATATTTCAGATGGTCGCCAGGTTGGATTTTTATTTTTGTACTATTACATTAAGATTACTGTGTACGTGTGGTATTCAAACTTCAATCGCATGATTAGAACACAAGAAGTAAAAACGAGATTTTAAAATTACGCACAGCAGCCATCTTGTGATTATGCAAACAATTGAAATAAATTAGATGCCAGTGGATCAACATTATTGTATAAGCATTTAATGTGCAACGTTTCACGGCACTCGGATAGTTAATTCGCGAGGAACGTCAATTTAAATATTTATAATTCGCGTCGCCGCCATGTTGGATTTGTGCTTACCAGGTTAATGAAAGTCCTATAGGTGAACATATGTTCATAGTCTCTATGAACATAAAAAAAACAGTTTGGTTGCTGTAAAAGATTCATAGATATTGAGAACCGTCTAAATATTAGGCTGTATAGTTATGTACCATTCAAGGACAATTATTGCCTAGGTTCATTATTCAAACTTTCACTTCGATCGCATGATTACGACACAAGAAATAAAAACTTAATTTTAAAATTTCGCACAGCCGCCATCTTGAGGTTATGTAAACAATTGAATGAAATTAGATGGCAGTACATTACAATCTGCAAAATCATTTACTGTACCACATTTCACTGCGCTCAGAGAGTTAAATCACGAGAAAAGTCTATTAAAATATTTCAAATTCGCTTGGTCGCCATGTTCGTTTTGTACATTACAGGTTTGTGAAATATACATAGGTAAACTTGTATCAGTACCCTCTATCACCGTACAAAATTGCAGGGTGATATCCGTAATAGTTTCGGAGATATAGAATATTAGTGAAATATTTCGCACAGCCGCCATTTTGAGGTTATGTAAACAATTGAACAAAATTAGACTCCATTGCATTACAGTGTGTATAAACATTTGCTGTACCAAGTTTCATTACGTTTGGATAGTTAAATCGCGAGAAAAGTCTATTTAAAAGTCTCAACTTCGCTTGACCGCCATGTTGGTATTGTAGTCACCAGGTTTTTGAAAGTCTCATAGGTGAACTTCTAGTAGTGCCCTTTATCACTGTACACAATTTCAGGGCGATATCGGTAATAGTTTTGGCGATATTGAATGCTAGTGAAATATTTCGCACAGCCGCCATGTTGGATTGGTGAGACGTAACAAAATTTGAAGGGCACGGTCGAGGTCGCCGGGAATAGTGCTATGACCTTACCGAGTTTCATTGAAATCGCTCCAGCCGTTTAGATTTTATTAGGGGGGACACACACACACACCTCTCTCTCTCTCACACACACACACACACACACACGCACACACACACGGACAAAAGGTGATCTCATAAGCATATTTATTCAAAATTGAAAATAAGCTAAAAACTATAACTACATGGAATGAAAATTCCATGTTCTACCATGGACCAGCACTATTTGGTCTCCCACTGAACCTAGTTTTGACGTCTTGTCAATAATTTTCCACTGTTAATGACATTTTCTTGTAGACTACCGAATTGAATCGAATTGAAAGAAATATTCGGTTCTGTACAGGGCTTAACATATACGTAGGCCAACACGCCTGATGATTTGAATGAGTTTTTGAATGGCATGGACTCCGTCTTACGGAAAGAATTCATGATGAAAATTAATAAATGTAAAACAGAAATACTGGAATGCAGCCGAAATAAATCAGAAACCTCTAATTGGCAGGTGAAAATCTGAAGGAAGTATGACACTTCTGTTACTTAGGAAGCAAAATAACCAGTGATGGACGATGCAAAGAGGATATAAAAAGTAGGTTGGCTCAGGCAAGGAAAGCATGTCTACAAACAAGGAATCTGTTGACATCGAATATAGATTTAGGTATTAGGAAGTCATTTTTGAAAGCCTTTGTCTGGAGCGTGGCGCTCTATGGAAGTGAAACTTGGTCTATTGGTGCAGCAGAAAAGATGAGAATTGAAACATTTGAAATGTGGTGTTACTGGAGAATGATGAAGATCAGATGGGTAGATAGGGTTACAAACGAAGAGGTATTAAGACGAGTGGGAGAGGAGAGATGTTTCTGGCGACTGCTAATGAAGAGAAGAGATTGGTTGGTAGGACACATACTAAGACACCCAGGAATAGCAAGCTTAGTTATGGAAGGAAGGGTCGAGGACAAGAACTGTAGGGGTAGACCAAGGTTAGAATATGTTAAACAGATTGCCTCGGATGTAGGGTGTGGTAGCTATGTAGAGATGAAACGATTAGCTCAGGACAGGGAGGCATGGAGCGCTGCATCAAACCAGTCAAAAGACTGAAGACTCAAACAACACAACAGGCCTACAGTACAGTTCATTAAGGGAAGCTGCCTACAATAACAGGTACCTTGGAATAGTAGAAACCCCTGATGTGTCGGCAACTTCTCTGCTTGAGATAGCAGCGGGACGATCGAGTGTTAAGGCGGAATGTTCAAGTGACGTTTCGGCTGTATGAATCAGATCGCTTCGCACATTTTACACATCAGGTGTATCTACTGTACTTTTCCGAAGCTTCTTTCACAGTAGGCAGCCAACTTTGCTGAGCTGTATGTCTCGGTAACATCCTGTGCAACCCCCTATAAATACCCATCTATCAGTTTTCCCATCGATTAATACCATTCAGCATTCATGATCATCACGTTCAGCTCATAAATGAGATCCACCTGACATTCACTCTCATACAAAAGAGTTGTATTAAATACTTAAACGATGGCATTGCTTCATCTCTAACCTTCTTCCTGCAAATTATAATGGATCGCAACTGAGAACTCACTGTATTTGGTTTTCCTTCACCTACCCACCTCCACCTAGGAGCCCGCAATTACTGGGACTTGGGATGATGACTATAAGATCCCAGATGAGCGCCGCATTACTTCCACTTACTTGAAACGGGATACTCTCCTTCACATTTCCTAGCAACTTACCTACCTTTTCTTTGTGTTATCCACGATATCCCCTGCCGAATGTAAGAGGTTCTAAAGGGGTAGGGCAAGTGCAGTTCACCAGGTACTCTGGTAATTCACATCCCCCATTGGCTTATGGTTTGGTGAGCTTTGGAGTTGGCAACCCGGAGGGATAGCTGAGTTTCGTCAGATTTTTTTCCCTGTCTTCCATTGCTTTAGTGTCGGATCTTCCCCTTAATCGAGTTTCTGTCATTTTTTCCTAGTTTAGCATTCTTGTCTGCCACCCCTGAATTCCGGGTTTGATTTCCTACTCTGCTAATAAATTAAGTTCTGGTCTGAGAGCTGCAACGGGGTTCACTCAACCTCGTCGAAAAGTTCACTATTGCAACAAGGAAAGTTTATCCGTAATATTAGTAGCGGTACTTGGTAACACACTACCAGATTTTTGAAGCACAATCAACTCTGCCTGAATGTAGTGACGTCAAGTCACATGTGTCTTTTAGGATTGGAAGTTGCCAAAGTATTTGATTAAAAACAAGTGTTTCCGTGAACAACTATACAGCTAATTTTCATATATCCTACTCATGTTAATTGCGGCTTCGGTGGCGTAGTCGGTAGCATGCTGAACTGCTGTGCCCAAGATAGCGGGTTCAAACCCGGCCGAAGTCGTTGGATTTTTTAAGAGCGTTAAAAATCCTTCAGTATGCCTTCCTTCGGAGGGGAAGTAAAGCCGGCGGTCCCATGTCATAGATTTATGGCATGTAAAAGATCCTTTCACAGACTAAACTTGTGTAAAGCAAAATTGTTAGGTTAGATTTCGTCAGAACGCTCTATCAGAAAGTTCCAACGTTCACCACTAGGTAGCATTGATATCTGGTGGCAAAAGTTGGAACTACTTGAAATTGAACGGAACTTGTAGCTCACCCTTTAGGGTGTCCGCTGGAAGCAGCTACAGACTCAGGCGAGCCGAACATGTCCTCGGACACTCCCGGCACTAACAGCCATACGATAAATAATAAATAAATAAATAATCAACATACAAAATTTCAATTTGAAGGTTGTGATAGATTCGTAGATATTGAGAACCGTCTAAATATTTCAGATGGTCACCAGGTTGGATTCTTATTTATGTACTGATGTTGTTTGAGTCTTCAGTCTTTTGACTGGTTTGATGCAGCTCGTCAGGCAAAAACGGACTACAGTGCATAACAGTGCTCGTTCAACAACCATCCGTGTCGCGTTCGATCGAAAGCAATAAATACGGCCATAAACTTTCTCCTAATCCTCATATTTCCTCCTCTGAAACTCCACACTAGCATATTATAATAATTGTAAAATTTAGGTTCTTTTCAATGAGATGACACTCTATAACAGTGCCCTCCCATCTTTGTACTGTTTTCCATAAATAATTTCTGCATAATCTGTGTCTAGTACACACCTTAAATAATATTGTTTTTCCTCTTTTGTTAGGGAATCCAATTTTTTCTACTCAGAAGTGAGTTTTCCAACTCTCCTTTTCCAAGTTTCAAGAAAGGGTAACTGGCCCCATTTTTCTCGTGATCCCTGCTTCAATACAAGAAGTTATAGAAACTTCTTCTTAACTCTCTTTTCATGTTATAATTTCAAATTTAATATTTGTTCATACTTTAAGATCTCCACATAGGAATTCTCAAAGTGCATATATTGTACCTGATTCTCTGTCATAGCTTTAATTATTTATAATTCTCGTTATAAACTTTAAAGTTTGCTATTTTAGCACAACTTTTAAAATCTTATTCAGATCTGTGCTCGAAGCAAGTTTCAAACTTGCATACTCTTTAACATCGTTAAAAAATTTACAATTTGTTAGTATTAAGTCTCAGACTTGGTATGTTAAAATTGTTCATCGTTATTAATTGTAATCTTAATCAGTATTATATGGTTTGTTACGTCAACTCTAAGTATTGTTAAATAAATTAAATTCCATTTTTTCGTTTTATAAATTCCTAGAGAATAACGGTCAGGCAGGTCCTTGTCTTCCCTGGCTCTTCCTTGGCTTACGGTCCTTTTAAGAAAATTACTTACATAAGTAATTAAAGTTTCGCTACTTGTTGCATTTAACTGGAAACTTCAAAAATCTTGTTTCAAGCTCTTTTAGTTTTCTTAACTAATTCTAATAAACCATCGAGGCGAACATAGCTAGCTCAGCAAGCTTCCTGCTCGTCGAGATTTTCTCTATAACTCATGGTTTACTTTCCAAATTCATAGTTTTCCTCTGGTTTGAACTTTTAATCGGCACTCCGCTGGTTACAAGCTCCACTTATCTTAAGTGCAACAATTGGCATTTTTCCAACTCATCAAGAAGAAATAAAATCCTTACTAAAAGCATTCATATTGCTTCATCGCTTCCCTTTCTGGGAGTATTTGGTTGGTCTAACGGAGATCCAACAGTACCCAAAATTAAAGTTATCACGGCCAATTCAAATTATTTGCGCCTTTCAAAACCTTCGATTAAACCTAACTCCTTTGAAAGGATATGCAATAAATCTGTCATTCTTTGTCTTGCCAGACTACCACCCTTCCCCATATTACCCAACTTTAAGCTGGGAAGGGAAAGCACAAACGTCGCTTTCTTGGAAATAGCCCAAGCTCCAGCCGCATTTCCCGTTAGCTGCGGCCAGGTCCATACCCACTTTAGGTGTTTCACGGGCTTTGCGGTGACACTAGTCATTGAATATTGGCTTAAATTCATTTTGTTTGGGGTTGGACTCTCGCCCTATTTATCCACACTTGTTATTCATTCCGAAACCCACTTCCCTTTCCTTTTATCTTCATCTTCCCTAGGGGGTAAGGTTAATTCCTAGCAAATACCTACCCAAACACTGGTCCCAGAAACCCGGGAGAGTCCATTTGTCAATATTTTGCAAATCATTAATATCTGCTTTGAATTTTTCAGCTATATCTTTACCGTGCAAAGATTGTGAGGGGGAAAGAGGCCGCTCTTGTCTCCTTTGGTGCGTCCCTTTCTTTCAACTTGTTTGCTACTGCCAGTCTGACAGCATTTCAAAGGTTCCACAGTTTCGTAAGTTATACTTTAATTTACCTATTTCGCCATGGCTCCTACAGAAAAAGACAAGGAGGGTAAGGATGAAAAACTTACTTCCAAACGAGCTTCATATAAAGGGCAAATCACCAGATTCAGAAAATACATCAAAGAGCTTGATCCTTCACAACCTCAACTAGATTTGTTAAAACATCGCGTAAAGGATTTTGAACGTTCTTATGAAAATTATTGCAACATCCAAACCGAAATCGAAACTTGTATGCTCAATCAAACTGATGATCGTGTAGAAGTAGAAAACCAATATTACGAAGGCATAGGTTCTGCCTTTAAAATAATACGCCAACTCGAAGAAGAACAGAAAAAGGACGGTTCTGTTCTTGGCTCCCTACACGAACAACAAACCTCTTTTCGTGAGGGTACTCACAAGCCCAAACCAATTCTACCTAAGATTAATTTACCCCACTTCTCTGGAGACGAATCTACTTGGGATTCTTTCTATGAACTTTTTTGTTCCCTTGTTCATGATAATGAAGGCATTCAAATAATTTACAAGTTTCATTATTTGCGATCTATTCTCCGCGGTCAAGCCCTGCAGTTGGTTGAAGCACTCCCATTAAGTGCTGAAAACTACCCCATTGTCTTTAACCTGTTGAAAGAAAGATAGGGTAATTTACGGTTACGTATTCAACGCCACATGAAGGCTCTATTCAATTTACCTGCGTCACAGCACAATGACTATTAGTTTGCGTACTCTTATTGATACGACACAACTTCACGTAAAAGCTTTGTCCCAATTAGATCAACCCACTGAACACTGGGACACTTTCCTAATACATTTAGTGGTCTCTAAAGTCGACGTTGCTACCCTCAAAGCTTGGGAAATTGAACTTTCCAAAGACGATGATTACTCTTACGAGCATTTAGTCACCTTCATAAATGCTAGATGCAAACTCTTAACTGCTTTAGCTAACCAAAGTGAACCCTCATCCCCTAGTTCTAAATTTGAATCATTGTCTTTTAAATCTAAAAGCGAACGCTCACCGTCTAGTACCCAAAAACCCGGGTCCAGCTCGTCTAAACTCAAGTCAAACGCCACTTGTTACCCAACTAGGTCTAGTGAACGCCGTATTGCTAGTTCTCTCGCTTTAAACACTCAAAGCGAACCCCGTAAGAGTTTAAATGAACCATTAAAGTGCATACATTGCAAAGATTCCCACGCCTTATATCTATGTAAATCCTTTAAAGAACTGTCAGCCGACGACAGAAGAAAATTAGTTTCCCAGAATAAACATTGCTTCAACTGCCTTTCACCTAAGCATTCTGCTTCTAATTGCAAGTCCACCAGACTTTATTTTCATTGTGAAAAAGCTCATCAAACTTTACTGCATCGTCATGATCAAGCAAGGTCTTCAGCCGCATCTACTTCTCAGAAAAGTGACAATGCTAGCAGTTCTAATGCTTCATCTTACATTCAAAATGCTAAGTCCATACGTAGTGCCCTAGTACTATTGTCCACTGTCCAAATCGAAGTCCAGGATAATTTTGGCAACTGGGTCCGTGCACGCGGTCTTCTTGATTCGACGGCAACCCATGATTTCGTTTCTAATTCATTAATCAAAAAACTAGGCCTACCTGTAAACCCTACTTCCATAAATGTATCAGGCATATACAGCTTAAAATCACAAGCTTTACAGTTTTCTAAACTAACCATAAGAGACACTTGTCACAGAAATAACTTTCTAAAACTCAATTGCCTCATCCTCAACAGTATCGGAGAGGATACTCCTAGTCACTTCGTCGATCTCAGGTCTGAATATTCCTTCTCATTTAAGGTTAGCCGATCCTCTGTCAATGTAAAAGGCCCCATTGACATACTCATTAGTGCCAATGTTTTCTGGAATTGCCTTCGTAAACAAATTCGTAAGTTATCTTCAAACGTGGTTGCCAGAGACACTAATTTTGGATGGATCGTTACTGGTCAACTTCCTCATTATTCTCCCCAACCCGTATCGCAATGTTATTTCGCTAATACTGATTTGGAACAGTTCTGGAGGCTTGAAAGCGTTAATTCTCCTAACGTAATCTCTTCAGAAAACGAATTCTGTGAGCAACTTTTCTTGAACACTACCACTCGTTCTCCTGAAGGCTGGTTCATTGTTCAGATGCCAAGATTACTCAATCCCCCAAACTTATTAATTCTCAACCTAAAGCTCGAAAAGCTCTCTTTGCTATCGAGAGCAAATTCAAGAAAGAACCCCTCGTTAAACAACAGTACACAGAGTTCATGGATGAGTATGAAAGCTCAGATCATATGTAAGTTGTCAGTAAATCTGATGACGAATTGCATCCCCCAATTGAAACGGTTTTATTAAATCATCGACCCGTGTGGAAAAACCCTCTTGTAAAGGATAAAATCCGAGTCGTTTTTAATGGGTCATCACCTGACGTTAGTGGCAACAGTCTTAACGATACTCTATACTCTGGTCCCACTATTCAGTCAGATTTATCTGCTATACTCTTAAATTTTCGATTATTTCCTATAGCTGTTATAGCGGACATCAAACAGATGTGCCGTCAGGTTTTAATTCAGCCCGAACAACAAGATCTCCAAAGAATCTTGTGGCGCGACGAAATCAGCAAGCCCATTAAAATATTTCGCTTAAAGCCGGTCACTTATGGCTTAAAACCTTCCGCTTTCCTTGCTATCCGATCCCTAAATATGTTAGCCTCTCAAGATTTGTTTGATTCTAAAGCTTCTAAAGAACTAACTACATCTTTTTATGTAGACAATTATCTCCAGTCCTTCCCGACTCTTGAGGAAGCTTCTTTTGTGTCACTAGAACTTCAGGCATTGCTGAAGAATGGAGGATTCCTACTTCATAAGTGGAATTCCAACTCCCATGAGTTTCTTGCCCAGTTTCCCATAGAAGATGTAGACCCCTCTTCCGTCAAAATCTGCGGAGATTCTGAATCCATAAAAACTCTTGGAGTTCACTGGTGCACTCGCACTGATACTCTCATCTACAAAGTCTAGCTTTCCGAAGAGCACCCCAACACAAAAGGTAAATTCTCTCTGAAATTGCAAAAAATTTTGATCCGCTTCAATTCCTTGCTCCGGTTATTGTTATAGCCAAGCTTTTCATGCAAGAGCTATAGTCGCTCAAATGTGAATGGGACGACACTCTTCCCCTTTCTTTTCTTAATAGATGGCTTTCTTTTCGTAAAAGTTTGCTTGATCTTTCGCTCATTGAAATTCCAAGAAATTTAATTAACTCTCATCCTAACACATCTTTCTTCCTTCATGTGTTTGCCGACAGCTCCGAGAAAGCTTACGGTTGCTGTGCATATTGGGTTTATCGCAATTCACTAAATGAATCTTTAAAACCTTGTTTGCTCTAAGCCTAAAGTTGCTCCTCTTAAAACTATTACTTTGCCTAGGCTTGAACTGTGTGCTGGGCTCATGGCCGCTGAACTTGCCAAAACCTGCAGAAACTTTTAAAAGTCGAATTTTCACAAACCTATTTGTGGAGCGATTCCATGATTACTCTTTCTTGGATCGCAAAAAAATCCCACCCACTGGCAAACCTTTGTTGCTAACAGAGTTTCTAGAATTCAAATCCTTTCCTCTGGATGTCAATGGAAACATGTGCCCAGCGCTGATAACCCCGCTGACATCATCTCACGTGGTTGTTTACCCTCCCAATTGGCAACATCTCAGTTGTACTGGTATGGGCCCCCGTGGTTAAACGAAGACTCTTCTTGTTGGCCTTCTAAACCTCCAGTCACCAACTCCAACTTGCCTGACGCTAAATTATCTAAATCTACTGCTTCGTGTCTTGTTTCCAACGCTTCTTTTCCCTTGTTGGCACGTTATTCGTCTTTTCATAAACTGATTCGAATTTTTACCTATCTACTCAGATGGAAATATCTTGTTGTTGATCAACCTGTTCTTCCTAAACCGCATCTGACCAATCACCAATTAAATCTCGCTACTATTAAAGGTTTGCAGCTATCTCAGCAAGAGGCCTCTTCTTCTGAATTTTCTTTGCTCTCAGCTAACAAACATCTTCCTAAATCTAGTCGTCTTCGCGCTTTAGCCCCCTTCCTTGATGACAATGGGTTACTCAGGGTAGGTGGTAGGCTTTCGCATTCTTCACTTTCTGAAGACAAAAAGCATCCTGTTATTTTGCCCTCTAAGCATCACGTAACTTTCTTAATCATACGTGATTTTCATTATCGTAACCTGCACGTTGGTACACGCACACTGCTTTGCTTCTTAAGGGAAAAGTACTGGATCATAAATGGAGTTCATGAAGTTTCTTCTGTAATTCACAAATGCATTCCTTGCTTCAAAGTGAAACCTAAAGTCAATACTCAATTAATGAGCGATCTACCCTCTTTCCGCTCTTCTCCTATACGTCCTTTGCTTTAACTGGTGTGGACTATATGGGTCCGTTTCAATATCAATGCAATTCCCCTGAAGCTAAACGCAAATTGTTTGGAAACTCTATGTTTCTCTTTTCGTTTGCATTGTTACTGGCGCGATTCATCTGGAACTAGTAACAAATGCCTATACTTCTTACTTTTTGTGAGCCGTCTCTCGCTTCACTGCTAGGCGTGCCGTTTCCTCTGAGATGTTCTCCGATAACGCCTCCTCTTTTAAAGGCGCAGCTTCCTTGTGGAAGAAAGCTCTTACATCTTCTCCTGCCATGGAACAGATTTCTAATTTTTCCTACTCAAAGGGTTTCAAATTGGCGGTTTATAACTCCCTACGCCCCTCATCACGGTGGTAGGTGGGAATCCTGTGTCAAGCTGACCAAACGTCATCTAAAAAAGGTGTTAGGTAATCGCATCCTAACTTATGGGGAATTTAACTCTCTGTCGATTCTGATTGAAGGGGTTGTTAATTCTCGTCCTCTGACACCGCTTTCTACTGACCCTGATGATCCACTTCCATTGACACCTGGTCACTTTCTTGTAGGCACTTCTCTATCCTCCCCTCCTCCCCTTCCTAACTCTTATAGAGACTCTAACCTGCCTATTGTTTGGCGTAAACTTGAAGCTCTTCGCAATTCTTTCTGGAACAGGTGGAAATTGGAATACTTAACTTCCTTGCAACGGAGACAGAAGTGGTTTCTTTCTAATCCTGACATTAAGGTGGGGGACTTGATCCTTGTTAAAGAAGCTTCCCCTCCTTTGGTCTGGATCTCCGGTAGAGTGACCGAGTGTTACCCGGGAAGGGTTGGGAGAGTTAGGGTAGCCAAGATCTTGACCACAAATGGGCATATTACAAGACCACTGTCTTTAATTGCCCCCCTACCTTTAAATCATTAACATTGTGTTTATTGTTCTCTGTTGGTGTTTTTCCCCTCCCAGCTTGGTGTATTCTTTGGAATACACGATAAGACAGAGTTAACCTTCGCTGCTCTTTTCGTAACTTCTTTCTTCCCTTTTTTCTCAAACACCAACAGTGATTTCTTACTTGTTCTTTTATTTGAGAACCTTTCTTACTTTCTTTGTAAGTTTGTTGTAGATATAACTTCAGTGATCAACCTAGCGGCATCTAGCAGCTAACTGCTGAATTTCCTCAACATATATATGCTCAAGAGGACTTCCTTCCGAATCCAGCCACAAGATGTCGTCGCTATATCCAGCTAACATCTCCATGCTCAAGAGGACTTCTTCATCATTCCAATCCTCCAGACGTCGTCATCATTGCCTGCTAGCGTCTCTTTGATGATCACTCCATCAAGAAAATTAATATCTAAGAAAGTAATGTATCATTGATAGGTTGGTAATTTTTATGCATGTTCCTTTTGGGTAGATTATAGGCTAGGGAATAACCCACCCACCAAGGGAAGATGATTAAGAGAAGGAAGTAGATTTGGGATTGGAAAAGAAGGATAGAAAAATAGGAGGAGAGTCCCAAAAAAGTTATTAATTTGAATTTTAATCCATTTAGAAGCGGTTGCCACCGCAAATATGTGCTCGGATACCTAAAGTGGCTACGAGCTTGGTCGAAGCTGACGGGAACCGCAGCTAAGGCTTGGGCAGTTTGCCAGAGAGAGGCTTTAGTGTGTTTCCTCCCAAGCACGAATGAAAGTACTATAGGGAAGGGTGAGGGTCTGGCCAGACAGATAGTAAAAGCTTTATTGTATGTGAACGAGGGCATAAACCTAGGAAGAGCTAGGAAAGCCAGGATCCTGCCTAACTGTATTATCAAAGAAATGATGAATCCAAAAACAAATATTTAATTTATTTAACAATGCAGGAAGTTTGAGGAAATTAACAATTATGCAATATAAATTTAATAAACATAGTTCATTTGAACTTTTTAACAAATAGGGTCGCAGACCTCTCCACATTAAACAGTTGCTCCAGGCAATTGACAATTTTTAAGGTTTTTTAAACCGTGTATTAAAATCTTGGTAAGATTTCACAAATAGGCAAAATGGAATAATTAAAGTTTTAACATTTACAGGAGTACAAGCAGTGTACTATATGAAACCTCTGAAAGAACATTCTAACGAGAATAACAACTTCGAAGATAACAAAATGGAAAACATAAAGAATAAAAAGGAAGTTCCTACAACTTCTTATATTTATACAGAATTACTTTGTGAGATTTATACAAAGAGAGCAGGTCACTTACTGTGAACCTGAAAAGTTAATCAGAAGGAAGGTTCTAGACCTCTTATACTTTGAATAAGACTCGCCAGTCAAATGAGGCAGTTTTCATTTAGCGAGACCAAAAAATAACTCACTCAAGAGTTGAGAGAATTGTTTTCCCTGCTTTTGAAGGGAGGAACAATGTAAATTTAAAACTTGTATCACACAAGAAATTATGCAGAATTTAATTAATGTTAAACTAGCAAAGTTGGAAGGGCACCTCGTGAGTAACACCTTATAGAAAGTTACAATTTTATAAATAATGGTTGTTAGTAGAAGGTTAAGGAAAGATCATTGGGATATAGGATCAATGTTCATGGCCGTATTTAATATAACCGGACGATCGCGACGCGGTAGAAAAGTGGAGCAAGCACTGATTATCACTATAGTCTGTAAAGATGGATGCAAAGTTCACTAAAGAAACACTGAAGTTTATGAAAAAGAAAGTTATTGCAATTATGGAGATAACTGATTGCACTAGGTAGGTGAAAGTCTATTTCTCGAAAAAGTTGTGATTTGCAATTAAATGCGCCATAGAATTTTCCAGAGGTTCCAGCGGCGGAAGAAAGTTCACTATTGTGGTAATTTAGTTTTGAACAGAATTCTCCCCAGTACATGAAAAATACATGACGGCAGGACTCGCAGATAGAGAACAAGTTCTAGAAGGTTCCAGAACGACCTTAGCAGAAAATGGGGTTGAGAAAATCCAACGGAGGAAATAGTTCTATAATTATAGGCAGCGGGTATTAGATAATATCCCACGTAGCGAGAGGATTTCTCGTTTAAATAGCTTAAGAAAAGCTCCTTTTAGTAAGGTTGGCTTACAAGAAAAAGCTCAACATTGCAAATCCCACGAAGAGTGATTATTGCCCCAAAGTAAATAGTTTCACACTGCCTATAAATTATAATTAAAATCACTTGGAAGTTAAAACCATGAAGATGAGGTTAAAACTTTTTAAAAAGGTACTTATCTTGATTTCATGTTGAAGTCGAAGATTTCGATGATGATTACTTAGCCAACATGGCGTAGAAGAGGTTGTGCCTCTTGGTTTGAGGAGGCTAAGCTCGAGCGGAGCTTTGACTGTACGAGTCAACTGCAGACGAAGAAGTGAGAGCAGCTCAGCGGAGCACGGAGGGTCCAAGAAAAGGGGGAAAGAGAGGGGGGTGGGAGACAAAAGGAGAACATATAAGCATGGCCAACATTACAACAAAAAATTTATCTTCTCTTGCTGAGCTGGTCTTCAAGGAGTTGATAGATGATACTAGCGCAGCATGGTGAGTAAAGAAGTAGACGTAGTCCTCTTGCTCAAGGAGAAAATAGCTGACGATGGTAACGAAATCTGGTAGCCAAATAGATAAGTAAGTCCTCTTGCACGATGAGGAATTGAGTAGCTTCAGAGGCTCGCTACTAGATGACGCTAGGTGGATCACAGAAGTTATATATCTGAAACATACTTATGAAGACATAAGAGACATGCCCAACAAGGAGAAAACAGATGATCACTGTTGGTGTTTGGCAAGGAGGAAGGAAAAAATGAACATGCAAAGAGCAATAGACATTATATCTCAGGTACCGTGTATTCAAAGAATACACCACCTTTGCCTGTTTCCCCCACCCTCCTCCCTCCTTGGTACCTTTGTGCTTCGTCGAGCAGCTCTCACTTCTGGGCTAGTCGTCAAACCATACAATTGGAGCCTACTTCAGGCTTGCCTCCTGTCTACTTGAGACACTTTTAAATCAATACGCCATGTCTTAATTTTAACGTGAACCGTCATCCAGATCATCATCGTTCCTCAAAATGAGCTAAGTACTACTTCAATGATTTTCATCAAGTTTTAAATGTTTTAAATTGCTTATAGCTTTTCATTTGATTTTATAGACAGTGTGAAATTGATATATATGATGCAATATCTGCCTTCAAAAGATCTTCCTAATCTAGTTGTGGCTACTTCAGCTAACTTTTCAAAATGAAAAAGTACTTCTTGTACTGATTATCTGCGATACTATCTCACAAGGAGGGATAATTTAAAGTACCCACTGTCTATAGAATTCAGATTTACGCCGGAGGACTTGTTTAGCCCAATTCAACCGATATCAATGCTCTAGAACTTTCCACGTCAAGTTATCTTTCTACAAGTGAAATAGCCTGGCATTTCTTTAAATATGGGAACACATTTTTCTCATAGAGAAATTCATGTTGAATTACCTCTAATCAATATAATTTGTCTTCCTTCGTGGCATTTTCCGTTGCATTCAGCTACAATCTATGGATTTCTAAAGAAATAAACTTTCTCCATCTAAAATTCAACTAGTGATCTCCATAATTGCAATAACTTTTCATCTTATAAACGTTCCTTGTTGCAATAGTGAACTTTTCAACGGACTACAGTGCATAACAGTGCTCGTTCAACAACCATCCGTGTCGCGTTCGATCGAAAGCAATAAATACGGCCATAAACTCTCTCCTAATCCCCCTATTTCCTCCTATCAAACTCCTCACTAACATATTATAATAATTGTAAAATTTAGGTTCTTTTCAATGAGGTGACACTCTATAGAAGTGCCCTCCCATCTTTGTACTGTTTTCCATAAATAATTTCTGCATAATCTGTGTCTAGTACACACCTTAAATCATATTGTTTTTCCTCTTTTGTTAGGGAATTCATTTTTTTCTACTCAGAAGTGAGTTTTCCAACTCTCCTTTTCTAAGTTTCACGAAAGGGTAACTTGCCCCATTTTTCTCGTGATCCCTGCTTCAATACAAGAAGTGATAGAAACTTCTTCTTAACTCTCTTTTCATGTTATAATTTCAAATTTAATATTTGTTCATACTTTAAGATCTCCACATAGGAATTCTCAAAGTGCATATATTGTACCTGATTCTCTGTCATAGCTTTAATTATTTATAATTCTCGTTATAAACTTTAAAGTTTGCTATTTTAGCACAACTTTTAAAATCTTATTCAGATTTGTGCTCGAAGCAAGTTTCAAACTTGCATCCTCTTTAACATCGTTAAAAAATTTACAATTTGTTAGTATTAAGTCTCAGACTTTGGTATGTTAAAATTGTTCATCGTTATTAATTGTAATCTTAATCAGTATCATATGGTTTGTTACGTCAACTCTAAGTATTGTTAAATAAATTAAATTCCATTTTGTCGTTTTATAAATTCCTAGAGAATAACGGTCAGGCAGGTCCTTGTCTTCCCTGGCTCTTCCTTGGCTTATGGTCCTTTTAAGAAAATTACTTAAAAAGTAATTAAAGTTTCGCTACTTGTTGCATTTAACTGGAAACTTCAAAAATCTTGTTTAAAGCTCCTTTAGTTTTCATTACTAATTCTAATAATCCATCGAGGCAAACATAGCTAGCTCAGCAAGCTTCCTGCTCGTCGAGATTTTCTCTATAACTCATGGTTTATTTTCCAAATTCATAGTTTTCCTCTGGTTTGAACTTTTAATCGGCACTCCGCTGGTTACAAGCTCCACTTATCTTAAGTGCAACAAATGGTATTCTTCCAAATCATCAAGAAGTAATAAAATCCTTACTAAAAGCATTCATATTGCTTCATCGCTTCCCTTTCTGGGAGTATTTGGTTGGTCTAATGGAGATCCAACAGTACCCAAAATTAAAGTTATCACGGCCAATTCAAATTATTTGCGCCTTTCAAAACCTTCGATTAAACCTAACTCCTTTGAAAGGATATACAATAAATCTGTCATTCTTTGTCTTGTCAGACTACCACTCTTCCCCATATTACCCAACTTTAAGCTGGGAAGGAAAGCTCAAACGTCGCTTTCTGGGAAATAGCCCAAGCTCCAGCCGCATTTCCCGTTAGTTACGGCCAGGTCCATACCCACTTTAGATGTTTCACGGGCTTTGCGGTGACACTAGTCATTGAATATTGGCTTAAATTCATTTTGTTTGGTGTTGGACTCTCGTCCTATTTATCCACACTTGTTCTTTATTCCGAAACCCACTTCCCTTTCCTTTTCTCTTCATCTTCCCTTGGGGGTAAGGTCAATTCCTAGCAAAAACCTACCCACACCGGTACGTTTTTAGAAAACATTCATAATGTAAACCAAAGTGTTTGAATTGTTTAGTGGTTAACTGGAATGTAAATAAACAGCAATGAAATTATTTCAGTCAAAGATTGTATCCGTGGCGAGATAGGGTTAGAGAACATGTAGCCCCATCTCTACATAGTATAAAACAGTCCCCGATTCTTGGATGAAACGGGTAATCTAGAGAGCCACTGGATGGATTTTGATGCGGGTTTCACCATTCTGTAAAGGATTTCTCGAGGTAGGTTTCTGTAGAAAAACATTCATTTATGACCAAAGGAAGCCGAGCAGTAACGATTTCAGTGTATCGAATCAAAGAAAATCCTGCCTTCCGAGAGCCCTTTAAGCTTACGGTGGGTAAACCATTAAAAATATCTACATACTATGAGTGTAAGAATTGTTCAGCAATATATGTTCTTCAAAAAAGTCCGAGACAGCATATCTCTATCTTTAATACATCACCCACTATAGGTGTTTTTACGTTTTCATTTCTTGTAACAATTTCCATTCAGTGGAAATTTAAACTAATGATTCGAAGCAAGTTTACGAGATGGCGAGTGAACCTATCATCCCAGCTTCGGCCAGCATCAAACTGACTAGTCGTGTCAAGTTAAGAGTTCAGAGAAGAGTATGTGTTTGAAGTTTCGCTGCTCACCTCGGAATTTATGAATTGTGTCTGGACCTGCCGTCCGTGCGCCCTTTAAGCCTACGCTGGGTAAACTGTTAACGATACCGGGCGAAGCCGGGGCAGGTTGCCAGTCTCAAATACAAGAAAATATCAAGAGTAACTTTCTAAAGAGTACCCTATGCCTCTCAAAATTCAAACCGTCCCGGCAGACGTACGCACTGGCAAGAGAATCACCGCTTATTGAAGTCTTGAGACGCAACCTGGTCCTGCCATCAACTCCCAGCTGTGAAAAATTAATACAAGACCTAAATACGAAACAGAACGACATTTGGAGCGTTTTTTAGAGAACGGATGCGATGATGGACAGAGAATGGATGCTAAGCCTACGTGAACAAGACACGTCGTGATCAGATTCACAATTCAAGGGTTCCACTACAAAGTATGAATGAAAATAAAATACCACCAACCGAACCCTTAATGCGTGTGCCCATGTTACGGAAAAAATGTGAGAGATACCACGCAATGTAGTGTGAGCAGAGACCGTTATCTCTGACACAGTTGAGTGTCAATCAATAGTGTTTTACATACCAATGCATATTTTGCGCTGTATGGTTTATTAATTAATGAATGAAAGCTATTTAAACCAAACATTTTGTGGTTAAATAGAAGGTAAATAAAGGCAGTTAAGCCATCAGAATTAATAATTAACTTTTAAATCGCTGTCGAGTTTGTTTTTATAAACAATCACCTAGCAACTGCCACAATCAAATTATTTAATTTTTTCTTTCACATAACTATTATCATATGTGCTTTGGTGTCCCTTACTATACATATTAGATTATTACTATTCTACCAAGAAATGTAATATATTCAATGAAAAGTATTGTTTTTCTATCTTCACTTTCAGTTTTTGAATGGTGACATTTTTTCAGCTTTAGTACAGGACATTTATTATTTAATCTTTAATATTAGACCGTGTTCAGGTTTATTTATTTATTTATAATTTATTTATTTATTTATTTATTTATTTATATATTTACTAGCAACCCATCCCGGCTTCACCCGGGAACAGTTGTGAATGCATTACGTGATAAGCGCTTCTTTACGATGTCAATGAACTACGATCTATATTCGTTTTTCGTCGATGCATGATGGGTTAAAATCCCTGACTGGACTATTAACTATATTATCACGGAGATGCATGTGAAACAAATTCTTGTCAGACCTAATATAAGAATGGCGAGGCGCATGAAACACAAATCCCCCTTCCGTCCAATCTAAAAACATTTATAGTGGTCGATTTATTGAATATAGAGATGTGCTCTCTCGAACGTTTTTGTAGAACTTTTTATGCTGAACAATTCAAACACTCATTGTATATTGAAGTTTTTAACGGTTTGCCCAGCGTACGCTTAAAAAGCCCACGGACGCCAGGATTTTTTTCGACTTTTTCTCTGAAATCGTTACTGCTTGGCTTCCTTTGATCATAAATAAATTATTTTCTACAGAAACCTTCCACGAGGTAACCTCTACAGAATGGTGGAAACCGCATCAAAATCCAAGCAGTGGCTCTCGAGATTACCCATGACATCCAAGAATCAGGGACTTTGTGTTATACTAAGTGGAGATTATACGCCAATCAGTATAATCTTAATCTATATATATAAAGCACAAAGTTTGTCTGTCTGTCTGTCTGTTTGTCTGTTATGTATACATATCTACACCGTTTCACCTATCTGAACCAAAATTTGTATACTTACCCTTTGGAACCCTGCGGGTAACCCTGTCAACTTTAAATTTCGGACAGACCACCCAATTCCCTGCATTTAGGCCCTTTTGCACAAATCTACACCGTATCTGAACCAAAATTTGTATACTTACCCTTTGGAACTCTGCGAGTATCACTGTACACTAAATATTTCAGACAGAACCCCCCCCCCCCCCATTCCCTGCATTAAGGCGACACTCCTGAGATAAACACATCTTTTTACCTAATGCATGGATTTTCACGAAACTTTGTGGGAAAGTCACCCAAAGAAAAGTAGAGATATCACAAACATTTGTTTCATATACAATTAATAGTTTTTCCACTTTTTTACTTATTTTATTTTTTTGGAATTTTTAATTCCATTTTTTTTCATAAATTTAAAATTACATGTTAATGGAAATTTGGAATTAAGTAGATAATACTTATTTAAAAACACTACGTATCGGTTTTTCTGTCAATAATTTATATAATGAGATATTATAGTACTAAATTTGTGCATTTTTTTGTACAAAAAATTTTGGACTTTTAAATCCCTACTACTGGGAAGAATTCTGCAATCTTGAATTCCATACGGAGGTTTCCTAATATACCTGTGATACATATAACATACACATTTTGTTACATTTGGCAGAATATTTTGGGAGAAAAATGGGATTTAAAAGTAAAATTTTAATTGGCGGGAAAATTAATGCAAAGTTCAAGTGGCATTATCTTCCTACCTAATGCATGGATTTTCACAAAACTTTGTGGGAATGTCACCCAAACAAAAGTAGAGATATCACAAACATTTGTTTCATATACAATTAGTAGTTATTCCATTTTGTATTATATTTCTTCATTTGCAATTTTTAATTCCATTTTTTTCATAGATTTCAAAAGACATATTAATGGAAATTTGGAATTAGGTAGATACTACTTCTTTAAAACACTACGTATCGATTTTTCTGTAAATAATTTATATAATGAGAAATTATAGTACTAAATTTGTGTAATTTTTTAATTCAAAAATTTTGGACTTTTAAATCCCTACTACTGGGAAGAATTCTGCAATCAAGAATTCCATACGCAGGTTTCCTAATATAGATGTGATACATATACCATACAAATTTTGTTACGTTTGGCAGAATATTAAGGGAGAAAAATGGGATTTAAATGTAAAATTTCAATTGGCGGGAAAATTAAAGCAACGTTCAAGTGACGTTATCTTCCTACCAAATGCATGGATTTTCACGAAACTTTGTGGGAATATCACCCGAACAAAAGTAGAGATATCAAAAACATTTGTTTCATATACAATTAATAGTTTTTCCAAAATATTTTTAATGTTTTTTTTTTGTAAATTTTAATTCCATTTTTTCATAGATTTCAAATGACATGTTAATGGAAATTTGGAATTATGTAGATAATACTTCTATAAAAAACACTACGAATCGATTTTTCTGTAAATAATTTATATAATGAGATACTATAGTACTAAATTTGTGTAATTTTTTGTTCAAAAATTTTGGACTTTTAAATCCCTACTACTGGGAAGAATTCTGCAATCAAGAATTCCATACGCAGGTTTCCTAATATAGCTGTGATACAAATACCATACAAATTTTGTTACATTTTGGCAGAATATTATGGGAGAAAAATGGGATTTAAATGTAAAATTACAATTGGTGGGAAAATTAATGCAAAGTTCAAGTGACGTTATCTTCCTGATCTATTACCTATAAGTCACCAAAATCGTATGTTTTTCCTTCCCTTTGTTTCTTAGTAGCTCCTGTACGAATATTGGTAATTCTGGAAGCTTGTCTAGTATCTTGATGCACAACTACAAGAGGTTACTTGCGCACGAACTTCACAAACGTAAACAGACAGGCTACCGCCACAGAACTCGCAAGAAAGAAGAAACATACAAGAATAACAAAACTTATAGTTGTCGGCATTATTGTAGTGACATCAGGAATACCAATACAAGCATACAATGTTGCTCAATGACAGTAGAGTCAAGTACTGAAATATTAGTCCTTTGCATGGCTCATTCAGAAACATGGTGGATCTTACAGCTCGATTCTGTAGAAATATATGCGGGAGGGGGGATTGTTTGTTGGCCCATCCCCGGGATGCGTATTTGCAAAGAACAGGGATATTTTATTGATTTGATTGAATGAAAACATGACAGTGACTTCAAAAATAATCTAACAACCAGTTCAGCAGAAGCCACGCCCATTTCTGCTGTGTGCAGACTGACAAACAAAGCATTATTAAGGTGATAAATTGTTTGAATTCAATGGAATAACTTTGTGACAAGAAAGAAGAAACCCAATCCTTTAAATTTCAGTCATAAAAATAATTTCACCAAAATGAACAAAATATCGACTTTTATCTCCGGAGTGTCACCTTAAGGCCCTTTGGCCCAAATCTACACCGTTTCACCGATCTGACCCAAATTTTACCTACTTATCCTTTGGAACGCTGCCACTAACACTGCTTGAAATTGCGGAGAGGCCACTCCAACCCCTGCATTTAGGCCGTTTGGCACAAATCTACACCGTTTCACAGAACTGACCCAAATTTTACCTACTTACACTTTGGAACCCGACACCTAACACTGTTCACTTTAAATTTCGGACAGACCACACTATTTCCTGCTTTTTGGCCCTTGGGCACAAAAGTACACCGTTTCAACGATCTCAAACAGATTTTAAATAATTACCCTTTGGAACTCGACGAGTAACAAACACTGTCCACTCGAAATTTCGGATAGTCCACTCCATCCCCGCATTTAGGCCCTTTGGCACAAATCTACATCGTTCACCGATTGAAAACAAAATGTGTATACTTACCCTTTGGAACCCGATGAGTAACACTGTCCACTTCAAATTTCGGACAGACCACTCCATTCCCTGCATTTAGGCCCTTTGGCACATATCTACATCGTTTCACCGATCTGAACCTAAATTTATAAACTTACCCTTTGGAACCCGACGAGTAACATTGTCCACTTAAAACTTTGGACAGACCACTCCGTTCCCTGCATTTAGGCCCTTTGGCAAAAATCTACCCTTTTTTCACCGATCTGAACCAAGTTTTACATACTTACCCTTTGGAACCCGACGTGTAACACTGTCTAAACGAAATTTCGGATAGACCATTCCATTTACTGCATTTAGGCTCTTTGGAAAAAATCAACATAGTTTGACCCATCTCAACAAATCTTTATGTAAGTTACTTACCCTTTGGAACCCGACGAGTAACACTGTCTGCTTGAACTTTCGGACAGAGCACTGCAATCCCTGTATTTAGACCCTTTGGCACAAATCTACATCGTTTCACCAATCTGGACCAAAATTTGTATACTTACTCTTTGGAGCCCAACAAGTATCACTGTCCACTTTAAATTTCAGATAGACCACCCTTTTCCCTGCATTTAGGCCCTTTGGCACAAATCTACACCGTTTCACTGATCCAAACCAAATTGTTTATACTTACCCTTTGGAACCCGACGAGTAGCACTTTCGACATGAAATTTCGCACAGACCAATCTATTCCCTGCATTTAGGCCCTTTGGCACAAATCTACACGGTTTCTCCGATCTGAACCAAATTTTACACACTTACCCTTTGGAACCCGATGAGTAACACTGTCCACTTGAAATTTCTGACATACCACTCCATTCCCTGCATTTAGCTCAGGAATCCCTCGGGGTTGCCAGCTTCCTAACTCACCAGCCATGAACCCTTGAGAGTGTACCAGAAGTGGTGGGGCTACACACACCCTGCCTCGAAGATTGAGGGCATCAGGAAAGATGAGACAACGGTGGGAAATTGAAAGCCTCCCTAGCCCTCGGATACCCTAATACAGTCGGGGTCGGAAGAGAACGAGAGTTGACCAAGGCAGGCCGACATGAATGAGAACTCAAAGGAGCCCGGCACCAGGAAGTAGAAGCGATGCCAGACTCTGCTGGGGTCCCGTGGTCACCAACCCACGTCCCTCAAATTGTGAGACCTGGGGGGGGGGGGGGGCTGTTGTGAGAATAGCTTGCTGAGTCACCGCGAGGTGACATGAGAGGACTTTTAGGAACAGCACTTTCTAGAGCCCGCCGTGTTATCTGCTGTCTATGCTGATGCCAGCACAGGGCCGTTGCTCAAGTCACTGTGGTGTTGCGAAAGAGTGAGTGATTCCCCGGCCAATCTAAATAGGACGGGGAACCCCGATCGAGTGTCATCATATTTCGTCATCATCTGCGATCATCTCAGGTTCGTGCAGCTTGGACCCATATTCTTTGCCGAGCAGTACGCCATAAGCTCTTTCACTAGACCCATCGAGTACAAGCCTAAGCCAGAAAATAAGGTTTAGACTTTGGAAGACATCGAAGCTAGACATCTGAATTACCTATATCAGTTTTAAAATTACACCATGTTCGTTTAGTAGTCAATTTTTCATTACCTTATTATTATTATCATCATAAGTGCAATTGGCCTAGATGTTACGCGCACCATAGCACTAATCACCGCCGCATAAAGTCTTTCTCGACTGTGAGTTTTAAAATATATATTTTTATTGCAGTACATTGTGTACATTATAAGTTGAAGTGTCAATTCAATACCGGTAGTAGTTTCCCTTATCATCCTCATCATAAGGGCAAATGACCTAGATGTTACGCCCATTACACCATTAATCACCACACACAATAAGCCTTCCTCGCCTGTGAATTTTGAAATATGTATTTCTATTACGGTAGTTTGTAAGTTCGACGTGTCAATAACAGTAGTTTTCATTATCATCCTTATCAAAAGGGCAAATGACCTAGATATTACGCCCTCAATGTCTTTGGGGGCAAATTACCTAGATTTTAAGTCCATTATATTTCTAAGGAGACTTTGAGACATTATCAACATTCCACCGGGCGAAGCCGGGTACTACTGCTCGTTTAATATAAAATAATCCCCCATTCCTTCCAATCTTAAATTGACTGTGAATGTTGCGGAACGAAAAGTTCACAGGCGAAATGAGAGTTGAACTTCCAGGGAATGGAGAGGTGAATGAAACTCAAATCCCCCTTCCGTCCAATCTTAACTTGACTGTGTTTCACAGGCGAAATGAAGAAAACCCGAGTTGAACTTCCAGGGCAACTCCAAACACAACCACCCTTCTCAGAAGTCTTAACTCAACATGACTCGACGGTTTGCTGCTGGCTATATCTGGGGCAATAGATTCGCCAGCTAGCTAGGCTGTAACAGGAATGACAGACTCACCCTTATCTAGCTCGTAAACTGTCGCCTCAGTAGTTGAATGGACATGGTTGGAAGAAATTAAAACGTAAAAACACTTACAGTAGGCGATGTATTGAAGATAGACATATGCTCTCGCGGACGTTTTTGTAGAACTTTTCATGCTGACCTATTCTTACACTCACAGTATTTGTATATTTTAACGGTTTTCCCAGCGTAAGCTTACAAAACGGTCGGACGCCAAGTTGTTTTTTTTTACTTTTCCACTGAAATCGTTACTGCTCGGCTCCCATTGATCATAATTAAATTATTTTCGACAGAAATTATCCTCGAGATATCCTTTACAGAATGTTGAAAACCGCATCAAAATCCAGCCAGTGGTTCTCGAGTTTTCCCGTAACATCCAAGAATCGGGGACTTTGTTTTATGCTAATTAGAGATTATTGTTATTTGATACAGCCACATATGGACTACAAATACAGTACACAACAACCGTTTAGGTTTTCTCTTTAAGGTGTTTCTTCCTTTTCGTTAAGCTTCCTGCCAAAGATCTTTCAGCCTCTGGCTCCTTCTCAATCGTTCTTCGGCTGAAAGCGTGGGTCTTTCTTTGGGGGCATCTTTCCCACCTGAAATTTTGAATCTGAATCCTGTCCTGTCCCAGACTTCGACCGGTCAAATGTTTGCCCTTTTCAAGTCCTTATGGACTTCCTGAAGCCATGGAGGTTGCACCTTCCATTTCTTCTGAAGGTTGAGAATTCTGTTAGCCAATCTCTCTGTCCCCAATCGTTCAATATGTACATAGAACATCAACCTCCTCTTTCTCAAGCTGACAGAAATCCCTTCAATCTTGTCATACAGTTCTTGGTTTGACCTCAGTTGAAATTTGTATCCATCTCCAGGTAGCTTCTTGGGACCTAGAATTTTCCGTAGGATCTTCCTATCCTTTCTCTCAGTTTCAACAGTTTTCATGCTGGATAAGGTTTCTGCCACATAGAGGCACTCTGACTTCAATACTGTGCAATAATGCCTGTACATGGCCTGATATGAGAGGGATTCGGACTTATATGGGTTGATGAAAAGTCTGAATGCCATATCCACTTTCCTAGCCCTTGGATCAATGGCTGCTTTCCCGTTACTATTTGGTGTCAACATTTCTCCCAAATACTTGAATTTATAACTCCTCAAAATGGTCCCATACTTGGTATTCAATTCTTGAACTAGATCCCATTTGACCAAATTCATATACTGTACTCTGTTTTCTCAAAGGGGAACGTGATGGCGTAGTGGCTAATCTGCTCGTCTTTCACCCGGACGGCCGGGGTTCGAATCCCGGTGACAGCGGGGTGGAATTTTCACCTGAAAAATCACGTGGCGTCAGGAAGGGCATCCGGTCTTAAATCCCCGGCCAAAACCATAATGAGCCGGGTTGGCTCCGGCGACCCCAATTAATTGAGATAAGCCGTAGAGAATGATGATGACTCTGTTTTCTCAAAAGAGACTTGCATACCTGTTCTCTCAGCTACCTCCTTGAGTGTCTCAATTTGTCTGGTTGCAATTTTTAGATCTTCGGAAAAGAAAACATCATCTGCAATGCGAGACTCTTTTGAATACAGTATTTTGATAATAATAATAATAATAATAATAATAATAATAATAATAATAATAATAATAATAATAATATTAATAATAATAATAATAATAATAATAATAATAATATATATTTAGAATTTGGCCAATTATAGACCGCTTTGAACCTAAGACTACGGTACATTGTTTCGTTTTTTCTTTTCTTCCCAAAACTTCTTCATACGTTGGCTGATGGCCTGCCTCTGTTCCGTTGATAACACTCTCCGTGGTTGATGTGGAATTTGCAGAATCGAAAAATCTGCAGTAGTGATCAGTCGCCGGAATTCCACCCTATTAGAAATGATGTTGTTTGTGATCTTCAGTTTTTGCAGATCACACCGTATCTCTTCCAGCCATCTAGTGGTGTTTTTTAATTTGGAGATGTAGTCAAAAATTTTCTTAGTTAGCCTGCTGCTATCCATTCTATGAAGGTGACCATAAAATTGTAGTCTCCGTCTTTTAATTGAGTCTGTAATTTTTTCCATATTTCGGTAAAGGTCTTCATTTTTTCTCTTCATCCAAATATCTTTATTCTTTTGGGGACCCAAAATTTTCCTAAATATTTTCCTTTCTTTCTTTTCCAGTTCCTCTTGTTCACCTCTTTTGTTCAACGTTAAACATTCTGATCCGTATAATACCTCTGGTATAATTACAGTTGTGTAGTGCCTGATTTTTGCCTGGAATGAAATTGATCGTTTGTTGTATCTATGTTGGGTGAGTTTATAGGCATTTTCCATCTTTCTGAATCTCTCCTTGCAGTCCATTTGACTGGATCCATTCTCCCAAATATTTAAATTTATCAACTCTTTGAATCTGTCCATGTTGAGTTGTTAGATATTTTTCTCCATTGTGTCTGTGTTCAATATATTTGGTTTTTTCATACGGAATATGAAGACCAGTTTTTATTGCTATTTCATGTAGGATTTCAACCATTATTTGTGTTTGAAATCTGTTTTCTGAAATGATTGCTATGTCATCAGTAAAGGCAAGACATTTCACCTCAAATCTTCCTTTTCCTTGCCCCAAATGGACCCCTTCAATGTTTCTTTCGCATAATTTAAGTTCCCATTCCTTCATGATTTTGTTTAATATCAAATTAAATAGAAGTGGTGAAAGCCCATCACCTTGTCTAACTCCGGTTTTGATTTGGAAGGGTTCTGAAATGTCGTTTAGAAATTTAACTCTTGAGGTTGTATTTGATTGTGTTTGTTCAACCAGTTGTCTGGTATTTTATCTATCCCTAATTCTGCTAGCGTTAGGAATACAGACTGTCTGTCTATTGAATCATAAGCCTTTCTGAAATCAATGAAAGATACAACTGTGTTGAGGTTACGTATTGTTCTGATTCTAAGGATTGTTTTGAGATTGAAAATTTGCTCTGGACAAGATCTCCCTTTTCTAAATCCGGCTTGGTATTCGCTGATAGTATGTTCTGCTTGTTCTTCCAGATTGTGTAGCAATGCTTTAGAAAGAACTTTGTATGCGATTGGCTGTAAAGAAATACCTCTATAATTGTTGGGGTTAGTCTTATATCCTTTCTTGTGCAAGGGATGGATTATTGCCTGTTTCCAATCATTTGGAATTGTTCCTTTTTCCCAACATTCCTTGATAACTTTGTGTAAAGCTTCAGCTGCAAATTTACCACCGAGTTTCAACATTTCAGTTAGTATCCCATCCTCACCAGGTGCCTTATTATTTTTAAGATTGTCAATATATTGTTCTATTTGTTGGACAGTTGGTGGTTCTGACGGAGGGTTCTCTTTTTGTGGTGATGTAAACTGTAGTCTTTCTAAAGGTTCTTCGCAATTAAGAAGTTCCTCAAAGTATTTAGCTAGTAACTCGCAGTTGTCTTTAATATTAGTGACCAGTCTACCAGTTGAATCCTTGAAATGGAGGTTCATTGGTTTGTATCCTTGGATATCTTCTCGAAATACTTTGTGGAATTGTCTGGTGTTGTTCTTTTTAAAATCTATATCTATCTCTTCCAATCGCTTCTTATCATAATTACGTTTCTCTGTCCTGATGATTTTGGATGTTAGCTTTCTGATCTCTACAAAATTAATCCAGTCATCTCGTTTCCTGGAATTCCATAACTGCCAAGTCGCTAGTCTACGTTCGATCGCTGCATCACATGTTGTATTCCACCATCGGAGTTTCCTTTTCCTTGGAGGCTGTCCCAATTCTTTGGCTGATTCTATCATTACATCTCTGATCTCTTCCCAGTTACTCTTATCTTTAGTATGCAGTTTATTGATAAATTCAGTCTTATTTTTCTGATAAAACTTTTGTGTCTATTTTAGGAATTTTTGGAATTTTTGGCTTGGATTTATTTGGTTGGAATTTAGTTTTGATCTCAGACAAAAAATGGTCAGAGTCAATATTTAATCCTCTCCTTACTCTAACATTCATGATTTCTCTAAAGTTCTGTTTTGTAATTGCTACATGATCCAATTGATATGAACCTAAATGTGGATTTGGAGAGCACCATGTTTTCTTTCTCCTCGGTAATTTCCTAAAAAAGGTTGACATTAATTTAAGATCAAATAGTCTGCAGAAACTTATGAGTCTCTCTCCATTTCTGTTAGTGCGGTTGTGAGCTGGGAAATCACCCACTATGTTTCTAAATTTTCTCTCTCTTCCAATCTGTGCATTAAAGTCACCAACTAAGATTTTAACGTGATGATAAGGTATCTTTGATGATACCGACAGTAGTGGCTACGCGGGCTAAAGCTCCGCGTTAGGTCAAGGGGCCAAGCTCTCTGCTGACTCGGTAGACGCGTGGGTTCGAGCCCCACCGTCGGCTGTCCTTGAAATGGTTTTACGTGGTTTCCCCATTTTCAACACCAGGCAAATGCTGGGACAGTACCTTCTGACAGGCCACGGCCGCTTCCTTCCACATCCTTGCCCAGTTTCATTCATCTTCATCCTTTCCATCTTTCATCCCGACGCACAGGTCGCCCACGGGCGTCGACTAGAAAGACCTGCACTCGGCCTCTCAGGAGGCTACACGAAAAAAAAAACTTTGATGATTCATGTTCCAACATTTCCCAAAACTCTTCAACATTTTCTGGATTTTTCTTATTGTCCTCATTGGTAGGAGCATGAGCATTGATTATAGTATAGCCTTTGTTTCCTGATCGAAATGAGAGAAGTGAAATTCGTTCTGATGAAGTTGTAAAATTTGTTATTGATTCTGTTAAGTTTTGTTTAATCATAAAAGCTGTTCCAAGTATAGTACTGTTTTGTTTGGTTTCGATGCCAGCTTTCCCTTTGTTAATTCTATATCCCTCAGACTCAAAAGCATCTTCGTCGCTGTATCGAGTTTCTTGTAAAGCAAGAATGAGGATATTACGTCTATTCAGCACATCTGTCAGTTGTTTCAGTTTACCAGTTTTCATGAGCGTATTGATGTTCAGTGTGCCTAGCAGATGTTTTTGCTTAGGTCTTATGCGTGAAGTTCTAGGAAGCTCCGACTCTTCCTCACATGATGTTTTGGGCTCTCCAGACTCCGCAGGCCCAGTTGCATCACAGTTTCTTGTGATGGAGGATTGTTTACCTCCTGGAGTATATTTTCCGTTGTGGTTTACCATCATGTCTTAAGTTGAGATTATTTTGGAAGGAGGTTTACTCCCCTTCGATGTTACATCTGTGATCGAATCGCCAGATGGATCATAATAGGCCGCCCAATATGGGAACAGACGCCTTTGATAACCGCCCCTAACATGGGGAACAGACGTTATCGGGTGAATGCTGATATCAGTTTACTCAAAACAGATACCTTTTGCTCTACTTATCCCGAGCACTAGGATGCCTCTTCCGCCACCTATGCTGTACCAAAGGCTACCTTCTCCACCACAATTGTCGTTGAGGACTTTACCGTAACCCTGGTAAGGGGCCCTTACAAGGGACTACCAGCCGGGCCAGCTGGACCAAGGTTTTTTAAAGAGGTGTTACTCTTCTATCACTCCCCTTTGGTCCTGACTTGTGACAGGCAGAGCCTGGCTTCCAAGACATTGGGCCCAGGTTGGTAGGGTTAATAATAATAATAATAATAATAATAATAATAATAATAATATCGTATGGCCTCGGGTGCCGGGTGCAAGCTTTGTAATTTGACACCCAGAGGGTAGCTTGCATGTCGTATTTGGTTGTTCCTTGAATCACTATGAAAGTCAAGGAGGTTAGATATCTAAGCTCCTTGAACACCATAGCGCATTCTAGTAGAGAAATGAGGAACTATGTGTTGGCGGAAACTCCCGAGATTAATTTTGCCATTATGAACACGGCCTACTGAATTCAAATGGGTTCTTTGACATGCCAACATCGTTTGGCATGCGTGTCGTATTTTTGTCGCCTTTCAAAAATCACTTACCACGGCCAGGAGCGAAACTGCAATCTTGGGGTTAGTAGAACGACACGCTATACACTCACCCACCGTGGCAAGTATTTCGATATCCAAGCTGGATTACTTCTGGAAGGCCTTGTTGAGATCTTCTCTAAAACACAATTGAATAAAAGAGTTTTTTTTTTCGGGTGACCTCTTGAGAGGCCGAGTGCAGGTCTTTCTAGTCGACACCCGTGGGCGACCTGTGCGTCGGGATGAGAGATGGAATGGATGAAGGTGAATGAAACTGGGCAAGGATGTGAAAGGAAACGGTCGTGGCCTGTCAGAAGGTACCATCCCAGCATTTGCCTGGTGTTGAAAATGGGGAAACCACGGAAAACCATTTCAAGGACGACCGACGGTGGGGCCGAGAACCCATGCATCTACCGAGTCAGCAGAGAGCTTGGCCCCATGACCTAACACTGCGCTTTATCCAGCGTAGCCACTGCTGTCGGTAATGAAAGAGGTGAGAGGCCACCTTGCCTAAATCCCGTCCTGATCTCAGAGGGTTCTGAAAGCTCTCCAAGAAACTTGACCTGTGAGGAGGTATTTGCCAACGTTTGGTGAATTAGATTATTGACGTTTCGTCTACTTCAAACTCTTTCCGAATTTCAATGAGGGTATCACGGTCGACAGAATCGTATGCTTTCTTAAAGTCAACGAATGACATGATCACCTTTTTATTGTTTCCTGTTACTTTGATCTTGATTAAAGACTTGATGACAAAGATCTGTTCAGCACATTATCGTCCCTTCCTAAACCCTGCCTGATATTCGCCTATCTGCTTGTGAAGGTGGCCCTCTATTCGTCGGTGCAATGCTTTGGACAGTATTTTACATTTATTTATTTATTTTTATTTATTTATTTATTTGTTTATTTATTTATTTATTGTCGAGTAGCAAAGTTAGGGCTCTGGGCTTGTGCATTAAACTTGCAAAAACTGCTATATTGTTTTAAGGTAGAAAATAAGCTTTCATCTCGAAACAAAAAGTGAACATTCCATCCAAGTATGCCAATTCAAACGTACATGAATACCTTATAGGGAAAAGGAATGTGTAGAACAGTAGACCCTGCAATTATGCAGGATAAAGCTAGGTCAGTGGATAGTAGTAGTAGTAGCAGGAGCAGTTATTCTCAAAATCATCCACATCATTAGAACATATGATCTTAATATTCCACCCTTTAAAACAGCAATCACTACCCCATATTGCTTCCACTGGACTGTACCTATTTCACGATATTGCCATCCTGAGAATTTCAATACACACTATTTAATATCCCATTAATAGGTACCTGCCCTTAACATTGTGGCTTAAGTCACAAGAACAAAAGATTCGCATGGGAATTACGAGCAATATAGGGGAGATGAATATGGATTATCGTTCATATAGGAAGGACTCTTCAAAGAGAATGCCATCACTGAAAGCTGGTCTGAAGAGGACAAAATGCATATCCATTGATTGAACTGTGTATGTAGAGCTTTCCATTTTGTCGGAGAGGAAGTGCGAGTGAGAAAATCACACATCGAGAGAACTTTCCATTTAGACGCCAGCTAATACAATAAATGATTATAACTCGTATGTTAAACATTACTTTAAACCTCTTATACTAGTCTTTTTCGATGTTATTAATAAAATCCTTTGGTAAGCCTGGAAGGGAGAGTGGAAATGTAGTGGTTGAAGATCGTGATTTAGGTCACGTCCTATAAATTGCAATGCTCAACAAGCCAGCCATGTACAGTTCCGGCAATGACAAAGCCTGTCTTCAACTATATATATGAGTTCACTCTAAATATGATTTGTTTCCAGACCGTTGTCAAGAGGACTTTGTGAATAATTGTTGGCCATTGACAATATATGAAGGGCTTCCCGCAGCCAATGGTGCAGAACCTCAGCTTGCTGACGCTTTATTTACGTGGAAAGGAAATTGCGAGTTGTATCTACTAAGTTATTTACATATCCTACATTCGTCCTAATTATAGTATACCACTACAATCCCTCCTTAATTGGTTTATGCGTTATTTGGGTAACTTTCTGGAAATTGGAGGAGGAAACAGTGCCCTTGAACATGAAGACTGAGGCTATATTTTGTATGTTATAAAAGAGTTCATGCAAATTGATTCATGACAATTTAGGTTGTTATTATTTCTTATTATTTGGCCCTCTAAGCAGCACGTGGAAGTATTAGTTAGCATTGATCTTTCTGTGCTTCTTATCTTCCCAAAACTTCCTCATCCTTTCACTATGTGGCTGTCTTCTTTCATGTGCCCATGCCTCTTTGAGTTTCAAATTTGCCGTCGGGAACTTGGGTGACACGTTAAGCATTATTATTGACTCGTTAGTATTTTAAGATCCTAATTTCGACGCTATTTACATATAGCGGTTATTTCTTGAAAAACTAAGAGATTGTATTTACCGGCTATCTCTCGTAAATATGAAAAGCGCCCCAATGACCATGTCAGATTGACCATAGGAACTTGCAACAACAATATATAGATCGGAGATTGTCTTTGGGAGAAGATTATTGAGAGCCTTGATGACCGGTTAAGAAATTATAAGATCTTAATGTGTTTAGAGAAAAGGTTTGAATTTATCTAGTTACGATCGAAACGTTCTCGCTTTGGGTATCCGTGTTCTTCGTGCTCATTTTAAACGAGACCAGGTTTAAGCATATATATATATATATATATATATATTTGAAGCTGTCGTCTGGAACTTCTAGTCATCTCATCAAATGCTAAGTCTTTTACTATTTGAAGTATCATGTATGAAAATATAACTAGAAGTTGGCAACTAAGAAAATATCCTCTAATCTTTAGAGTTAACATGACCCTTTATAATGTCAATAGGTTTGGGGATCTTTCATTTTTGAGGTTAAGCTGATAACCTTAGTCCTTATTCCCTTGTAATATATAAACGTAGTGGGCGATCGCGTTGTTTGTATTTTAAGGGGTTTTGTATCATAAGGGATCTTGTTGTTTTTCGTATTGCTTATTTCCTCTCGTGCAGTTGCGTTTTCGTTATGCTGGATAATGGAATGTTTAAGAGTGAATGCCTAGTGTTATATTTTGGCGTTCTGCCATGGGGTTAGCTCGCTGTTTACGAGGATCTACCATGGGGTTAGTTCCACGTCATGTTGTCGGTATCGATGGATAATAATTTAGGGTAATGTTGTTGTTTCGTTTATTTGTGTTTTGTGTAAATAATTTAATACTACGTATTCCTCCTTAACATTCCATTATAAGCTCGTGTTCTTTCTATGTGGGTGGGTAAATATTGTTTGATTTACGTGGGTCTTGACTGGACAGTGGTAATTTGCAATTTTTAGCCTATTTTCAATTTTGAAAAAATAGGCTTATGAGATCACCTTTTGTCCGTGTTTGTGTGCGCGTGTGTGTGTGTGAGAAGTGTGTGTGACCCCCCCCCCCCTAATAAATTCTACACGGCAGGAGCGATTTCAATGAAACTCGGTAAGTTCATAGCACTATTCCAGGCGACCCTGACCGTGCCCTTCAAATTTTGTTACGTCTCACCAATCCAACATGGCGGCTGGGCGAAATATTTCACCAGCATTCAATATCTCCGAAAGTATTAACAATATCACCCTGGAATATTGTACGGTCATAAAGGGAAATACTAGAGTTGACCTATGTGACTTTTGAAAAACTGGTAACCACAAAACCAACATGGCGGCCACGCGAGTTTGCGACTTCTAAATAGACGTTTCTCGCGATTTAACCAACCAAACGCAATAAAACTTGGTACAGTATATGTTTATACACATTGTAATGCACCAACATCTAATTTCGTTCAATTGTTTACATAACCACAAGATGGCGGCTGTGCAGCTATTTCACCGGCATTCTATGTCTATGTCTCTGAAACTATTAGCGGTATCACGCTGAAATTTTGTACGGAGATAAAGGGCACTACTGGAAGTTCATCTATAAGACTATCAAAACCGGTTAACTACAAAACGAACATGGCGGCCAAGCGAATTAGAAAAAAATTAAATAGACCTATCTTGCGATTGAATGTTCCAAACGCAATGAAATCTGGTACAGGAAATGTTTATACACATTGTAATGCACTGGTATCTAATTTTGTTCAATTGTTTACATAACCTCAAGATGGCGGCTGTGTGAATTTTAAAATTAAGTTTTTATTTCTTGTGTCGGATTCATGCGATCGATGTGAAAGTTTGAATAATGAACCTACGCAAAATTTTCCTTTAATGGTACATGACTCTATGGCCTAAACATTTAACAATCCAACATGGCGACCATCCGAAATATTTAGACGGCACTGAATATCTTCTTCTTCTTAATCTACCTTATCCGATACGGACGTTGGCTACCACCTTCTTATCCTGTTCAATCCTATTATAGCACTCAAACTGAATTTTGAAGTATAAATATTTAAATGGACGTTTCTCGCGAATTAACTATCCGAGTGCCGTGAAACGTTGCACATTAAATGCTTATACAAATGTTGATCCACTGGCATCTAATTTATTTCAATTGTTTGCATAATCACAAGATGTCTGCTGTGCGTAATTTTAAAATCTCGTTTTTACTTCTTGTGTTCTAATCATGCGATTGAAGTTTGAATACCACCCGTGCACAATAATCTTAATGTAATAGTACAAAAATAAAAATCCAACCTGGCGACCATCTGAAATATTTAGACGGTTCTCAATATCTACGAATCTGTTACAGCAATTAAACTGAAATTTTGTATGTTGATAGAGGCAATTAACATGAGCAGGATATATGAAAATAGGCTGTATAGTTCTTCACGGAACTACTTGTTTTTAATGGTTAGTTTATATACCGAATATCACATCCCCAAAGAAACAAGTCATGAATTATCGTTATTCAATGAAATGCACGTTTACCTCCTTAACATCTCTTTAAAACCCGAATAAACAAAATCATTCCTTAGTTGACGTTTTTGACATACAGCGAACATATTCCCAAAATTTCATTTTTCCAACTTAAATAGTTTTCGCTGGGCGTGATGTGTGAGTGAGTCAGACAGGACATTTTCTTTCAATTTTCTTTTTTCAGATTTTCACCCCTCCCCATGAACCCCTTAAATTTGATTTATGAAAAAAAATGTCGAACAGCTATTTACTTACTTTAAAGCAGTTTTTCCCCCTGAGTTTGATGAGTGAGTCAGTCAGATAATCAGTTAGGATACTTTCTTTCCTGTTCCCCCCCGGAATGTGACCCCTCCCCATGGGCCCCTTAAATTGGATTTATGAATAAACGGTCAAACACATATTTACTTATTTTTTATGCTGATTTTTTTTCGCTGAGTTTCAAACTCCTCGCCTATGTCGTTTAAGAGATACACGCACCGTTAGGATTCTTTCAATACCCACTTTTCACCCCTTTCACCTCATAATATACGCCACATCGAAAAACCCTCAGACTCGTGTCTTCTTATTAGCCTACTTTCGATTTTTGCAAAAAATGAAAGTAGATTTATGAGATCAACACAGGGCGAAAAAAGTGTGTCTGTCTGTGTGTGTGTATGTGTGTGTGTGAGTCTGTGCGCGTGTGTGTGTGTGTGTATGTGTGTGTGTGAGTCTGTGTGTGTGTGTGTGTGTCTGTGTGTGTGTTAGTGTGTGTACTCTGAATGTATGTCCCCCCCCCCTATCAATTCGAACACGGTGAATGCGAATTGAACGAAATTTGGTACAAAGGTAGCACTAGCAAAGGACACCTCAGTGTCATGTTTTATATCGCCGCCACCTTGACGGAAACATAATGGCGGCCACACAAATGTTCAAAGCTTAAATCAAATTACGACTAACCTAATCATCCGATCTCTACCAAATTTTGCAACAACATACCTCTATGGGGGGAGCATCCTTTGACCAAACTAATAGGTCACCAGCGTAATAGTTTGCGGATGGCGGCCATCTTTGTGTGAAAATCGATTCCCCTATTAATTCGAACACGGTGCAACCGAATGGAACGAAATTTGGTACAGAGGTAGCACTAGCAAAGGGCATCTCAGTGTCATGTTTTATATCGCCGCCATATTGACAGAAACGTAATGGCGGCCACACAAATGTTCAAAGCTTAAGTTAAATTACGACTAACATAACCATCCGATCTCTACCAAACTTTGCAACAACATTACTTTATGGAGGGAGCATTCTTTGACCAATCTAATAGGTTATTAGCCTAATAGTTTGCGGATGGCGGCCATCTTTATGTCAAAATGCATTCCCCCTATTTATTCGAACACGGTGGAACCGAATGAACGAAATTTGGTACAGAGGTAGTACTAGCAAAGGGCACCTCAGTTTCATGTTTTATATCGCCGCCATCTTGACAGAAACGTAATGGCGGCCACACAAATGTTCAAAGCTAAAGTAAAATTACGATTAACCTAATCATCCGATCTCTGCCAAGTTTTGCAACTACATACCTTTATGGAGGGAGCATCCTTTGACCAATCTAATAGGTCATTCGCCTAATAGTTTGCGGATCGCAGCCATCTTTGTGTCAACTAGATTCCCCCTATTAATTCGAACACGGTGGAACCGAATGAGCGAAATTTGGTACAGAGGTAGCACTAGCAATGTGCACCTCAGTGTCATTTTTTATATCGCCGCCATCTTGACGGAAACGTAATGGCGGCCACACAAATGTTCAAAGCTTAAATCAAATTACGATTAGCATAATCATCCGATCTCTAGCAAATTTAGCAACAACATACCTTTATGGAGGGAGCATCCTTTGACCAAACTAATAAGTCATCAGCCTAATATTTTGCGGATGGCGGCCATCTTTGTGTGAAAATCGATTCCCCTTATCAATTCGAACACGGTGAAACCGAATGGAACGAAATTTGGTACAGAGGTAGCACTAGCAAAGGGCACCTCATATTCATGTTTAATATCCCAATAGCACGTTGCATTTCAACAAGCAATTACAACCAACATTCAATCATACTCCTTGAATAGGACAAAGAGTTATAACAATACCCATGCATTTAGGAGAAAGTAGGTTATATGTTCTTTACCTGAACATCTTGTTTTTAATGATGAGTTTATGTGCCGAGTATCACATCCCCCAATGAAACCAATCGGGAAATATTGCTATTCAATGAAATGCAGCTCTACCCCCTTAACACCCCTTTAGAACCTGAATATACAAAAAACCTCTCTTAGTGGGCATTTGCTGCCCTTGGGGAAGCAGCATACCAAATTTCATTCCAATCCGTTCGGTGGTTTCTGAGATTTCGTGATGAATGAATGAATGAGTGAGTGAGTGAGTGGTATGTGACAAATATATAGTAGAAGATAGTGTCAAGTCTTTGTTATGCTAAACTCGGTTGACAGTGCTGTGTGAGTAGGTGAGTAACTAACGGGATTTCAAGTAAAGATGCTCATTTTCTATACCGGCAGTGCAGAGCGCAACTGGCATCCAGACGGCCGTGTCTCGACTTGAGCTATGTTGCCATGGAAACTATCTGCCTTGCCATTCCTTCATGAGTATATTTTATGATTTGATTAGCCTGTGCTTGAGTGCAAAAGGGCCGAAATCAGAAGAATGAGAAAGAGTATCGAAAATTCATGTAGCCAGCGGTTCCTTCTGGGTCCTAAACTATGTGTATGAAAAATTTGATTGAGATTGGTGGAACGGTGTAGATTTGTATACGGAACCAACCCACCCACCCACCCACATACATACATACATACAGACTTTCAATTTTATATATAATATATATAGGGATAATTGTGAAAGTCTGTGTGTGTGTGTTTGTGTGTTAGTTTGTTACATCTTGGACGGATTTGGATGAAATTTGAAATGGAGACAGCTTATACCCTGGGAAAACATATATGATGTCTTTCACCCAGAAATAAATCATTGTTCCCGTGGAACGAGCAACATAACTGAAAAGTGACTAAAAATACTCAACTGGGAAAAAATATCGAAGTTGTCGCATAAAGAGCGGACACAGCTCATTTTATGCCTCTCGATGCGAGAAATAATACTCGGTGTGTCCCTATGGGACACCGAAAAACACATTTTAAGGCCCTAAAACCAATAGTTACAAATATATTCGCAGAAAACTATCTGCGCTCTGTTAAACTCAACTAATGGCAAGTCCGTTTCCATGGCAACACTACCTCAAGGTATGACATCCGATTTTCTATATATCCCTGTAGGAGGCAATGCCAATCCATTTGTTATCTTTTTCAAGATATATATAAACTCAATAAGAACAGGGTAGCCCAGAGGAGTGCGTCAGGCCTCGGCAGCCGGCACAGTTCATATCCTCGCCGCTAGATGGGGGCTTCCTTCATGCCATTCCTGACCCGGTCGGAGACTGGAAGCAGGCTGTGGATTTTCATTTCAAGAACAGGGTAGCGCGCCTGTCTCTCAACCGGAGGCCCTGGGTTCGATTCCCGGCTCCGTCAGAGATTTTTAACACTGACGTGAGGTTTGCAACGGAGTGCATTCAGATTCGTCAGGACAATTGAGTAGCTGTCTGATAGTGAGGCAGCGCCCCGGTCACGAAGAATAGCATTAACGGCCGAGGGACACGATGCACTGACCACGCGTCACCACAATATCTGCAGGCCAAATGGCTGGGAAGCGGTCGCATTATAGGCCTAGGCCCTTCATGGGCTGTTGTGCCAGGGGTAAAAAAAATTAGAGGAAGCGCCTTCTAATACCACCTTTAATTTTTAAACACTGCAGTAGCGGCTACTAAATAAAGGTAGCGATCAAGCTACGTTCAATTTCATAAAAACTGGGCTCACAAATCCCGTATAGTTAAGTACAAATATCAGTCTGGTCGTTATGTCAGTAGCAACGAAGCTCTGTGGCGGCTATTGCCGTTTCCGTAACACTAAAGGCATCCCGCCGTTACATAGTCAATGTGCACTTATAAAATTGTGAACCACACTCGCTACCTTTTGCAAAATTTACACAAGACGTGATTTTGAAAGCACTCTGCTGTATGTTGAGGTACAGAGATATGCCACATGGAAAGATACAATAAAATGTTGACAAATCTGAGTTTAAGGAACTGCTGTTCAAAATAGGCCTTGTGTTAAATCTGCAGAAGCTTTCGGTACAGGTTATGCATCCCATGTTCTTAACATAGAATGTTTTCCTTTGACAATGCATCTACACCATGTGCGAGGGCAACGCATTTCAAAGATCTCTAAAAACACAGTAATCAGGAAATTGGAGAAAATGTATAGTGGGAGAGAAGATTCAAGGAGAAATCACTTCGACTCTGAGATTTTCTGATGACATCGTCATCTTGGCCGATACGCCCGAGGATTTGAATGAGTTTTTGAATGGTATGGAATCCGTCTTGAGGAAAGAATTCATGATGAAAATCAATAAATGTAAAACAAAAATATTGGAATGCAGCCGAAAAAGATCAAAAACCTCTATGGACATCAAATTGGCAGGTGAAACGCTACGGGCAGTACGAGACTTCTGTTACTTAGGAAGCAAAATAACCAGTGAAGGACGAAGCAAAGAGGATATCAAAAGCAGGTTGGCTCAGGCAAGGAAAGCATTTCTACAGAAAAGGAATCTGTTGACATAGAATATACATTTAGGTATTAGGATGTCATTTTTGAAAGCTTTTGTCTGTAGCGTGACACTATAAGGAAGTGAAACTTGGACTATTGGTGCAGCAGAAAAGAGGAGAATTGAAGCGTTTGAAACGCGGTGTTACAGGAGAATGATGAAGATAGATGGGTAGATAGGGTAACAAATGAAGCGGTATTAAGAAGAGTGGGAGAGGAGCGATGTTTCTGGCGATTGCTTATGCAGAGAAGAGATAGGTTGGTAGGACACATATTAAGACACCCAGTAATAGCAAGCATAGTTATGGATGGGAGGGTCGAGCCCAAGATCTGTAGGGGTAGACCAAGGTTAAACAGATTGCCTCGGATGTAGGATGAGGTAGCTATGTAGAGATGAAAAGATTAGCTGAGGAGAGGGAGGCATGGAGATCTGTATCAAACCAGTCAAAAGACTGAAGACTCAAACAACAACAATCAGGAATTTTAATTACCCAGAGAGGCATGTGGAGAATTTCAATCCCAGGGATGTAACACTGGAAGCGACTGCATAATGTACTCCAGCGGCCAAGGTGAGAGATATTTTACCATGGGTCTATTAATAGCGACATGTTGACGTTCAAACCATCAATAATTGTGGCAAAATTACACCGTGAATAGCTTAAGGAAAAATACTTATAATTCCTCATATTCCGATAGATTTGCCATTCCAGTGTGCAAGAGTGCAGTTCCCTTTTCAAACAATATTCGCCATTTCTATTAACAAAGCGCAATGGCACACACTTAACAGCAGCAGGTGTACATTTAGACAAAACCATTTTTAGCCTATTTTCAATTTTGAAAAAATAGGCTTATGAGATCACCTTTGGTCCGTGTGTGTGTGTGCGTGTGTGTGTGTGTGTGTGTGTGAGTGTGTCTCTAATAAAATCTAAACGGCTGGAGCGATTTCAATGAAACTCGGTAAGTTTATAGCACTATTCCCGGTGACCTCGACCGTGCCCTTCAAGTTTTGTTACACCTCACCAATCCAACATGGTGGCTGTGCGAAATATTTTACTAGCAATCAATATCTCCGAAACTATAACCGATATCGCCCTGAAATTGTGTACGGTGATAAAGGGCACTACTAGAAGTTCATCTATGAGACTTTCAAAAACCTGATGGCTACAATACCATCATGGCGGCCAAGCGAATTTGAGACTTTTAAATTGACTTTTCTCGCGATTTAACTATCCAAACATAATGAAACTCGGTACAGCAAATGTTTGTACACATTGTAATGCACTGGAGTCTAATTTAGTTCAATTGTTTACATAACCTCAAAATGGCGTCTGTGCGAAATATTTAAACTGACATTCTATATCTCCGAAACTATTACAGATATCACCCTGCAATTTTGTACGGTGATAAAGGGTACTGATACAAGTTGACCTATGTATATTTCATAAACCTGTAAAGTACAAAACGAACATGGCGACCAAGCGAATTTGAAGTATTTTAATAGACTTTTCTCGTGATTGAACTCTCTGAGCGCAGTGAAATGTGGTACAGTAAATGATTTTGCAGATTGTAATGCACTGCCATCTAATTTAATTCAATTGTTTACATAACCTCAAGATGGCGGCTGTGCGAAATTTTAAAATTAAGTTTTATTTCTTGTGTCGTAATCATGCGATCGAAGTGAAAGTTTAAATAATGAACCTAGGCAATAATTGTCCTTGAATGGTACATAACTCTATAGCCTATACATATAACAATCCTAAATGGCGAGCGTCCGAAATATTTAAACGGTTCTCATTATCTCTGAATCTTTCACAGCAACCAAACTGAATTTTTTATGTTCATAGAGACTATGAACATATGTTCACCTATAGGACTTTCAGTAACCTGGTGAGCACTCATCCAACATGGCGGCGACACGAAGTATAAATATTTAAATGGACGTTTCTCGCGAATTAACTATCCGAGTGCCGTGAAACGTTGCACGTTAAATGCTTATACAAACGTTGATCCACTGGCATCTAATTTATTTCAATTGTTTGCATAATCACAAGATGGCTGCTGTGCGTAATTTTAAAATCTCTTTTTTACTTCTTGTGTTCTAATCATGCGATTGAAGTTTGAATACCACACGTACACAATAATCTTAATGTAATAGTACAAAAATAAAAAACCAAGCTGGCGACCATCTGAAATATTTAGACGGTCCTCAATATCTACGAATCTGTTACAGCAATTAAACTGAAATGTTGTATGTTGATAGAGGCAATTAACATGAGCAGGATATATGAAAATAGGCTGTATAGTTCTTCACGGAACTACTTGTTTCCCATGAACAACTGTATGTGGCATGCTCACGAGTATCCGGACAACAAAATCGTTATGTCTCAGCAGAAGATGGCAAAATAACAAACGTAATTTTCAAATGTGTTCACATAAGGTAACATCATACCCTGTGGACTTTCTCAACTCTCTGAAAGTTCCACTTTGCTGCTCATATCAATACACTGTATGTATTAGAATGTTCAGAATTAAAATGGACCCACCTGTAGCCGCGATTGATGTGATAGAATAGACCAATTTTCAGCAATAATGCATCGTCCCCATTGTCTTCTTCGCGAGGGAAGCCGCGGGTACCTGCTAGTATTTAATATGTCTCACTGATAATCTGTCTTGGTTTTGATGTCAGATTCGTGAGGAATATCACAAAATGTACTAATATTTAATAAATAAGTTGAAATAGATTTTGTTATTTTTATTATCATCATTATTACTATTATTATTATTATTATTAGTAATACTATTATAGCCCGTAACACTTCAGTAAAACCGTTTCATAATATAGGAAGTGTGTTTACTGTTTCAAATTACTTTCGTTCTGGTGACAAGTACTGTCACATTATTTTCTGAATGAAATATTTTGTACAAGGAACTCTTGAGTGTGTTCCCAGGAGATAAGCCGCTTCTCTCTGGAAGACTGTATGCTCGGAATAGCTAATGTGAACATTTAAATGCACAGTGACACTTCCGGACACCATACACTGTCGCCAAGGCTTAAACAAATTTGATAACACATTTTATAGCAACACAGAACTGCCTGTGTAAAGTGAATAAACGCTGGGATTTATGCTGGGTCGGTCACCTAACATTTCCATATGAAATATTTTGTGATCTGTTTAATATATACTTGGTTCTCACCTTGGTAAACGCTCAACGGTGGTCGATAAATCAATATGGTATTAATTATCTGCAGAAAAATTGGAGCCTTTCTATTGTCTGTTAGGCAGTCAGCTAAGAGGCTAGTTGAATCCTCAAATATTACCACCACAAGTCAGGTCGGTATCATCAGCATGTCTTTCAGTCAAGCGACAATGAATCTTTTTCACGTTGTTGGGACTTGTGCTGTCTTTTTGACCACTTCATAACTTCGTAGGACAGAGCTATCTAGGAAAGATCTCAAGATCTCATGAAAGTGTTCCGTGGCCTCCCGCGAGGGCGTTTTTCAGGTATTTTGCCTTCCGGTATGTCGATCATCAGGCCACCATGTCGTAACCTGTGGCCAAGCCAGGTGGATCTCTTTCTACCCATATATATCTGGCGGATCATTTGCCGTTTTTCCTTTATTCGATCCAGCATCGTTATGTTGGTCATTTTCTCTACCCAGCTGATCTTTTCCATTCGGCGCCAACACCACATTTCAAATGCTTCTAGTCGTTTAATGTCACCTCTATTTATTGTCCAGGTCTCACTGCAGTACATTGCAACTGGCCATATGTAGGTCTTAACCAGATGTTTTCTAAGGCTGAGGGACATCGTGCGTTGACAAATTAGAGAATGCTTTTCACGGAATGCCTGCTTGGCCAAGGCTATACGGCTCCTGATTTCAACTTCAGATCGTAGGTCTTATGTGAAGGTATTTAAATTGACTGATAAAAAGCAATGCACCACTATAATGAAGCATACTAGGCAAAGAGAGGACTGAGGCAGTTTTCCATTGCATTTCTCACTAAGTCAGAACAATAGCACTAACCCTAAGAGTAAAACATTTCACAGAACACACAGGCACTAGTGGTGCCCTTAGGCCATTACACAGTACCCCTCATATCTCAAAGCTTTAATATAAGCGCAGCCATGAGTGGGATTGATACATTGGTGGAAAATCACATATTGCTCTAGCTTGTGCCAACAGACAAATCCAAATCTTCAGCATTCATCAAGAGATGGTAAACAGGCTTGCCCCTCTACAGTGTTACACTTTAGTTTCTAAAAAAAAAACTATTCGCTAAATACGTATTTCATGGTATAAAGTTCCCCCAGGGGCTCACATCGTGTGGGACGTGGGTTGGCGACCACGAGGTCCCAGCTGAGTCTGGCATTGTTTCCACTTACTTGTGCCGGACTCCTCTCTGTCTTCTTTCCTGTCGACCACACTTGGTCAACTCTTGTTCTCTTCCCACCCCGACGGTATTAGGGTATCCGAAGCCTAAGGAGTCTCTTTCTTCCCCGCCTTAATTGGCCCTTGTCTCATCTTTTCTGATACCCTCCATCTGCGAGGGGTCAGCCTTCTTTTTAATTTCCTTTTACCTCCTGCCTTGTGCTCAAGGCCCTTAAGGAGGCAGGGTGTATGTACTCTCACCACTTCTGGTGCACCCTAGATATTGCTACACCCTCAGGGGCTCACGGCTGGTGAGTTCGGGAGTTGGCGACCCCGAGGGATTCCAGAGCTGGGTCCGGTTTTCCCCCTTTTATCCATTACCTGTGGGGAGGACCCTCTCCTCTTTCACTTTCCTATCTGCCTTTTATGGCTCTCTTTCCTTCCAAGTCCCTCAATCCGCTTTCTTCGAGGATTGAGGGCATTTCCTTTCCTCCTGTCTTTTATTTGCCTTATTCTCCTTTTCTTTTCCTTTTTCTACTTTTAGTATGTAAGTTAGTAGTTAGTTTTATTTATAGTTTGCATTTCATTATCATCTTCACTATCACCCAAACAATCAGGGGCCGATAACCTCGATGTTAGGCCCCTTAAAACAACAATTATCATCATCATCATCATGGTATTGTCACACCTTACGCCACTCTCAGATGATGTCACTTATTGTGGAAGGATTCATTAATGGCAAAAGAACTAGAGGACGACCATGAAATACAGACGTGTGCAAATTTTTATAGCCTACTTGACGGCAGTTTTCCAAAACACCATTTATACTTTTCACGGCTTGATGCACTAAATATTTTTACAAGGCGGTGAAATTACATTCAATGTTTAACCATCATCATCATCATCCCTATCTTGCACAGTTTCTAGCCACTGGCCGGGTCTGTTTGGAACACAAGCCTCTCCAACGTCTTCTGTCTTCCCACCATCTCTCAGCCTCCACCCTTGTCCAGTCTTCTCCTCTCTTCTTCACGCTTTCTTCCACCCCTTTCAGCCACATGTCTCTCGGCCTTCCTCTCGGTCTCTTTCCTTCCCACTTGGTCCCGTGTTTCCTCCTAGGTATCATCTTCTCCTCCATTCGTTTTTCATGTCCATACCATCTAAGTCTAGATTTCTCTATATCATCCTGTAATGGTTCCTCCTTCATTACTCCTTCATTATTTCTCTGGTCCTCTCATTTGTTTCAAGAAGGGAACAGGCAAATATTTAACCAAGAGTCTTAATAATATTCTCTTTTAAGAAACTGAAAATAATTTTTTTGTTGAATTTCCACTAACAGAGGAGCCTTGTTACTGCAAAATGCCACACGTTTTGTTTCGATTACTTCACTCTACTTTTTGTGTGAATTTTTAGCAGAGAGATTTGCGGTCTTTTTTTTTTTTTACTTATGATCTGCTCATGAACTATTCAGAGATTCATGATCCATGTATTGAAATCACCTGACTTATAGGGTACATTCCAAAGTCAATGAAAAACAAGTAGTTCCGTGAAGAACTATACAGCCTAATTCCATATATCCTACTTATGTTAACTGCCACTATCAACATACTAAATTTCAGTTAGATTGCTGTAATAGATTCGTAGATATTGAGAACCGACTAAATGTTTTGGATTGTCGCCATGTTGGATTTTATATATGTAGGTCTTAGAGTTATGTATTGTTACATGAATATTATTGTGTACGTGTAGCATTCAAACTTCAATCGCATGATTAGGACACAAGAAGTAACAAGCAGATTTTAAAATTTCGCTCAGCTGCCATCTTGTGGTTATGGAAACAATTGAAATAAATTATATGCCAGTGGATTAACATTCATATGAGGATTTACTGTACCAAGTTTCACTGCACTCGGGTGGTTAAATTGCGAGAAACGTCCAAGTGAATATTTATATTTTGCGTCGCCGCCATGTTGAATTTGTGATCACCAGGTTATTTAAAGTCCTATAGGTGAACTTAAGTTCATAGCCCCTATGAACATAAAAAGATTCAGTTGAATTGCCATAATAGATTCATAGATATTCAGAGCCCTCTAAATATTTAGGATGGTCACCATGTTGAATTGTAAAATGTATAGGCCATAGAGTCATGTACCATTAAAGGAAAATTATTGCGTAGGTTCATTATTCAAAATTTCATTTCGATCGCATGACTACGACACAAGAAATAAAAACTTAATTTTAAAATTCGCACAGCCGCCATCTAGAGGTTATGTAAACAATTGAACTAAATTAGATACCAGTGCATTACAATGTGTATAAACATTTCCTGTACCAGATTGCATTGCGTTTGGAACATTAAATCGCGAGAATGGTCTATTTAAAATTGCCAAATTCGCTTGGCCGCCATGTTCGTTTCGTAGTTGACCGGTGTTTGGAGGTCTTATAGATGAACTTCCAGTAGTGCCCTTTATTTCCGTACAAAATGTTAGGGTGATACCGCTAATAGTTTCAGAGATATAGAATGCCAGTGAAATATTACGTACATCCGCCATCTTGTGGTTATGTAAACAATTGAACGAAGTTAGATGTCGGTGTATTACAATGTGTATAAACATATACTGTACCAAGTTTTATTGCGTTTGGTTAAATCGCGAGAAACGTCTATTTAAAAGTCGCAAATTCGCGTGGCCGCCATGTTGGTTTTGTAGTTACCAGTTTTTCAAATGTCACATAGGTTAACATCTATTAGTTCCCTTTATCACCATTAAAAATTCCAGGGTGATATCGGGAATAGTTTTTGAGATATTGAATGCTGTTGAAGTATTTCGCACAGCCGCCATGTTGGATTGGTGAGGCGTAACAAGATTTCAAGGGCACGTTCGGGGTCATCCAGAATAGTGCTATGAAATAACTGAGTTTCATTGAAATCGCTCCACCTGTTTAGAAGTTATTAGGGGGACGCATACACCTCATACACACACACGCACACACATACGGACAAAAGGTGATCTCATAAACCTAATTTTTCAAAATTGAAAATAGGCTAAAAATAGGAAACGGACCCAGCTTGGAATCCCCTATTCTAAATGTTTTCAGACGCAATTCCTTATCGAAAGAGGTGTACGTCCACGGAGGAGATAACATTACTAAGTAGGGTAACAAAAGTTGATCAATAAAATGATTTTGAATAAGAAATTGTGACTTTTAAATTCTTTATTTGATTCTGATAATATGCACGCCTCTGTAAATATGTCAAGAAGTTACTGAACTGAGAGCAATGAAAAGAGCAACAAGATGTTCAGTAAAGAACATATAGCCTATTTTCTCCTAAATGCATGGGTATTGTTATAACTCTTTGTCCTTTACAAGGAGTATAATTGAATGTTTGTTGTAGTAGCTTGTTGAAATACAACGTGTTATACGGATATTAAACATGATTATGAGGTGCCCTTTGCTAGTGCTACCTCTGTAAAAGAAATCATTCAATTCGGTTTCACCGTGTTTGAATTGATGTGGGGAATGAATTTGCACAGATACATGGTCGTTATTTGACAACTATTGGGCTGATGACCTTGTAGTCAGTCATAAGATGCTTTCCACAAAAAGGCATGTTGTTGCAAAATCTGGTAGAGGTCAAATGATTGGATGGTCGTAATTTGATTTAAGCTTTTAACATTTGGGTGGCCGTCATTCCGGTTTCGTCAAGATGGCGGCGATATAAAACATGACACAGAGGTGCCCTTTGCTAGTGCTACCTCTGTACCAAATTTCGTTCAATTCAGTTTCACCGTGTTTGAATTGATAGGGGGAAACGATTTGCACACATACTTGGCCACCATCTGCAAACTATTGGGCTGACGATCTTGCAGTTTGGTCAGAATATGCTTCCCACATAAAGGTATGTTGTTGAAAAATTTGGTAGAGACTAGATTATTAGGTTGGTCGTAATTAGATTTAAGATTTTAACATTTGGGTGGCCGCCATTACGTTTCCGTCAAGATGGCGGCGATTAAAACATGACACTGAGGTGCCCTTTGCTAGTGCTACCTCTGTACCAAATATCGTTCCATTCGGTTTCACCGTGTTCGAATTAATAGGGGGAATCGATTTTCACACAAAGATGGCCGCCATTCGCAAACTATTAGGCTGATGACCTATTAGATTGGTCAAAGGATGCTCCCTCCATAAAGGTCTGTTGTTGCAAACTTTGGTAGAGACTAGATTATTAGGTTGGTCGTAATTAGATTTAAGATTTTAACATTTGGGTGGCCGCCATTACGTTTCCGTCAAGATGGCGGCGATTAAAACATGACACTGAGGTGCCCTTTGCTAGTGCTACCTCTGTACCAAATATCGTTCCATTCGGTTTCACCGTGTTCGAATTAATAGGGGGAATCGATTTTCACACAAAGATGGCCGCCATCCGCAAACTATTAGGCTGATGACCTATTAGTTTGGTCAAAGGATGCTCCCTCCATAAATGTATGTTGTTTGCAAAATTTGGTAGAGATCGGATGATTAGGTTAGTCGTAATTTGATTTAAGCTTTGAACATTTGGGTGGCCGCCATTTCGTTTCCGTCAAGATGGCGGCGATATAAAACATGACACTGAGGTGTCCTTTGCTAGTGTTACTTTTGTACCAAATTTCGTTCAATTCGGGTTCACCGTGTTCGAATTGATAGGGGGGGGGGGGGACAGACATTCAGAGTACACACACTCTCTCTCTCTCTCACACACACACACACACACGCAGCCACACACACACACACACACACACAGACAGACACACAATTCTTAGCCTACTTTTCACATTTTGCAAAAATGAGGAGAAAGTAGTCTTATGAGATCGATCCAAGAAAATGTGTGTCTGTCTGTCTGTCCTTCTGTCTGTCTTGCTGGCTGGCTGGCTGTGTGTGTCCCCCCCCCCCCTATCAACTCCTAAACGGCTGGAGCAATCGAAATAAAATTTGGTAGGAGTAAAGATCTATACCTGAATATCTCACCGCCATATTTGAAAATGATGTCAGTGCTACCAACTGCTGAAAAATCGCAATTGAAATTTGAGCTCCATGTTGGATATCTTGGAAGGTATGAATGGGAGCTATTTCAAAATCGGCACACATATAGATAATAATATTGCAGTGTAATTTCCAGAAGACCATACATGGCAGTGTTGCCAAAATGATAATAAGCCTACATATATTTCCAATATTTAAATGCATATAACTTCTACACTATCAATTGGATTTCAACCACATTTCGTATGTTGTATGTGTACATAACCGGATATGACTGAACATATTCTTATGAACCACCGGTGCTGCCAACTGTTAAAAAATGCTCTTAATTTCCTTTATTCAAATACCAATATATATGAGAAAGTATGCAAGCCGACAGCTTTAAACTATGCACACGTATAGTACATGACATTCTATATTAATTTGGAGTACCTTATATACGTCAGTGCTACCAACATGATTCTAAGCCTGCTGAGAGGTCCAACTTTAAATGCATGTAACTTCCATACTATCATTTGTATTTCAACCAAATTTCGTATGTGCTATGTGTACCATAACAGCTATGACTATGCGTATTCTTAAGAGCAACCAGGGCTGCCAACTGTTAATAAATGCTGTCTCTATTTTTGTTACCCTAATATCAATATATCAGAAAGAATGCAAGCCAATAGCTCTAAACTTTGCACACGTATAGTACCTGGCATTCTAGATTACTTTGGAGTAACTAATATACGTCAGTGCTGCCAACATGATTCTAAGCTTGCTGATAGGTCCAATTTTAAAATGCATGTTACTTCTATACTAACTAATGGATTTCATTCAAAATTGGCACAACAATAGATCATATTATTTCAGATTATTTCTGACCAATACATGTATGAAACTGTTGCCAACATGATTTTAAGCGCGCTGTTAGATCCAATGCTTAACTGCATGTAACGTCCATGCTATTTATTGGACTCCAACCAAATTTTGTTTTCTGCACCTTAAGAGATGGAACTTAGAATATATTCAGTCACCAGGGCTGCCAACTGTAGTGCTCTATTAGGCTACATTATGCCAGGTATACAGTATTTCGAACTAATTAGAAATTTCGATATTACCAACTTAATTTCGTCATTATTCTAGATAGATCCATATCGATTAATCATTGGCATGAATCTTAAATTTTAAGAAAAGTAGGCTCTTTAGTTCGTCATGGAACTTCTTGTTCGCCCTGTGTTGATCTCATAAGTCTACTTTCATTTTTTGCAAAAATCGAATGTTGGCTAACGACCACCCGTGCTACTTGGTATCATGTTGTAACAACAGACTAGTCTGTGGACTGAATACTCGATGATGATGATGATGATGATGATGATATAAGAGTATCTTCATTCAATCAACAGATACACCTGAAGTAAACTGTACAATTAAAGTGGAATACTTCACACTGTACATCGTGCACCATGGCAGCAAGAGCAGCTGCATCACACCTTGAGATCGTAGGTTCAAATCCTGGCGCTGGCAGCGGCTATTCTGTGTGTATTTTCACATTCCCTCCAATCAAATGCCTTGATAGTACCTTACTTCGCATCCCGGGGTGCCTACCTTATCCCTGTCACTAATACATTTACACTCACTCCTAGTCTACATTCATCACATAGATAACAGACCAGTTCAACAGACACCCATGCACACGGGGATGATCACCAGGATGTCCCAAGCCCCTCAAATGAATTAACAACATCAACAGCATCGAGTAGCCTATGCTGGGTACAACATACAAATGCAATAAGGCAGCCTACATAATTGAACATTCAGAATGCAGTAATAGATCTGAAGTGTAAACACCTGATAGTTACGCAATTTATATACTTTCAGCATACAATAAACTACTGTTGACCAAAGTATTATGTGTACTCGAGTTTGAAGGTTGTTTGTTAAGTAACCATCAGAACTACATAAAATCCAATACCATCAACATTTTCGTCGTTCTATTTTACGTTATTTCATGAAGGTTTGGATTTTTAAATTTATATTTTAATATTTTTCATCGCAGTTGGAACACAAATGTGCACGTTTTTAAGCGTGTTTCAACCATGCGTCACATTTAAGAATTATTATCTCAAAAGCCCCTCATCAGATCGAATCCAAATTTTAACACAATATACATTGGAATGTTGTATAACTGGTTTATTAATTTCGCAATTTTGTGTGTTAAAGAAACAAAGTTGTTATCATTGTTGTAAGGTAACTCTTTCTCGGCTCGGGGTGGTTGGAAAATGTAGTTCTTGGTTGCGTTGTAATCGTTATATATCAAAAAGTTATGCTGTATTACTGTGAAATACGTAAATTAATTCACTTATTTTATATCGGTTTGTATTTGTACGAGGAAATAACACATGGTTCTCCAGCTAGCCGCTCCGGGAAAAGCTGTAAGGCGTTGCTGAGATGGAGCCCATCACTTCCGAGCGAGACGCGCCATGATGCGTGTGGGCACCATTTCGGCAACGCTGTACAGCTTTTCCCGGAGCGGCTAGCTGGTGAAACATGTGTTATTTCCCCATAGAAATACAAACCGATATAAAATAAATGAATAAATTTACGTATTTCACAATCATACAGCATACCTTTTGATGTATAAGGATTACAACGCAACCAAGAACTACATTTTCCAACCACCCTGAGGCGAGAAAAAGTTACCTTACAAAAATAATAACAACTTTGTTTCATGGACACACAAAATTTTGAAATTAATAAACCAGTTATACAACATTCCAATGTATATTGTGCAAAAATTTAGATTCTACCTGATGAAGGGTTTGTGAGATAATAATTTTTAAATGTGACGCATGGTTAAAAGTAAGAATTCCAAACCTTCAATAATTAACGTAAAATAGAACGACGAAAATGATGATGTTATTGTATTTTATGTAGGTCTATTGGTTACTTCACAAACAACCTTCAAACTCCAGTACACATAATATTTTGGTCGACAGTAGTCCATTCCAAAGACAAATGGTGAAGGCTTCACACTGTTCCTGTAATGTTTTGTTACATAAAATACAGTAGTTATACCTGCATTGGAATCCCACTCAAACACCCATGGTAGATAATGCTTATCAAAACTGACGGAATTCGCACCTGCTCGTCAACCGTAAGCCATTAGCACTTATTGAAAGCCAAAAGCAAATAAACAAACGTATTGATGCGAAACGTGTGACATATATGAGGACGTATGGATATGCTCGCATTAGATGCACAGCGCGCACCAAACTGAAAATAAAAATGATCTGTACAATCCAATCAGTAATAGACTACCGTCCAACGCCGTTGTACATTCCACCTTTGCAATGTCACCACCGTAATGAAATTTTAAAAAAAGTTTATTTTTTCGTGCTTGAAGGAAAGGTCGTTTTTACTGGTTGCATTTGCCCACGGAATTGAGAGGTACTAACTCGTGGCGCAGTAGCAAGCATTCTTGGCCGTCATCCTTAAGGTAGTGGCTTCGGAGGCGTAGTTGGTAACATGCTAAACTGCTTCGCCCGAGAGAGTCAACAAAAACGGTCAACCCCTGGCACTGTACAGCCCATGACGGGCTGAGGCCAAGCAAGCGACCGCTGCCCAGCCATTCGGCCTGCAGATATTGGGGTGACACGTGATCAGCGCGTCGGGTCCCCCCGGCCGTTAATCTTGGTTTTCGTGATCGGGCCGCTGTCTCACTGTCAGACAGCTACTCAATTGTCCTCACGAAGCTGAGTGCACCCCGTAACAACCCTCTCGTCAGTTTTAAAATCCCGGGGCCTCTGGCTGAGAGGCAGACGCGCTACCCCAACACCACGGGGCCGACTTAGCCGAAGAGAGCTGGTTCAAATCCGACCGAAGTCGTTGGATTTTTTATGAGCGTTAAAATCCTTCAGTATGCCTTCCTTCGGAGGGGAAGTAAAGCTGGCGGTCCCATGTCATAGATTTATGGCATTTTAAAGAACCGTCCACTAACTAAACTTGTGTTAAGCTAAATTTCTAGGTTATATTTCGTTGAAACGCTCTATCAAAGTTCCAACGTTCATCACCAGGTGTCATCTGGTAGCGAAAGTTGGAACTGATGATGATAATTGTTTTTTAAGAGGCCTAACATCTAGGTTATCGGCCCCTAATGGTTTGGATGAGAATGAATGCTGAAAATGAAATGTAAACAATAACTGAAACTAACTACTAACTTATATACTAGAAGAAGAAATGAAAAACAAAAGTAGAATAAGGCAAATAAAGGACAGGAGGAAAAGAAATGCCCTCAACCCTCGAAGAATGCGGATTGAGGGACTTGGAAGGAAGGAGAGCCATGAAAGGCAGATAGGGATGTGAAAGAGGAGACGGTCCACCCCAGAGGTAATGGATAAAAGGGGGAAACCGGACCCAGCTCAGGAATCCCTCGGGGTCGCCAACTCCCGAACTTACCAGCCATGAGCTCCTGAGGGTGTAGCAATATCCAGGGTGCACCAGAAGTGGTGGGGCTACATACACCCTGCCTCCTTGAGGGCCTTGAGCAGAAGGCAGGAGAGTAGATGAAAATAAAAAGAAGACTGACCCCTCGCAGAAGGAGGGTATCAGAAAAGATGAGACAAGGGCCAATTAAGGCGGGAAAGGAAGAGACTCCCTAGGCCTCGGATACCCTAATACCGTCGTGGTCGGAAGAGAACAAGGGTTGACCAAGTAAGGTCGACAGGAAAGAAGACGGAGAGGAGACCGGCACAAGTAAGTGGAAGCAATGCCAGACTCAGCTGGGGCCCCGTGGTCGCTAACCCACGACCCACTAGATGTGAGCCAATGGGGGGGGAAGTTGGAAATACTTGAAATTGAATGGAACTCGTAGCTCACCCCTGGCGAGCGGAACATGTCCTCGGACACTCCCGGCACTAAAAGCCATACGCTAAATAATAAATCCTTAAGGTCAGGTTTCGATTCTTGGCTCCGCCAAGAGAATTAATTTTGATCTGAGGACTGGACCAGGGTTTATTGAACCTCGTGTGACAAAGCTGAGAAGAGGTGGGTTCGATTCCCACCCCAGATATCGTTGAAGTGAGTTTCCGTGGTTTCCCACTACACTCCAGGCAAATACCTGGATGTAATTAGCTAAAGGCCACTGCCACCTCCTGCCCAATCCAAGTCTCAATTGTACAGGGTCATCAAAAATAATGCCAACATTTCAAAAAATTATAGCACCGAAACCCTTTATGTTAAACGTGTAATTCTTTCACTGAACGTCAGCTGGTTAAAGAAAGTTTTGTTTTGGTGGGGACGTGACCTTGCTGTGCGCACACTAGATGCGCAGTAGCCAAGGTCGGCCGGGGGCGCGCGCGCCATAGAAGTCCCGACCTCACCCCTTTGGATTTATTTTTCTGGGGGTACATTAAAAACATTGTGTATGAAGAAAAAATTCGGGATTTGGAACACCTGCGGGAGCGAATTTCTGCCTCCTTCTTGACAGTTACTCCTGAAATGATTGCACGTAACAATCCAGCCATTGGGAAAGCGTGCGTTCAATGCTAATGTTGGTGGTGGGCCTGGCCTAGATTTTTTCTCTACAGTCCCTGTTTCCTTAAACTGATTAACCCATCGAATTACAGCTTTGTAAACAGGTGCAGTTTGTCGGGCGGAGCAGTCATTGGTTCACGCGCCCCCGGCCGACCTTGGCTACTGCTCATCTAGTGTGCGCATAGCAAGGTCACGTCCCCTCCAAAACAAAACTTACTTTAACCAGCTGGCGTTCAGTGAAAGAATTACACGTTTAACATAAAGGGTTTCGGTGCTATAATTTTTTGAAATGTTGGCATTATTTTTGATGACCCTGTATACACACAATAACACAGCCATCACATTAACACAGGTCATCAGACAGATTCCACACACACACACACACACACACCTCTGTATACGGAACTACATTACAACGAAGTCTCAACTCCCCTAAATGAATCAACAGCGGCTTCGGTGGCGTAGTTGGTAGCATGCTGAGCTTCTATGCCCAAGATATTGGGTTCAAACCCGGCCGAAGTCGTCGGATTTTTTAGGTACGTTAAAAATCCCTCAGTAAGCCTTCCTTCGGAGGGGAAGTAAAGCCGTCGGTCCCATGTTATAGATTTATGGCATGTTCAAGAACCTTCCACTAATTACACCTGTGTGAAGCTAAATTGTATATAGGTTAAACATTTGACTAATGTTCTTAGGTTCCTAAGTTCGTCGTCAAGAGCCGACTGCGGTGGCATCTGGTAACTAAGTTCTGAACTAGTTGGTCGTTGACGGTGGCATTTGGCGGCAAAAGTAGGAACTACTTGAAAAATTCAATGTCTACAGTCATTACTTGAATTAAAACAGATACTCACACAAATACAGTCATCACAATTAACACCGATTATCAGACAGATTCTGCACACACCCAAAGTACACGGGACTACAAGACCACGTTGACGCAGCCCCTAAACTAAGGAACCAACCAACCTAAATGAATCAACAACAGTAACATTCAGAAAAAAAAATATATTGAATGTATCAGTGTGTCTAGTACTTGATCTTCATTCATTTCATCTCATCCACACGCGACGGTACTTGTAGCTTACCCTAAGAGTGTCCGGATACAGGGGAGGACAGGCAGTGCTGGGGTGACGTCAGCTCACACCGCTGTAAATGCTCGCACCGAAGACGAGTGTATCGTGTGACGTCAACACGCTTTGTACGGCTGCCGCAGAGGACGAGGAAATACACTGGTGTCCAAAATTAAAGCAACAAACGGAAATAGTGCAAGGTTGCGTTCATTTTGCCACAAAAAGTATAAGGTGCGTTCAAAAAGTAACGAGCCGGAGGCTGGAATGCGCAAGCCGGTGACTACATCGGCTAATCGTGGCGTGCGTAACAAGGTGTGGTTCCGACCAGAGCGTGGAAGGTCACAGCCCGTCGCTAGAGGGCGATACGTGACGATACAAAGCGAGCAGCAGCATGCATAAATCGTCCAACGCTGCCAGTCGCATTGCAAACAGTGACATGGAGGTGTTGTTCGGTTTCTGACAGCGGAAGGAGCAGGGAGAACGGACATTCAGCGCCGAATGTCACAAGTGTACGGCGAACACTGCATGTCCCTTGGAAGGGTCAAAGCGTGGCACAAGCGCTTCAGGGAAGGACGGGTGTCGTTAGCCGATGAAGTCCGGTCTGGGGAAGCCCCCTGCATTACCGATGACAACGTCCAGCTGGTTGATGCACTCATTACCCAGGACCGCCGAGTGACAGTGAACGCCATAGCCGCCGTGGTCGCTCCACGACAATGCACGACCTCATACGGTCAACACTGTTGCGGCACTCCTGCAGAAATTTAAATGGCAGGTTCTCGGCTACCCTCCATACAGTTCAGACCTCTCTCCCTGTGATTACGCCATGTTTGGTCCCCTGAAAAGGGCTCTGCGGGGCCTACGATTCACCTCGGACGCAGACGTCCAGCTGTACGTGCGGATCTGGTTCACATCGCAGCCCAGGGAATTTTATGAGACAGTCATTCACCGCCTCGTGTCACAGTGGGACAAGTGCCTCAACAGCCAGGGTCAATACTTCTAACATACAGGTGCTGGTTTCTGTAATCATCACTCCGGCTCGTTACTTTTTGAACGCACCTTATATAAACAGGTGATAGTAAAGTAGCAACAATGTAAAGAATACAGAAAGTAAACCACTGCAACATGCATAACAGTAGACAAAAAAGTTCCTCGTTTTCTCCAACTTGATGGATTTGCACACACATTTAGACAACTGGTTAATGTGCTCAGTATGGGGTGTGACCACTTCTGGCAGGAATACAGGCCTGACAACGGCGGGCCATGCTGCGAATGAGGTCATCACTCCCATGTTGAGGCAACAACGCCCATTCTTCCTGCAGAGCAGCTCGCAAGTCTCGGAGATTGGTTGATGGATGCTGACATGATCCAACTCGTCTCCCAAGTGCATTCCAGACATACTCTATGGGATACAAATCGGGAGAGCGAGCAGGTCACACCATGCGTTCAATATCTCCCGTTTCCAAGAAAACATCAACCACCTGTGGTCTATGAGGTCGGGCATTATAATCCATCAGTACAAAATCTGGGCCCACAGCATTTCGCAACAAACGAACATGAGGTCCCAAGATCTCGTCACGATACCTGGTAGCAGTTAAACCTTGCCAATTTACCCGTACAATTTTCTGAAGAGGTGTTAGAGTAGACAACATAATCCCTACCCACACCATTAGTGACCTTCCTCGATATCGGTCTCATCCCACCCCATTTGACAAGAGCACTGACGTCGTTGGCATGGTTGTACGATGACAGGAATGCCATCTTCCGTGCAGAACACGATTGTACGGACATTTGTTGACAGTTATTCCGATTATATCATGAATTAGCCACAGGACGGGTAAATAGCAGTTTGTTGCTTTAATTTTGGACACCAGTGCACAGTGGGTCAAAATCGAAATCTAGGAGGACAAAATTATTTATTTTCATAATTAAAAAATCAAAATTTATTACTTCTACAGCATTCTCATATAATTGCCACTCACTATTCTGGGATATAAACGCATCATAGTGTAAATCTGTCACCACTGTTCGAGCAGTCTGAATTGGAGGGTGAATGTAAGTGGCTGTGGTTTGGTTGTCTTTGTGGTTAGTGTGATGCTTTAAGGTGGAACATGCAACTGAAGGTATGATCTTTGTAACGTGTTTCAGTTATTAATGGGCGTAATTGTTACGTAATTTTAGCTATATTTGCATTAAATAATATTTAGCTATTATTTTAAAATTAAAATTATATTTACACTTAGATTTTTAGTCACTCTGTGTCACTTTCTACTTAATGTTAAAATGTAGATAAAGTCTTGTAGTTTACGCCTGTTATAAGATATTTTGCATCTTTTTGCAACTTACTAATTTATTTTACGTTTTAGAAGAAGCCGCGCAACCAGTTCACACACGATTACAACTGTTTGAAGCACTGGGTTCGACGATTATGTAAAAAGTGGAACTTTGTGACTTTGTTAAAAGTAAACTAGGGGTAGAAAATTGTTCTAAAGAGATAACTGAATGCTCTAACCAACTCCTAGTCATAGACAATTTCTTGCATGTGTAGACGTAGCTAAAAAAGGTCTTGACTGATGTTTATTATGAAGCAACTAATTATGTACGTTGCTTTCACTCTAAATTCATGATTAAAACGTAAAAATAATTTTGTCCCCCCAGATTTCGATTTTGACCCACTGTGCAGTGTAGTTTGAGGCAGGCAGGATGCAGCAGTGTAGGAAATACAGGAAACATATCTGGTGTTAGTAACACAGTGAACTGAACGTCTTGGATGTCGTAATGTTAATACTCCTTGTTGGAATCACACGATTGATCACAGATTAAAACCAATTATATTTTGGCTCACTCCTATCAAAAAATGTAACAAAAGTAGTTAATGTGAAGGACAGGCATGCTATAACGTAAATTGATTTGAAATAGCGCCATTATCCCTGCACATTAGAAACAAGCAATACAGAACAATACAATCACGGGGACTTTCTCTGACACTTTGGTTGGTTGGTTGGTTGGTTCCTTAGTTTAGTGGCTGTGACAACGAGGTCATGTAGCCCCGTGTACTTTGAGTGTTTGTAGAATTTGTCTAATATTGCGTTATCAAACTAACTTACAAATTTTAGCTTCCACAATTGTAGTTAGTGGAAGGTTGTTTTTCACGCCATAAATCTATGACATGGGACCGCCGGATTTACTTCCCCTCCAAAGGAAGGCACACTGAGGTATTTTTAACGCTCTTAAAAATTCGACGACTTCGGCCGGGTTTGAACCCACGATCTAGGGCATAGAAGCTCAGCATGCTACCAACTACGCCACCAAAGCCGCTGAATTTCTGACACTTTCTGTTTCGATTTTCCAGGAATCGTTTATCAATGTTAGGACGTAATGTCTGGGATAGATGTAATCGAAGGCTGCATGTAAGGTTGTGCTTTGATAAGGTATTTCGAGATTTGGAATTAGCCAGTTTCATTATAGAAAATAATTGTTCGCACACATATGAAAAGGACTTTCCCATACAGATAGGAACACTGGCTGATCCGTCTAACTTGTACTCGCCTTGTTGAGCGCCGTTGATCAAGGCAACATGGTCAACAAAGAGTTCAACAAGTTGCTATTGTCTTAATTAGTTACTTGTGTATCGTGGTCATTTAGCCGCATATGGTTTGTGTGGATAGAATTTATCTGATAACTTGTGTTATTGTCTTGTCTGTAGTAACTTGCGTATATGTAACTAAGGATTGGGAAGGAGGCAGTCAAGGGCTAAAGTTAGGAACCATCCTAGTATTTTCTTGATGTAGAGGAGGGAGACCAAGGAACACCGCTTCCAGGATGGCTGAGATGAGATTTGAACCAGCCTCTTGTCAGTTTTGTCACTGGAGACTGAGTGTTTCGAGTGCATGCGCTCATACCAAGATTTAACTCACTTTAATTACTGTACCCGATACCTAGTTTAGGCTATCGGCTACGCCAGCAGACATTAAGCCGTAGTTGAGGTTTTGGGAAGAGTTAAGAGATAGCGCCCAGATCGAGTCAACAGGAATGTCAGGATGACGTAGTAGGTCTAGGATCAAGAAGGCTCTGACATCTGTAAGAAGATGGAATTATGGATAGAAATGTGAAGCTTTATTAAGATATGTATGGAATATGGTATTTAAACATCTTAGAAGAGAAGATATAACATGCAATATATGTGGAAATAATTTTAAGGAAGTTAGATAACCCTTAAGTTATTTTATAACGGAATAGCCGAGATGATGAGGGTTCGAGAGTATAATTGTGACGCGAGAGCATAGTGGTGGGGTGAACACTGCGTGTCTGCGCCAGGCAGATAAGAGTGAAGACAGTGCGAACACATTCAGTGGAGCTCTGTCAGCCGAGCAAGCAGGATCGAGCTCAGTAGCGCAAGCCAAACGCATGGTGAAGGTCACGTAGCGAACCGAAACTGTCACGGCAAAGTGTAGGCGACAGTTTCAACATCGCCGAGCAGCGAACGACAAGCAGGTCATTGATCCAGGCGGACTTGCCGAGCAAGCAAGCATAGACGGCCGGGATATGTTAGGACAGCATTGCAAGTAGTTGGAGACTTTATTCTAAGCTGCATTTCAACGCAGTCTGAACACAGTTTTTCTGAATAACATTACGACTATGCTTTTCATAACGCATTCCAAGTAACTTTAACAATTTCAAGCAAACGGAATGTCGTAAGCATATGCACTGATGAACATTAGCTCGTGCATTAATGCATTTATTTCTTATGCGGTTTTATGAATCACCAAATATGAACACAACTACAGGGTGTTTCATAAACTTAGACACTCTCATCTAAAATTTTATTTTACGAAAGTGAGACTTATCAGTTATTGGAGATTGAACTTTCGATACTCAAACTGAACATTTAATGGAACAGTGGCGTAACGTAGAAGAGGAATAGGAGGTCCGCTGTTTCCATGAACTTTTTCGAGAGGATTTGGACAATATCCGCTATGGGTAATCAGAAGTTCATCATGTCAGAGTAAACGCAGATAGAGACGTGATGGCACCGCAGAGCGATGGATTCGATTCCTGACGAGAGGAGGTCCACCAGCTGATTCACTTGGGATTTCGAAGGCAATCGTCATTTCATGGATGGAATGATATTCACGCCGATCTTTCGAGAAATTCATTATGTAGGGAAAATCGACGATCTTGGAAATTTAATAACAGCTGATTATGAGAAGGTACTGTAAGAGTTATAACTACCTGATACGATTATTTTCATGAATACTGGGCACACATGCATATTTTTCTAACAGGAGTGATACGATTATTTAGACATGGTTTGACTTTATATGCTTCGAATTTTTGCTAGAATATGGAGTGACCATATGATATGGCAGGCATCATTATACGAAATTCTCACCATTGGTTGGCTTTATTAAGCAGATGTTTGGTCTTTTAGACATTTTTCCAGCAAGGATATTTTTCATGAATAGTTTTTTCTGTGTAACGAGTATTTCGAACTCGTGATCTGCAATTGACTATCTAAAATTACTTCGTCAGTTCATTGCATACTAGCGAGTGTGTATTATTCATCAGTAGGGATTTTTTCCATTGGATTGTTTGGAGATATTAAGAAGTTATTCACTTTAGTGAACGAACATCGCTTTTATATGACAACTAGAGACTTGTTGATTCCTATCTGGTACATTCACTCATATAGTCTACGAGATGGGGTCTTTCGTATTTATACGATTGTATGGTGGCTACTCATCTTACCCATCGTTTAGGGCACTATCATATTAGTCAACGGGGCGAGGTCTTTCGTATTTATACGACTGTACGGTGGTTACTCATCTTACTTGCCATAGAGGGACTCATTTTATCATCCGAGTGTACATGAGATTGTAAGTGAATCAAACAAGGAACTACTAGTCACATATCAGTCGAATTTTTGTTAAATAAAGTAACGATAAATGTCAGCAGGATTACGTTTAGTAATTCTTGTTTGCCAATCCAATATTTTGTTGCTATACTCTTTTGAGAGTAATTTCAGTTTAACAGCTGGTACAGCTGATGCTTTTGATGATTTTTATAATTGTGTTTGATACCTTTGAGAAGGATTTAAAGTAATTGAATCTTGTAAGATGAATCATTAATGGTCAGATTTATTTTAAGGCAGATCAGTATTGCAGATTTTGATATGAGAAATTATAGCACATTGGTGTTTTTCTGTGATGTGAATAATGAGAATTGTAAGAGAATGTATGCTATTTGAAAGCAGATCTTGAATTCCTGAGGTAAAATATTTTTTCCAATTGTTTAAGAAGTTGTCTAGATGTGATCAGATTAATTACAGTTATTGGAGATTGTGTGCGTTGATAATTTGAAGCCAGTTTTATATTTTTTGTAGATCATGCAACATGGTTAAGTGGAGTTTGTGATAGGCATTTTGTGGAAGTTGCCATGTGATAGTAGCAACGTTGCTAATGTATTTTGAGGCAGACATGAGGTCGTCGTACCCAGTCTAGCGTATTTGTTGAGATTCATGCTGTATGTGCTGAATATTTATGGAGTTTTTGTGGAATAATTGTTATATTCAAATGTGATATTTGAAGAATTGAGGAAATATAATGTCGTTGTGGATAGTTAGATCCAACGTGATGTCGTGAAGGCAATAATATTTTTTGGCATGATAAATTAAATAAGAGATATAACTTGGATGTGATAAAACTGTAAGACAACGTTCTATAAACCATATTAAACAATTTGTTAGGAAATTAAACAAATAAATAAAGTTGATAATACAAGATTTTCTGAGAATAATAATTAATGAAATAATAATCTGAAAGTTAAGCATATTAATGATCTGACCTAATGAAATAAAAATCAGAATGACTCGATGAAATAATAAAAATCTAAATAACCAGAAGATTGAAATTTAAATAAGTTGATAAATTAAATTTTGGAATAAATCAATGAATTAAATAGATGGATGAATTAAAGATTGGATAGATAAACTGATTGAAATAAATTAATAGATGGTTGTAATGATGATGAATAACTGAATTAGAAGGTGATAATTAACTGAAGAAGCTGATGATTAATGAATTTATTTGGAATTAAATTTAATTGAGAGATGAATTGAAGAAATTGCAACTTGAGTTGAGGATTTAAATGATGTAATGGTGATGAATTAATGATTCTGACAGGAATATGTAGAATTTTGAGATAAGAATTAATGTGAGAAATATTTAATTTTGATGATGATGATAACGATGACCAATGAGAAGTGAATTTTCTGTGATTCACGAACAAGCGATTTGTAATGACAATGTAAATAGTGTAAATTAATTATTCAATGTTCAGGAGCATTTGACTAACATGTTCAACATTTAATTTATGCCATGCAAGCCATAAATTGCGTGATATTTAAAGTATGTGATTATAATATGTGTATGTTTAGACAGATTAATAACTTTTTCAAATCCACATTGATGATGTTAAATTAAAGAGAAATTAGGTCTCAGGTTTCACAAATGTCAGTGACGAAAGACATAGTGCTACAGTGATCCTGAGAACCCAAGAGAACTTTAGAGATTTTTCTGTTCTATGTGGATAAAATAATTTTTGATTAGAAAAGAGATGGTTCGATTTTTGGACAATGACTATTTAACGTTGGCATTCTACCATACTCTCAGGTAGGAGGTATATTTAAAATGTCTGTCTGACTATCAAAGAGAAATAAATGTGTTTTTATCTTAGTTGTGATCTGATGATGGTGTGATGTTCCTTTTTCTTTCCTTGTCTTGAGTAAGGCTTAACTGGAAAGGAAGTGGTTTGCTAGGAATTCAGTTGATATCGCCCATTTATATTTGCATTATTTCTATTAAACTTAAGCCCGTAACGACCCTAGAGATACTTTGTCTCGTGTTACCCATTGCTTTTTCGATAACTCAGCTGAATTTCCGACACATTCCTTATTTGACTAGAGGTTCATTTAACTCCGCTCTGTCCTGGAACTCCAGGAATGCGATGTTATAGCAGATGGGTCATCGCATCCCCAGGACGAACGGGTACATTACACAGTTCATAAACCCAATTCAGTACTTTATTGACACAAAAATACAAAGTACAGGGAGCGGCAAAAAGATCTGACGGTTTTTAAATCACAACAACACAAACATTTTAAATGATACAAACTCTTTTATTACTTATAACAGCAAGGTGTACATGTCAATTAATGGAAAACATGAAAGAAAAATAGATTTTAACTTTTAAGATTTTGAAGATAACGTCTTTCAAATGATGCCCAGCTTTTGCCATGTGGCAAAAAGAGCTGACGGTTTATGTCGTTGTACGTCTGAGCGAGTAGAACAGGACGCGTTCCATCTCGTAACACAATTTTGTTATGGGTGAGTAATTTTAGAGCTACAGGTTCAGCCTTAAAACGTACGTCGACAGGCCGTCCAAGGTCAGCCAGGACACCAGAAAATGTTGAGCGGGTGAGACAAGCTGTGGAAACCAGTCCACGGCGGCCGGCTCGTAAACAAGCTGCTGCTTTGCAAATGTCTGATCGAACAGCGAGACGAATATTGCGTTCCGATTTGCATTTTCATCCGTATATAATGGTTATTGTCCAACAGTTGAAGCCAATGACTATGCAAAGCTTCAGTGCAAGACTGGAAGAATGCATGGCAAAAGATGGGCATCATTTGAAAGACGTTATCTTCAAATCTTAAAAGTTAAAATCTATTGTTCTTTCATGTTTTCCATTAATTGACATGTACACCTTGCTGTTATACTTAATACAAGAGTTTGTATCATTTAAAATGTTTGTGTTGTTGTGATTTAAAAACCGTCAGATCTTTTTGCCGCTCCCTGTAGTATTGTAAGTCTAAATAATTTAGATGCGCCTTAATACACGTTCCTGCGCTTTATTGTGTGATGTTTAATCTGTCATCTATAAATATTATTACGTGAATGTATAGTTTCCATTGTGCTCCTAAGTGGAATTTGTTTGAATATTACCCTCGTATATCACATCGCAGAGAGGCAAGGATTACACAAAATGTACTCGTATTATCGGCCAATAAATCAATACCTGCTATTTGTCACGATAGCAGCTCACACTTTGTATGCTGTCAGTAACAAACTGCTGCTATCTGATATGCTGTCATAACATTTTAATGCACAAAGATATTCGACGCCCTTCATTTTCTTTTTAAATAAAAAAGAGAGAAATACCTTGGATACGCAGTGACAAGCAGACAGGGAAAGTTTAACAAATTATTAACTAATTAATGAGATAGTGGTTGGAAATGTGAACTATTAGACTAGTCGTATAAAAAAGATACAGTCAGTCTGAGAGACTAGACTTTATATCATTTCAAATGACATATGCTACAAATGCTACACATGTTAGAAAGGCTCGGGAGGGTTTCGAGCGAAGCGAGAAGCCCCAGGACTCTTTCAACAGACTCCATTACCCATTAATTTAGGTTTCCCGCGCGGCCACCTCTTTAAGGGTCACCCTGTATTTGAGTCTGACATCTTTTACAACTCTTTAAGGGTCACCCATTATTTGAATCTGATATCTTGCAAACCTCTTTAAGGGTCACCCTATATTTGAATTGAATATAACATACTGTACACCTCGTTAAGTGTCACCCTGTATTTTGCTCTGACATCCTGCACACCTCTTTAAGAGGCACGCTGTATTCTTATCTGACGTCTTGTCTACCTCTTTAGGAGTCACCTTGTATTCTTGTGTGACATCTTGTACACCTCTTTAGGAGTCACCCTGTATTCCTGTCTGACGTCACGCACTCGCCGCCTCCGTATCGCATAACGGCAGACCCCAGCAGTAAACTCAGACTCGGTGCATATGCACTGAACAACATGATGACGTCATACACGCCGTAACCGTAACGCATAACGTTAGACCCAAGCATAACGATGAAATCGACAAGATAATTTGAAATGATAAAACTCATCCCCGTATTTTCACATATTATAGTGGTCTCATTCTTTTCAGTTAAATCATATTTCTATGTAAATTATATCCATGAATATATGTTTTGTTTCTGCAACACCATAACTATCTCCTATTTATTTTATTTTTCATTTTCATTTTATTTTGCTTTGCACCTGTCTTTCTAAGTACAAACCAAAATACGTAATCACGTAGAGTCTATTGACAGTGCCCAACACAGATTTCTCTTCAATGTGAATGTGTCAATGCTTGTATGAGGCAGCTTGATGACTAAATAAAGTAATTATCAGTGCATTTTCCCCTATTCATTGTGAAACAAAATCTCATTTCATTAGTTCTGACGATGCATTATCTAAGTCCATGCATAACTCTAACATAAACGCATTTCTGGATACAATACTGCATTGAACACTACATAAACAAAATATTAATTTAGGATTTTCTTAACCTTGCTGTCATCCAAATAGGGTGACTTAACCAGCACGATCTTATGTCGAACTTTCAGCGGAGAGTGCTCATAACTTCCTGATTCTAGTAATGAGGGTCTTAATATTAACTAATGATTTAATTAATTTAATGCCTAATGAATTCTAGAGATAAGTGTACTTTTTAAGATTTAAGTACAAATACGTGTTGTGTATAGACCTATCTTCGTTCTGTGTAACATACGGCCATGTAGCTTCAACAACAGCCATAAATAAATATATAAAAAAACAAGATGTTCAGTAAAGAACATATAGCCTACTTTCTCCTAAATGTATGAGTATAGTTATAACTCGTTGTTATTATCAAAGAGTATAATAGAACTATTCTTTGTTGAAGGCCATAGAAACGATTTACCTCTACCAAACGCCACAATCTAGATAAAAACTGCTACCATCATTGAAGAAAGAAAGATAAGAAGTATCTCAAGAATGTTATGGATCTGGAGACATAATCGACCGGACTGGCTGCGTGGCTCGGCGGTAACGTTCTCGCTTGCTGGGCCCTAGGTTGCAGGTTCGTATCCTGGCGCAGTCAGCTGGCATTTGAGGGTGCACAAATGCGAGGGAGCCGTGTCAGTACATTTACTGGCACGTTAAAGATCCCCTTCGGGCCAAAATTCCGGCACCACGGTGTCTCTAAAAGCAGCAGTAGTTAAAAGGGATGTAAAACCAATAACATTATTATTATTATTATTATTATTATTATTGTTTTAATGTGCTAAACGGTTCCAGGCTAGTGTTCAGAAGTAAAGGGGGAGTTTTAGTCGGTAGTCTGCTACTCAGCAGCAGGAGCCCGACACTCTGTGCGTAAATGCATTTCTTCCCCTAAAATATATATATATATATATATACATTATTATTATTATTATTATTATTATTATTATTATTATTATTATTATTATTATTATTATTATTATTATTATTATTATTATTATTATATATACGACCTGTCGTGGGCAACATCCAACTTTGAGTTGAGGCATGTCTTTACACGTCTGGTTGTGCAGGGCTTTCACAACCCTAATTGAAAAAAAAGGAAGGAAGATTGTAGTTTTACGTGGCCGTGAATCTTGTGATTATGAGCCACGGGACCTCTTTTACGTGGAATCCGAACCACAGGACATGGCATTTCACTTCAAAAATCTCACATGCATTGACCGGGAATCGAAAACCCTAATTGAATTAACAAATCTTTCCATGACCCTACAGAGACGTGTGTATACAAACTATGTGGATATTTTCGATTGCTATTTGCCTGAAATAAAAGTAGTAATTAATACCTGAACTAACACCAACGGCTTGAACTCAGTTACTATGTGAAATCGTTTTGTTCTTTACTTCAAATAACATTTTCAAGTAACGCAAAATAGGCTGTTACAAACCCTTTAAAATAAAAAGTAAAAATGTATCGTAGTAACATCTTGTCATTCTTCAAATTCGATGCGCATAGAATGCCAATGGTATATTAATCAATGGAGCCCCACGTAGACTAGTCGTGACTTCTAGTGGTGAAATATCGAACAATATAATCCTAACAGAGCGAGTGCATTCTAGCGGCCAGAAGAAGAAACTTTTCAATATAATCTGGAAGTTAATAAGTATGTCGGCGTGCAGTTACCTTTTTGGCAGCTAGATGTCTCGAGTAAATCTGCTGGCGAATTATGTTTTAATTAAATATATATTTTACACCATAATATGCACAATATAACGCTTAATTTTAAAACATCCGAGTCATTACAAAACAATAAACATATAACATTTCAAGCAAAAAATCTAGCTCTGATCGGGTTTGAACCATAGGGATTTGAGCGATAGGCTAACGCTCTACCACTGAGCTAATTGTGGCAACGAATATCGTTCTATATAAAATGACTTACATAGAACTTGTTAGCAAATAATGATTTATACTAAACGATTTCATCACTGGAGTATATTATTTATATATAAAGCATTTCATACAAAGTTTATTTATTTTGTATCAGTACGCTATATTGCATGCAATACTCAAATTAGTGAAATATAAGTCAGGCACAAGATATCCGCTGCCATCTTGTCTTATTACTGAATCAGCTCAGCTTTTTAAAATCACGTCTGCACTATAGTATTACAAAATAAACTTTTAATTTCGAACGTGCCTCTTCCTTTAGAACAGTTAAAACGATTCTCGGCTCGATAATCGGAACTGGTGGGTCCCATAATATGGATTATAAAGTTTGCATAATTCGCACGGCCGCCATCCTGAAATGGTATGGCGGACGACCTTGTAGTTTGGTCACAAGACGCATCCTATACGAAGGTATGTTGTTACCAAATTTGGTAGAGATCGGATGATTTGGTTAGTCGTTATTTGATTTTACGTTTTGAACGTTTGAGTGGCCGCCATTCAGTTTTAGTAAAGATGGCGGTGATATAAAACATGACACTGAGGTGTCCTTTGCTAGTGCTACCTTTGTACCAAATTTTGTTCAATTCGCATTCACCGTGTTCGAATTGATAGGGGGGGGACAGACATTCAGAGTACACACACTCACACACACACAGACACACACACACAGACTCACACACACACATACACACACACACACACAGACTCACACACACACAGACAGACACACTTTTTTCGCCCTGTGTTGATCTCATAAATCTACTTTCATTTTTTGCAAAAATCGAAAGTAGGCTAATAAATATAGCCTACAGTATGGCATGTGCTGGGAATGACCGCTGTTGGGTCCCTCAAAAGAGCACTTTTAACTTGTCATTATGCTATATCTTATTCCAACCTCATCAGAAGAGTAATGAGATGAAATGGATGAAGATGAATTAGAGAAATTGAGGAAGGAGTTAGAAGAAATCTGCCGTGGTATTGCACCTCTCCGAAGAATTAATACATGGTCATACTTCGATTAGCTCAGTCAATTCGGGGGTGGTACATCCATTCCCACACTATGACACATATATTTAGGATCATAATCAACAGGTCAACACTTCAAAATAAACTCAAAAATCACACATACAACATATTTAATTGTAACTAGAAATGGCGCAACAAACACGTAAAACAAATTAAATGAAATGATACTAAATCATTAAAATTCATATTACACAACATCTATTCCATTACAATAGGAATCTTCAATAAAACAATATCATATCATTGTTATTTCGGTTCTACTCGAACCTATAACCTCATATTTTCACTTCCATATGGCTTCCTCTTTTAACTGGTTTCATGAGCTTTAATAATTACCATTACATGCAATCTTAATCTTCATTGAAAATGAATAAACTTTCTCTAATTGAGGCAGGGGAATCCAAAACCCCTAACTCCAGTAAACCAAATTTTACACGAGAGAGAAAAAACGGATTATCTCCTCACTGATCTAAAATCGTATGGTTTTATGAGATCATATTAAGTAAAAGTGTATTCATTATCAATTAAATACTTCATAACCTAAGTGTTTATATTAGTTAAGGCTACAATTTGAATTAAATAGTGGTGGAGTTAGGTTTTTTTTGACTTCCGGAGTGTATGAAATATGAAATAGGCAATAAATATGACAGAAAAGGTTCTAATGGATCATAACTACCATATGAAACGATAGAATATGAAATTTTATTATGAAAATTAGCATCGCACTTTTTAAAATTTAAATTTCAAAGGTAAAACGCGAGTCTGAAATCCACTCTAATCTAAATCATTCCAAAATTCAGAAACAAAACAACAAATGAACGTAATACTTTCTTCACTCTGATTTGTGGTACAGGTATTCTGTTGCATTTTTACTCTCTTGTTGAGTCTGTGACTCAGGGTTATTACTGCTAGCAAATAGAGTTTTGTAATACATCCGACTTTCTTCAGAAATGAACTTAATTATATTGTGCAAGTCCTTTTGCTTTTCTATTTTCAGTGCCAAGAGTGAGCTGTACGTTTGTTGAGTGGGAAAAGATGCAATTGTATTGGGTCTCTGGATGTTAAATCGACTCCATATTGCACCTTTCATAGTTTTACTCACATGGATTTTATTTTTGTGGGATGCCGAATATCGTATCACTTTACTTTCTGATATTAAGAATTCCTCGGTTGGACTATGCTTAGTTTCTTTAGTACTTGGATTGTTCTTGAATATTTTGGAGAAATGTTGAGGATAGTCATATATCATACTTTGTTTGACCTGTACAACATCCAACTGAACTTCTTACAATGTCAAACCACTGGCTTGGTGTTTCCCCAGTTTCTTGTTTCTTTTTGTGACTCTCAATATGACGAAAATCACGGTCATTTGGTAAGTAGCCATGTACTCTCACGGGATAATGTTGCTCTATAAAATGAAAGCGCCCCTCCTGTATCAAGGTGTAAAAGAACTGGACCTTCTATCTCTGCTCAACTGGTTAAGGGATGGTGTTGCCATCTACCGGTAAATAAAGCATGGAAAGCAAGAACACACTAATTCCATGGAATAAGAGGTGTTTTGATTTCCATGGATTTTAAAACAACCTCCTGTATGCAAACGGATGACGGAATTAGATTATTCTTGCCATCCATTCATGCGGAACAACCTAAAAAGCCCCATCCACCCAATAACTCAATTTCGCCAAAAATTGGAGTTAGTGGGTTTTTGATCTCCCTGCCTCAATTATCCTAGGATTATTTTCAAATCAGTGTAATAGCAATAATAAATGTTATTATTATTTACACTTAATCCCATGTTCTCTCCTTTAGGACTGGCTTACTAAGTACCTTTGTTTTGGGTGGTCGCACTACCTTTTAATTTATATATTCAATTTTAGAATGTAATCAATGAGTCACCCCGACCCTTTTCACACTAGTAGTTTTAAAAAGAACCTTTATTTTGATAGTCACACCTGGGAATTTATCAATTCTTAGGAAAAAATATTCCTTATTGACGGCATCTGAAATCGATGAGTTTAGCAAGGTATTCATTAAATGATATAGCTACGGGAAGTTATAATCCGCGCTTTCGATTATAAGATTCAAACAATCACTCTTCCGTGTTTACAACTCACATATGACCGGCTGGCCGCTGAACTCTCCCTAATGGGCCAAAACCCTTCACAAAATGTATGACTCCAGACGGTATGTCTGGTCTATCAGACCGAGGACACACTACTTAGAACTCGGCTGGCTGCAACTTCACACTATATTTCTCCAAGAAGAAAAGCTTTAGTATTTAACAAACCTCCGGTTATTTCATGCGGCAAATTTTCAGTCGATTATTATATCATTTCAGGATAATGTAATTAATTGTTGAGCATCTACACTGCCCGGTCTGAGGGACGATCATTTCTATTTATTTGAGGATATTCCATTTAACGCCGCTCTTGGCTAGCGTGACACTTACATATGGTGTACCAACCCACCATTGGTTCAATTACAATTGTCAATTCCTAGGGCCACACCCATCTTTGAAACATACGAAGATACTTTGGAACGGGACTCTACCCATGACCTCCACAATTTATGCGTCAACAGAGCGGTAACCTGAGCTGACCTCTGCACGCTAATCATAATAATATTGCTCCCTTTTACCGACGAATATTTTGGTTATGTCTCATTCAACCAAATACAGCTCCACCCATAATTAATTAATCCTTGACATCATTAATAGCAATAACTCGATTCTACTTGTATGCCTGCTTATTTCAGCGTACCTCAATTTATTCTTGTAAAGCTTTTCGTAGGGATTTCATTATTTCCTGAGCCGTTCTTAACTTCCCGATACTGACTTGTACTATCATTTCAACTCATTTAACTCGAACAGTACTTGTTTTAACAATGCTCTCAAGAACACCCTGGTTCTACAATTCATTTCCTTTAACATTATAATTCTACCACTATTTTATTGAACAATCTCACTCAAACACTTCCCTTTAAGAGTTTTCTAACCACAATTTTTACTGGTGTTTACAATATTATATTTCACAATTTCTATCCCTCTTGTTACTCAATTCAGATCCGTTTTACTAATACATGGTGTACCAACCCACCATTGGTTCGATTACATTTATATATGACCAAAATACCACTTCTCCCCGCCATGTGTGACATATCATTTCCTGAATCAAATATGCGACCCCAAAAACACCCTTCATAATGAAAGATTTGTACTTACATTATTGTGAGACGACTTCTGCCAATGTTGATGGACATGCTCGCCCACCCTATGTGATTACTCTTCCATACTGACAATTGTGGCACTCTCCACGTTTTTTCTTTTACAACTTATACACATTTTTACTTTAACTAAATTTTCCTTCTTAGGGTCTCCTAACATAATAATTACCATAATACACTTCTTTAATACATAAAAACACTTATAACACTTCAAGATTATTAACACTCAAATTTTACACTTAGGCTTGACTTTAAGCCTTTCTCACACATAATAAATTCCCTTTTGGGTTCGCACGCTTTCCATCGAAGAGAATCAGGTATTTCCATCTACAATGTCCTGGACCTACACGTCTACTGGAATGAAAATTAGTTTTTATTCCCTTCAGGGGTCTATCCTAGACCTATCCTATACCATTGGTAGCTTCTAAACTTCTGCTATCTACTCCTAGGTTTGGTTTATCCTGTCCTTCCGTCTCCTGGAGCGATGCATCCTTGAATCAAATACAACACCCTAATGTTGATAAATTTTATATTTACGACACGGTATGGCTTCTCGAAACTTGATGTTCGTTACAATCGCGCAACCTGTTCCTGCGATTTATTTGAATTTATTTATTCACTTATCTGGCCCTATAAGGGTCCGCTTTGACTGGTCTTTCTTCGTGGTGATGCACACGACGTGAGGATTTCAACATCTCCACTGAGTTAGTTTATTACTGAATGTTTAAATGTTTATTGACTTCCCCTCTGGGTTCAGAACTAACGATTATCGGCTTAACGTGGTCTCTGATGGCTTCACTCGCTGTCTGAATACATAAACTATTGCGATACGCTACTGCATTTGGCGTAAACAGAATTATTATACTTCTTCCTTGGCCCTTGGTCGGGTCCAACTCGGTGTATCTTGACGCGATGAAGACTTCACACTTGTTGAAGCAGTACGACGTGCCTATGCGGTCGCTGAAGACTGAATATAGTTAGTGAGAGAGTATAACCCTCCACTGAGGTTCATAAGACTGAATATCATTGGTTGAAACAGCGTGACGCCCTCCTTAGGGCTCACCTAGGCTGAATACATTTTGCCTCGGCGGGCTGGCTTTTTATCTGATTTGGACTATAATTAGTCCGTCACCGGGTCTGAAACTAACTTAAAAATAATCCTTGTCTCGGATTATAACAAATATCCCTATGATCCTTGGAGTCCACAGGTTCGAAAAATATCTTGAATTTTGGAAACCGATCGTCCAGTTCCTTTAAAATAATTTCCAAATTAGTCTGGCTGTGCGTGGGTGTATTACTTTACTGAAAATCTTGCACGATATCCATACGCGCAAGCCAAGCTACGTCATGCTGACCTTGCATTTCTATCCGGTGCAATTATTAGATAATTTTATATTCCTTAAAATTCCCATTATAATTATCAGCCCTTCTGGCGTTCTCTGAAGTTTATAATTTTGCGTCTTTCTTGAAAACGTAGACATTGCACCACTGTTATGGCTACTTCCACTGCTAATCTGAAGAAAATATTATATCGTCAGCAAGGCCCTCTCTGCTTGCAGACCTTGTTATCGAAAATAGTTCCTTGCAACATTGCGCTATGTGAATCACAGGATTGATTACCACGACTCACGAGGCCATGCCACCATCTCTTGACTTAACGTTCAGCTGCATCGTAAATCAGATAGCGTCTGGTGTCCACCATGACGACATCTGAAGCCTTCTCTGGCGTGTAGCTTGGGCTTGTAGTTTCATTACATAAAATAATCTTATATTCTTTTATTAAAGGATCACGGGTTCGATCCTATTATTGAGGACCTCAGATTTGGGCCATTTCTTTTCTGCCATCGTTGGCTCCAGTGTTCTTTTTAATTATTCATTTAGAGAGAATATCCTACACTCCTACATAACGTATCCTTTGAGCCTTGCTCATAAGGGTACAGTATATCAAAATGTAAATGGGAGGAAGGAAGCTTTTAGTTTTACGTGACCGTTAATCATGCAATCATGAGCCACGGGACCTCCTTTTTACGTGGAATCCGAACCACAGGTTCACTTCGAAAATCTTACATGCTATGACCGGGAATCGAACCTGGTCCACATTGATGAGAGGCCAATAGCTTGACCACTGCGCCAGCACTCCCCCTATCAAAATGTACCGTCCTGGCATTTTATTGGAGCTGAACATGGAAAACCGGTAAAGGAAACCATTTCAAGGATGACTAACGATGTGGTTGAAACACATGTCAATTGGGGAATGGATAAGCAAAGCATTCGAAACGAGAAATTCAATGCAGCATTTTATAAGTGCCCTTCCTTTTTGTAGATTTTCTTCATTGGGAGGATAAGAAATCCACATATCTATGTTTAGCCTAAAGCAGTATTGTGCCTTTTATGATTTGACAACATGGGGTTTAGAGAATACGTGACCGCAGTACAGATAGGCTGTGGCACGTTGTGCGCTTCATCATGGCAAGAGCACTTAGACTACGGTACAGTAGAAGGGAGCGGTGTGAAAAGTCGGCCAACCAGTGGTGCAGCAACAAGAAATTACGAATTACCACTATGCACGCATAGTTTATAGTAATGAATACATGTAATCTCAAGAATATTTCAACTCGAAGCCCGGATAAATAAATAACAGGTTCTGTCATACGGGAATCGTTTATTTAGCGTATGATGCTTCATTTGACAATCGTTGAAATGTATTACATATAATTGCTATTAGAAAAATAAAAATTAATATATACATATTTATATACATGGATGTAAACTATTACAGACTAACTGGGAGGCACGCATACACACACACACACACACATACACACACACACTGCTGCAGATTCTGATATTTCAGCCCAAGCTGATGTCTAGTCCTTCCAACCAAGTGAGTGCCGCAGGGGTTATTGATGTAGCTCCTCCATAGGCCCAGTGAATGCTCGTAGAGGACATTCTTTCACGATGTAGCTGATGGTTTGCACTTCAGCACCACAGTTGCAGGAAGGAGACTCCAACCACTCCCCATTGGTGTAGTGCAGAAGCAGTTCTTCCAACGCCGCAACGTATCCTGTTTAGTCTGGTCCAGATGGTGCGCGGGAGGTTGAACCCAGGAGGTTTTGCTGTTGAGTCATTGATGTTGATTAGACCATGTGGGTGTAATCTGGCCCATTCTTGCTTCCATGCTTCGTCAGGTCTAAATGGTATATCAGCTAGATTCTTGGCCGTCTTCCAGGCAGGTTTCCGGGATTTCAGTCTTGCTACGTCGTTTTTATCTGTATACGGGAATTTAAAAAATGATTTTAGGAGATTGGGCCAATCAGAAAACGACACGCGGTGCCTGACGTATTGTAAAGCAATGGAATATAATTGGAGATTCCGACCTAAATCAGGTGTCTTATATCGTATTTCTTCACAAGTCAGGGACAGAGTTTCAGTATGCAAGGAATTTATTTTCCACAAATAGACAGAACGAAATCTGAAGGCCTGGATTCCTTTATAATCTACCTTCTGCTACGGAATATGCATGTTAACAGTTACGAGTGTCGCGCTTAGCAAAGTGTTGCAGTGGAGAGAAGACTATTATCGTGAGTAACCAGTGAATGGGCTCTCTAATTGACTCCAGCCGAGTTTGTAACCTCGCAAACGAGAAATTGATAACCGATGACATGTTAGTACTTACTCTGCGGCGTATCACTAAGACTGACTATGCGGGCTATCGGCAAATTATGATGACCCAGGATCTGAAAATTAACGATCAAACCTGGGGAGGACGGAACTAGACATGGATCTTGCGGAGACTAGGGAACTTCGTCTTACAAAAAGAATACGAGGATGGACACCAACCCGGATCATTTTTATGAGGAAATGAAAATGCTGAGAAAGTCTGCACAATACCAGGAGAATCCAGCAACATGCAGATCTCATATGGTAGAAGTTCCCATTATTATCAAATTGTAGGGTGAAGTAGTTGACCAGTCCTGACTTACTTGTTCTACAACCTGTCTTGCGACTTATATTACGACTAGCAGAAGTACCCGTTCTTCGAACGGTGTTATATATTAACACCAGACATTATCAATTGAGCTACTGTTGCAATGGTTAGCGGTTTGTCATTCCTTTATAAGTTTATCAGAACGAAGGCGACAAAAATCACGACACTCATGTCATACGTTGTTGGCATGTTAAAGAACCCATTTGAATTCAGTAGGCCGTGTTCAATGGCAAAATTAATCTCGGGATTTTCCGCCAACAAAAAGTACCTCCATTCTCTACTTGAAAGCGCTGTAGTGTCAAGGAGTTTAGATATCTAACCTCCTTGACTTTCATAGCGTTCAAAGGAACGACGAAATTCGACATGCAAGCTACCCTCTGGGTGTCAATTAACAAAGCTTGCACCAGGCACCCGAGGCCATACGATATTATTATTATTATTATCAGAACGAAGTTGGTTTTCTGGGAATATCACACACACTGATAATTTAAGGGCCTTAAAATGTGGTTTTCGGAGACCCCTTATAGACTCGCGAATTTTGTGTCTCACAATGAGAAGCAACATAAGCTTTGATCGTCCTTCTAGGATAATTTTTATATTTCGCCTATTTTAGCATGTATTTTGAGAAGTTTTTCCCTATATCCACCCTTCTACTGCATGAAAAGTACGGTGAGGAGTTTTATAAAGGATTGGTGTATTGACTCATGTTTACCATACCTAATTTTACGATGCACCAAGCATCCGAAGACGATTTATAGGCGTACATAAAGATACACAGAAAGACAGACAGACTGTCTACAACATATCACCCAGATATCCAAATATGGGTATATCTACCATACGTATCAAACAAAATCAGCCTTACGATGAACTCGTATGTCGACAAAAAAAAAAGATTAGTTAAAATGCGCTCTCAAACTAAATTCACCTAACGTGTACTTCCTGACGTGAAATAGATTTGAAAGCCTTGTAGACGAAACGCAATACACCTCACATAAAAAATGGCCCTCTACGTTGTGTTAGGTCCCCATACACAGGAAGAACTCTTTCATAAATTATAAAGGCTTGTGGGGCAAGAAAATTCAGGTTCTTTAGCCTCAAATAGCCCAAATTCCTAAAAGCCGCAAAAAATGCTGATTCAATTCAGGAATTTTTGAAAATAATGTTTCTGTTTGTAGATATAATAGACTTTCTGTACTATATGTCGCACGTGAAATTTCATGAAAAAATTCTAGGTTACCTCTTGACCCCCTTAATTACATTGACGAATTATACAGTCTACATTGGTTCCGTGATAACCTTATAGCCATTTGCAAACTTTCACAGAAATGTAATAAATGGAGTAGCCTAATAATAATATCGTATGGCCTCGGATGCCGGGTGCAAGCTTCGTAATTTGACACCCAGAGGGTAGCTTGCATGTCGAAATTTCGTTGTTCCTTGAATCACTATTAAAGTCAGGAGGGTAGATATCTAAGCTCCTTGAACACTATAGAGCTTTCTAGTAGAGATATGAGGAACTTTGTGTTGGCGGAAACTCCTGAGATTAATTTTGCCATTATGAACACGGCCTACTGAATTCAAATGGGTTCTTTGACATGCCAACATCGTATGACATGCGAGTCGTATATTACCGCCTTTCAAAAATCACGTACAGGCCGGACGTTTGTTTTAGACGATTGCCCTTGAACTTTAAGCCTGCGGGTGAGCCTGTACACAGACACTCTCTCACCCTATCACTTCACATTTGTCACCACGTATCTGATGTAATGGAATTCCAGACTTGAGCAGACAGTACAGTCCACGTCGAAGTATTGTGTGACACCGAAGTACACGTTACGTAGTTACGAACAGAACGTCATTATATTTGCCAGTGACTATACTTCAGCAATAGTGTGAAACAGCTTTATCAATCATCGGAACGCTTTGGGCAGCTGATAACAACACAGGTACTGTAGTAACTCGCCTCCAGGCTTCCATTAAGATTTTTCACTCATCTAAAACAAACGTCCGGCCTGTACCACGGCCAGGAGTGAACCTGCAATCTTGGGGTTAGTAGATCGACACGCTATCCACTCACCCACCGTGGCAAGGTATAAATGGAGTGATATTGCTTCTTACAGAAATAGATGGAAAGTTGGATGGCACCACTTGAGATAATGTTGTCATGGTTACCGATTTCCATTCCTTCATTAGTTTGTTAAATTAAATTAAATTAGGTTTCTGGGAATATTTCTGATACTGTTGGTTTTAGAGCCTTATAATGTAGTTTTCGAGGCCCCCAAGTTTTGTTTCTGGCACCGAGGGGCTTTGTCTCCTCGTTGTATGCCATAATATAATACTAATAATATAATATAGGGATAGGAATATAATAGACCTGCCGTACCACACCAGCAGGTGTAAATCGCGTGAAAAAAATCTAGTGTACCCCTTGACCCCCTTAAGCGCATTATACGTATTGATGAATTTTACAGCTCAATTTGGTTCCGTGATAACCTTCTAGCCGTTTGCAAACTTTCACACCAATGTAATTAATGGAATTGCATTGCATTTTACAGCAATAGATGGACCTCTGAGAATCTGTTGCCATGGTTACCGGCTTGTATTCGTTCATTAGTTTATTAAATGAAATTAGTTTTCTGGGAATATCTCAAAAATGGTTGGTTTTAGGGCCTTAAAATGTGTATTTCGGGGACCCTTTGGGGCCCCCGAGTTTTGCCTCTCACATTGAAGGGGCTGAAAATGATCTTTGTCTCGTCCTTCTCCTCCTATTTCAGCATGTATTTTAAGGGGGTAGGCCCTCTTTTATGAGAGGTACGGAGAAGGGTTACATCAATGATTAGTGTCGTGCCTCGGATGGATATCTGTGCCAAATTTTACTTTGATACACCCAGTCGTTCTCGAGTTATAAGGGAACAAAGTTGTCCACAGACAAACAAACACACCTACAGACAGACCAAAAAATTATTTTCGCGCGCATCCATAATAAAACAGTCTGAAACGCGTAAATAACTCAAATTTCCGTAGAAATTGCGAAAAAAAAACATACAAACTTCCTACGTAGAGATATACTGGACCGCTCGGTGTTGACCGTGTTTTATTGCACAAATTTAGGTTTTATTCGCTAACCGTTGGAGATACACGAGAAGTGATAAGGACCTTTTGGATAGAAAATTAAATGTTAAATCTCGTGTATGCATCAAACGTTTGCTATTTCTTAGCGTTCTCTTTTTATTTGAAATGGAACTATGAAATTTTGAAACCAAAGGGTGTAGTGACGTCACATATGTGGGGTTTACTCGCTAACCGTTGGAGATACACGAAAAGTGACAAGGACCTTTCGGATAGAAAATTAAATTTTAAAGCTCGTATGTGCCATCAAAAGATTTCTATTTCTTAGCGTTCTCCTTTTATTTGATATGGAATTATGAAATTTTGAAACCAAAGGGTGTAGTGACGTCACTAAAATGATCGCCATATTTTAAAACTGCAAGATATCGAAATTAAAACTATCCTATATGTAAACATGGTATATAAGCTACATCCATGCAAAATTTCATTTAAATCGGACCAGTGGTTCTTGCGTTATTGAGTAACAGACAGACAGACAGACAGACAGAAAGACAGACACACACCATCTCATTTTTATATATTAGTATGATAACTATGATTTTTATCGCGACTGGATATTGTAGAGGGATCACTCGTATAATTACAATAGGCTGATTTGATCTAGCGTAGAGGCAAAACTTCTGAACCCACTGGGACAACCAAGGTAGGACATTTAAAGTAATCCTACCTACATGAGGTAAACGATGCAAATTGAAATATCTTGGTAAAATATTTACTAACATCACCTGGAACGTGTTGTGCCCATTTACGATGTCGTGGTCTGGCGTGAATTTAAAGAGAGCGCTCTCGTGACGTCAGCGAGTCAAGGTCTAGCTGCTAAATCAACGCAAGCTTTGAACCGGCCACATGTTCCACGTGTAGCTAGCGGATATTGAAGGCATATTCGTTATAAGCTTTTGTTATAGAAGAAACTTATCTCAACGCTTCAGTATTGCTTGGGGAGTAATATGCTTGCTTACTCATGATATTCTATTGGAAATTACAAACCTTCTGGAGGGTTCTATGAACATAGCTAATGATATGGAAGATCAGGCATTACGTAATACGAGTTGAATGATCGATATGTGCCCGTGGGACGGTATAAAAACTGGCCTTGACACAGGTCAAGTACACAGTCGGACGTAGTCTGACCCGTCATCGAACCACGAAGTGTGTGTCGCCGATATAGTTGAATACGACGTCAGTATGAGCGAGTGCTCCGTCGAACTAGGCAATTTGTGCGACGTTACTCTGTCCGTTTGGACATAGCCTAGGTACGACGTTGGTGGTGAACATAGCCATAATTTACATTGCTTCGAACTTATAATTCTGCACCTGATAGACCACTTCAAAACTCAAAAGGTATGTGAGTGCGACTTGTATTTTACAAGTATTTCACTGTGGTTTTGTGTATAGTCCCCACTACCAACAACAAACTGTTAAGAATTGGGACCACCTCATAAGTTAGTAATCAAACATTTGCAAAAGCTAACAGGCTACCCTCACAACTTATATTTTTATAAGAGGAAATATCAGGCCAGATTCCACCTATTTTCACAAATACATTATCACCAGGAATTATTGTTATTTGCCTGTCCCGTCTGACCAGGGGGTCATACCAGTGAACTCCATTATTAAACATGAACATTACTAGCAGCATGACTTATGCGCATGGATACCAGTCCCAAGATAGGATAATTTCATTACCCCATTCCATGGAGATGACTAGCGGCTAGAAGGCAGGATGTGAGGAGACCAGACCAGGATGTACTTAGGAACGAGGAATAAAGCCACCTGCGGCTGAGGTCCGTAGGCCAAGCAGAATGCTGCACCATACCCCCAATGCCCTGCGTTTCAACTTCTCAGGTCCGTGGTGCGTGGAGTCGACCTGCACAGGGGGAGTTGAACGCGACATCATGCCCCATGTTAAACTTTTCAGATCCAAGGTGCGTGGAGTTGATCTGCATCGAGGGAGGTCTGATAGCCACGGAAACATGATAACGTAGACTTCCGCAAGCTTAAACATTTCAGAGAGCCATGAATATTCCTCCGTTCTGATAGACCAATTCACTTTCCTTATTAAGTAACTCTTGTACAATTAGAATGGTTGCATATTTTTAGGCGTAATTTTCCATATAGTCAAGGTAGACTTGCTGCCGAGGTGCAATCCTCAATGTTTCATTTTTGCAGTAAATAATATGAGGATTCCTATCCTAATTCATAAAGCAGCAGATTTTCAATGATTAGATGCATTAAATAATTTTTATTCTGCATGACAGAGAAAATATGATGTCTCATAATAATAATAAGAAGAAGAAGAAGATTTTTTTTTCAGAATAAATAATAATAATCTTGAATTCTATAAATAATGATGGAAGTGATATTCCAAATGACTAATAGTCATGAAAGTTACTGATAAAATATATTGAATAATAATTACAGTACTGTTGATATCCATTTGAATGCTTAATATTTGTTATCTTTTAGGATGTTGAGAATAAAAGTTAAATTGCTAAGGCACTTTGTAAAAGTTGTTTAAAGAGGCCTAGATCCTCGTGTTGAGTGGAGATTAGAGGAATTGTATCCGAAATCCACCGAAAGCTGTATGCTTTGATAAAAAATAAAATGGGAGTTGCGGGAATTGTCTCCTGTCCCATAATGCTTCTGTGTATTCCAAATCCTAAATATTTTTCTGTGATGTGATAGCTCAAATTATTATGGGTTTATTACAAGCAATATTGTTATGTAAATGTTATGGTCATATGAATTCAGGGTCAGTGTATTAGATCTTAAAGTTATGGAGGAATATGTCTAGCTAACTCCATGAAACCAGATATAATTATTATTAATATTATTGTTCTTAATTGTCTGCTATATAATTAACTGCTGTTCCCAAGTAATAGTCATCATGACATTTTGACATAACTGCGTTAAGAAGTGTGTTTATTAAATAATTGTATGAAGAATCGTGTGTGAACTAATCCGTGCTACTTTCAGAACTATTGGTAAATAGTAGAATAGAGTAACTATGCAACATATTAGGGAACAATTATTTTATGTCATCTCGACTTGTATAAATTAAAGAATGAAGTGTAATTCACAAACATAGTCAAGATATGGACAATTTTAAATACGACTATGGTTTATTTTCATATAAGAGAGACATAAAATCTGCTATTGAATGCGTGTGCTATTTTTGTCCTTCTGCAAGAATGCAGGAATTTAATGAATAAATTTTTTTTGTGAATTGGTTTGTCTTGAAACATGGTCTTCAATTCTCAATTGCATGTCATGCCTTTCCTTTTTCCTTTACGGGCGGCATGAGCACAGTGTTGGCAATTATCGCTCAAACCCAGAACGCCCTGAGAGAGATCTCGCGCTAACACTGTGTTCACTGCTGTCTCGCATGTGGTTGTCTGTCGCTCCAGGTGCACAGACGGGCACAGTGTGAGCAGTGCAACATTGTGTCACTTGGATACTAGCTCGGAACACCCCGAGGACCGATTGTCATTCTCTCACTGTTCTCAGTTCTCACATAGGTGTTTGTGGATTTATCGCCATGTGCTGTGTGGCCCTATTCGTAGAAGCGCTGAGCTTCTAATTGATTGATTTTATTTCCACGGCTACACTTAGAGCGTAAGAGCTCCTTTATGGTAGCGTCCTACATACAATAGGGTTAGAGCTTATAAACATAGTAACAAATATCAAGGAGTTCTCTTTTAAGGAGTGCTTACAGACCAAGTATCAGTCTGAAAAATAAACACCATATACAAGAAGATTATTAATATATTCTAATGGCAGGTTGTCTGCTATTGTCCTGATTTTATAGTTTAAAATAATTTCATAACAAGGAAGTTCCGTGAAGAAATAAAGCCTATTTTCATAGGCCTATATCCTACTTATGTCAATTGCCTCTATCAACATACAACATTTCAGTTTGATTGCTGTAATTGATTCGTAGATATTGAGAATCAACTAAATATTTCGAATGGTCGCCATGTTGGAATTTTATATATGTATGTATTAGAGTTATGTATTGTTACATGACGATTATTGTGCACGTGTAGTATTCAAACTTCAATCGCATGATTAGGACAAAAGAAATAAAAACGAGATTTTGAAATTTCGCACAACTGCCATCTTGTGGTTATGGAAACAATTGAAATAAATTAGAAGCCAGTGGATTAACATTTGTGTAAGCATTCACTGTACCACGTTTCACTGCACTCGGATGGTTAAATTAAGAGAAACGACCATTTAAATATTAGCACTCCGCGTCGCCGCCATGTTGTATTTGTGATCACCAGGTTATTGAAAGTCCTATAGGTGAACTTACTGTATGCTCATAGTCCCTATGAACATAAAAAATCTGTTTGATTGCTGTAATAGATTCGTAGATATTGAAAACCGTCTAAATATTTCGGATCGTCGCCATGTTGGACTGTTATATTTATAGGCCATAGAGTTATGATTACGACACAAGAAATAAAAACTTAATTTTAAAATTCGCACAGCCGCCATCTTGAGGTTATGTAAACAGATGAACTAAATTAGATACCAGTGCATTACAATGTGTATAAACATTTGCTCTACCAAGTATCATTGCGTTTGGATGATTAAATCGCGAAAAAAGTCTAACTAAAACTTTCAATTTCGCTTGGCCGCCATGTTGGTTTTGTAGTTACCAGTATTTCGAAAGTTACATAGATGAACATCGAGTATTTCGCTATATCTCCGTACAAAATTTCAGGGTGATATCGGTAATAGTTTCGGAGATATTGAATGCTGGTGAAATATTTCGCACAGCCGCCATGTTGGATTGGTGAGACGTAAGAAAAATGAAGGAGTTTCATTGAAATCGCTTCAACCGTTTAGAAGTTATTAGGGACACACACACATCACTCACACATCACACACACATCACACAGACACACATACGCACACACACACACACACACACACGAACAAAAGGTGATCTCATAAGCCTTTTCTTTTTCACAAAATGGAAATAGGCTAAAAATAACCTTTTATTATAATGCAGTAATAAGATGTGAGAGGTATACAGCTCCAAGAAGCAGGATGAAAGACGACTTTTGAGAGCTGCAGTGCTTGCAATTTTGACAAACTTGTATAAATCGAAGGGGTTGAAGAGACGTGAGGTGGTGTAAACAAAAGATTTATCGAACTTCATTGCTCAGTGGATGGGAATCTGGAGTGTTAGTTGTGTGTACCTATTTTCTTGATTATGATAGGAAGTAGGTTCGATTCCCAAACAGGTAGTGGACTTGAAAAACAAAATTAACAATTTTAGAAACACAAATGGATCTTAGGTTTATTCAGCTTGCAATATAAATGAGTACCGGAGCATGTGCTGGTGGTCTAACGAGCTCATTATGTACTGTGATAATTTCTTTAATTATTTTCATACGCCCCCATTATTGCCTATTTAGTTATAAACGTGCACTCACAAAATTGTTGTTTCGAAGATGAAAATTGTCTTACTCAGTACTTGATTGAAGAGCTGATCTTTGGAATAAGATTTGGACAAAGTCGTGCACACATTCATTGCGAGTGTCAGCTGTCGCCTCAGTTGAGCTTCCCTCTCTGTTAGACGACAAGGAATTTATATAAGCCCCGTAACAATTTCACTTTGTGGGCAAGTTTCCTAGTTTCTGTGAGAGACAGCATCTGACTCTAGTAAAATGAAACAAGACGTAAAGGAAATGGAATTGAGGAAATATTGTTTGTGACAGATTCATTCTCTGCGGATGTGTTCCACAAGTTCTTTAACTTTGCCCCATCAAGGATTTATTCAACTTGAATGTTACAGAAGTGACTCCTCCATGTATTGTTGAAACTCTTTCGAAAGACTACACTTATAATGATAAGTATCAACCTCTTCCATTATTTTGAGCCTATTTTCAATTTTGAAGAAATAGGCTTATTAGATCACCTTTTGTCCGTGTGTGCGTGCGTGTGTGTGTGTGTGTGTGTGTGTGTGTGAGGTGTGTGTGTGTGTGTCCCTAATAACATCTAAACGGCTGGAGCGATTTCAACGAAACTCGGTAAGTTCATAGCACTATTCCGGAAGACCCAAGCCGTGCTCTTCAAATTTTGTTACGTCCCACCAATCCAACATGGCGGCTGTGCGAAATATTTCACCAGCATTCAATATCTCCGAAACTATTCCCGATATCACCCTGGAATTTTTTACGGTGATAAAGAAAACTACTAAAAGTTTACCTATGTGACTTTTGAAAAACTGGTAACTACAAAACCAGCATGGCGGCCACGCGAATTTGCGACTTTTAAATAGACGTTTCTCGCGATTTAACCAACCAAACGCAATAAAACTTGGTACAGTATATCTTTATACACATTGCAATGCACTGGTATCTAATTTAGTTCAAATGTTTACATAACCTCAAGATGCCGACTGTGCGAATTTGAAAATTAATTTTGTATTTCTTGTGTCGTAATCATGCGATCGAAGTGAAAGTTTGAATAATGAACCTACGCAATAATTTTCCTTTAATGATACGGCTCTGAATATCTACGAATTAATTATAGGAATCAAACTGAATTTTCTATGTTCTTAAGGGATATGAACTTAAGTTCACCTATAGGACTTTAAATAACCTGGTGATCACAAATCCAACATGGCGGCGACGAGAAGTATAAATATTCTCATGGACGTTTCTCGCAATTTATCCATCCGAGTGCAGTGAAACTTGGTACAGTAAATCCTTATACGAATGTTAATCCACTGGCATCTAATTTATTTCAATTGTTTCCATAACCACAAGATGGCATCTGTGCGAAATTTTAAAATCTCCTTGTTACTTCTTGTGTCCTAATCATACGATTGAAGTTTGAATGCTACACGTACACAATAATCTTCATGTAACATTACATAACTCTAGGACCTACATATATAAAATCCGACATGGCGACCATCCGAAATATTTAGTCGGTTCTCAATCAAATTGAAATTGTGTATGTTGATAGTGGCAGTTAACAAAAGTAGAATATTTGAAAATAGGCTATTTAGTTCTTCACGGAATTACTTGTTGTTATTGCTGTTGATTCATTAAGGTGATTTGCGACATTGTGATCATGTAACCCCATTTGCTTGAGTGCAGGGGCGGTTCCTGACTAAAATTTTATGGTGAGCAATTTGATATTATTATTGTATTATATTAAACTATGTTCTATATTATTTATGCTGGCTGCATGACTCAATGGTAACGTTCTCTCCTGCTGTACCCAAGGTTGCAGGATCAAAACCTGGCACAGTCAGCTAGCATTTGAGGGTGCGAAAACGCGCGGGAGCCGTGTCGGTAGATTTACTGGATCGATCGGTCCTCCGGAGTAAAACGTCCATATGGGCTCTGCAAGTGCTTTCTTGAGCAGAGTTAAGTGTTCCAAACAGCCATGGCACAGCTGAAGCTGAAGTAATCCTTGATTGAGACTCGCCATCTCGTGGTATAGTAGTTAGCGTCATTGGGTGATATCCGTTAGTTACCGCGTTGAAAATTTGCCAAGAAATTTAATTCTGGCCTAAGGACTAGACGGGGTTCATTCATCCACGAAAGGAAAACTAGGAAGAGGCGAGTTTGATTCATACCTCAGCCATCCTAGGGGTTGTTTCCCGTGGTTTCTCACTTCTACCTCAGGCAAATGTGGGATGATACCCAACTTAAACCAGGGCCGCTTCCTTTTCAAACCTAGCCCCAAGTAGCCCTATAGTCTATTATTTATGTATTTAAAAATTTATTTCAATTTTTTTTATTTTCATTTTTTTAGTATTTTTATTTCTTAGTATTTTTTTATAATTTTCGTTTTTAAATTTTCAATGTTTTTTTTAAATTTTTATTTATTTAACGTGATGTAATTTATTTTATAGCTCTCGTCACTTATTTTACTTTAAAAAGATACAAAATATGATGTTAATTCAATTTTGGGTTTGGCACATCTAGATAATCATTCATTCATTCATTTATTTGCAATGGGGGGAGTGTCCCCCGGTGGCAAATTGGATATACATAACAAATAAATAATTATACATAACAATTCAATAACAATTATAGAACAATTAAACTGGAGTATTTACACAAATAGTCAGTCTTTTCTTAAACACACCTATATGTTTGGGAAAAGGCTCTAAGACTGCGGCAGGTAGAGAGTTCCAGTTATCAATGGCACGGTTTACAAAAGAATATTTACCATAATTTGTTCGCTGTGGTCGGCCCTTAACTTTGAAAGGTTGAACGCTCCTACCCATGTAAGTCGGCTTTCCCAATCGTTTGCTAAGCTCACCCCATGCTGGTTGATTTGTATACGTGTTGTACATAGCGCAGAGTCTAGATTTCATCCTCCTAGCCTCCAGTGATTCCCACCCAAGTTTCTTTAACATACGGCTCACACTGCTCCTGGGATTAAAGTCACTGAGCACAAATCTAACGGCCTTTCTTTGTACCATTTCCAACTCATTGATGAGCCCTACTTGATATGGATCCCAAACCGCCGAGGCATATTCCAGAATAGGTCTTACAAGTGACAAATAGCCTAATTCTTTAGCAGAGGTACTACTTCCTTTTAATACCCTCATTACAAAGTGCAGGGATTTGTAAGCTTTTGAAACTACACATCCTACATGACTACTCCATTTCATATCATTCCTTACGTGAACGCCCAAATATTTGCAAGAATCTTCTTCTACAAGTATTTCCGAGCCAATGTTATATTGAAAATCCTGCCTCCGCACTTTCCCTATTTTTAAGAGACTACATTTTCTTGTGTTTATTTTCATTTTATTTTCAATCGCGCTCTTATAGACCAGGTTCAGGTCCTCTTGAAGCACTGCATTGTCTTGTGAGTCATGTATCTTGCGATATATTACACAATCATCCGTAAACAATCGACAGTCACTGCGAATCCCATTTGGTAAGTCATTTATAAACGCCAAAAATAACAAAGTTCCGATTACGCTGCCCTGAGGGATACCCGACGTTACGGTAATTTCATCCGAGAATATGCCTTCGACTTTCACTTTCTGTGAACGACCCGTCAAAAATTCTTGGATCCATAAAATTACTCTTCTATCAATCTTCGTCGAAGCTAATTTATGGAGTAGCATGTCATGCGGCACGACATCAAATGCCTTCGCAAAATCTATAACCACGGCGTCGACTGAAACTCCATGGTCTAACGATTCGCTAATGTCTTGAAAAAGTGATAGCATCTGACTCTCGCATGAGTAACCTTTCCGAAATCCATGTTGCCTATCATTAAACCATGATAATGTTTCCCACTGTTCCTTCAAGTAGTCGCAAATGAGATGCTCCATCTGTTTACAAACGATGGACGTAAGGCTAACCGGCCTGTAGTTGCCCAATTCAAGTCTGCTCCCTCCCTTAAATATTGGGACTACCGTAGCTCTTTTCCAGTCATATGGGATTTGCGCATTGTTTATGGACACATTAAACATCACCTCCAAGTATCGTGCCACGGCCCTAAACATCACCTCCAAGTATCGTGCCACGGCCCTACCTCCTAGTTTAAGTACTTCACTAACAATATTATCAGGACTCTTTGATACATTAAAACGTAGTTTTTGTATTAGCTTTACAATTGCTGACTGGTTTATTTGGAACAGGGGAGCCCCTGATTCGTCGTTAAGGTCCAACACACAGCTATTGGATTTATTGATCACACTACCGTAAAATACATTTAATTCATTAGCAATGGCCTGTTTCTCAGTAATTAATTTACCGTCACCGGACATTATCATCGACAAATTATATGGATTTCCCTTTCTTCTCCTAACATAACTGTAATTTTTTTTCCACCCATCACCTCCCGAACCATGTAAACCTTGCATATAACTGTCATGAGCAGCCCTCTTTTTTAAGACGAGCTCTCTTGATAAGGACTTAAATTTCAACATATACTTGTCACTATCATGTCTTTTATAATATTTTTTTCCTATTTTTCCGTTTTAGACTCCTAATTTCTTGTGTGTAATACTCAGGATCTGGGTTTTGTTTCAGCAATTTAAATGGGACAAATTTATCAACAGCGCTATTTAAAATTTTCAAAAAGTTAGTCCACAGGATATTAATGTGATTTCCTTCCGATGCCCATCCTACGAATAGCTCATTCAAATACCCCTGAAACTTGCCCTGATCCGCCCTGCGATACTGGAATATGATCTTTTTTGCTACATCAGAGTCTAATTGTGTAATGTCACCATATCTAATATTTAATTCAACCCCAGAATGGTCACTAATTCCTGGTACTTTCAGACAGTTAATATACAGCTCTACAGGCCTTACGAGATAAACATCTAAGGTATTATTGTCTCTAGTTGGGAAGTCAACTACTTGGGAAAATCCCCCCTCCCTTAAGAATTTATTTGCAGCGCTCTGAGCTTGACTACAGCTAGTTGACTCACCAGACCAGTCTACTTTGGGGAGGTTTAAATCTCCAGCAATTATTATGCTCTTTTTCATAATATTACCCGTACAAGTTTTATCATACAGTGTTTCGAGGAGAGAAAAGTTATCTTTCGGTGCTCTATACGCCCCTATCACCTGAAGAGGGAATTTATTTCCTTTATCCGAAATTTGTACACATAACATTTCATGATCCATATCAGCCCACTTTAAGAAACTACCAATATTTTTGCGCACACAAATAAATCATCCCCATGTACGGTATTTGGATGTGTGTTGAACTTGTCTTGCTCAAGTTTGCAGGATCGAATCCTGGCGCTTTTAGCTGGCACTTGAGGGTGCGCAAATGACAGGGAACCGTGTCAGTAGATTTACTAGCATGTTAAAGATCTCCTTCGGGAAAAATACCGGCATCCCGGCGTCTCAAAAATCCGCAGTAGTTAAAAAGGGATGCAAAACCAATATCATCATTATTATTAATATGAACTTTTCTAACATTTGATCTTGTGATGACCGCAGTAGTTGTGTATGTAGCTGTACAGGGATGGGTTAGGTACCCCTGGACTTGAAGTAAGGTACTATCCCGGCGTTTTCTTGGAGGAAATGTGTAAATACCCGGGGGAGAACCTCACTTAGGATAGCCGTTTTTGGCACCGGCCGTGGTGGTATTGTGATCAAGCTGCTTGCATCATCTCACCAAGGCGGACCGGTTTCGATTCCAGGTCAATGCATGTGCGATTTTGAAGTGAAATATCACGTCCTGTGGTTCGGATTCCACGTAAACATGGAAGTCCCATGGCCCAAGATCACAAGTATGACTGTCTCATAAGACAAGCTTCCTTGCTTCTTCTTTCCTTCCTTTTCCTTTTTTCTTTCCTTCCTTTTCCTTTTTTCTTTCCTTTTCTTTTCCTTTCTTATTCGTTGCTTTTCCTTTTTCTTTCCTTTTCCTTTCTTCTTTCGTTCCTTTTCCTTTCTTCTTTCCTTCCTCTTACCTTCCTTTCTTCTTTCCTTTCTCCTTCCTTTTCCTATCCTTCCTTTTTCCTTTCTTCTTTCCTTTTCCTTTCTTCGTTCCTTCCTGTTCCTTCCTTCTTTCTGCCCTTTTCCTTCCTTTTCCTATCTTCTTTCCTGCCCTTTTCCTTTCCTTTTCCTTCCTTTACCTTTCTTCTTTCCTTTCTTTTTTCCTTCCTTTACCTTTCTTCTTTCCTTTCTTTTTTCCTTCCTTTTCCTTTCTTCTTTCCTGCCCTTTTCCTTTCCTTTTCCTTCCTTTACCTTTCGTCTTTCCTTCCTTTTCCTTTCTTCTTTCCTTTCTTATTTTCTTACTTTTCCTTCTTTCCCTTCTTATTTCCTTTCTTCTTTCCTTTCTTCATTCCTTCCTTTTCCTTACTTCTTTCCTTTCTTAATTCCTTCCTTTTCCTTTCTTCTTTCCTTTCTTATTTCCTCCCCTTTCCTTTCTTCTTTCCTTTCTTATTTTCTTCCTTTTCCTCTTTCCTTTCTTATTTCTTTTCTTCTTTCCTTTCTTCTTTCCTTCCTTTTCCTTTCTTCTTTCCTTTCTTAATTCCTTCCTTTTCCTTTATTCTTTCCTTCCTTTTCCTTTCTTCTTTCCTTTCTTATTTCCTTCCTTTTCCTTTCTTCTTTCCTTTCTTAATTCCTTCCTTTTCCTTTCTTCTTTCCTTTCTTATTTCCTTCCTTTTTCCTTCATTTCTTCTTTCCTGCCCTTTTCCTTCTTTCCTTCCTTTCTTCTTCCCTTTCTTCTTTCCTTCCTTTTTCCTTTCTTCTTTCCTTCCTTTTTCCTACCTTCAATCTTCGGACATGTACAGCTCTCCATCGCAGTCGTAGTGAACGATTTAACGCGCACGGCTACGCAGGGTGGAGAGCGCTAAACCAGCAGCTATTTGAAATTACTCTAGTTCTAGCTGCCAGGATGATGTCAATTATTGCAGCCTATTTATAAGAGGTTGACAAGGTGTGGAAATGTTTGAGTTGCCAGAAGATTCGTCTAGCATGAGTTTAACAGAAGATAAAACAACTCGACCTTACAGTGATTATTGGCAAAACTAGTTTGTGTCAGGATATAGATATTGATGTTTTAGGTGAAAGGCGGTGAAAGCCAATATACCATCTTTTTTGAAGCCTTCATAGGGAGGTTAAGGCTGCTTGAGCTTTTAGTTCTCGCAGTCAAGTGGTGCAGTTGCACCTAATATAAAGGGAGATAACGCGCAGTTCGTTACTCCTATGGGGGTCCGGGCGGAGACGTCAAGAGCCCGCCGATGAGCCAGCTTGGTGTCCTAGGCGAAACCCCACACAAGACACGGTACAAACCTAGAAGAATTGCTGAGTTTTAATTCACTGGCCGTGAAAGCCAATACACCATCTTTTTGGAAGCCTTCATAGGGAGGTTAAGGCTGCTTGAGCTTTTAGTTCTCGCAGTAGTAGTGCAGTTGCACCTAATATAAAGGGAGATAACGCGGAGTTCGTTACTCCTGTGGGGGTCCGGGCGGGGACACCAAGAGCCCGCCGGTGAGCCAGCTTGGTGTCCTAGGCGAAACCCCACACAAGACACGGTACAGACCTAGAAGAATTGCTGAGTAGGCTATATTGTCTTGTAATCACAGAGAAATAGTATTTTAAAAGTTATTCAAATGACACACATTCACACATTCATGTTGAAGCGAACGAATCATGGTTGCTGCAACTGGTCTTCGTCTTATTGTTCTTATTCCGAACTTTTTTTTTTCACTCGATAATATCTTCTTATAACCCTCTACTTGTGAGTGGTATTACTGTGACGTACATGTGAGGTGAGGTCTGAGGGACCGGCGATTAATCTTGTTTGTTCGTAGGCACACACAAGAAAAATATTTTGGATACTTTAAATTTGTCATGCTGGTCCTTCAACTACTGTACTCTAACACATGATACAAATACAAACATTTCTTAAAATCCAAGTATAGGTCTTTCGTACTCATATTAAAGTTGCCATGCGAAAAGATAAAAGTTTTCTCTGATCATTAGATTTAATGAATTTAAAAAATGAAAACTTAACAAATAGTACATTATACAACGAGCCAATAATGGCAATAATTAAGACACGAGTATGCTTATAAAACGAGCGTAGCGAGTTTTATTATTTCCATACGAGTGTCTTAATTACAATTATAGGCGAGTTGCATTCGACTGTTTATGTTCGACGATAATTATAACTTTATTATATGTTTAACATAAATATTCATAAATATCTGAGGGATTCAGTTACTTCAGTTAGTGAACAGGACGCGCTAGCTTTGCTGACTGAGCAGAGCGCATGCGTGGGTCGAAGCACTTGTAAAGCAGAGACCATTTACTTTGCTTGGCAATCCTATTGTTTACAGCCTGCATTATGATTAGTGCCGTCCAGCTCTAGCATTCACTAATATCGTCACCGAAGTATTTTGAAAGCAATGCGCTGTGTAGAAATTGGATTTGGGGATATTAAGTTACTTCTTGTCTCATATTCACCAGTTTATTTACGCCAACATATGGACGGTACACTTTCCATGTCGGTAATTTATATAGAAGGATGCTGTGTTGCTAACTTCTTGACGTAGATTCATAAATTTCTTGCATATGTCATAGTATTTTCTAGTTATCGTAAAGATTCGTGCTGATTTTGTCTTTGTGTTTGGGATTGTAACTACAATGGTTGATCCAATATCCAATTTGAACTTTGAAATCATGATATTCATGTCCGACATGTTGGATTTTGAGCACATGCGCGAAGGTATCCTTACCTAATTGGTCAATGAATGAGCTCTGAGTGGCTGGAGAAAGTGTCTCATAATGAAAAACAGTAGGTTACTATAATGACCATCATTATGATACAGTTTTCTGGCGTATAATATTTACATTTCGACATCGTCGAACATAAATATCAGTACACAATTATTATTTAGAAACAAATATACATGGTTGACACAATGAAACAGCAAAATATGTTCACTTAAATGGGTCTGTCAAAACTCACAATGTGTAAATATTTGTTTATGTTCGACCCTCACTATTATGTCTCAGAAAACTGTACCATAATGATGGTCATTATAACACTGTTTTTCATTACGATACAGTTTCTCCAGCCAATCAGAGCTCGTTCATTGACCAATTAGGTAACGATACCTTCGCGCATGCGCTCAAAATCCAACATGTCGGACAAAACACAGCATCGAACTATAATAAATTACCGACATAGAATACGCACCGTCCATATGTTCGCGTAAATAAACTGGCGAATATGAGACAAGAAATAGCACTGTACCTTAATATCACGAACACTAATTTCTACACAGCGTATTGCCTTCAAACGACTCCGGTGACAATATTACTGAGGGACGGCAGATGTAAACATATGGCCTGCATAATATGGCATTGCAAGCACACAGAGCGCATGCATCGGTCGTTCAGAGATCTTGAATGACAGAGATATCACACCCAGCACTCGCTCTCCGATCACAAAATTCTTGTGGCTGACTCTCAACAGATAGTTATGAATATTTATGTTAAAACATATAATAAAGTTATAATTATCGTCGAACATAAACAGTCGTATGCAACTCGCCTATAATGGTAATTAAGACGCTCGTATGGAAATTATAAAACTCGCATACGCTCGTTTTATAAAAATACTCGTGTCTTAATTATAGCCATTATAGGCTCGTTGCATAATGTACTATACAGCCATCACCCTAGATATGGGTTGCTTTTACAAGTTACACCTTCGTATTGTATTGTGTTCGTAACAGTGCTGTGCGACTAAATAATTAATATTACACAGTCTAATATCTCAATTTAGCCCAGCTATAATAATTATCATAAGTTAAGCCAATCATATTACGTCCTACACATTATAAAAATCAGTAGTCGCCACTGTAAATTATTTTCACCCGCATACGCTCTTCATAGAATGCTTTGCGGGAACGTGCCCGTGCTCTTGAACTGCATTGAGTGTGGTGTAATTTTCGTCTGCATGTCGTGGTGTTGTCTAGTAAAATAGGTGATGTAGGGAACATAAAATACACAGGTTTCTTGTCTGCTGCGTTACACTTTGGCAAGGAACTGCATACCTGGGAACAGAAATTATCTTGAGCACAGGCATTGCAAATCTACTTGTGCACTCTAGACACACTGGCATTTTACATAGTAACACATGTAATGAGTTTTTCTCTTTCCCCCTTAGATTACAAAGTGAACAAGTTTTCCTCTTCTCAAGTCTTTCGTCTGCTGTGTAGGACATTTCTTCTTTCACACCTAGCACCCTCCTAATGCAAGCTCTTACTTTTCGGTTTATCTGTGCAGTTGTTACTCTCCTTTCTATAGAGCATCCAGCGTTTAGAAAAGACTGTGGGTCTTATGGCTTTTTACTTTTAACGGACCCCCCCCCCCCCCGACACTGGTTTTGTTACCTCACCTTTTATCATGAAGGAACTCTGAACATATATATTTTTCGTCATAATAGCTTCCTACAATTATCTGCCAATTGATTACCTTTGTTATTGCATACAAGTATCGTTTATATTACTTCTTAGTGATTTAAACATGTTCGAGGTTAGCACGCTGGAAAGAAGAGACTCGTCCTGCGCTGCATACTCGCCCGGAGTGGAGCACTTGCTCAGTTCCGCCGGCAACGTAAGTTCTGAAGCACTATCCGTCATTGGTGTTATTGTTGTGTATCTGTTTTATTTTCTGTTCGAACGAATTAGGGCTGCTGACAGTTGGGTTCGAACCCACTATCTCCCGAATGCAAGCTCACAGCTGCGCGTCCCTAACCGCATGGCTAACTCACTACAAAATTAAAAATATTAATCTAAACAAAACAACAAGAATAGAACTGAAAGCAACTAAATTATAGCCCTACTAATAACAAAAACAAAAAGTGATGATCAACAGTATTGCTGACGAAAAAATTGTTAACATCGTCAGCATACAGTACATCCGAGAAGGAAAGAAGGGTTGTGCTCTCGACATCTGTCAATCAGTAATGCGTCATATCACAACGAAATGAATGTCGTTATTGGTTCTCTTCACGTACGGTATCCTTAATACTGGTCCAATCCGTTAACACCTGCAAAACTGCTCCTTCCTGTGCGTGTTCTACTTCAGGTAGCTGCTGAGGTTGTGTTGTCTCGCTAACTTATGAAAGCACAGTACTCAAAGCGGGTGAACATAATGTATGACGTCAGTGCTACCACTGCCTAGAGTTAGCAACACTGTCGCCTTAAGGCTCCACAGTCTTTTCTAAACGCTGGATGCTCTATAGGTGTGGTTTTACCAACCCAGATGCTAAGTTCTTCAGAAAATCCAGCCTACTCATTTCTGGGTAGTCTCTGTATGCATCATACAAGATGTAAGCATTCACACCGCAAGTACAATGTTTTGCCTCTGAGTCCCACTTCTCTTCACAAATAGCTCCCGTGACCATTTATATCGGTTTTTCCCGTAGTAGCCTATGCTCTACAAGTACTACTAGCCACATCTTCTTCTTCTGCTTCTTTCCCTTCTTCTGTACTACCACGAATGTCACTTGCGGAACTCTCTCTATTAATAATAATAATAATATCGTATGACCTCGGATGCCGGGTGCAAGCTTTGTAATTTGACACCCAGAGTGTAGCTTGCATGTCGAATTTCGTTGTTCCTTGAATCACTATGAAAGTCAAGGAGGTTAGATATCTAAGATCGTTGAACATTATAGCGCTTTCTAGTAGAGAAATGAGGAAATTTGTGTTGGCGAAAACTCCCGAGATTAATTTTGCCATTATGAACACAGCCTACTGAATTCAAATGGGTTCTTTGACATGCCAACATCGTATGACATGCGTGTCGAATTTTTGCCGCCTTTCAAAAAATCACTTACAACGGCCAGGAGCGAACCTGCAATCTTGGGGTTAGTAGACCTACACGCTATCCACTCACCCACCGTGGCATGGTACTTTCACTATTAAACTATTGGCACTATCTGCAATTACAAAATCTTCATCATAGTCATCTTCAATATCACTGACATCCTCCTGAAGCCACGCTTGTACAGTACTTTCAAATCCTCGGTCACCTACTCGAGTTAATCGGAAAGTTTCCCCTCCCGCCAGCACGGTCAGCGTGGAACGTTAACTGTGAGAGTCACTGATACCGCTCGAAACCCTTACAACGCAATCGCCCGCACGTAACAGTAGCTAGAGCTGCACTGAGCTATGCACTGACTCACGGCCATGTGCTCGGAAAGTACACCAGCGGAGACTCCTGATTTTTAGCCTACTTTTCACATTTTGCAACAAGAAGTTCCGTGACGAACTAAAGAGTATACTTTTCTTAAAATTAAGATTCATGCCAATGATTAATCTACAGTATATGAACCTACCTAGAATAATGACGAAATTAAGTTGGTAATACCGAAATGTCTAATTAGTTCGAAATATACCTGGTATAATGAAGCCTAATAGAGCACTACAGTTGGCACCCTGGTGACTGCATATATTCTTAGTTCCATCTCTTAAGGTACAGAATAAAAAATTTGTTTGAAGTCCAATGGACGTTACATGCAGTTAGACATTGGATCTATCAGCACGCGTAAAAGCATGATGGCAACATTGTCATGCGAGTGCTGGTCATAAATATTCTGAAATATTATGATATCTTGTTGTGCCAATTTTGGATGAAATCCATTTGTTACTATAGAAGTTACATGTATTTTAAAATTGGACCTATCAGCAAGCATAGAATCATGTTGGCAGGACTGATTTATATTAATTACTCCAAATTAATCTAGAGTGTCAGGTGCTATACGTGTGCAAAGTATGGAGCTGTTGGCTTGCATACTTTCTGATATATTGATATTAGTGTAAAAAAATAGACAGCATTTATTAACAGTTGGCAGCCCCGATTGTTCTTAAGAATACTTAGAGTCATATCTGTTATGTTACACATAGCAGATACGAAATTTGGTTGAAATCCAACTGATAGTATAGAAGTTACAAGTATTTAAAAATTGGTCCTATCAGCAGGCTTGGAATCATATTGGTAGAACTGACGTATATAAGTTACTCCAAATTAATCTAAAATGTCAGGTACTATACGTGTGCATAGTTTAAAGCTGTCGGCCTGCATACTTTCTGGTATATTGGTATTTGGCTAAAAAAAATAGAGAGTGCAATTTTTAACAGTTGGCAGCCCTGGTGGCTCTTAAGAATACGCTCAGTCATATCTGTTTATGAACACATATTACATAAAAAATTTGGTTGAAATCCAATTGAAAGTGTATAAGTTATATGCATTTAAAATTGGACCTATCAGAAGGTTTAAAATTATTTTGGCAACACTGGCATGTATGGCCTCCTGGAAATTGAACTGAAATAGTATTATCTATATGTGTGCCAATTTTGGAATAGCTCCAATGCACACCTTCCAAGATATCCGACATTGAGCTAAAATTTTTAGTGTGATTTTCCTGCAGTTGGTAGCACTGACATCATTTTCAAAAATGAGATTGAGATATTCCGGTAAATATCTTAACTCATACTAAATTTTGTTTCGATTGCTGCCGCCGTTTAGGAGTTGATAGGGGCGGGGGGAGGCACATACACAGCCAGACAGACAGAAGGACAGACAGACAGACAGACACAAATTTTCTGGGATTGATCTCATAAGTCTACTTTTTCCTCATTTTTGCAAAATGAGGCTAAAAATGAGGAAAAAGTAGACTTATGAGATCGATCCGGGCAAATGTGTGTCTGCCTGTCCTTCTGTCTGTCTGTCTGTCTGGCTGTGTGTGTGTCCCCCACTATAACTCCTAAATGGCTGCAGCAATAAAAACAAAATTTGGTAGGAGTAAATATATATCTCAATGCCGTATTTGAAAATGATGTCAGTGCTACCAACTGATAAAAAAACGCAATTGAAATTTGAGCTCCATGTTGGATATCTTGGAAGGTATGAATGGGAGTTATTTCAAAATTGGCACACGTATAGAAAATAATATTTTAGTTTAATTTCCAGGAGGCCATAAATGGCAGTGTTGCCAAAATGATAATAAGCCTGCTGATAGGTCCAGTTTTTAAATGCATATAACTTCTACACTATCAATTGGAATTCAACTAAATTTCGTATGTGCTATGTGTACATAAACCAGATATGACTGAGCGTATTCTTAAGAGCCAACAGGGCAGCCAACAGTTAATAAATGCTGCCCCTATTTTTTACCCTAATATTAATATATCAGAAAGTATGCAAGCCAATAGTTCTAAACTTTGCACACGTAAAGTATCTGGCATTCTAGATTAATTTGAAGTAACTAATATACGTTAGTGCTGCCAACATGATTCTAAGCCTGCTGATAGGTCCACTTTTAAAATGCATGTAACTCCTATACTAACTAATGGATTTCATTCAAAATTAGCACAACAATAGATCATATTATTTCAGATTATTTCTGACCAATACATGCATGACATTGTTGCCAACATGATTTTACGTGCGCTGTTAGATCCAATGTTTAATTGCATGTAACGTCCTAGCTATCCGTTGGACTTCAACCAAATTTTGTGTTCTTTACCTTAAGAGAGGGAACTAAGAATATATTCTGTCACCAGGGCTGCCAACTCTAGTGCTCTATTAGGCTACATCGTTGTTGTTTGAGTCCTCAGTCTTTTGAATGGTTTGATGCAGCGCTCCATGCCTCCCTGTCCTGAGCTAATCGTTTCATCTCTACATAGCTACCACACCCTACATCTGAGGCAATCATTTTAACATATTCTAACCTTGTTCTACCCCTACAGTTCTTGTCCTCGACCCTTCCTTTCATAACTAAGCTTGCTATTCCTGGGTGTCTTAGTGTGTACCCTACCAACCTATCTCTTCTCTTCATTAGCAGTCGCCAGAAACATCTCTCCTCTCCCACTCGTCGTAATACCTCTTCCTTTGTAACCCTATCTACCCATCTGATCTTCATCATTCTCCTGACACACTACATTTCAAATGCTTCAATTCTCCTCTTTTCTGCTGCACCAATAGTCCAAGTTTCACTTCCATAGAGCGCCATGCTCCATACAAAGGCTTTCAAAAATGACTTCCTAATACCAAAATCTATATTCGATGTCAAAAGATTCCTTTTTTGTAGAAATGCTTTCCTTGCCTGAGCCTACCTACTTTTTATATCCTCTTTGCTTCGTCCATCACTGGTTATTCTGCTTCCTAAGTAACAGAAGTCTCCTACTTCCTTCAGCTTTTCACCTGCCAATTTGATCTCCATAGAGGTTTCTGATTTATTTCGGCTTCATTCCAGTATTTTTGTTTTACATTTATTAATTTTCATCATGAATTCTTTCCGTAAGACGGAGTCCACACCATTCATAAACTCATTCAAATCCTCAGGCTTGTCGGCCAAGATGACGATGTCATCAGCAAATCTCAGAGTTGAAATTATTTCTCCTTAAATCTTCACTCCCACATTAAATTTTTCTCCAATTTCCTTCATTGCTTGTTCAATGTAAAGATTGAAAAGTACATCATGCCAGCTATACAGTATTTCGAACTAATTAGAAATTTCGATATTACCAACTTAATTTCGTCATTATTCTAGATAGATCCATTTATATTAATCATTGGCATGTTTCTTAAATTTTAAGAAAAGCAGGCTCTTTAGTTCGTCTCGGAACGTCTTGTTATAGTGTGTAGGACGTAATATGATAGGCTTAACTTAAGATAATTATTATTATGCTGGGCTAATATGAGATATTAGACTCAGTCTAATATTAATTATTTAGTAGCACAGCACTATTACGAACAGAATACAATGCAGTCTAATAACACTCCAAAGATGTGCACACGCTGAAAACAGACTATCCATTCTGACCGCGCGATATCGTAACCAAAAAGCCCGTAGTGTTGGTTTATATTCAACCAACAGCGAGACTTGAGGATCTCAGACCACGTCCTCAGAGCGCCATTAAATAGACCAAACCTGCCCCTTCCCCCTCAAGGACTCACATACATTTCGAAAGCTATAAACACGTGCTTTGAGGATGCAAGACTTCCTTCCTCAGCTTTCTACTCCGGGCGGTGAAGGTCACACTTCACCCATGTAGGGGTGATATGAAGAACTAGTTACAAGTACTAACAGTGACAGTGAGACAGAGCTTATTGAGAGGGCGCGCAAGGTATCCCCAAAGACTATTTTTCAAAACAATCAATTTAAATTTTTAGCCTACTTTCGATTTTTGCAAAAAATGAAAGTAGACTTATGAGATCAACACAGGGCCAAAAATTGTGTGTCTGTCTGTGTGTCTGTTTGTGTGTGTGTGTGTGTGTGTGAGTGTGTACTCTGAATGTCTGTCCCCCCATATCAATTCGAACACGGTGAAACCGAATAGAACGAAATTTGGTACAGAGGTAGCAGCGCTAGCAAAGGGCACCGCAGTGTCATGTTTTATATCGCCGCTATCTTGACGGAAACGTAATGGCGGCCACACGAATGTTCAAAGCTTAAATCAAATTACGACTAACCTAATAATCCGATCTCTACTAAATTTTGCAACAATATACCTTACTGTGGGAAACGTCTTTTGTCCGAACTACTAGGTCATCCGCCTAATAGTTTAAGGATGGTGGATGTATGAATCCTGCAAGCATTATAGCCCAACCATAACTTAGGATTCAACAAGGCCTGATCTCAACAATTCAGCTTATCGTACATATGGAGGTTTAAACTGTCCTCAAGGAGGCGACCGGTAGGATATTAGCCTATTATAATAGAATATGTAACCGTAGAAGTGACTTAACAGGTCTGATTGACCATGCCATATGGTTGTGGGTCGTACACAAAATGGCCGCTATTTGTGCTCGTAAATCCATATGTTTCCGTAACTGCGTAAGGTTATATCCTTTTAGGAATGTACTGAACAAAATAAAACATATTTGGTATCAAATGGTTTATAGAAGCGCCAAAAAACGCTAATTAAATCGTTGATTACAACACAAAATATGATACATTCGTTCTTGCACAACATTCGTGGCGCAGTAGTAGCGATCTAGTTTCATAGTTAAGGGTTCCGTGGTTCGAATCCCCGTCGTTTCGTTTATATTCACTTCCTTTTTTTTTTGTATTTATTGATTCATAACTACTCACACGTTATAATGTTAAGCATGTATTTGCAATCGAAAAGATTATATAATATGCTGTACTCATAACACCACAAATTTCAACACTCGACCAGAGCTATTTAAATTCTTTGTCCTTGACCCGCGGTAGAGTCTATTGTTGTTATTTTTGTTGTTGATTCCTTAGGGATTTTGCGGCATCATGGTCTTGTAGCCCCGTATACTTGGGTGTGTGTAGAAGTTGTCTGATAATCTGTGTCACTGTGAGGTCTGTAGACTTACTAGTGTGCGTACTTCTATACGAGGAAGGATTTGGGTAAGAAGCTGTCGTTGCTGTTGTTTCATTTGAGATGCATGGACATCATGGTCATTTGGTCTCGTGTACTTGGGTGAGTGTTGAATTTTGTCTCATAACCCGTGTTATTGTGATGGCTATATTAGTGTGTGTGTATATATCATTCAGGTGAGGATTCAATCAATCAATGTATAATATCCGTACGGCACGTTGTATTTCAACAAGCTACTACAACCAACATTCAATTATACTCCTTGAAGAGGACAAAGAGTTATAACAAAACCCATGCAATTAGGAGAAATTAGGCTATATGTTCTTTACTGAACATCTTGTTAATCTTCAGGACTTACCAGTATACATAGATGACAAACACTGGGTGCCATGTTTACTATGGTGTCGGGGATATTGACGGCACTAAATCAAGATAGACTCTTAGCCCAAAAACATATAATAAACATTAAATCACTAATGGACGATTAACTCGTTATGAGCTACACACATAAGGGAATTAGAGGATTTGAATAATACATTGATTCAGCGCATGAAAGAAAGTTAACGCACTGATGCTGTTACGCCGAAAGAATCCGCCATGAAAACGATGTGCGTTATTATTATAATTTTTATTATCATTATTTTGAAAAGATATTAATAAAACCATGTCAGCCCAATTCCTTATTGACAAATTCTAATATATTGTGAGAAATAATACTTCAAGTCAACAAATGTACTTTTAATTAGAGCAGTACCAGTTTCGGCCGCATTCCTTGCCCAAACATTACATTTTAAGTACTCGTTTCTTTCATGGATTATATTTTTATAGGAACATAATCGTAAGGATATTTACTTTCACATGAACAGACGATCGATCATATTTACCACAAAATTTCTATGCATGACTATAATAACCACATTTTCAACTTCAAGATGATTTTTTTTCAAGAGTTTATTCTTTCACTTTTGATATATAGCCTACAGTAGTTGGAACAGATGTGTTTTTTTTTTTAATTTTAATGCCCTTTTAGCTTTAAACTACTAGTTTTTTTAGATATAAATTTTTGATAACAACTTTTGCTTAGAAACAAGATGTTCAGTAAAGAACATATAGCCTACTTTCTCCTAAATGCATGGGTATTGTTATAACTCTGTCCTTTTCAAGGAGTATAATGAATGTTGGTTGTTGTAGCTTGTTGAAATGCAACGTACTATAGGGATATTAAACATGAATATGAGGTGCCCTTTGCTAGTGCTACCTCGGTAAAATGTTTCATTCAATTCGGTTTCACCGTGTTTTGAATTGATATGGGGAATGGATTTGCACACATACATGGCCGCTATTTGCAAACTATTGGGCTGATGACCTTGTAGTCAGTCATAAGATGCTTTCCACAAAAAGGCATGTTGTTGCAAAAGTTGGTAGAGATCGGATGATTTGGTTAATCGTAATTTGATTTAAGCTTTGAACATTTGTGTGGCCGCCATTACTTTTCCGTCAAGATGGCGGCGATATAAAACATGACACTGAGGTGCCCTTTGCTAGTACTACCTCCGTACCAAATTTCGTACCATTCGATTTCACCGTGTTCGAATTAATAGGGGGAATCGAATTTGACACAAAGATGACCACCATCCGCAAACTATTAGGCTAATGACCTATTAGATTGTTCTAAGAATGCTCCCCCCATAAAGGTATGTTGTTGCAAAATTTGGTAGAGATCGGAAGATTAGGTTAGTCGTAATTTGATTTAAGCTTTGAACATTTGTGTGACCGCCATTACGTCTCTGTCAAGATGGCGGCGATATAAAACATGACACTGGGGTGCCCTTTGCTAGTGCTACCTTTGTACCAAATTTCGTTCCATTCAGTTTCACCGTGTTTGAATTAATAGGGGGAATCGATATTGACACAAAGATGGCCGCCATCCGCAAACTATTAGGCTAATGACCTATTAATTTGGTCAAAGGATGCTTCCTCCATAAAGGTATGTTGTTGCAAAATTTGGTAGTGATCGGATGATTAGGTTAGTCGTAATTTGATTTAAGCTTTGAACATTTGAGTGGCCGCCATTAATTTTCCGTCAAGATGGCGGCGATATAAAACATGACACTGAGGTGCCCTTTGCCATTACTACCTCTGTACCAAATTTCGTTCCATTCGGTTTCACCGTGTTCGAATTAATAGGGGAATAGGTTTTTGACACAAAGATGGCCGCCATCCGCAAACTATTAGGCTGATGACCTGTTAGTTTGGTCAAAGGATGTTTCCCCCATAAAGGTATGTTGTTGCAAAATTTGGTAGAGATAGGATGATTAGGTTAGTCGTAATTTGATTTAAGCTTTGAACATTTGTGTGGCCGCCATTACGTTTCCGTCAAGATGGCGGCGATATAAAACATGACACTGAGGTGTCCTTTGCTAGTGCTACCTTTGTACCAAATTTCGTTCAATTCGCGTTCACCGTGTTCGAATTGATAGGGGGGGGGGGGGGGGGGGACAGACATTCAGAGTACACACTCACACACTCATACACACACACAGACAGACACACTTTTTTTCGGCCTGTGTTGATCTCATAAGTGTACTTTCATTTTTTGCAAAAATCGAAAGTAGACTAAAAATATAAATGTAAGACTTGCCACTGAGCTTGGTGGCTACGCTCCCTAAAGCACAAAGTTATGTAATGGGGCCAAGCTCTCTGCTGATTTGGTAGACGCGTGGGTTCGAGCCCCACCGTCGGCCATCCTTGAAATGGTTTTTCATGGTTTCTCATTTTCAACTCCAGGCAAATGCTGAGAGGCCATTGCCGCTTCCCACCACATCCCTGCCCAGTTTCATTCACCATCATTCATTTCATCTCTCATTAACTCCTCTCGTGAGGTTGGCGTCCGGAAGGGCATCCATCCGTAAAAACCATCCGCCACAAAGACTTCCATCGCATCTCATCCCCGACCCCGTTGGAAAACGGGAATAATAAGGCGTAGACATACCGGTTACTAAGCTTGATTTGTCTGAGATTTGATCAGCTGAGGAAGGTCTTAATTTGGCCGAAACCGGTACTACTCTAATTAAAAGTACGTTTAATTCTCATCTATCTATATATTTAAAATACTAAGGTGATTTTTGTTAACACGAGATTGAGAGAACGACAGAACCGATGTACTTCTTAGAGCACTCTGACGAAAGCTCTTGGCCTGTAGATTTGCAGAGTGTCCTTAAAAAAAACAAATACGTTGCAGTTTATTTTTAAATTAATATAGAACAAGAAGTTCCGTGAAGAACTATACAGCCTACTTTTCATGCCAATGATTATTCTACAGAATATGAACCTATCTAGAATATTGACGAAATTAAGTTGGTAATATCGAAATATCAAATTAGTTCAAAATATACCTGGTATAATGTAGCCTAATAGAGCACTACAGTTGGCAGCCCTGGTGACTGAATATATTCTTAGTTCCATCTCTTAAGGTACAGAATACAAAATTTGGTTGAAGTCCAATGGACGTTACATGCAGTTAGGCATTGGATCTATCAGCACGCGTAAAAGCATGTTGGCAACAATGTAATGCGTGTGCTGGTCAGAAATAATCTGAAATATTATGATATCTTTTTGTGCCAATTTTGGATGAAACACATTTGTTAGTATAGAAGTTACATGTATTTTAAAATTGGACATATCAGCAGGCATAGAATCATGTTGGCAGCACTGTCTTGTATTAATTACTCCAAATTAATCTAGAATGTCAGGTGCTATACGTATGCAAAGTATAGAGCTGTTGGCTTGCATACTTTCTGATATATTGATATTAGGGTAAAAAACATATAGACAGCATTTATTAACAGTTGGCAGCCCTGATTGCTCTTAACAATACTAATAGTAATATCTGTTATGGTACACATAGCACATACGAAATTTGGTTGAAATCCAACTGATAGTATAGAAGTTACATGTATTTAAAAATTTGTACTATGAGCAGGTTTATAATCATGTTGGTAGAACTGACGTATATAAGTTACTCCAAATTAATCTAAAATGTCAGAATATACGTGTGCATAGTTTAAAGCTGTTGGCTTGCATACTTTCTGATATATAGGTATTTGGATGAAAAAAAAAATAGAGAGAGCAATTATTAACAGTTGGCAGCCCTGGTGGCCTTAAGAATACGCTCAGTCAAATCTGTTTATGTACAAATATTACATACAAAATTTGGTTGAAATCCAATTGATAGTGTAGAAGTTATATGCATTTAAACATTGAACCTATCAGAAGGCTTAACATTATTTTGGCAACACTGTCATAGTTGGCCTCCTGGAAATTAAACTGAAATAGTCTTATCTACATGTGTGCCAATTTTGGAATAGCTCCCTTGCATACCTTGCATGATATCCAACATGGAGCTCAAATTTCTAGTGCGTATTTTCAGCAGTTGGTAGCACTGACATCATTTTCAAATATGGACGTGAGATATTCCGGTGCACATCTTTACTCATACTAAATTTGGTTTTGATTGCTGCAGCCATTTAGGAGTTGATAGGGGGGGACACACACACAGCCAGAGAGACAGACAGAAGGACAGACAGACAGACAGACAGACAGACATTTTCCCGGATCGATCTCATAAGTCTACTTTTTCCTCATTTTTGCAAAATGTGAAAAGTAGGCTAAAAATGTAGAATTCTTGCCACTCACGCATGCGCACAATCCGCCTTGGCTCATGACAGAAATGGCGGTGAGAAGTCCATTAAAATGTAATTTATTTAATAATTGTACGCGCCCATGTATAAAGCTTCCGTGTAATTGAAAACGGACATTAACCGAGTCCTGACAATAAAATATCATAAATGTATGAACGTATACGAATGCGCAACATTGATTTTTGTTGTTGTTAATGAAATTGACTATTTTCTCCAGACAGCGAGTTATGAAGATAGTGAACAGTTGCGCCAGTAAATAGGCTAGAGTGGGCGGATAGCTATGTGGTCAGGGTGACTGACTAAGGAACGATGGAGCCCAGGTTCGATCCTACCACTCGGCAGCTTATCATTTACAACTTAAATATTGTTTTATCAAGGAGTATTATTAACGTTTTACATTTTGTAAGTGAGTTATGTATGAGTTGACTGGAATGTCAGTATTTATTGCATAAAACAGGCAAGAAATCTACGAAGTACGTCCATCATGATATGCGCGCGCATTCTTTCAATGCAAAGCTATCAAATATAAGGGCCGAAGACATGTCACTTATATTGACCAAAGAGAGAGTTGAGATGTCTTTCATGTTGTAGACCAGTAATGAAGCAATTGTGATACGCCTCTTAAACAAGGATACTTTGAGCCTTAGCAGTTTTTGCTTGAAATTCCTAGCGGAGACTTAGATATCGCGAGCAAAAAATCCTGTGCAGTTTTCGTGCACAATCGGAATGTTTCATCATCCCTCGGGATTCCTGGAGCGGCAAAGAACAAACAAGACACACTTCACCAGGCGGTGAAACTGATATAGGGCGATCAGTTCCCAAATTACGTCATGATATCTTTAATTTCTATCAACTCCACCCGGGCTCTAATGTCGCATGTATCCATAGAATAAGTAGAACAGGATTATGTAAGTTACACATGATATAATTAAAACTACTCGAAGAATGGAATACTCTGAGACAAATTATATCACATAAATTGAATTTGCGGGTGTTATTTGTGTCAAATTATACAATTGATATAAAGGGTAACGTTACAGTTAATTAAAAGACAAGTGAGTAGGCCTATAGGCTACAATTATCTTTGTACCTTATTTGCCATCAAGACGAGATACAAGTATGCGATGGAGTTCATTTTAAGTTTGCAAAGCTCTTTTTTTTATTGATAGTTGGCATAATTATCAAGTAAAATCAGCCCCTGTAGTATAAAGAAAATGTTTGTTACTCTATGTACATAATTAAAGTATTTTGTTCAGATAGCTGGCTGTGTAGCCTACATTGCAATACCGGTGTTAGTGATTATTGCTACAGAAGTTTTGGCATATCGTTGCATATGGGAAAACTGTTAATCCGATTGTGAATCAAGGGCTGTAATTGTCGGTAGTATTCTCTATGCTATCGTATGGACAGTCAATCAGCATATTAGCAAAATGCTATCCTGACAGAGAAAAATAGTTCCAAATATTCCTATATTTTCTTTTCACCATTTTGCAGTTTTCATTTGTAGACAGTTTTTATTTCATTTGATGGCCTTGGGCATCGTGGTCATGTATCCCCATGTACATGGGTGTGTGTGTGTGTGTGTGTGTGTGGAATTATTGTGATAACCTGTGTTATTGTGATGGTTGCAATAGCGTGTGTATGTGTACATTGGGGATAGGATTGGGAATGAAGCGGCCATGGCCTTCAGTTAGGAAACACCTTGGTACTTTCCTAGAGTAGAAGTAGTAAAACACGGAAAGCCACTTACAGGATGGCTGAGTTTGGAATCGAACCCACCCCTTCTCAGTTTTTCCCCACGAGGCTGAGTGTACCCCGTTCCAGCCTTCAAATCAGCATTACATTTATTGAAAGAGCCGGGAATTTCTGTAGTACGAATCCCAACACATTACGAGAAATATATGCAGTGAATCCATCCGCCTGGTTGGCTTCCTTCTGGATGTCTTTGAAATCGCGCCATGCGCTACGGTACTCCTTTGTTTTCCTCAGTTCATTCGTTGCCGTATGAAACATACAAGGCATGTTCAAAATGTTGTTTCATGAAATTCCGCTAATGAACCGTATCTTTGCCTGTTATGCGACAATAATATACAATACTGTTACGTGCCACCCCCTAGAGGCACTTCCGTTAACTGGATTACGGTGGGTGAAAGCACAAACACAGTTGTTCCTTTATTTTTATTTTTTATTTAGTCAATTTACCCTCTAGGTTGGTGGTTCCCACGGACTCAGCGAGGGAACTCACCACTACCGCCTATATGGGCAGTGTCCTGGAGCCTGGAACATCTGGTCGGGATGGATACAACTGGGGAGGTGTGATCAGCACTTCGCCCAGGCGGCCTTACCTGTAAAGCGAACAGGGGCCTTATGAGGGATAGGAAGGGATGGAAGATTGGGATGGATAGGCGAGGAAGAGGGAAGGAGGCGGCCGTGGCCTTACAGTAGGTACCATCCCGGCATTTGCCCGAAGACGAAGTGGGAAACCACGGAAAACCACTTCGAAGATGGCTGAGGAGGGAATCGAACCCCCTCGACTCATTTGGACCACCCGAGGCTGAGTAGACCCCGTTCCAGTCCTCATACCACTTTTCAAATTTCGTGGCAGAGCCGGGAATCGAACCTAGGACCTCCGGGGCGGCAGCTAACCATGCTGACCGCTACCCTACGGAGGCGACACATTGTTCCTTTAAAGAAATATAATTAGCTTTATTGCGGGCCTGAAAGATACACCACACAAATAGCAAATACAAGCAATTAGTAACTCACTCCAGTTTCCTCTCGTAGGGAACACTTGCCTTTCACTTGTCAACAAGCCACAGAAGTTAATCCCTCCTAATGAGTCCGGTGGCCTCGACAGAACTACCTGCAACACTACAGTTATTTACGATAGCCGGTCACTCACCACTACAGTCTGCCTCGCTGTCCACTGGCTAGGGAAACAGCCCCCGGTGCTTTCTCAATTCACCACACTAACCTCTGCCGCACTGGAAAACACACTCGTTCAAGACACAGTTCCTCTGTAGGCATCACACTCCTTCGCTGTCAAGAGAATCAGCTTCACTAGGGTTTCGCAAGTCACGTCGCCAACAACTGTCGCTCAGGTAAACGCTCGCACTAGCTCGAAAAACACTGCCCACCCCGCTTGCCAGGTCGCTCTTATATAGCAGGCTGGTGACTCAATAAATGCTTTTAGACCCGTCCAGGATTCGCGGCTTCTCGAGATTTCCATCACTGGCTGGGTCACGAATATTCTGGACCATCCCTTTTGTCCTAGTAGCCCTGTTGCATAAAGCGCACGTAATACACTGAGGCGAGCATAGCTCGGGGGCAGCTGTGACTCATGCGGCGAGGCGACGAAACAAACTCACAGCCGTAACAATACGTTGAAATTCCGACATAAATACTGGACGACTTTCCCGGTTTACTTCGTAAATAAGCATACACTATTACCGGTATGGTATTTGGAGCCATTTTCAGAGTTGCCTTAGTAATCGAAATGTAATGTTTTTTAGTCGGTCGATACGTTTGTAACCAATTGTAATGGGTGTACCCTAATCCCGAAAGAAATACAAATATAGTCCCTGCCAGAACTGTGTCGCCTCGAGCCCGCAAAACAATGAAGCCGGGCGGGCGGTTTATACACATGCGAGAGTTTTCGCACGTGTGACGAACAAATGTAAACATAGTTCTGCATTGTAATTTTCTTGTGAGAAGTCAACACTTGGTTACTTTGGACTTTCCTGTTGTAATGGTAAAATAGATCTGCCGGAATATAAAATACCTGACAGGCTGAAGTAATTTTTGCATTGAGATGATATCTCGAGGAATTTCAGATATAATACTCGACAGTACAACAATGCTATGTCCTTTGTTTCCTTTGGTGCCAATGTTACCGTGCCACATGAATACGGTCCATATTGATTTATTTTTCTGGAATGTCACATCATTGCATTTCTTCCTTATATTCCAAAAATATAAGCGGAGGTTCTAACGGCCAGTTGTATATATTAGACTCCTCAGAAGCTAATCAAGTCAGATCTGTAAATCAAGTGAATTCTTGCATCAGGGAGGGCACACTTTACAATTTAGACAATATTTTGCAAGGGCATAAGCCCTACATTCAGCATTCAAAATACATCTCAACTTAAATGAGAGTTCAGTGTCTAGATAAAATTAAATTGCAATCCAGCGGACGATATTTGATTATCATGGCTCACAATATGGGGTGAAGCCACAATAGCAAATATTTATTCAATAATGTGTGTGAATCGACTTCTAAAAGATATTATACGTAACGACATTATTCCCTTTTGTGGGAAAGTTATTGTTCTTGGAGGAGACTTCAGGTAGGTTTTGTCTGTTGTGCCTTCTCGCCAAACAGTTATTCACAATTGTAGTAAATACTCTTCTCCCTGGCCCTTCCCCAAAATATGCCCCTTACATAAAAACACGCGATCGAAACCAGATAAAATGGAATATTCTGATTTTATGGTACAAGCTAACGACGACTACCCTCTGTGGATGGTGAGGAATCAAATGTTATTGAATTACTAGCCAGACTTCCAACTCATGATGATATCGTGGCTGAGATTTACGGCGAAACATTCACTTCTGCGAAGGAAGTTCACATTCTTACACCAAAAAATGAACACTGTAATGAAATTAATTTTAAAGTCATTGAACTGATATCCAATATTTCAAAAATATACTCCAGCGTTAACTGAAGATGAAATCAGTTCCTTCAGTTTCCCACAGAATTCTTGAATTCCTTGGAAATAAATGATTACCTCCACATATACTTACACCAAACGTTTGATGCTCCTTAGAAATATGAACGTTTCCCAAGTGCTCCATAATGGAACCCGATTATTTGTAAGAAATATGTATAATAAAAATAGCTTGGATTTGGAAATAATAACTGCAGTGCTGTAATATTAAGGACACAAATGGAAAGCCTCTAACAGATAGGGAAGAAAAGGTTGAGAGATGGAAAGCTTACATAGAGAGTTTGTATAAGGGAAAGGAGATTGAGAATCATGTAATGGAAAGGGAGGAGGAAATTGATGAGGATGCGAAAGGAGATTTAATATTGAGATCAGAATTTGATAGAGCTTTGGAAGACTTAAGCAGGAACAAAGCACCAGGCATAGATGATATACCGATTGAGTTGCTACGCTGCATAGGAGAGGAAGGTCTGATCAGGTTATTTCACTTGGTGTGTAGGATTTATGAGACAGGTGAGGTATCCCCTGATTTCAAGAAGAATGTAATCATCCCTATACCAAAGAAAGTGGGAGCTGACAGATGTGAAGATTACCGTACAATCAGCTTGATTACTCATGCTTCAAAGATCTTGTCTAGAATAATTTACAAGAGGATTGAGAGCCAGATAGAAACGGAGTTGGGTGAAGACCAGTTTGGTTTCAGGAAAAATGTAGGAACAAGGGAAGCTGTACTAAGTCTTAGGCTGATTTTGGAAGGTAGAATAAGAAAAGATAAGAGAACGTTCATGGCTTTTGTAGACTTAGAAAAGGCTTTTGATAACGTTGATTGGACTAAATTGTTTGACATTTTGAAATCGATTGGAATAAAGTACAGGGATAGGAGGGTGATATACAATCTATACAGAAACCAGACAGCAGTCATTCGAGTTGAAGGACATGAGAGAGAAGCTGGTATTCAGAAAGGTGTAAGGCAAGGCTGCAACTTATCACCCATACTTTTCAATCTTTACATTGAACAAGCAATGAAGGAAATTAGAGAAAAATTTAAAGTGGGAGTGAAGATTCAAGGAGAAATAATTTCAACTCTGAGATTTGCTGATGACATCGTCATCTTGGCCAACAAGCCTGAGGATTTGAATGAGTTTTTGAATGGTATGGACTCCGTCTTACGGAAAGAATTCATGATGAAAATTAATAAATGTAAAACAAAAATACTGGAATGCAGCCGAAATAAATCAGAAACCTCTATGGAGATCAAATTGGCAGGTGAAAAGCTGAAGGAAGTAGGAGATTTCTGTTACTTAGGAAGCAGAATAACCAGTGATGGACGAAGCAAAGAGGATATAAAAAGTAGGTTGGCTCAGGCAAGAAAAGCATTTCTACAAAAAAGGAATCTGCTGACATCGAATATAGATTTAGGTATTAGGAAGTCATTTTTGAAAGCCTTTGTCTGGAGCGTGGCGCTCTATGGAAGTGAAACTTGGACTATTGGTGCAGCAGAAAAGAGGAGAATTGAAGCATTTGAAATGTGGTGTTACAGGAGAATGATGAAGATCAGATGGGTAGATAGGGTTACAAACAAAGAGGTATTAAGACGAGTGGGAGAGGAGAGATGTTTCTGGCGACTGCTAATGAAGAGAAGAGATAGGTTGGTAGGACACATACTAAGACACCCAGGAATAGCAAACTTAGTTATGGAAGGAAGGGTCGAGGACAAGAACTGTAGGGGTAGACCAAGGTTAGAATATGTTAAACAGATTGCCTCGGATGTAGGGTGTGGTAGCTATGTTGAGATGAAACGATTAGCTCAGGACAGGGAGGCGTGGAGAGCTGCATCAAACCAGTCAAAAGACTGAAGACTCAAACAACAACAACTGCAGATAGTATAGGGCGGAGAGCTATAATCCTTGGACTTGATTAAACATCATCCGTTAAAACACTTCCATTTTCCAATTTCCAATTTGTTTGGCGTACTTTATCACAATCAATAAAGCTCATGGGGAAATTCTGGAACGTGTAGGTCTCTAATTGCCTCACCAAGGTTTCATCAATGGCCAGTTATATGTTGCGAAGTCGATCTTTCGATGCCTTTAATGTTGCAACAGTGTCAAAAAGTAATCGTTCAAAAAATGCATATAAGAGAATCCTTCAGCAAATATTTTCCCAATGACCGTCATGTTTTGACGGGTTTCAACTAGTAATCTATTATTATTATCAAATCTAAATTGAAGACAGGTACAGAGGAGGGTGCAATATTACTAGAATATAATACTAGTCATCAATTATAGATGACGGCTTTGGTGGCGTAGTTGGTACCATGCTGAGCTTCTATGCCCAAGATCGCGGGTTCAAACACGGCCAAAGTCGTTGGATTTTTTAAGAACGTTGAAAATCCCTCAGTATGCCTTCCTTCAGAGGGTAAGTAACACCGGCGGTCCCATATCATAGATTTATGGCATGTTAAAGAACCTTCCATTAATTACACCTGTGTGAAGCTAAATTATATATAGGTTAAACATTTGACTAACGTTCTTAGGTTCCTACGTTCGTCGTCAAGAGCCGACTGCGGTGGCATCTGGTAAATAAGTTCTGAACTAGTTGGTCGTTGGTGGTGGCGTTTGGCTGCAAAAGTAGGAACTACTTGAAAAAAGTGACAGTCAGTCTGAAAGACTAGACTTTGTATCATTTTAAATGCTACAAATGCTTCGCTCGAAGCCAAAGACACTTGACAGGTTAGAAAATTATCTGCATAATACTTATCTTGCTTATCTTGTTTCAAATTACTCGCGAACGGCAAGTGCAAACCAAGGGCAAAGAAAGGTCAAGCACGCGGGGACGTGCCCCTTCCATCCAGTCTAAAACACTTATATTGGGCGATGTATTGAAGATAGAGGAGATATGCTCTCCCGGACTTTTTTGTAGAGCTTTTCATGCTGACCAATTCTTACGCTCATAGTATATTGATATTCTTAAGAAGCGCACGGACGCCAACTTTGTTTTCGACTTTTTCACTGAAATCGTTACAGCTTGGCTTCCTTTGATCATACATAAATTATTTTCTACAGAATCTTTCCTCGAGATATATTTTACAGAATGGTGAAAACCGCATCAAAATCCATCCAGTGGTTCTCCAGATTACCCGTGACATCCAAGAATCGGGGATTTTTGTCTTATACTAACGAAGTAGAGATTGTCGGGGAACATATGCACCAAGCAGTACTATGACGTCACACACCTCAGTTCATCTGGGTACATTTCGTCCCGTCACCGTAACGTAACGCCAGACCCCAGCGTAACGACGAAATCGACAAGATAATTTAAAATGATAAAATTCAATGTCTGCAGTCCTTACTTGAATTAAAGCAGATACACTCACTAATACATCCATCACAATTAACACCGGTTATCAGACAGATTCTACACACACCCAAAGTACACGGGGCTACACGACCGCGTTGTCGCAGCCCCTAAACTAAGGAACCAACCAAGTATAGATGACTTTCATCACGCTAGGCGCAGTATTGAGAGTGATTTAGACTCAGCTGTTCAGTGTGTGCCGGCCGTCTCTCGCCTCCCACCCCGCTCACCGCTCGCTCATCCCACCCGCCTAAACTCCACTCGACAGTTCGGTCGCTACAGCCACACGCGCTGCACCGTGCGCCTTCTGGCTGGCCCCGTCCCGTCCCGTCAAACAGGTTTCCTTCGTGTTATCGCCAGTCTCTTGCAATGCTCAATTTCATCTGACAATTAGACAAAACACGCATTTAAAAAAAAAACGCTGTCATATAGAATTCATTGTTCATTTGGTACTAACCACTGTAATAATTAATTACTACAATATTAGTATCTAGCATTGCTTACATAGTGAACTGCTTTTTTATCCTTCTGGTACAGATAACATTAAACCTCATCTGTCTGTCAAGTGGCAAAACTGTATTACGTCAATTAAAAGAAATCAATATAGACCGTATATTTCGTGTCAATATTATAGTGACAATTTCTTGTGTGATTAATTGTGGACCTTTTAGCCGATAAATATACTGTACGTTTAGCCTACTTAAGTTTAAATGTCCTTACGGTTTCTTAAAAATCTGAAGAGGACATTTCAATTCATTGGACGGTTTTCAGAAATCTAAAATAATATAGTGATATCTCAAACTGTATAGAAAGGAACTAGAAAGTACAGTACATCCATTCAACCACAAGAAGGAAAATTTAGTGTGTTCATTGATGCTCTTACGTCAGTCAAAACTATCATTAAAACTGCACGTGACATAAGTAATGGTGAAAACAGATGAGTAGAAGCGAACAGTTTGGAAAGAAGTAGTTTCCAAACAGATGTGATAATTTAGTACATGAGAATGCAGCCAGACATTAGGTTGTATGTACTTTTGAAAACCAATGATAAATGTTTTTTGAGTGAATAGTTTGGTAAATTAGTCTTATTCCCTTAAATGTTCTGTGAGTGAAATAGAAAGAGATTCTTTCAATCTAATAGAACAGTCTCCTATTTCAGCGAATATTTATACGTGTCTAAATAGCCAACGGGTGCTGCATTACAGTGACACTTTGAACACAAAATAAGCAGTGGACATCTATGTGAATCATGGCCCAGACAACCATTAAGATGTCCTCGAGCGTGTTGGTGGCGTGTGTCGTGATGCTATACACCCACGCTAAAGAGGTGCTGGAAGATGAAGAAGGTAGTGGTGATGCTACGAGCAATAACACATCTGACGAATACATCCCTATTTACGATTATGACGACTCGCTCTATGAGTTCAACTGGGCAGAACTTCTGCCCACATTGGTGGTATACGGTCTTACCATGGTGCTGGGTATTGTAGGAAACTCACTCATCATCTTCACCATCTGTCGCTACCGGCGTATGAAGAGCACCACCAACGTCTTCTTGTCAAGCCTCGCCTCCGCGGATCTGCTACTCATCATCATCTGCATCCCCGTCAAGGTAGGACTCCCAACAATTTATTTTATTTAGAAGCATGTGACCCCGTGGTTATCATTTGTCTCTGTGTTGAGTTCGTCTAATACCTTGTTTTATTTAAATAAATGGAGATGTTCAGGGAATGTTAATGCTAAGACTCAAAATTTAGTCGCGTTCATTTTGCTCCGAAATTCAAGATTAAACGAAGGGAAATTTTCGCGGCATTTCAATGAATATTCCTACTGTATTTGGTTGGGGGTTCTTAAGTTTAGGGGCTGCGACAACACGGTCATGTAGCCCCGTGTACTTTGTGTGTGTAGAATCTGTCTGATAACCGGTGTTAATTGTGATGACTGTATTGGTGTGTGTTATCTTTTTTTTTTTAATTCAAGTAAGGACTGACAACTTTTGAATTTTTCAAATACTTCCTACTTTTGCCGCCAAACGCCACCGTCAACGACTACTAGTTCAGAACTTAGCTACCAGATGCCACCGCAGTCGGCTCTTGGCAAAGAACGTAGGAACCTAAGAGCGCTGATTACATTTTTAACCTATACAATTTAGCTTCCCACAGGTGTAATTAGTGGAAGGTTCTTTAACATGCCATACATCTATGATATGGGCCCGCTGGCTTTACTTCTCCTCCGAAGTAAGGCACACTGAGGGATTTTTAACGCTCTTAAAAATCCGACGACTTTGGCCGGATTTGAACCCATGATCTTGGGCATAGAAGCTCAGCATGCTACCAACTACGCCATCGAAGCCGCCAAAAAATATCACGTCCTGTGTTTCGGATTCCACATAAAAGTGGAGGTCACGTGGCTCATGATTGCAACTACAAGCATCATAGGCCTAAATTCAAAAGTATGGAGAGGGTAGTTAGCTTAGTAAATTAATTATTGACCGCAGGGGCCCGAGTTCGATTCCCGGCTATGCCAAGAAATTTAATTCTGGTCTGAGGGCTGGAACGGGGTTCACTCAGCCTCGTGAGGCAAAACTGAGATGATGTTGGTTTGATTCCTACCTCAGCCAACCAAGAAGTGGTTTCCCACTTCTATTCTAAGCAAATGCCGGGATGGTACCTAAATTAAGGCCACGGCCGCTTCCTAACCAAATCCTACCTCAATTACAAATACACTCACTTGTACAGACATCACATTGTCACAGGTTATGAGACAGCATTTTACACACACCCAAGTACACGGGGCTTCATGACCACGATGACGCGAAGCCCCTAAAACAATCAACAGCAAGTTAGTTAGTTAATAGTTATTGTTGTTTTGTGGGGCGGAACAGCGAGGTTATCTGCTACTAATATAGGAAACATGTTTGGAGTTTCATTGACCAGAAATCTTATTAGTCACTGAACCTAACCTCAACAGCTTTAGCATAATCTATAACGCATAATAAACAAAATCAAATTGTATAATAAAAGAGCCTAATTATAACAAGTAGTTCCGTGAAGAACTATACAGCCTATTTTCTTATATCCTACTAATGTAAATTGTCCCTATCAACGTACGAAATTTCAGTTTGATTGCTGTAATAGTATCGTAGATATTGAGAACCGTCTAAATATTTCGGGTGGTCGCCATGTTGGACTTTTATATTAGAAGGGCTTAGAGTTATGTACTGTTACATGAAGATTATTGTGTACGTGTAGTATTCAAACTTCAATCCCATGATTAGTACACAAGAAGTAAAAACGAGATTTAAAAATTTCGCACAAATGCCATCTTGTGGTTATGGAAACAATTGAAAAACATTAGATGCCAGTGGATTAACTTTTGTATAAGGATTTACTGTGCCAAGTGTCACTGCACTCGGATGGTTAAATTGCGAGAAACGACCATATGAATATTTATACTTCGCTCCGCCACCATGTTGGATTTGTTATCGCCAGGTTATTGAAAGTCCTATAGGTGAACTTACGTCCATAGCCCCTCTGAACGTTAAAAAATTCAGTTTGATTGCTGTAATAGATTCGTAGATATTGAGAACCGTCTAAATATTTCGGATGGTCGCCATGTTGGATTGTTATATGTACAGGCCTTAGAGTCATGTACCTTTAAAGGAAAATTATTGCGTAGGTTCATTATTCAAACTTTCATTTCAATAGCATGATTACTACAGAAGAAACAAAAACTTAATTTAAAAATTCGCACAGCCGCCATCTTGAGGTTATGTAAATAATTGAACTAAATTACATACCAGTGCATTACAATGTATATAAACATTTGCTGTACCAAGTTTCATTGCATTTGGATCATTGAATCGCGAGAAAGGTCTATTTAAAACTATCAATTTCGCTTGGCCGCCATGTTCGTTTTGTAGTTAACCGGTTTTTGAAAGTCTCATAGATGAACTTCCAGTAGGGCCCTTTATCTCCGTGAAAAATTTCAGGTTGATACCGGTAATAGTTTCAGAGATATAGAACGCCGGTGAAATATTTCGCACAGCCGCCATCTTGAGGTTATGAAAACAATAGAACGAAGTTAGATGTCGGTGCATTACAATGTGTATACACATATACTGTACCATGTTTCATTGTTTTTGGTTGGTTAATTCGCGAGAAACGTCTATTTAAAAGTCGCAAATTCGCTTGGCGGCCATGTTGGTATTGTAGTTACCAGGTTTTCAAAGGTCACATAAGTAAACTTCTAGTAGTTCCCTCTGTCACCATACAAAATTCCAGGGTGATATCCGTAATAGTTTCGGAGATATTGAATGCTGGTGAAATATTTCTCACAGCCGCCATGTTGAATTGGTGAGACGTAAAAAAATTTGAAGGGCACGGTCGGGGTCGTCCGGAATAGTGCTATGAACTTACCGAGTTTCATTGAAATAGCTCCAGTGGTTTAGATTTTATTAGGGACACACACACACACACACTCCTCACACACACACAAACGCACACACACACACACACGGACAATAGGTGATCTCATAAGCCTATTTTTTCAAAATTGAAAATGGGCTAAAAATGTAATATATCAAACAGCGACATATCATCGTCTTGCGGCAGTGTTTGCTAAGAGATGCGCGTAGTTCCGGTATATTCACCGCTATCGGCTAGTACAATCCCGCGTACGAATAAATATGTAGGAAATAAGCTATATCTCTTTGAATGCCTCGAAATTATCACATCATTTGCTCTTAAACATAACGAATTTTTGATTTTCAGAGCAAAAGAAAAGTACAATTAGCCTTCACGTGTTTTGTTGACGTTCATCTTTCAGTTATCAGTTCGTGTATTGCACAAATAATTCAAACCACTTGCCTGATAACCTGCATTTATGTGATGAGTGCAGTAGTGTGTGTAGCTGTAGTATATTAGAGATAGATATGAGGTAGGGGCTGCGGAACTTGAAATATGGTACTATCCCGGCATTTTCCTGGAGGGACTGTGGGTAAAACCAGGGAAGAATCACACTCAGGTTAGCCAGTGTCAGCACCAGGATACGAACCTGCAATCTCCGGACTTGCTGCAGCTTCCCTCGTGGCTTTGCCACAGGGTACTGAATGTCACATGGACTACATTGCACATTTTAATGCTCTACCTTCCATCTGGCACTACAGCCCGTGAATGGGCTAGGCCTACCAAGGCCTACCAAGCGACCGCTGCCCAGCCATTTGGCCTGCAGAGATTGGGGTGACACGTGATCAGCGCGTCGGATCCCCTCGGCCGTTAATCTTGGTTTTCGTGAACAGGACGCTGCCTCACTGTCAGACAGCTACTCAATTGTCCTCACGAGGCTGAGTGCACCCCGTTCCAGCCCTCACGTCAGTTTCTAAAATTCCTGACGGACCCGGGAATCGAACTTGGGGCCTCCGTGTGAGAGGCAGGCGCGCTACCCCAACACCACGGGGCCGGCCTTCCATCTAAAATGCTTGTATTATTTCTAAGATATACGATCTAATAACTAGAATCTGTCATGAAATAGTACATTATGCAACGAGCCTATAATGGCAATAATTAAGACACGAGTATGTTTATAAAACGAGCGTATGCGAGTTTTATAATTTCCATACGAGTGAGTTATTTACCTTTATAGGCGAGTTGCATACGACTCTTTATGTTCGACGAAAATTATTATAACTATTTTATGTTCGAACATGTCAAACAGCGACATATCATCGTCTTGCGGCAGTGTTTGCTAAGTGATGCGCTTAGTTCCGGTATATCTAAATAAATCTATATAAATATCTGTCGAGATTTCGCCTGTTTTATGTACTGAACAGAGCGCATGAGACGCAGAGAATGCCTTTTATTTGACCATGGCCTCCTCGATTACCCTACTATGACACCAGGCCAGGCAGTGAAATTAAAATTAGAAGGCTGTGGAACTCAGCGCATCTAATTATCTAATTGGTCAAACAACTGTTTCTTGAGCTCTGATTGGTGGGAGAAACTGTTTCATAATGAAAAATAGTGTTATAATCAGCCTCATTATAGTACAGTTTTCTGACATATTAAAGTCAGGGTGGAACATAAATCAATTTTTAGGTGATAAAATAATGATAATGGTGACGATAATAACAGACTAACAAGAAGTCACGCTGATTGATGTACCATTCCGAATACGCACAACCATCTGAAAAAAGTATCCAAATATTTGAAATTGGTGGAGCCTATCAGGTGGCAATGGCAGGTTGACTGAGGTCGAATTGTACCAATAGTCATTTCAAGCACTGGTGATGTTCCCAAGCATCTTTTGCGAGGGCTACGTGAGCTTGATCTGGAAGACAGGGATTCTGGCTACAACTAGGGTAGTCCAGAATTCAATGCTCTAGTACTCATTTCTGTTGTACCTGAGTGAACCCCAGGGTCATTTTCTTTCTGAATGTGGTAGTTACCTGGGCGGTAATCGACCTCATTCCCTTTCAGTTAATAGCTCAGTGCCTCTACCGACTGAGCTAAGAAGCCACCGGAGATTCATTGACAGTGATTCAAATTAAGGTAGGCTAATGATTATTTTTTTATTCAATGTGATCATCATATATGCTTTCTATTTTACCAGGCAATGATCTGAGAATACATGGAGAGCATTTAATATAGCATCAAGTGTGGAAGATGTATTTTGCTACTCCAGTGGCTGAAATCAGTATAAGTCTATTATAGAGATACTGTTGTTTCGGTCTCTGAATTCCTCTTAAGGTCTTGGGATATCTGGTCATTAGCTCCGTGCATTTGGTGTTTGTATTTGCGTGTATATTTAGGTGTATTGCGGCTTAATAATATTTAAAACAAGTAGTTCCGTGAAGAACTAATCATTTACTGTACCACATATCACTGCACTCAGAGAGTTAAATCACGAGAAAAGTCTATTGAAATGTATCAAATTTGCTTGGCCGCCATGTTCGTATTGTACTTTCCAGGTTTTTGAATGTTACATAGATAAACTCGTAGCAGTGCCCTTTATCACCGTACAAAATTTCAGGGTGATATCATAAATACGAGTAGTTTCGGAGATATTGAATGCCAGTGAAATATTTAGCACAGCCGCCATTTTGAGGTTATGTAAACAATTGAACTAACTTAGACGCAAGTGCATTACAATGTGTGTAAAAATTTGCTGTACCATGTTTCATTACGATTGGGTGCTTAAACCGCGAGAAAAGTCTATTTAAAAGTCGCAACTTCGCTTGGCCGCCAAGTTGGTTTTGTAGTTACCAGGTTTTTGAAAGTCTCATACGTGAACTTCTAGTTGTTCCCTTTATCGCCGTACAAAATTTCAGGGTGATATCGGTAATAGTTTCGGAGATACTGAATGCTGGTGAAATATTTGGCACATACGTCCATGTTGGATTGGTGAGACACAATACAATTTGAAGGGCACGGCCGGGGTCGGCCAGAATGGTGTTATGATCTTATCGAGTTTCATTGAAATCGCTCCAGCCGTTTAGAATTTATAAGGGGGGGGGGGGCACACACACACACCATCACACACACACGCACAGACAGACACACGGACAAAAGGTGATCTCATAAGCGTATTTTTTTTTCATAAAATGAAAATGGGCTAATAAGGTACCACCCTGTAAATTGCCAGGAGGAAGTATGAAAGAACCCTGGGATTATAACACACCCAGCGTGACCATTGTCGGTGCCAGGATTTGTATCACAGAACTTAAGTAGTGGTAATATTTTGGGTTCTCTACATATTAGATTAGGCTATCATCGAAAGATTTTTTGGAACAAAAATATTAGTATATTTCCAAAATTTGGGCTTTTGAAATTTGTCAATTTTGGCTAATATTCCACTTCTATTCAAATAAGCTACATTATCTCAGAGAGTACTGCACAGATCTACTTGAGAGAGTCATAGAACTCGTATTTTTAGCCTATTTTCAATTTTGAAAAAATAGGCTTATGAGATCACCTTTTGTCCGTGTGTGTGTGCGTGTGTGTGTGTGTGTGTGTGTGTGTGTGTTCGTGTGTGTGTCCCCCCCTAATAAAATCTAAACGGCAGGAGCGATTTCAATGAAACTCGGAAAGTTCATAGCACTATTCCCGGCGACCTCGACCGTGCCCTTCAAATTTTGTTACGACTCACCAATCCAACATGGCGGCTGTGCGAAATATTTCACCAGCATTCAATAACTCCGAAACTATTACCGATATTACCCTGACATTTTCTATGGTGATAGAGGGAACTACCATAAGTTCACTTATGTGACTTTTGAAAACCTGGCAACTACAAAACCAACATGGCGGCCAAGCGAATTTGCGACTTTTAAATAGACGTTTCTCGCGATTTGACCAACCAAACGCAATGAAACTTGGTACAGTATATGTTTATATACATTGTAATGCACCGACATCTAACTTCGTTCAATTGTTTACATAATCACAAGATGGCGGATGTGCGAAATATTTCACTGGCATTCTATATCTCTGAAACTATTAGCGGTATCTCCCTAAAATTTTGTACGGAGATAAAGGGCACTACTGGAAGTCCATCTATAAGATTTTCAAAAACCACTTAACTACAAAACGAACATGGCGGCCAAGCGAATTTGAACATTTTAAATAGACCTTTCTCGCGATTTAATGTTCCAAGCGCACTGAAACCTGGTACAGGAAATATTTATACACATTGTAATCCACTGGTATCTAATTTAGTTCAATTGTTTACATAACCTCAAGATGGCGGCAGTGCGAATTTTAAAATTAAGTTTTTATTTCTTGTGATGTAGTCATGCGATCGAAGTGAAAGTTTGAATAATGAACCTACGCAATAATTTTCCTTTAATGGTACATGACTCTATGGCCTATACATTTAACAATCCAACATGGCGACCATCCGAAATATTTAGACGATACTGAATATCTACGAATCTATTTTAGCAATCAAACTGCTTTTTTTAATGTTCATAGGGGCTATGAACTTCAGTTCACCTATAGGACTTTAAATAACCTGGTGATCACAAATCCAACATGGCGGTGACGCGAATTATAAATATTCACATGGACGTTTCTCGCAATTTAACCATCCGCGTGCAGTGAAACTTGGTACAGTAAATCTTTATCCGAATGTTAATCCACTGGCATCTAATTTATTTCAATTGTTTCCATAACCTCAAGATGGCAGCTGTGAAAATTTTTTAAATCTCCTTGATTTTTCTTGTGTCCTAATTATGCGATTGAAGTTTGAATACTACACGTTCACAATAATCTGCATGTAACAGTACATAACTCTAGGACCTACATATATAAAATCCAACATGGCGACCATCCGAAATATTTAGTCGGTTCTCAATATCTACGAATCTATTACAGCAATCAAACTGAAATTGTGTATGTTGATAGTGGCAATTAATATAAGTAGGATATATGAAAATTGGCTGTATAGTTCTTCACGGAACTACTTGTTATATGTGCAGTACAGTTATCTGACCTTGATAACAGCTCCAGTAATTATGTGACTTGAGAGGAAATGCATTGCTTAAAAAGCATAGTTATATAAGAAAATTATTCAAATAATCAGTTAAAAGAACTAGAACCATGATTCTAGATTGGATTGCATTACATTATAAAGTGGGTATCAGTGAAGGATTTACTGCTTTTCAGTAACAACTATTTTATCTTATATCGGGAGTTTCACTTAACAAGTTGAACAACTTTTATTACAATTGATTCATAATTTTGGGTGGTTGTTTATTTACTAGCAGCCTGCCCCAGCTTCGCCCGGGGACAGTTATGAATGCATTACGTGATAAGCGCTTTTTTTATGTTAATGAACTATTGTACGACCTATATCCGTTCTACGTCTCGTCATGATGGGTTAAAATCACTGACTGGACTATTAATTATATTATCATGGAGATGCATGTGCAACGAGTTCTTGTCAGACGTAATTTAAGAATGGCGAGGTGCATGAAACACAAATCCCCTTTCCGTCCAATCTTAACTTGACTGTGTATTTTGCGGAACGAAAAGTTCACAAGCGAAGTGATGAAAAGCCGAGTTGCTCTTCGTGGGGTACTCCAAACACAACCACTCTTCTCTGAAGTCTTAACTCATCACGACTCGACAGTTTGCTGCTGGCTGTATCCGGGGTAATAGGCTCGACAGCCAGCTAGGCTGTAACTGGTGTGATAGGCTCGACCCTACCTAGCTCGTAAACTGTCGCCTTCTGAATGGAGATAGTTGGAAGAAAAGAAACCTTAAACACACTTATAAATTAGTGGGCGACGTATTGATGATAGAGATATGCTCCCGCGGACTTTTTTTTGTAGAACATTTCATGCTGAACAATTCTTACACTCATAGTATATTAATAATTTTATCGGTTTGCCCAGCGTAAGCTTAAAAAGCGCACGGACGCCATGGTTTTTTTTTTACTTTTTCACTGAAATCATTACTGCTTGCCTTCCTTTGATCATAAATAAATTATTTTCTACAAACACTTCCCTCGACATATCCTATACAGAATGGTGAAAACCGCATCAAAATCCATCCAGTGGTTCTCGAGATTACCCGTAACATCCAAGAGTCGGGGACTTGGTTTTATACTAAGTAGAGTTTTATTTATATGGGTGGTATGAATATATCAAAAAATTGAAGTGTTTTATCATTTTAAATTATCTTGTCGACTTCGTCGTTACGCTGGGGTCTGACGTTACGGTGACGGGACGAAATGTACCCAGATGCACTGAGGTGTGTGACGTCATAGTACTGCTTGGTGCATGTGTTCTCCGACAATCTCTACTTCGTTAGTATAAGACAAAAATCCCCGATTCTTGGATGTCACGGGTAATCTCGAGAACCACTGGATGGATTTTGATGCAGTTTTCACCATTCTGTAAAGGATATCTCGAGGAAAGATTCTGTTGAAAATAATTTATGTACCTATATGATCAAAGGAAGCGAAGCAGTAACGATTTCAGTAAAAAAGTCGAAAACAAACTTGGCGTCCGTGCGCTTTTTAAGCTTACGCTGGGCAAACCGTTAAAAATATCAATATACTACGAGTGTAAGAATTGGTCAGCATGAAAAGTTCTACAAAAATGTTTGCGAGAGCATATCTCTATCTTCAATACATCGCCCACTATAAGTGTTTTTAGACTGGATGGAAGGGGCACGTCCCCGCACGCTCTTGTGACCGTGACGGCACCCCGCGCGCTTGACCTTGCTTTGCCCTTGGTTTGCGCTTGCCGTTCACCAGTAATTTGAAACTAGATAAGCAAGTTAAGTATTATGTAGATAATTTTCTAACATTTCAAGAGTCTCGCGAGAAGCCTCCAGCCTTTCTAGCGTTTTTCAGCATTTGTAGCATTTAATATAATACAAAGTCTAGTCTTTCAGACTGACTGCCACTTTTTTGTTCAAATATTCAGTTAGCGCCATGTTAAACCTGTTGTACAGTAGCTGCCCATCACACGAATTACCGAACATGGAAACGCATTGGACACTTACTAGGGCTGTACATAATCTAATATCGAATTATTTGAATTGTTTGAATGATTTCAAAATGGAATATTTGATTCGAACATACGAATAGTTTCATTATCCAAATTAGCTTGCCACGGTGGGTGAGTGGATATCGTGTCGGTCTACTAACCCCAAGATTTCAGGTTCGCTCCTGGCCGTGGTAAGTGATTTTTGAAAGGCGCCAGAAATACGATGCGCATGTCATACGATGTTGGCATGTCAAAGAACCCGTTTGAATTCAGTAGGCCGAGTTCATAATGGAAAAATTAATCTCGGGAGTTTCCGCCAACACTCATTTCCCTAATAGAAAGCGCTAGCCTATAGTGTTCAAGGAGCTGAGATATCTAGCATCTAACCTCCTTGATTTTCATAGTCAAGTAACAACGAAATTCGACATGCAAGCTACCCTTTGTGTATCAAATAACAAAGCTTTCACCCGGCATCCGAGGCCATACGATATTATTATTATTATTATTACTATTATTATTCAAATTATTCGCACATTCGAATATTCAAATTATTCGAATTTTGAAATACTCGCATAAGTGAAACAACCCAACTATTCGGTAAAAATTCGAATCTTTATATGAATGAAAGAAAGAAAGAAAGAAAGAAAGAAAGAAAGATAGTAAGAAACATCCAAAGAAATAACAAGTGATGCTTCTTTTGAATGATATTTATTTGTAAGGATCTATCAGGCTAAATGGGGAAGGGGTTTACCCCCATATGACCGCTAGGATTCGCCACTGCCTCAAACAACTAATCAACTGGAATATTGTATTTCTTTAAACTAATTGCTGTAATTTTCGGGTAGCCATTATCTACAAAAAAGAAAAAGATACAGTCAGTCTGAGAGACTAGACTTTATATCATTTCAAACGACGCATGCTACAAATGCTACATATGTTAGAAAGGCTCACATGCACTCGCCGTCTCCGTATCGCATAACGCCAGACCCCAGGAGTAAACTCAGACTCGGTGCATATGCACTGAACCACATGATAACGTCATACACGCCGTAACCGTAACGCATAACGGTAGACGGTAGACGGAGGACCATTGTTGCTTACGTCCACAGGTATTACCTATTACCCTGCACGTGTCCTCCGGGTGGTGCTAAGCGAGCAACAACGATCAAGATGAGACCAAACTGTCATAATCGACCTCTCGGTCATAATAACCTATATTCGTCGAACAGTCCTTCTAAGGACTATGAGTTTCATACACGGAAGATAGGCCCTCAGATCAACATCTGTCAGTTTAACATAGAAGGCATTAGTAGAGCCAAGAGTGAGTATTTATCAAGCATTTTACAGAAGCACTCAGTTGACATTGTCGTACTACAGGAAACTCATACAGAGAACATTGGACAGTTAGGCTATTGGCAAGGGGAAAGATACCAGGATTTAAATTGATAGCAGCTCATGACCATGCTAAATATGGAATTGCTACTTACATTAGAAATAACATTTGCAACTACAGTCCCTTACCAGCAAGCGATCATCCAACTTATTTCTCCCCCTCAGTACAAATAGAAGACATTGTGGTAACGAATATTTACAAGCCACCTACTGTAACATGGCCTGATCCCATTCCCATAATACCCTCACAAAATAACATCGTCCTTGGAAATGTCAACAGCCACCACACATCTTGGGGCTATACACAAGACCATGATAATGGAACTAAGGTCACTGAATGGGCTGAAGCAAACAACCTTGCGCTAATATATGACCCTAAAGACATTGGAACGTTTCACTCTGGCCGTTGGAAATGCGACTACACTCCAGACCTTTGTTTTGTCTCGCACAGTTTTATGTCACCATCTTGCCGTGTTAGGAGACAAGTGCTCAATAACTTCCCTCACAGCCAGCATAGACCAATAATTTACCAAATAGGAATCCAGATCCCAGTTATACAATCTACACCCAAACCACGCTGGAACTTTCAGAAAGCAGACTGGGATGCTTATGCCAAGTCTACTGATGCCAACATCAGATGGATTAAACCTGTCCCAGAGAACTACATGAGGTTTGTGGGCTTAATAAAATCAGCAGCAAAATCATGTATTCCTAGAGGGTTTCGTAAAGACTATATACCGGGTTGGAGTGAAGAGTCCAGCAGACTGAGTGAGGAATTCGAGGAAAATAGCAGCCACGAGAAAGCAACAGATTTACTACTGTCACTTGATCTTGCTAGAAAAGAGAAGTGGGTGAAAACTGTACAAGACATGAATTTCACCCATTCTAGCAGAAAAGCATGGTCACTTATTCGGAAATTAGATTCCACATCCATACCCCCGAAGCAACATTATCCAATCAAGGTAGAAGCAATAGCAAAACACCTCGTTTCTATCTCTAAAACAACAAGGAATAAACTGACCACGAAAGGGGTTAAAACTGAGCTTAAACAGGCAAAACGTGAAACCCAACTGCACGCCACCTATTCACAACCTTTCACATCGCAAGAGATCGACGAGGGATTAAAATCACTCCGAAATGGCAAAGCTGCAGGACTAGATGGAATCTACCCAGAACTCCTAAAGAGCTGTGGTCCAGCTACAAAAAGATGGCTCGTTGCGTTCTTCAGCTCCATACTTCAGTCAGGAAGACTCCCCCCAATCTTCAAGAAGTCAAAAATTATCGCCCTTCTGAAACCAGGAAAGGATCCAACTCTCCCACAAAGCTATCGACCTATTGCTCTACTCTGCGTCACCTACAAGTTATTAGAAAGACTGATACTGAACCGAATAGCACCGGCCATCGAAGCAATCCTTCCAGTTGAGCAGGCCGGCCGTGACTGCAGTGACCAAGTACTGTCCTTGTCCACGTATTTGGAGGTTGGTTTTGAGAAGAAATTGAAAAACGTCTCTGTCTTCTTAGATCTTACAGCTGCATATGACACAGTTTGGAGGGAAGGTCTTATGCTAAAACTTATTAAAGCTGTTCCTTGCATAAATATTGCAACACTAATTAACAGAATGTTAAACAACCGGCTATTTCAAGTTCACTCAGAAAACATCAGAAGCAAATTCCACAAAGTCAATAATGGTCTGCCACAAGGGTCGGTTCTATCTCCGGCTCTTTTCAACTTATATATCCACGACCTGCCTGAAACAGTGTCCCGAAAGTTCATATATGCGGACGATATTTGCCTTACAATTCAGTGACCCAACTTCGCAGAAGCTGAAATAGTTCTTAATCGAGACCTCGAACTGTTGGATGACTATTTTCAAAGATGGTATCTACATCGTAACCCACAGAAAACAGTGACATCTACACAACAACGCAGAAGCGAACTACCATCCAAGGCTATTCCTCAAGGGTCATGAACTACAATATTGTGCCAATCCCAGTTATTTAGGAGTAACATTAGATAGGTCTCTTACGTACAAACATCATCTGCAGAAAACCGCCAACAAACTAAAAAGTCGTAATAACATTCTCCAACGACTGGCTGGAACTTCTTGGGGAGCGGATGGAAACACTTTACGGACAACATCTTTGTCCTTGGTCTATTCTGCAGCAGAATACTGCTCTGGTATCTGGCTTAATAGTGCTCACACACAGCTAGTAGATTCACAACTTCGCCAAACCATGCGGATCATAACTGGTACACTTCGTGCTACACCGATCAAATGGTTACCGGTACTCAGCAATATAGTACCTCCACATATCAGGAGACAGAAGGCCTTCTTTCAGCTGTGGACAAGAATGTTGAAGAATGAACATCTACCTGTTCATGAGGATATCAGACAGAAATGCACACGCCTTAAGTCTCGTCAGCCTGCTTGGAAGACGGCTGTGAAATTAACATCCAGCTCCTTCAACTCCACTTCTAAGTGGTCAACAGAGTGGTCTTTACCTCCACCTCGTGCAATAGTGGACATCAATAATCCATCTACAAAACTGGCAGGCTTCGATCTGCCACGCTGCACCTGGAGTAGACTAAATCGCATGAGATGTGGAGTAGGTAGAACAGGATCTACTTTACACACATGGGGCTGGTCAGTTTCCCCCCAATGTGATTGTGGGGAGGTTCGCCAAACAATGAAGCATGTAGTGCAGGAATGTCCAGTCCGTGCTTTCTCTGGCACCATGGAAGACCTCAATTCAGCAACACCGGAAGCAGTGAAGTGGGTAGAGGAATTGGACATTCACATTTAGTGAGACGTACATCACTCACACTCAATATTTACAATCTCAAGCTTCGTAAATTGCTTTGTATATTCATGATAATTTGTATTTACTCTCTGCTTCTCTTCCACTGGATATGTAAATAGTTTATAGGTTGTTTCATCATAGGTAAATAAATAACAGTAGACCAAAGCATAACGATGAAGTCGACAAGATCATTTGAAATTATAAAAAAAGAACTGTTCGATTTATTTTAATAATCGAATATTCGAAATAATCGAGTACTAAGAATGATTCGAATAGTACAATAATATATTCGAATTTCATAATGGTGAAAAATCGAAGTAGTCGAATTAATCGAATTATTGATAAGCACAGCCCTATTGCTTATTATACATAGCAATATGCCCGCTGACAACCATCGCATAGCGAGGAAGAAGCCACATACTAATTGAAATTCAAAACATGAATAGATTTGTATCCTATTTCGTGGGATTAGGGGCTATATTGTACAAACATGTGATTTTGCTTTGTCCCAATAATTCGAGTGAATAATGCCCCGTTCTAGTGGTTAGCGTTAGGAGCTACCATTCCTGAGATTCTAAATTTAATTCCTTGCACAGCAAATAAATTTGATTCAGCCCTGAGAACTGAATGGGATGTAGTCTTGTCCACGAGAGGACAATATTATTGAGAAGAGGTGGATTCGATTCTTACCAGAGCCATCCTAAATAGATTTTAAGTGGATTCCATGGTACCTAGTGTAACTATAAGGTGCGTCCAAAAAGTAACGAGCCGGAGGCTGGAATCCGCAAACCGGTGATGACATCGGCTAATCATGGCGTGTGTAACGAGGTGTGGTTCCGACCAGAGCGTGGAAGGTCACAGCCCGTCGCTAGAGGGCACGCGTGCACGTCACGTGACGATACAATGCGAGCAGCAGCACGCATGAATCGTCCAACGCTGACAGTCGCATTGCAAACAGTGACATGGAGGCGTCAAACGAAGAGCAAAGAGGTGTTGTTTGGTTTCTGACAGCGGAAGGAGTAGGGGGAACGGACATTCATCGCCGAAAGTCACAAGTGTACGGCGAACACTGCATGCCCCTTGCAAGGGTCAAGGCGTGGCACAAGCGCTTCAGGGATGGACGGGTGTCGTTAGTCGATTATGCCCAGTCTGGGGCACCCCCCACATTACCGATGACAACGTACAGCTGGTTGATGCACTCATTACCCAGGACCGCCGAGTGACAGTTAAAGCCATAGCTGCTGAGGTCGGATTGAGCGTCGGAAGTGTGCACACCATCATGAAGGAACGACTGCACTTGCGGAAAGTGTGTGCCCAATGGGTGCCCCACAGTCTTCAACCACACCAGGAAGCATGTCGAATAGCCTACTGTCTTGATATTGGTTGGACGATTGATGCATGTTGCTGCTAGCTTAGTATCGTCAACTGACGTGCACGCGTGTCCTCTAGCGACTGGCCGTGAACTTCCACGCTCTGGTTTGAATGACACCTCGTTACACACGCCACGATTAGCCGATGTCGTCACCGGTTTGCGCATTCCTGCCTCCGGCTCGTTACATTTTGAACTCACCTTATAAATACCGCAGCTGCCTCGTCAATCCTAGCCCCAACTACCATTCACACACTAGTTTAGATACCATATTAGCATACGTTATTCCACTAAATACACTCACATCCCAGTATACAAGAATTTTGTTGGTTTAAGATTATCAATGTTTTACTTCAATATTTGTTGTTTCATTTAGGTACTTTTTGACGTCATGGTACTAAGGTATTTGTATTTATTTATTTAGCGTATGGCTTTACAGATACAATATGCACATAAAAGATAATTAGTTTATGAAGACAAACTATATGTTCATGTCTAAATTGTTTATATAGTTAATTGTCTCTGATGATCCATGAGCGAAATCAGTCACGTTGCCACTGTACTTTCGTTTAGGACATTCGGTGATGATATGCTGGATGGTCTGCTTGGGGGCACCACAATCACAGTTAGGTGAAGACATTATTTTCCATTTGTAGTGAAAATCTGCACAGTTGCCGTGACCCGTACGAATCCTGTTGAGAGTTGACCATGTTTTCCGAGGAAGCTCAAATCCAGGTGGCAACGATGATCCAATGCGTGGTAAGGTTGATCCAGGCCTATTATCTTGTCTTCCCTGCCATTCTTTAGTGATGTTGTAGTTTGTATTCTCCAAGTCTATTGCAGTCCTTGTTGGTGTATTTCGGGATCGTAGGCGATTCAGGCAAATGTCAGCAATGTCACAGTGTATTGGTAGCTGTGGGTTATCCATTATTTTCTTGAACTCCTTGAGGAGAGCGTTTTTACGTCGAAGATCTGGTGGAGGGATGTGGCTGAGGATAGGTAGACAATGTGTGGGTGTAGACCTTATTGTGCCAGTGATTAGGCGCATGGTGGTGTTGAGCTGGGTATCTATGAGGTTAGTGTGAGGACTATTCAACCACACCGGGGCACAATACTCTGCAGCTGAAAACACAAGTCCCAAAGCTGTACATCGAAGTGAAGTTGCCGATGAACCCCAAGTTGTGCCACATAATTTTTGGACTATATTGTTACGGGTTCTCACTTTGGATTGAGTATTGCGGAGGTGTTGAAGGAGAGTGTTCTATCCATTGTGACCCCCAGGTATTTAGGGAATCTATTATGTCTCAATAATTGATTTCCAATATACACCTGCAATTTTTTATTAGCCATCTTGTTGTTCAAATGAAAGCAGCACACTTCTGTCTTGTTAGTATTAAGTGTAAGTCTCCACATCTTAAAGTATTGAGTCAGTTCTTCAAGATTGTCTGTTAGGTTCATCTCTGTTTTCTCAAAAGTTGTATCTCTAGTAGCAAGTGCCCAATCATCTGCATAACCAAATTTTCTTGAAGTTGTGGCAGGCATATCTGCGATATATAGGCTAAATAAGATTGGAGCAAGAACAGAGCCCTGAGGAAGTCCATTATTTAGTGATCTTTTGGTGCTCACATTATTCCCCATATGTACTTGGAAAAGTCTCTGACTTAGCATATTATTCAGGAGTCGGGCAGTCGTCTTACATGGTATCACTTTCAGGAACTTGAAGAGTAGGCCATCCTTCCAGACTGTGTCGTATGCTGCTGTCAGATCGATAAAAGCCACCGATGTCTTAAGTTTTCTCTGGTAGCTTGCTTCTATGAAAGTTGTAAGGGACAGTACTTGATCTGTAGTGCTTCTGTGCGGTCTGAATCCTGCCTGCTCCACTGGGATTTTCTTGATTATCTCTGGGCCAATTCTATTGAGAAGGAGCCTTTCTAGTAATTTATATGTCACACTAAGCAGGGCAATGGGGCGATAGCTCTCTGGTGTATCACTTGCTTTGCCTTTCTTCAAGATGGCTATGATCTTCGTTTGTTTGAATAACTTTGGCAATTGCCCACTCTGTAATATGTTCGTGAAGAAGTTAGACAACCATACTTTAGCTCTGTCTCCACAATGAGTAATAAATTCCGGGTGGATGCCATCCAAACCTGGTGCTTTTCCTGGCTTAATGTCTTTAATTGCAGTAGTTATCTCATCCTTAGTAAAAGGTCTGGAGTATTCCAAGATATCTGTGGCATTCTCTTTTAAAATTTTTAATTCCTTCTTTATGCGTTTTGTGAAGATTTTATCCCTGATACTTTTAGAAGTCGTGACTATGTGAGAAGCGATCTTGTTTGGGTGAATATCTGGACTCCTTCGTGTAATAGGTTTACCATCTCCCAGTTTCCTGAGAAGCAGCCAGGCTTCACGACTAGATTTTGTCAAGTCAAGAGATTCCACTTTCGTAATCCACTTTTGTTTTCTTGCAGCATCCAGGCTATGTAAAAGTTGATCTGCAATTTCGTGATCACCACTGTCAATGTATTGTTGGTAAAGATTATCAGTTTCGTCACTCCATCCAGGAATGTACTCTCTACGGAAGCCCCTAGGGATGTGTTTTTTCGCTGTAGATATCACAGCTCCCACAAATCTCTCATATGCTTTTCTTGTTGGTGGTATCCTTCGTACATATTTATCAAGGTCCTCTGTAAAGGCAGACCAGTTAGCTTTACTGAGATTCCAGCGTGATCGTGGGGTAGATGAAACCAAGGGAATTTGAATTCCAAGCTCGTAAAGGACCGGCCGATGCTGGCTGTGAGGAAAATCGGCGAGCACTTTTCGGATGATTGATAAGGGTTTATGATCTTGGTTTCTGGACACAAAACATAGGTCAGGACAATAATCTAGCCTCCATGCAGCAGATCTAAAAGTACCTCGATCTTTAGCATCAAACACATGGAATAGATCATTACTTTCTATCCAATTCATTAGTGCCTCTCCGTTCTCATCATTGCATCTATAGTTCCACTCCTGATGATGACTGTTGAAATCTCCTACATAGACGGCTGGGTGTGGATGCACGTCTAAGACTTGATTTGGCCACTTAACACTTGGAGGTTTATAAATATTTGAGATAACAGTGTCGCCTATTCTAGTAACAACTGTATGAATTTCCTCGTTTATGCTAGAGGTGACAAGGTAAGCATTTTCTATGGTGGAGCGTACGTAGGTAGCATTTCCATACGTATGATGGTAGGTAGCTCCCAGAAGATCGTATCCTGGAATCTTTCCTCTAACCTTCAACTGCTGTTCATCTGCAGCATGAGTTTCTTGTATAACTACTAAGTCAACTTCATATGAAAGTAGCAGTTTAGACAGCGCTTCACTCTTGGATCGGCTAATGCCTTCTATATTCAGTTGACAGATACGGACAGAAGGTCCTAGACTTCTAGTAGGTTGGTCCTGAAAAGGACCTTTAGATGATGTAACCATGTTCATTATTGTATCTTGACCGGGGAGAGATAGGTCCGGTCGCCTGTTCACTGTTGCTCGTTTAGCACCACCCAGGGGTCACGTGTAGGGTACTTTTCAGGTTAAACCTACGGACGTGAGCAACATTGGACCCCCAGGTATTTGTAGAATCTGTCTGATAACCTGTATCAATGTGTTGGCTGTACTAGTGTGTGCGTTTGTATCCGGGGCTGGTATTAATGCAGGAAGCGGCCGTGGCCTAAATCTAGGTGCCATCCCGACTACAGCGTACAAATTATGGTAAATATTCTTTATGTATTGATAATTGGAACTCATTACTTGCCTCAGTCTTGGAGCCTTTACCCATACCTATTGATGTGATTAAGAGAAGATTGATATTTTCTGTAAATACTACGATGTAATTACTAAGGTGCGTTCAAAAAGTAACGAGCCGGAGGCTGTAATGCGTAAACCGGTGACGACATGGGCTAATCGTGGCGTGTGTGACGAGGTGTGGTTCCGAACAGAGTGTGGAAGGTCACAACCCGTCGCTAGCGGACACGCGTGCACGTCACGTGATGATACAAAGCGAGCAGCAGCATGCATTAATCGCCCAACCAAGATCAAGACAGTGGGCCATTAGACATGCTTCCTGGTTTGGATGAAGACTGTGGGGCACCCATTGGGCACACACTTTCCGTGAGTGCAGTCATTCCTTCATGATGGTGTGCACACTTCCGACGCTCAATCCGCCCACGGCGGCTATGGCGTTTACTGTCACTCGGCGGTCCTGGGTAATGAGTGCATCAACCAGCTGTACGTTGTCATCGGTAATGCAGGGGGGTGCCCCAGACCGGGCATCATCGGCTAACGACACCCGTCCTTTCCTGAAGCACTTGTGCCACGCCTTGACCCTTGCAAGAGACATGCAGTGTTCGCCGTACACTTGTGACATTCGGCGATGAATGTCCGTTCCCCCTACTCCTTTCACTGTCAGAAACCGAACAACACCTCTTTGATCTTCGTTTGACGCCTCCATGTGACTGTTTGCAATGCGACTGGCAGCATTGGACGATTGATGCATGCTGCTGCTCGTTTTGTATCGTCACGTGACGTGCACGCGTGCCCTCTAGTGACGGGCTGTGACCTCCCACGCTCTGATCGGAACCACACCTCGTTACACACGCCACGATTAGCCGATGTCATCACGGATTTGCGCATTACAGCCTCAGTCTCGTTACTTTTTGAACGCACCTTATATTATGGTTCCTAAATTGCGAATTGTGTTTGATGTTATTGTTAGTAACTTTCTGTATTTGTACAATTTGCCACCAGGGAATTACCCCCCATTTGCAAATATTATATATAATAATAATAAATTCGTCTGGTGTAGAAGTGGGGACACCACGATAATCCGGTTCAAGTGTAGGCTATACCGCAATAAGTACGTGTCTAGCGGAGCTTCTAATAGTGTAGTCGATGACGTCACGGATGACGTTGATCGATGTGCATTGAATTTCCTCGTTATTACTCAGGTGTATGAGATTTCAAAGAGTGCATCTTTACATGCGGATGTAGTCACGTGTGTGTTTAAGTGCGAGGTTTGTTTGTTAGTTGAGAATTTTCATAAATTAGAAGCGGCTTCGATGGCGTAGTTGGTAGCATGCTGAACTACTGTTCCCAAGATCGCGGATTCAAACCTGGCCAAAGTCGTCGGATTTTTTAAGAGCGTTAAAATCCTTCGGGCGGGCATCAATTCCGCTCGGGAATTCCAGTCAGGTAGCCAGGGTTACCTCAATTCCACTCGGTCCTCCAAATGACCCAAAAATAAGTTCCTCAACTCCGCTCAGGCTTTGACAAGGGGTCGTCAAAGGGGTTATTCCCAATGACGTAAACAAATGTCATAACCCTCCTGCTCGCATACCAAGGGCCGGGTCAAACACCTTCTGCAGCGCATGAGTGAATTCTTGATTGCAGCTGATTTTTCCGTTCTAGGCTGGAAAACAGTATTTTCAGCATCCGCAGGTGATATCGAAACTATTTTTAGGTACTAATTATACACCTATTATCATCTAAATTTAATTTTATAATGTCTGACTAGGTTAAAAAACATACAAACATTTAATTATGCACATGTTAAAAACAATGTATAAAATTTGTGGAAACAAATAGAAAACTTGGCAGACTTATTTAAAAGAATATTATGATTAATTTTAAATCTCTTGTATTTTCTGCCATATAAGTTATAATGTGCCAAACACTTGATACCTGATTTAACGAATTAGCGGACTTGACATCAGAGCGGTTGACCAATGACACAACAATGTCTTGCGCTGCAGAAGGTGTTTGACCCGGCCCTTGGTATGCGAGCAGGAGGGTTATGCCATTTGTTTACGTCATAGGGGATAACACCTTTGCCGACCCCTTGTCAAAACCTGAGCGGAGTTGAGGCACTTATTTTTGGGTCCCTTGGAGGACCGAGTGGAATTAAAGAAAATCGAGCGGCATTGATGTTCGACCAATCCTTCAGTATGCCTTCCTTCGGAGGGGAAGTATAGCCGGCGATCCCATGTAATAGATTTATTGCATGTAAAAGATCCTTTCACTAACTAAACTTGTGTGAAGCTAAATTTCTAGGTTATATTTCGTTGTAACGCTCTTTGAAAGTTCCAACGTTCACCACTAGGTGCCAGTGATATCTGGTAGCGAAAGTGGGAACTACTTGAAATTGAACGGAACTTGTAGCTCACCCTACGGGTGTCCGCTTGAAGCAGCTTCAGCCCTCGGACACTCCCGGCAATAAAAGCCATGCGATAAATAATAAATAAATTCTTAAATTACTCGTAGTTCAACCCCTGACACTATACAGCCCATGACGGGCTAAGGCCGACCAAGCGACCGCTGCCCAGCCATTTGGCCTGCAGATATTGGGGTGACGCGTGATCAGCGTCGGGTCCCCTCGGCCGTTAATCTTGTTATTCGTGAGCTAATCGTTTCATCTCTACATAGCTACCACACCCTACATCCGAGGCAATCTGTTTAACATATTCTAACCTTGGTCTACCCCTACTGTTCTTGTCCTCGACCCTTCCTTCCATAACTAGGCTTACCATTCCTGGGTATCCTAGCATGTGTCCTACCAACCTATCTCTTCTCTTCATTAGCAGTCGCCGGAAACATCTCTCCTCTTCCACTCGTCTTAATACCTCTTCGTTTGTAACCCTATCTACCCATCTGATCTTCATCATTCTCCTGTAACACCCCATTTCTAATGCTTCAATTCTCCTCTTTTCTGCTGCTCCAATAGTCCAAGTTTCACTTCCATAGAGCGCCACGCTCCAGATAAAGGCTTTCAAAAATGACTTCCTCGTAGTTGTTCAATTTAATTGAAAAGTAGCGCTGTACTTTTCTAAAGCAATGAAGTGACAAATCCATTGGTCTCTACTAAGTTAGATGGCTGTCTGGACGAAAATTAGTGCTTGTAGTGCAAGCAAGGGGGTCTGGGGCATAAGGTTTGTGTTTTTATGTGAAGCCTTATTAGCACATAGAATTTAACATGTATGCATCGTTAAAACCTTTAATGTCGTCCATGACGTCTTGGATGCCACCATATTGTGTCTAGGTGATTCATGTAGTATAGGTATCGCGATCTTTACTGCTCCTGGAAATCCACCTGAAGAATGGCTGAGGTAGGAATCGATTTCATCCATTATCAGTTATGTCTCACGAGGCTGAGTGAACCCCGTTTCAGCCCACACACAAGGATATACATTTCTTGGCAGAGCCGTGAATCGATCCAGGACCTCCGCGGTAAGAAACGAATATGCTGGTCTCTACGTCAATATTGAGATGGTATATGATGTTTCAGGAATAATAATGCTTTTAGCGATCAGGTTGCAAAGATTTGTGAAGCTACGTGTTGTTTTATTTCACGTGGTTTAGTTATGCAATAGTTCGTTATTATAATGTGAATGCAAATAAACACGGCTTCATTATTTCCTCTGTACTTAGATATCAAGTTCCGGATTAAACATGTATGTGGGAGATTTAATCCTTTTAATGTCAACCCTTTTAAACGTATTGCATGCTAAATGCTGTAATTAACTTTTGTTTTATAAAAAAGCAGTTTTGAAATATTTAATACTAGATGTACCCGGCATGCGTTGCAATGCCAATCATAGAATGTGTTGGCATTGTAACTTTGTTGAAGTGCCCTTGGATACACAATATTATATTTTTCGTTTTCCGTTAACTGCTTCTGTTGTATAATGGATTTACTATCACAGAAACAGTCATGGGAGCGTGCTCAACAACTCACCAAAGTTTCATCACAATCGGTTTAATGCGCTGTCACCCGTTTGTTGAATCTACTCGTGTGGTACCTAATGTAACAAAGATTTAATAAAATTGAAATATTTCCAGGAGTGTAAAAAACAACTCACCAAAGTTTAATCGCAATCGTATGAATGGTTCATGAACTTTGTTTTAAAAAACCGCACGTGGTCACTCATTTGTTGAATCTAGTCATGCGCTACCTATTGTAATATTGATTTACTAAGCCAGAAACCTTTGCAGGAGTGTACACAACATCTCACCAAAGTTTCATTGCAATCGGATGAATGGTACATGAACGCATGGTTGAAACTATTCGCACGCTGTCACTCATTTGTTGAATCTACTCGTGCGCAACCAACTATGAAATGGATTTACTAAGTCAAAAACCTTAACCGGAGTGTTCACAATAACTCATTAAAGTTTCATCGCAGTCAGATGATTGGTATATGAAAGTATACGGGATTTTTTAGAAACAACTCGCGTGCCGTCACTAATTTCTTGAAACTGCTTTTGTGCTACCTGTTGCAAAATGGAATTCCTAAGTCTGAAACGTTTGCAGTAGTGTACCCAATGACTCACCATGGTTTCATCGCAATCGGATGGATGGTATATGAACGCATACGGGACTATGTTGAAATGATTCGCGCGCCGTAACTCATTTGTTGAATCTAATCGTGCGCCACCTATTGTAAGATGTATTTACTAGGTCAGAAAGCTTCGGAGGAGTATACATAACAGCTCGCCAAAGATTCATCCCAATCGTATGAATGGTTTATGAACACAAACGGGATTTTTTTGAAACCACTTACGCGCTGTCACTCACTTGTTGAATCGGCTCGTGCGCTATCTATTGTAAAATTGATCCACTAAGTCAGAAACCTTTACGGGAGTGCACACAACAACTCACCAAAATTTCATCGCAATCGGATAAATGGTATAAGAATAATGTGGGACTTGGTTGAAACGAATAGCGTGCAATTTAGGTGAAGCTACTTGCGCGCTATCTATTGAAAATTGGGTTTACTATGCCTATAACCATCCCGAGAGTGTGCGTAACAACTCACCAAAATTTGATCGTAATCGGATGAATAGTATATGAACGGATCGCCAACAAACCTTTGTTGAAACTACTCGCGCGCTATCTATTGTAAATAAGATTTACTATGCCTATAACCATCCCGTGAGTGCACAACGCACCAAAATTTGATCACAACCGGATGAATGGTATATGTACGCATAAGAAACAAACAAACATATATTTTTGTATACATATGGTAGATAATTTTCCTATCATATAATATACACTCTAAATAGCATAGTATTTAAAATCCTTAATTGTATCGACACATGCAAAAAGGGCCTCAGTCCAAGCAACCTAGTTTTGAGAAACGCGAAAAAAGACTGTCTAAGCGGACTGAGAACCTTTTAGCGTACGTTAAGAATTTCCCTAGCTAATATTAGGTATCCCACACGTGTGACTCAATCCCTTTTAACATAGATGGTTGAGGCTATCCTATATCATGCGATTTTCATGCTGAACTCAGTATGCCATTTCTTGTGACTGAGGTCCTTTCAGCATGTGCCGATTCAATTATACCCCTGCGTTCATAGATTTAATATATTTATCACCAGGTAGACCTATCTCAATTAGCTCCGATTAAGAACGTAAACAAACTTGACTTAAAAAAAGTAGTTCCGTGAAGAATTATACAGACTATTTTCATTTACCGTACTCATGTTAATTGCCTCTATCAACATACAAAATTTCAGATTGATTGTTGTGATATATTCGTCGATATTGAAAAACCGTCTAAATATTTCAGATGGTCGCCAGGTTGGATTTTTATTTATGTACTATTACATGAAGAATATTGTGTACGTGTGGTATTCAAACTTCAATCGCATGATTAGGACACAAGAAGTAAAAACGAGATTTTAAAATTTCGCACAGCTGACATCTTGTGGTTATGAAAACAATTGAAATAATTTAGATGCCAGTGGATTAAAATTTGTATAAGCATTTAACGTGCGAAGCTTCACTGTACTCGGATGGTTATATCGCGAAAAACGTGCATTGAAATATTTATACTTCGCGTCGCCACCATGTTGGATTCGTGCTCACCAGAGTACTGAAGATCCAATAGGTGAACTTATGTTCATAGCTTCTATGTACATAAAAAGTTCAGTTTGATTGCCGTAAAAGATTCGTAGATATTGAGAACCATCAAATGTAATTCGGATGCTCGCCATTTTGGATTGTTAAATTTAGGCTATAGGCCGTAGAGTTATGTACCATTAAAGGAAAATTATTGCGTAGCTTCATTATTCAAACTTTCACTTCGATCGCATGATTACGATACAGGAAATAAAAATATAATTTTAAAATTTCGCACAGCCGCCATCTTGAGGTTATGTAAACAATTGAACTCAATTAGATGCCAGTGCATTAAAATACGTATATCATTTACTGTACCACATTTCCTTGCGCTCAGATGATTAAATCACGAGAAACGTCTATTCAAATGTTTCAACTTCGCTTGGCCGCCATGTTCGTTTTGTACTTTACAGGTTTTTGAAAGTTACACAGATATACTTGCAGCAGTTCCCTTTATCACCGTAAAAATTTTCAGGGTGATATCTGTAATAGTTTCGGAGATATAAAATGCCTGTGAAATATTTCGCACAGCCGCCATTTTGAGGTTCTGTAAACAATTGAACTAAATTACACGCCAGTGCATTACAATGTGTATAAACATTTGCTGTACCAAGTTTCATTACGATTGGATGGTTATATCGCGACAAAAGTCTATTTAAATTCTCAAATTCGCTTGTCCGCCATGTTGGTTTTGTAGTAACGAGATTTTTGAAAGTCACATAGGTGAAATTGTAGTAGTGCCCTCTATGACCGTACAAAATTTCAGGGTGATATCGGTAATAGTTTCGGAGATACTGAATGCTGGTGAAATATTTCGCACAACCGCCATGTTGGATTGGTGAGACACAATACAATTTGAAGGGCACGGTCGGGGTCGTCCGAAATGGTGTTATGATCTTACCGAGTTTCATTGAAATCGCTCCAGGCGTTTAGAAGTTATTAGCGAGGGGCACACACACACGCACACACACACACACACACACACGGGCAAAAGGTTATCTCATAAACCAAACTTTTTATTCATAAAACGAAAATAAGCTAATAATATGCGAGGCAGTATTCAAAACCTAACACATTGATATATTCAGAAATAGAATGATTCCCGCGTTGTCTTTGTTACAACGTTCATGGCAGTGCGTTTCTGGAAATGATACTACACACATCAAAAAAAGTTTTGCATCACCTCGGTTCCCAGATCTCCGGCATATAGACGTTGACTGTGTATATTGTATCAAAGATACAGACCCTTTGACTGTTCATAGATGTCACTAAAACTGCTCAAAGATGTAAACAACCATGCATGAGCAGGGCCTATTAGACGGAGGGGGTACGACAGCCGATCAGTTCCAGTCATTCCACCAGGACGAAGGTACGCTGCTCATGTTGTCTGTAGTTCTACCATGCCTAGAAGGTCAATACCGCAGTTCGATCGCGTCCGCATTGTTACTTTGTGTCAAGAAGGGCTCTCAACAAGGGAAGTTTCCAGGCGTCTCAGAGTGAACCAAAGCGATGTTGTTCGGACATGGAGGAGGTACAGAGATACAGGAACTGTCGATGACAGGCCTCGCTCAGGCCGCCCAAGGGCTACTACTGTAGTGGATGACCGCTACTTACGGATTGCCGCTCGGAAGAACCCTGACAGCAATGCCACCATGTTGAATAATGCGTTTCGTTCAGCCACAGGACGTCGTGTTTCAACTCAAACTGTGCGCAATAGGCTGCATGATGCGCAACTTCACTCCCAACGTCCATGGCGAGGTCCAGCTTTGCAACCCCGACACCATGCAGCGCGGTACAGATGGGCCCAACAACATGCTGAATGGACCCCACAGAATTGGCATCACGTTCTCTTCACCGATGAGTGTCGCATATGCCTTCAACCAGACAATCGTCGGAGACGTGTTTGGAGGCACCCTGGTCAGGCTGAACGTCTTAGACACACTGTCCAGCGAGTGCAGCAAGGTGGTGGTTCCCTGATGTTTTGGGGTGGCATTATGTGGGGCCGACGTACGCCACTGGTGGTCATGGAAGGCTCCGAAACGGCTTTACGATACCTGAATGACATCCTCCGACCCATAGTGCACCCATATCGGCAGAATATTGGAGAGGCATTTGTCTTCATGGACGACAATTCTCGACCTCATCGTGCACATCTTGTGAATGCGTTCCTTCAAGATAACGACATCGCTCGACTACAGTGGCCAGCATGTTCGCCAGACATGAACCCTATCGAACATGCCTGGGATATGTTGAAAAGGGCTGTTTATGGACGTCTTGACCCACCAACCACTCTGAGAGATTTACGCCGAATTGTCGTTGAGGAGTGGGACAATTTGGACCAACAGTGTCTTGATGAACTTGTGGATAGTATGCCACGACGAATACAGGCATGCATCAATGCAAGAGGACGTGCTACTGGGTATTAGAGGTAGTGGTGTGTACTGCAATCTGGACCACAAATGCTGAAAGTCTAGCTGTATGATGGTACAACATGCAATGTGTGGGTCTCATGAGCAATAAAACGAGCTGAAATGTTGTTTGTGTTGATCTCTATTCCCTTTGTATTTAAAGGTTCCGGAACTCTTGGAACCGAGGTGATGCAAAACTTTTTTTGATGTGTGTAAAATGTCTATGAAAACGATCTCGGCCGTTGACACCTTTAATAGAAACTACACAGGACGATATAGCGGTACTCTGGAACTAAAGGGGACATCGTTAACTAAGTAAATACGACCAATGCAGCATGCAAAATACAACTCGCCCACCTCGTATGATATTGACTAGCATTCGAGGCTAACATTAAGGAGGACTCGACTCTCGACCTCATCCTAGAGGTGGTTTCCCGTGGATTCCCAATTCTACTCCAGGCAAATACGGGGATGGTTCCTTACTTACAACCACGGCCGCTTATTTCCCAATGGAAATGAAAATCCACAGCCTGCTTCCAGTCGACCAACTGGGTCAGGGAATGGAATAAATGAAGCCTCCATCTAGCGGCAAGGATATAAAATGTACCGGCTGCCGAAGCCTGTCGCACTGCCCTGTGGCAATGATTAAATTAATGACAGATGAATTTAAATGATAGTGGAGAGTGTTGCTGGAATGAAATTTGTGACAGGGAAAACTGGAGTACCCGGAGATAGACCTGTCTGCCTCCTCTTTGTCCAGCACAAATCTCACATGGAGTGACCGGGATTTGAACCACTGACCCAGCGGTGAGAGCCCGGTGTGCTGCCGATTAAGCCACGGAGGCTCCGCCGCTTCCTTCCCAATCCGATCTCCAATTTACAAATGCACGCACTAGTACAATCATCACAATAACACAGGTTATTACACAAATTCCAGAGACATGCACACACAAGTTCGCGGGGCAACATGCCACGATGTCTGAAAGCCACTGAAAATAAGCAAAAACAACAATAACGGAAGTTTGGATTTAATTATCGGTTTAAACAGGAAATTTACTGACGGACTGAGGGTTGGAACGGGGTGCATTCAGCATTGTGGGGTTGAACTGAGAAGATGTGGGTTTGATTCCTACTTAAGTTAACCTAGAAAGGATTTCTCCGTATCTACTCCAGGAAAATGCCGAGATGGTTCCTAGCTTGACGCCGCGGCTACCTCCATCCTAATCCTTACCTCAATCACAAATACTCCCCCAGGGGCCCGCTGCTTGTGGAACGCGGATTGGCGACCACGGGACCCCAGCTGAGTTCGGCATTGCTTCCACTTACTTGTGCCGGGCTCCTCCCTGTCACCTTTTATTTCGGCCTCCCTTGGCCAACTCTTGTTCTCTTCCGACCTTGGCCCTTTCCTAATCTTTCCTGATACCCTCATTCTTCGAGGAGTTAACCATATTTTTCATTTCATGATATCCTCTGCCTTCAGCACAAGGCCCACAAGGAGGCAGGGTGTGTATAGCCCTGTGTATAGTCTGACCTCTGGAGCACCCTGGATAGTGCTACACCCTCAAGGGCTCACGGCTGGTGAGTTCGGGATTTGGTGACCCCGAGGGATTCCTGAAGTGGGTCAATTTTTACCCCTTTTTCCATTGCCTTTGGGATGAACCCTCTTCTCTTTCCCTCTCCTCGCTGCCTTTCTTGCCTCTCCTGCCATCCAAGTCCCTCAATTCTCATTATTCGAGGGTTGAGGTCATTTCCTTTCCTCCAGTCTTTAATTTAAATTCTTCTCCTTTATTCCCCATTTCCTCTTCTAGTTAGTACGTGAGTAGTTAGTTTTAGTGATCATCTTTCATTTTCACTATCACCCAATCCATTAGGGGCCGATAACCTAGATGTTAGGCTCCTTTAAACAACAATTATCATCATCAATTACAAATACACACACTAATACAGATACCACAATAACAAAGGTTTTTCTGACAAATTCCACAGGCACACACACACCCAAGTACACGGGATTCAGGTGGATCCGAATCTCACCTCCCCTAAATCACGGGAAAATGAACCCGTTTTTTCCTTATTCTACTCCAGGGAAAGGACAGCACGGTTCCTGACTTAAGGCCACGACGTCCTCCTTTCTAATCCTTATCTCCATTACTAATACACACACTCCTACAGATACAGCAATCACAGAGTTTATCAGACAATTTCTACACACACACAAGTACGTTGGATCTTGTGGATTCCGAACTCACCTCTCACAAAACCACTGTTAATAAGATCCGTATTTTCCCTTTTATATTGTTGTTGTTGGAGTCTTCAGTCTTTCGACTGGTTTGATGCAGCTCTCCCTGCTTCCCCGTCCTGAGCTACTCGTTTCGTGTCTGCATAGCTCCCACACCCTATGTCTGAGGCAATCTGTTTAACATATTCTAACCTTGGTCTACCCCTACAGTTCTTGCCCACGATGCTTCCTTCCATAACTAAGCTTTCTAATCCTGGCTGTCTTAGTATGTGACCTACCAACCTATCTCATCTCTTCATTAGCAGTCACCAGAAACATCTCTCCTCTCCCACTCGTCTTAACACCTCTTCATTCGTAACCCTATCTACCCATCTGATCATCATTCTCCTGTAACACCACATTTCAAACGCTTCAATTCTCCTCTTTTCTGCTGCTCCAACAGTCCAAGTTTCACTTCCATAGAGAGCCTCGCTCCAGAGAAAGGCTTTCCCTATTATACTACAGTTAAATGATGGCATAGCTCCGCATTTAAGGCCATGGCCGTCTCCTTTCCAATCCTCGTTTCAATGCCAAATACACACGCTCATAGAGATAACAAAATAACACAGGTTATCAGAAAAATATTACATACTGTATAGCGTATCCAAATACTATACATGATGAGGATGTTTACAAGCCCATAAGAACGAATCATCATCATCATCATCATCATCATCATCATCAACAACATCAACATCATCAACATCATCAACAACAACAACATCATCATCATCATCATCATCATCAACAACATCATCATCATCATCATCATCAACAACAACATCATCATCATCATCATCATCAACAACATCATCATCATCATCAACAACAACATCAACATCAGCATCATCATCATCATCATCAACAACATCAACTTCATCAACAACATTAACGTCATCAACAACATCAACAACATCATCATCATCATCATCATCATCAACAACATCAACATCATCATCATCATCAACATCAACATCATCATCATCATCATCATCATCATCATCATCAACAACATCAACGTCATCATCAACATCAACTTCATCAACAACATCATCATCATCAACAACATCAACATCATCATCATCAACAACAACATCATCAACATCATCATCAACAACATCAACATCATCATCATCAACAACATCAACATCATCATCATCATCAACAACAACAACATCAACGTCATCATCAACATCAACTTCATCAACAACATTAACGTCATCAACAACATCAACAACATCATCATCATCATCATCATCATCAACAACATCATCATCATCATCATCATCATCATCATCATCATCAACAACATCAACATCAACAACATCAACATAATCACCAACATCAACAGCATCAACATCATCATCATCATCAACATCATCAACAATAACATAAACATCAACATCATCATCAACAACAACGTCAATATCATCAACAACAACATCATCATCATCATCATCATGATCATCATCATCAACAACATCAACATCATCATCAACAACATCAATATCATCAACAACATCAACATCATCATCATCATCATCATCATCATCATCATCAACAACATCAACATCAACAACATCAACATAATCACCAACATCAACAGCATCAACATCAACATCATCAACAACATCATCAACAACAACAACATCATCATCATCATCATCATCAACAACATCAACATCAACATCATCATCATCAACAACATCAACATCATCAACAACATCAACATCATCAACAACATCAATGTCAACATCATCAATATTATCAACAACATCAACATCAACAACATCATCATCGTCATCAACAACAACAATATCAACATCATAAACAACATCAACGTCATCAACAACATCAACATCGTCAACAACATCACCATCAACAACTACATCTACAAAACATACGTGCTGCGTGACTTAACGTGCGCAGTGTCGCTGCTGGGTGTACTTGTTGAAAAATATTCATTTATTGGGTAGTTCGTGAGCTATTACTCTCTCGCTACAATTGAGCCTTAATCCACTTCACATCAGATCAGCACAAATTGAGGTGAATGTCAGACAGCGTCTATTTTCCGCTCCACCACTCTGTACATTGTAGCATTTTATCACCCTGTCTGGATTAGGCCATAAAGATCCAAGCCATAACTAGTAGACCAAGGATGGATCTATACAATTTAGAACAAATATTTGAGCACAGTGAATTGGAACGGACTGTGTTGGCAAAGTGAAATTGAGTGGACAAATCCTATTATAAGTCTGCATGTGCTAAATAATGACCTCTCTGGTGGTTACGCTCGGAAATGTAACACCAGTAGTCGCGTTGATTGCAATCATAGGCCAATTTTAATGGGTATTTCATGTGCTATCGTTTGTCTTAAAATTTTGATTTCGTAAGAAGGCTGGAGTGTCATCTCCATATATATAAGAATGAAAGTTTGTCTGTTTTTTTCTGAATTTCTACGGAAATTTGCGTTATTTACGCGTTTTAGACTGTTTTATGACGGATGCGCGCAAAAACAAATTTTTGTCTGTCTGTCTGTCTGTCTGTCTGTGGACAATTTTTTGTGTCCTTATAACTCGAAAACGGCTGAGTGGATCAACGTAAAATTTGGTACAGATATCCTTCAGAGGCACGACACCAATCATTGATGTAACTCTTCTCTGTACCTCTCATAACAGGGGGCCTACCCCCTTAAAATACTTGCTGAAATAGGCGTAGAAGGGCGAGACAAAGCTCATTTTCAGCCCCTCAATGTGAGAAACGAAACTCGGGGGCCCTAAAGGGACCCCGAAAACCACATTTTAAGGCCCTAAAACCAACTGTTTTTGAGATATTCCCAAAAAATTAATTTCATTTAATACAATAATGAAAGGAAGCTAGCCGGTAACCATGGCAACAGAAATTCACAGGTCCATCTATTGCTGTAATATAAGGCGCAATACAATTCCATTTATTACATTACTGAGATAGTTTGCAAACGGCTAGAAGGTTATAACGGAACCAAACTACGCTGTAAAATTCATCAATACATATAATGCGCTTAAGGGGGTCAAGGGGTACTCTAGAATTTTTTCACGCGATTTACACGTGCTGGAGTGCTACGGAAGGTCTATTATATCCCTATCCCTATATTGTTATATAATTATTATATTTATTATTATTACACTACGGAAAGGAAGACCCCAGAGGACTGGAAAAAGGGAATAATTGTCGAGATCTTCAAGAAAGGTAGTAGAACAGAATGCTGAAACTATCGGGGAATAAAACTGATGAGTCATTGTGCAAAGATGTTTGAGAAAGTTTTGGAAAGGAGAATTAGGACAAGGGTAGAAGGAGGGATGAGGGAGGAAGAACATAGCTTCAGAGCAGGAAGGTCCACAGTGGATTTGATTTTTGCTGTAAGGCAGTTACAAGAACAGCACTGTGAGTATGGAACAGATCTACTGATGGCCTTCCTGGACATTGAGAAAGCATATGACAGTGTATGCAGAAACAAAGTATGGACGTCCCTGGAGGATAGAGGAGTAGAAAAATGGACTTTAAGGAGGATAAAGGAGATGTACAAGGGAAGCGTGAGCTGTGTGAAAGTGGGAGGAGAGAGATCGGACTGGGTGGAACAGAGAAACGGCCTGAAACAAGGAAGTGCACTGGCACCGTTACTTTTCATTGTGGTGATGGATGACATAATGACCCGAGTGGCACAAGTAATAGGGGAAGGAAAGATGAAAGCAATGGTGTTAGGGGATGATTTGATGATTTGGGGAAACAAGGAGGAGGAGGTACAGGAACAGTTGGACGTGTGGGAAGGAATAATACATGGATATGGGATGAAATTTAGCATAAATAAGAGTGAGAAGGTGACCACAACAAGGAAGAAGGAAAGAACCACAACGGGAATAACAATTGGTGGGGAACAGCTGAAGAAAGTGGAGAGTTTCAAGTATCTGGGAAGCCTGATACAAGATAATGGAAGAAACTATAGAGAAAAAATGAGCGGGGGAGTCAGGCAGAAGCATTCCGGAGGAGTGTGAGAAGCATGTTATGGAGAAAGGATGTCCCTCAGAACAGAAAAAAGATCATATATCGGACGTACTATGCCCCTATCCTGACGTATGCCTCGGAGACCTGGGCTATGAAGGGAAGGGAGAAGAGCAAAATACAGGCCAGTGAGATGAGGTTCTTGAGAAGCAGTATTGGAGCTACAAAGATGGACAGAATAAGAAATGAGAGGAACAGAGAATTAATAAAGGAGGATCCATTACGGGATGTTATAGTGAAATCTAGACTTAGATGGCATGGACATGTAAAACGAATGGAGGATAAGAGGATACCCAGGAGGATACACGAGACGAAGTGGGAAGGAAAGAGACCGAGAGGAAGACCGAGAGGAAGACCGAGAGACAGGTGGCTGAAAGGGATGGAAGAAAACGTGAAGAAGAGAGGAGAAGACTGGACAGGGGTGGAAGCTGAGAGATGGTGGGAAGACAGAAGACGTTGGAGTGGCCTGTGTTCCAAACAGACCCGGCCAACGGCTTGAAACTGTGCAAGAGGATGATGATGATGATACTACGGCCTACAACGACGAGACAAAGCTCATTTTCAGCCCCTTGGTGTCAGAAAAAAACCTCGGGGCCCCTAAACAGTCGTAAAGGGTCCCCGAAAACTACATTTTAATGCTCTAAAACCAAGAGTTTCTGAGATATTCCCAGAAAACTAATTTCATTTCATAAAATAATGTAGGAATGCAAGCCAATAACCATGACAACAGTGTCTCAAAAAGGTACATCCCACTTTCCATCTATTTCTGCAAGAAGTAATGCCACTCCATTTATTAAATTTCTGTGAAAGTTTGCATATGGCTATAAGGTTATCACGGAACCAACAAAAACTGTAAAATTCATCAATGCGCTTAAGGGGGTCAAGAGGTACCCTCGATTTTTTCACAAGACTTAATCGTGCGATGTGTCGTACAGAAGGTCTATTATATCTTCAAACAGCAACATTATTTTCAAAAATTCCTGAATTGAAATAGTTTATTTGTTATTTTATTTTTTTGCTTTTAGGAATTTGGGCCATTGGAGGCTAAAAAACCTGAATTTTCATAATTTATTAAAGGGGTCTTCCTCTGGATGCGCAATTGACACAACAGTGAGGGTCATTTTTTATGTGACGTGAATTGCATTTCGTCTACGAGGTTTTCACTTTTATTTTTACGTCAGGAAGTACACGTTAGGTAAATTAGTTTCAGAGCATATTTCAACTAATCATTTATCTTTGTCGACAAACAGGTTCCAAGCCCCTAACCATTGCAACAGTAGCTCAAATGATTACGTCTGGTTATTAATACCGACGACCGTTCGAAGAATGGGTACTTCTGCTAGTAAATATAATACGCATAGACAGATAAAAAAAAACAAGTAGTTCCGTGAAGAACTATACAGCCTATTTTCATATATCCTACTTATGTTAATTGCCACTATCAACATACTAAATTTCTGTTTGATTGCTGTAATAGATTCGTAGATATTAAGAACCGACTAAATATTTCGGATGGTCGCCATGTTGGATTTTATATATGTAGGTCCTAGAGTTATGTACTGTTACATGCAGATTATTGTGAACGTGTAGTATTCAAACTTCAATCGCATAATTAGGACACAAGAAAAAACAAGGAGATTTTAAAATTTTTCACAGCTGCCATCTTGAGGTTATGGAAAACAATTGAAATAAATTAGATGCCAGTGGATTAACATTCGTATAATGATTTACTGTACCAAGTTTCACTGCACTCGGATGGTTAAATTGCGAGAAACGTCCATGTGAATATTTATAATTCGCGTCACCTCCATGTTGGATTTGTGATCACCAGGTTTTTTAAAGTCCTATAGGTGAACTTAAGTTCATAGCCCCTATGAACATTAAAAAATGCAGTTTGATTGCTAAAATAGATTCGTAGATATTCAGTATCGTCTAAATATTTCGGATGGTCGCCATGTTGGATTGTTAAATTTATAGGCCATAGAGTCATGTACCATTAAACGAAAAGTATTGCGTAGGTTCATTATTCAAACTTTCACTTCGATCGCATGACTACATCACAAGAAATAAAAACTTAATTTTAAAATTCGCACTGCCGCCATCTTGAGGTTATGTAAACAATTGAACTAAATTAGATACCAGTGGATTACAATGTGTATAAATATTTCCTGTACCAGGTTTCAGTGAGCTTGGAACATTAAATCGCGAGAAAGATCTATTTGAAATTTTCAAATTCGCTTGGCCGCCATGTTCGTTTTGTAGTTAACAGGTTTTTGAAAGTCATATAGATGGACTTCCAGTAGTGCCTTTTATCTCCGTACAAAATTTTAGGGAGATACCGCTAATAGTTTCAGAGATATAGAATGCCGGTGAAATATTTCGCACATCCACCATCTTGTGATTATGTAAACAATTGAACGAAGTTAGATGTCGGTGCATTACAATGTATATAAACATATACTGTACCACGTTTCATTGCGTTTGGTTGGTCAAATCGCGAGAAACGTCTATTTAAAAGTCGCAAATTCGCTTGGCCTCCATGTTGGTTTTGTAGTTACCAGGTTTTCAAAAGTCACATAAGTGAACTTATAGTAGTTCCCTCTATTACCATAGAAAATGTCAGGGTAATATCGGTAATAGTTTCGGAGATATTGAATGCTGGTGAAATATTTCGCACAGCCGCCATGTTGGATTGGTGAGTCGTAACAAAATTTGAAGGGCACGGTCGAAGTCACCGGGAATAGTGCTATGAACTTTCCGAGTTTCATTGAAATCGCTCCTGCCGTTTAGATTTTATTAGGGGGGGACACACACACGAATCACACACACACACGCACACACACACGGACAAAAGGTGATCTCATAAGCCTATTTTTTCAAAATTGAAAATAGGCTAACAACCCCTGGCACTATACAGCCCATGACGGGCTAAGGCCGACCAAGCGATCGCTGCCCAGCCATTTGGCCTGCAGATATTGGGGTGACGCGTGATCAGCGCGTCGGGTCCCCTCGGCCATTAATCTTGGTTTTCGTGATCGGGGCGCTGTCTCACTGTCAGACAGCTACTCAATTGTCCTCACGAGGCTGAGTGCACCCGTTCCAACCCTCACGTCAGTTTTAAAATCCCTGACGGAGCTGGGGCCTCCGGATGAGAGGCAGGCGCGCTACCCCAACACCACGGGGCCGGCTCGCATAGACAGATGCATTACCAAATATTTTTACACAGCGTGAAGGCTGTTTAATTTGAATTTTTGAAAGATATTTCCCATATTGAGTAAGAATATAAAATACTTGAGAAAATGGGCGTATATAAATTTTTTTCGGGGGGGGGCTGGCTATCCTGGAAAATTGTGAGTATTCTCAGGGGATTTCACCGCAAAATACCCAGAAATATCAACCAATATCTTAGAGCATATAAACTTGTGTAATTACTTTACATAAGATTCAAAGTTTATATAACCTACAATTACTTGCAATACAAAGAAAAGTTGTAAAATACAACACAACACACAAATAAATGTTTTACTTAATGAATTTTCTATTATGATCTATGGAGTATGAATGGCAAATATCTAAATATTTGTCAATTAACTACGCAGAAAGGTAAACAGTTTTTTTTATATAAGTTGATTTTTTCTCTAAAGTACCGTACTGTGGAATTTACAGTTTTGCCTCACAAGGCTGAGTGTACCCCGTTCCAGCCCCTCAGACTAGAATTATAATTTCTTGGCAGAGTCGGGAATCAAATTCGGACCTCCGGGGTGGCAGCCAAGAATGCTAGCCACTACACCACGAGTTAGTCTAATTTCAATCTTAATATTGTTTATAACTTAGCCAATAAGAGAAGATTAGGGTAGAACCAAATTTAAAATTATTTTATGCTCTTACCAGAGCAACACTCTCTTAATTTTATTGGCTTTTTTTTGGGGGGGGGGGGGGGGGGGCTGGAGCCCCCTCAGCACCCCCCTTATATACGCCCCTGCTTGACAACAGATGAGTATTTTTCTACAATTAAGAGTTCATAATATATTCAGTTTCCCAATTCTATACAATGTATATCCATACAAGCAAATCAACACAGTTGTAGCGAGTTCCATAAATAGACAACGCATGGAATACAATTGTAATCCAAGTTAACTCTTTAGTACGCCACTGACACGTTAGTGGTCATTGATGTAATATTCCACGGTAATTGTAGTGGGGAGACCTTCTAGGAAAGATACTTCCAGTGGTTCTCGAGATTACCCGTGACATCCAAGAATCTGGAACTTTGTTTTATACTAAGTAGAGATATATACAGTGTTGCCAAATCTTGAAATTGCGCTTTAAAACACCAGAAAAGCACCAGCTGGGCTCAATGATTCAAAACACTTGAAAAAACACCAAAAATATATAAATACATACACGGATTTTCTTTTAACTTACTTTTTTTTTCATGAAAAATCTTGCTTTTCACTTTCGGAGCCTGCTACCGCTATTACATCTTTAGAGCAGGAAGGTGTAGTACTGCTGTAGCTCTGCATACTTCCAATTTTTGCCACTATATCCTACAGCCTACTAGGCAACGAACAAACAGCGACCGTGAGTTGGAGATAGATTAACAATACTGACTGTGGTTGCGTAAGAGCCTTCGCATGAAACAGGGAAATCCCCTGGCAGCTGGGAAGAAAATGGAGGATAGGCGGGTTCTTTGTACAAGTGCACTAGCACTGAGCCCTGCATTTTGCGCTTACTTAGCATTTATGCACGAGAATGATGATTTCAGGGACTTCCCCTGCTGGAGTGTTGACCTTAACCCGTGTAAGACTGAACTTTGCCTATCTCGTTAAAATTATTACATGGCTTTCAGGATTTATTTATCAGTCACAGGAGACAATGTCATGGAAAATCCGTCAAGCACCAGATTTGGCCCTGGTTTTATTGAAATAACACCAGTATTTTGCTATGGCGCTATATGAAAATTTCCGGCACCAGATGAACTTCAGAAACACCAGATCTGGTGCTAAGACACCAAATTGGCAACACTGTATATATACTGTATATACAGAGTGGACCACGTAATTTGAGACTACAATTTCTCAAAAACTAAGCGTTGTAAAAAAGACCAGTCCGGAATAAAAGTTGTGTGATATTAAGGGGGATAGAACATGCCATATGTCGTAGATTAGGGTAGAACGTTTGGATAGTAATTGGATGGTCACCTTATGTTTTTAAATGGGAACCAACATCTTTTATTGTTTCCTTATTCCTGTTACAAAACTAAACAACATTTCGAACACAAATTTTATAAGTAGATGGTTCTGTCCCTTGTGTTGACAATGCAACTTTGATAACATGTAGGTTTTTATTTTAGCGTATGGCTTTTGGTGCCGGGAGTGTCCGAGTATATGTTCGGCTCATCAGTTTTTTTTGTAGCCGCTTCGAGGCGGACACCCAATGGGTGAGCTACTCGTACCATCGCGTGTGGAGTGTTGTCTGGGGAGGAAAGTATGAATGGAAAGACTAGAAGTTAGAAGGTAACGGCTGTGGCCTATCGTTAGGGACCAACCCCGGAAGATGGGAAACCACAGAAGACCATCTTCAAGGTTGCCGGCGGGGAGATTCAAACCTCCTCACCTGCCGGAAGTGAGCGACTGCCAGCAGTTATGCCGTAACGACCACGGCTAACTCACCCGGTACAGGTAGGTACACAGCGTAATACCATTTATTGCATACGCCTCGGACCTTAGAGTATTAAATGTTCAAAATTATGGCCTTCGAACTCAATGCATTTTCCATCCCTGTGATTGAACGATTGATGCATCCGTAAAAGCATATCTCTGTCAATACTGGCACAAGCATTTCACACCTTCCTGTTGTCCGGAGTCGTTGGTTTTTCACAATACACCCCATAAGAAAAAAATCGGAGAAAAGTTAATTAACGAGATCAATCCAAAAATCATGGTAAATGTTATTTAAAACATCCCGAGCATTCGTGTAATTCGTTCATACTTGACGTTATTATGTACGTTGGTGTACGAACAACTGCAAAGTGCATGATACCGAAGTTGTTAAGGGTTGTATCAGGAATAAGGAAACAAAACACGTAGTCCCGAGAAGAAATATACAGCCTAAGTATCCTACTTATGTTAATTGCCTCTATCTACATACACAATTTATGTTTGATTGCTGTAATAGATTCATAGATATTGAGAACCGACTAAATATTTCGGATGGTCGTCATGTTGGATTTTATATATGTAGGTCCTAGGTTTATGTAGTCTACTGTTACATAAAGATTATTGTGTACGTGTAGCATTCAAACTTCAATCGCATCATTAGGACACAAGAAGTAACAAGGAGATTTTAAAATTTCGCACAGCTGCCATCTTGTGGTTATGGAAACAATTGAAATAAATTAGATGCCAGTGGATTAACATTCGTATAGGGATTTACTGTAGATTTGTGATCACCGGGTTATTTAAAGTCCTATAGGTGAACTTAAGTTCATAGCCCCTATGAACATAAAAAAATCAGTTTGATTGCTATAATAGATTCGTAGATATTCAGAGCCGTCTAAATATTTCGGATGGTCGCCATGTTGGATTGTTAAATGTATAGGCCATAGAGTCATGTACCATTAAAGGAAAATTATTGCGTAGGTTCATTATTCAATCTTTCACTTCGATCGCATAATTACGACACAAGAAATAAAAACTTAATTTTAAAATTCGCAAAGCTGCCATCTTGAGGTTATGTAAACAATTGGACTAAATTAGATGCCAGTGCATTACAATGTATATAAACATTTCCTGTACCAAGTTTCATTGCGTTTGTAGCATTAAATCGCGAGAAAGGTCTATTTAAAATTTTCAAATTCGCTTGGCAGCCATGATCGTTTTGTAGTTAACCGGTTTTCGAAAGGCTTATAGATGAACTTCCAGTAGTACTCTTTATCTCCGTACAAAATTTCAAGGTGATACCGCTAATAGTTTCAGAGATATAGAATGCCAGTGAAATATTTCGCACATCCTTCATCTTGTGGTTATGTAAACAATTGAACGAATTTAGATGTCGGTGCATTGCAATGTGAATAAACATATACTGTTCCAAGTTTTATTCCGTTTGGTTGGTTAAATCACGAGAAACGTCTATTTAAAAGTTGCAAATTCGCGTGGCCGCCACGTTGGTTTTGTAGTAACCAGTTTCTCAAAATTCACATAGGTGAACTTCTAGTAGTTCCTTTTATCGCCGTAAAAATTCCAGGGTGATATCGGCAATGGTTTCGGAGATATTGAATGTTGGTGAAATATTTCGCACAGCCGCCATGTTAGATTGGTGAGACGTAACAAAATTTGAAGGGCACGGTCGGGGTCGTCCGGAATAGTGCTATGAACTTACCGAGTTTCATTGAAATCGCTCCATCCGTTCAGAAGTTATTAGGGGGGGACACACACCACACACACACACACACACACAAACGCACACACAAACACACACACACACACACACGGACAAAAGGTGATCTCATAAGCCTATTTTTTCAAAATTGAAAATAGGCTAATAAATAATGTTGGTTCAAATTTAAAACGTCACGTGGCCATCAAATTACCTTCCAAACGTTCTTCAAATAAACCACGGCATATAGCATGTTCTTTCTCCCATAATATCACACTTTTATTCCAAACAGTCTTTTATACAACGCATAGTTTTTGAGTTATTGTGCAGTGTTAACTTACATGGTCCACCCTGTATATATGAATTGCATCCAATGGCCATAGCTGGATGTTTTTGAGAGAGCTCACAACAAGTTCAATTAGTTCCAACTTAGGCTACCAGATGTTACTGTCACTATCACCTAGTGGCGAACGTTGGAACTTGATAGAGCGTTTCTAACGAGCCAAATATAACCTGACAATTTTGCTTCACATTACCAATAGCCATAAATCTATGACATGGGCCCGCCGGCTTTACTTCGCCTCCGAAGGAAAGCATACTGAAGGATCTTAACGCTTTAAAATCTCCGACAATTTCGGCCGGATTTGAACCCGTGATTTTGGTCAAAGCAGGTATAGCAGTTCAGCATGCTACCGACTACACGACCGAAGCCACTTTAGCGTGCCAGTAAATCTTCTGACATTGCTCCCTCGCATTTGTCCACCCCCAAATGTTAGCTGACTGCACCAGGATTCGATCCTGGAATCTAAGGAACAGCAGGCAAGAACGTTACCGCTGCGCCACGCAACCAATTCAAGGCAATGAGAGATGATGATGATGATAATTGTTGTTTCAAGAGGCCTAACATCTAGGTTATCGGCTCATAATGGTTTGGATGACCGTGATGATGATAATGAAATGTAAACTACACACATCAAAAAAAGTTTTGCATCACCTCGGTTCCCAGATCTCCGGCATATAGACGTTGACAGTGTATATTGTATCCAAGATACAGTCCCTTTGACTGTTCATAGATGTCACTAAAACTGCTCAAAGATGTAAACAACCATGCATGAGCAGGGCCTATTAGACGGAGGGGGTACGACAGCCGATCAGTTCCAGTCATTCCACCAGGACGAAGGTACGCTGCTCATGTTGTCTGTAGTTCTACCATGCCTAGAAGGTCAATACCGCAGTTCGATCGCGTCCGCATTGTTACTTTGTGTCAAGAAGGGCTCTCAACAAGGGAAGTTTCCAGGCGTCTCAGAGTGAACCAAAGCGATGTTGTTCGGACATGGAGGAGGTACAGAGATACAGGAACTGTCGATGACAGGCCTCGCTCAGGCCGCCCAAGGGCTACTACTGTAGTGGATGACCGCTACTTACGGATTGCCGCTCGGAGGAACCCTGACAGCAATGCCACCATGTTGAATAATGCGTTTCGTTCAGCCACAGGACGTCGTGTTTCAACTCAAACTGTGCGCAATAGGCTGCATGATGCGCAACTTCACTCCCGACGTCCATGGCGAGGTCCAGCTTTGCAACCCCGACACCATGCAGCGCGGTACAGATGGGCCCAACAACATGCTGAAGGGACCCCACGGAATTGGCATCACGTTCTCTTCACCGATGAGTGTCGCATATGCCTTCAACCAGACAATCGTCGGAGACGTGTTTGGAGGCACCCTGGTCAGGCTGAACGTCTTAGACACACTGTCCAGCGAGTGCAGCAAGGTGGTGGTTCCCTGATGTTTTGGGGTGGCATTATGTGGGGCCGACGTACGCCACTGGTGGTCATGGAAGGCTCCGAAACGGCTTTACGATACCTGAATGACATCCTCCGACCCATAGTGCAACCATATCGGCAGAATATTGGAGAGGCATTTGTCTTCATGGACGACAATTCTCGACCTCATCGTGCACATCTTGTGAATGCGTTCCTTCAAGATAACGACATCGCTCGACTACAGTGGCCAGCATGTTCGCCAGACATGAACCCTATCGAACATGCCTGGGATATGTTGAAAAGGGCTGTTTATGGACGTCTTGACCCACCAACCACTCTGAGAGATTTACGCCGAATTGTCGTTGAGGAGTGGGACAATTTGGACCAACAGTGTCTTGATGAACTTGTGGATAGTATGCCACGGCGAATACAGGCATGCATCAATGCAAGAGGACGTGCTACTGGGTATTAGAGGTAGTGGTGTGTACTGCAATCTGGACCACAAATGCTGAAAGTCTAGCTGTATGATGGTACAACATGCAATGTGTGGGTCTCATGAGCAATAAAACGAGCTGAAATGTTGTTTGTGTTGATCTCTATTCCCTTTGTATTTAACGGTTCCGGAACTCTTGGAACCGAGGTGATGCAAAACTTTTTTTGATGTGTGTATAACTAAAACTAACTACTAACTACCAATATACTAGAAGAAGAAATGGAAAATAAAAGGAGAAAAATAGGAAAATAAATGCCCTCAACCCTCGAAGAATGCGGATTGAGGGACTTGGAAGGAAGGAGAGCCATGAAAGGCAGATAGGATAGTGAAAGACGAGAGGGTCCGCCCCAGAGGTAATGGATAAAAGCGGGAAAACCGGACCCAGCTCAGGAATCCCTTGGGGTCGCCAATTTCCGAACTCACCAGCCGTGAGCCCCTGAGGGTGTAGCAATATCCAGGGTGCACCAGAAGTGGTGGAGCTACATTCACCCTGCCTCCTTGAGCAGAAGGCAGGAGATAAAATGAAAAGAAAAAGAAGGCTGACCCCTCGCAGAAGGAGGGTATCAGAAAAGATGAGACAAGGGCCAATTAAGGCGGGAAAGGAAGAGACTCTCTAGGCCTCGGATACTCTAATACCGTCGGGGTCGGAAGAGAACAAAAGTTGACCAAGGGACGTCGACAGGAAAGAAGATGGAGAGGAGCCCGGCACAAATAAGTGGAAGCAATGCCAGACTCAGCTGAGGCCCCGTGGTGGCGAAACCACGTCCCACTAGATGTGAGCCCCTGGGGGGGGGGGGGGAGCAATTGGAGAACTCGCTCCTTGAGCTAATAACATGAGTAGGAGAAGAGCCATGAGCAGTTGACTTTTAATAGTATTTGTAAAGACTAGATGGGTCCGATTCACATCTCAGCCATCCTAGAAGTTGTTATCAGTGGTTTCTCATTTCTACTTCAGGAAAATGCCGGTATTGTTCCTAACTTAAGACCACACCTGCCTTCACCCGAACCCTCACCTCGGACACAAACACAGACTCCACAATAACACACGTGATCAGACAAATTTTACACACAGCCAAGCCCCTAAAATGAAACAACAATATACAAGGTGGTTGTGGGAAATATCTCACCGGTGATACACACACTCGATTTCCTGAAATATATTGAAGCTAATAATAAATATTTGAGTCATTGTTGTTGGATTTAGGAGCCTGGCCATTTTAAAGGTTAACTTCTCAATTCCCTTTCTTAAGATCCTCAGATGACACATCTTGAAACAAAATGAAGACCGAGTATTAATAGACTACATTCTCATATGCAACAAATCAACTTCACAAAATTTACTTAGTAACTTGTAGTTTGCTACGGGACAACATTATGTATCTTATTTATTTTTTATTACTTTTGTCTGTGTGTCCATTTATTTTATTTTAAATATTTTTTTAAAATTTTTAATTTATAAGTTGTATTTTTTAATTTTTATATTTTCTTACATTTTTATTTTTAGCCTATTTTCAATTTTGATTATGAGATCACCTTTTGTCCGTGTGTGTGTGCCTGTGTGTGTGTGTGTGTGTGTGTGTGAGAGAGAGAGAGAGGTGTGTGTGTGTGTGAGGCGTGTGTGTGTGTGTCCCTAATAAAATCTAGACGGCTGGAGCGATTTCAATGAAACTCGGTAAGTTCATAGCACTGTTCCCGTCGACCTCGACCGTGCCCTTCAAATTTTGTTACTACTCACCAATCCAACATGGCGGCTGTACGAAATATTTCACTAGCATTCAATATCTCCGAAACTATTACCGATATCGCCCTGAAATTGTGTACGGTGATAAAGGGCACTACTAGAAGTTCACCTATGAGACTTTCAAAAACCTGGTGACTACAAAACCAACATGGCGGTCAAGCCAATTTAAGACATTTAATAGACTTTTCTCGCGATTTAACCATCCAAACGTAATTAAACTTGGTACAGCAAATGTATATACACATTGTAATGCACTGAAGTCTAATTTAGTTCAATTGTTTACATAACCTCAAAATGGCGGCTGTGCGAAATATTTCACTGACATTCTATTCCTCCGAAACTATTACGGATATCACCCTGCAATTTTGTACGGTGATAAAGGGTACTGATACAAGTTTACCTATGTATATTTCATAAACCTGTGAAGTACAAAAAGAACATGGCGACCAAGCGAATTTGAAATATTTTAATAGACTTTTCTCGTGATTTAACTCTCTGAGCGCAGTGAAATGTGGTACAGTAAATGATTTTGCAGATTTTAATGCACTGCCATCTAATTTAATTCAATTGTTTACATACCCTCAAGATGGCGGCAGTGCGAAATTTTAAAGTTAAGTTTTTATTTCTTGTGTTGTAATCATGCGATCGAAGTGAAAGTTTGAATAATGAACCTAGGCAATAATTGTCCTTGAATGGTACATAACTCTATGGCCTATACATATAACAATCCTAAATGACGAGCAACCAAACTGATTTTTTTTAATGTTCATAGTGAACCCTTTACCCTATGTTGGTTAAATGATTCTACTTTTTATTTCTTCAATTAATAAATATTTCAACCAGCATCAGGAAAGTAGCCAGACAGCGATGAGGAAATTTCAAGCATTTGTTGGAGACAGTAGGGACATACCTGCGACAGTTTAACAAAAGGCTAAATACTTGAGCTATGAAAAGAAATAGCAGAGCGATGTATCATAAGGACAGGTGTGGCTACCTCAATTTTAGAAGCGAAGCGCGGTGAGACATGGTTCTGGTATGTTCATTGTGATATTCGCGCCTAGAAGAAATATGATGCAGTAACGTGAATGGCTGATGAAGAAAATAGACACTCCCAAGACGCCAAGATCTACTAGAAACCGCCAAATTATTAGAAATGGAGAACCAATGAGAAGAGAATGCCTACTTGCGCGCCAACTCCGGCTGGGGTACGCGGCGGCTAGCATTCACGCGGGAAATCGCCTAGACAAAATCTCTACGATCGATTCTAGGATTAATGGGCATATTCTTGACCTGTGCAATATTACGAGTTCAGTGATATCTATTTCATTCCTGTACCACAATTATTTCGAGAAATTTTTACATAAAATCCCCCTCCATCTAGACCCAAGGGCCAGTTCATTTATAAGTGTGTCGAAGAGCCAAGACATTATTATTATTCTGTGCGTCTACGGACGTAGACTTTTATTCCGTGTGTCGAGGACACAGGACTTTTGATTCTGTTCGTCGAGGACAGTAGACTTCATTATTATTCTGTTCGTCTGAGGACGTAGACTTGTATTTTTGTGTGTCGAGGACACAAGATATTCATTGTAAAGTGTTAAATTCAGTGATAGATAGTCATAGTACTATAATTATAGGGGCAGTATCGTCGATAATTCGCCAACGAACAGTGACAGGGAATTTAGTACCTGAACAAGCGAATTTAGTAGTCAGACATAAAGTGTATAATAACCTAATTTTTGTATCAGCGCGAAGATGACATCGATGAATGCAGAGGAAGTTTGGAATTCTCAACACTCCGTCCAGATGGCTGATATGAGATAAAGAATCATCCAGTTGGGGAATGGCGTCTGATGTTCTTTGACGGGTGACTACAAAAAGAGATGAGTACAAAATAATATTTTATTATTTATTAAATTAACTTATGGTTTATGGGACATATTTTTTGTAAATACTTTGCTTGTGTGATTAATGTAGTATATTTAGTTTTGATCTGACACACTTTTGTTTGGAAGCAGCTCGCACAATTGTAGTTTTTGGAAGGTTCTTTTTTTTGTGTTGTGTTAACTAACGTAGCTATGTGAACGGCCGTGTTCGCATATGTTACGAAGTGCGGTTAAAAACGTCTCTCGGAGATATGTCGTGTTTCAGAAGTAGGACTGAATTAATCTAATTATATAGTAGATTGGAGGGTAATTAAATTTGGTTGAGATTTATTATTGATCAGATTCAGTGTGATTATTGCCTTTGGAGCAATGTAATTTGTGACGAAGAGTATTCAGCTCTATCGTAAGTTTTAAATATTGTGTTAAATGTTTGCGAGCTCTAATTCAGCAGACCCGTGTGAAAGGCGTTATGTCAGTCCCAGATGTGTATATTGTGAGTATATTTCTGTGGTATTACAAGCGGGAATTTCAGCAGAGACTGATTTCTGTCAGCTTGGTACCAGATTCATATTGTATCCTTGCGAGGACAATTATGGATATGTGATTATTGTCTGACCATATGTTGAGTTGGAGGAGATGTTAGTTGCTGTTGATTCCTTGAGATAACAGTCCAGCTGGTCGGCTATTTATATACACTGGAAGGGGGACATGACTGGTATTGAGGAAAGGGTGAGTTGTGGTCACAAGGGCTGGCTGAGTTTAGCAAGCTCATCATTAGTGGAGTGCACGTCTGGCTCCCAATTAGTTGAAAATAAATATAAATGTGAGAAACTGATCAATGGTAAAATTGTTTAAATAAATGGGAGTTGCCTACGAAACACGATAATCTTCGAAGCGTTTCCTTAACATGCAATTTTGTTAATATAAAGTAATCTTAACCACTCAGGTTGTTTGTTGTTGTTGGTTTATTCTATGTTTATTTTCCATGTCAGTGACCCGTGAGTCACGTGCGGCGCTGTGTTTCCTTGTTGTTGAGTATCTGGCCATTGTGGCAGCTCATTTGGTTAAGTGTGTCACCACACTAATAAGGGTCTCAGAGAGATGCCTGTAAATAGTAGAGTTGTAATATGTGTGTCAGAGTTAGATTTAAGGATTTTTATTAATGTTATGCCCATATCCATAAACGTTGATTTACGGATTGTTCGTGAGCACCGTGGCTGTTAACCCGTTGTGAACGAACGATCATCCAAGTACTCATTTCTCGTAGATAGTCACCACGCGAACATAAATTCATATGCAAGATAGTGGAACGTGGATCCACATTTTATTAGAAAAGGGGAGATCCATCTGACTCCTCGAAGTGATAAATATTCCTGTCAGGGGAAAATTCAGGGAGGATTTTGTTTATTATTGTTTTGTTTTATTCTTTTATGCACAAATTAGTTATTAAATCTTGTTATTATCTTACGTTTTGTCTCATTTCTTTCTTAATTATAGTTTTTATCCTATAACCCTTGCCTCAGAAAAGCACGTAGTTTGGCGGACGTAAACACCACACTATGAACTGAACGCGACCCCTTGATCTAAGATTCTTGCATAAAACACTGCTATTCTGAAGGGTTCAATAGAGACTATGAACATATGTTCACCTATAGGACTTTCAGTAACCTGGTGAGCACAAATCCAACATGGCGGCGACGCGAAGTATATATATTTAAATGGACGTTTCTCGCGAATTAACTATCCGAGTGCCGTGAAACGTTGCACGTTAAGTGCTTATACAAATATTGATCCACTGGCATCTAATTTATTTTAATTGTTTGCATAATCAAAAGACGGCTGCTGTGCGTAATTTTAAAATCTGGTTTTTACTTCTTGTGTTCTAATCATGCGATTTAAGTTTGAATACCACACGTACACAATAATCTTAATGTAATAGTGCAAAAATAAAAATCCAACCTGGCGACCATCTGAAATATTTAGACGGTTCTCAATACAGCAATTAAACTGAAATTTTGTATGTTGATAGAAGCAATTAACATAAATAGGATATTTGAAAATAGGCTGTATAGTTCTTCACGGAACTACTTGTTTTTATTTTAATTTTAAATTCAATTTTCTTTTATCTCAGTTAGTATTTTTATTTCTTTTATTTTTTAATTTTTATTTTCTTTAATTTTTAGCCTACTTTCGATTTTTGCAAAAAATGAAAGTAGACTTATGAGATCAACACAGGGCGAAAATAGTGTGTCTGCCTGTGTGTGTGTATGTGTGTGTGTGAGTCTGTGTGTGTGTGTATGTGTGTGAGTCTGTGTGTGTGTGTGTGTGTGAGTGTGTGTACTCTGAATGTCTGTCCCCCCCCTATCAATTCGAACACGGTGAATGCGAATTGAACGAAATTTGGTACAAAGGTAGCACTAGCAAAGGACACTTCAGTGTCATGTTTTATATCGCCGCCATCTTGACGGAAACGTAATGGCGGCCACACAAATGTTCAAAGCTTAAATCAAATTACGACTAACCTAATCATCCGATCTCTACCAAATTTTGCAACAACATACCTTTAAGGGGGGAGCATCCTTTGACCAAACCAATAGGCCATCAGCGTAATAGTTTGCGGATGGCGGCCATCTTTGTGTGAAAATCGATTCCCCCTATTAATTCGAACACGATGCAACCGAATGGAACGAAATTTGGTACAGAGGTAGTACTAACAAAATGCACCTCAGTGTCATGTTTTATATCGCCGCAATCTTGACGGAAACGTAATGGCGGCCACACAAATGTTCAAAGCTTAAATCAAATTACGATTAACCTAATCATCCGATCTCTACCAAATGTTGCAACAACATACATTTATAGAGGAAGCATCCTTTGACCAAATGACTAGGTCATTAGCCTAATAGTTTGCGGATGGCGGCCATCTTTGTGTGAAAATCAATTCCCCCTATTAATTCAAACACGGTGAAACCGAATGCAACGAAATTTGGTACAGAGGTAGCACTAGCAAAGGGCATCTCAGTGTCTTGTTTTATATCGCCGCCATATTGACAGAAACGTAATGGCGGCCACACAAATGTTCAAAGCTTAAGTTAAATTACGACTAACATAACCATCCGATCTCTACCAAACTTTGCAACAACATTCCTTTATGGAGGGAGCATCCTATGACCAATCTAATAGGCCATTAGCCTAATAGTTTGCGGATGGCAGCCATCTTTATGTCAAAATTGATTCCCCCTATTAATTCGAACACGGTGGAACCGAATGAACGAAATTTGGTACAGAGGTAGCACTAGCAAAGGGCATCTCAGTGTCATGTTTTATATCGCCGCCATATTGACAGAAACGTAATGGCGGCCACACAAATGTTCAAAGCTTAAGTTAAATTACGACTAATATAACCATCCGATCTCTACCAAACTTTGCAACAACATTCCTTTATGGAGGGAGCATCCTATGACCAATCTAATAGGCCATTAGCCTAATAGTTTGCGGATGGCAGCCATCTTTATGTCAAAATTGATTCCCCCTATTAATTCGAACACGGTGGAACCGAATGAACGAAATTTGGTACAGAGGTAGCACTAGCGAAGGGCACTTCAGTGTCATGTTTTATATTGCCGCCATCTTGACGGAAACGTAATGGCGGCCACACAAATGTTCAAAGCTTAAATCAAATTACGATTAGCCTACTCATCCGATCTCTAGCAAATTTAGCAACAACATACCTTTATGGAGGGAGCATCCTTTGACCAAACTAATAGGTCATCAGCCTAATATTTTACGGATGGCGGCCATCTTTGTGTGAAAATCGATTCCCCTTATCAATTCGAACACGGTGAAACCGAATGGAACGAAATTTGGTACAGAGGTAGCACTAGCAAAGGGCACCTCAGTGTCATGTTTTATATCACCGCTATCTTGACGGAAACGTAATCGCGGCCACCCAAATGTTAAAAGCTAAAATGTAATTACGACCAACCTAATAATCTAGTCTCTACCAAATTTTGCAACACCATATATTTATTTGGGAAACATATTCAGACCAAACTGCAAGTACATCAGCCCAATAGTTTGCAGATGGTGGCCAAGTATGTGTGCAAATCGATTCTCCCTATCAATTCAAACACGGTGAAACCGAATTGAACGAAATTTGGCACAGAGGTAGCACTAACAAAGGGCACCTCATATTCATGTTTAATATCCCTATAGCACGTTGTATTTCAACAAGCTACTAGAGCCAACATTCAATCATACTCCTTGAAAAGGACAAAGAGTTATAACAATACCCATGCATTTAGGAGAAAGTAGGCTATATGTTCTTTACTGAACATCTTGTTTACTTTCTATTTTTTATTTTCTTGACTTTAGTTTTTCCTTTTTCTATTTTTATTATTTAAGTTTTTTAATTTTTCTATTTATAATTTATTTTACTTTTTTAAATTTATTTTTTAATTTTATTTTTTATTTTTATTACTTTCGATTTTTGCAAAAAATGAAAGTAGCCTTATGAGATCACTACAGGGCAAAAATAAGTGTGTCTGTCTGTGTGTGTGTATGTGTGTGGATGTGTGTGTGTGTGTGTGTGTGAGTGTGTGTACTCTGAATGTCTGTCCCCCTCGTATCAATTCAAACACGGTTAAACCGAATTGAACGAAATTTGGTACAGAGGTAGCACTGGCAAAGGGCACCTCAGTGTCATGTTTTATATTGCCGCCATATTTACCAAAAGGTAATGGCGGCCAATCGAATGGTCAAAACTTATTAATGCATTACGGTCAAACTAATCATCGGATCTTTACCAAATTTGGTAACAACCTACCTTCATATGGGACGCGTCTTGTGCCCAAACTACAAGGTCATCAAGCGTACCATTTCAGGATGGCGGCCGTGTGAATTATGCAAAATTTATAATCCATAACATGGGACCCACCAGTTCCGATTATCGAACCAAGAATCGTTTAATCTGTTCTAAGCGACGTGGTTCGTTCGAAATTAAAAGTTTATATTGTAATATTATAATCTAGAAGTGACTTTAAAAATCTGAATCGTCTCGGCTATTTGACAAGATGGCAGCTGATCTCTCGTTCTGACCTATATTTTACTAATTTCAGTATGTTGCATGCAATATACCCTACTGATAAAAATTATATGAACTTAATACACACATCAAAAAAAGTTTTGCATCACCTCGGTTCCCAGATCTCCGGCATATAGACGTTGACTGTGTATATTGTATCAAAGATACAGACCCTTTGACTGTTCATAGATGTCACTAAAACTGCTCAAAGATGTAAACAACCATGCATGAGCAGGGCCTATTAGACGGAGGGGGTACGACAGCCGATCAGTTCCAGTCATTCCACCGGGACGAAGGTACGCTGCTCATGTTGTCTGTAGTTCTACCATGCCTAGAAGGTCAATACCGCAGTTCGATCGCGTCCGCATTGTTACTTTGTGTCAAGAAGGGCTCTCAACAAGGGAAGTTTCCAGGCGTCTCAGAGTGAACCAAAGCGATGTTGTTCGGACATGGAGGAGGTACAGAGATACAGGAACTGTCGATGACAGGCCTCGCTCAGGCCGCCCAAGGGCTACTACTGTAGTGGATGACCGCTACTTACGGATTGCCGCTCGGAGGAACCCTGACAGCAATGCCACCATGTTGAATAATGCGTTTCGTTCAGCCACAGGACGTCGTGTTTCAACTCAAACTGTGCGCAATAGGCTGCATGATGCGCAACTTCACTCCCGACGTCCATGGCGAGGTCCAGCTTTGCAACCCCGACACCATGCAGCGCGGTACAGATGGGCCCAACAACATGCTGAATGGACCCCACAGAATTGGCATCACGTTCTCTTCACCGATGAGTGTCGCATATGCCTTCAACCAGACAATCGTCGGAGACGTGTTTGGAGGCACCCTGGTCAGGCTGAACGTCTTAGACACACTGTCCAGCGAGTGCAGCAAGGTGGTGGTTCCCTGATGTTTTGGGGTGGCATTATGTGGGGCCGACGTACGCCACTGGTGGTCATGGAAGGCTCCGAAACGGCTTTACGATACCTGAATGACATCCTCCGACCCATAGTGCACCCATATCGGCAGAATATTGGAGAGGCATTTGTCTTCATGGACGACAATTCTCGACCTCATCGTGCACATCTTGTGAATGCGTTCCTTCAAGATAACGACATCGCTCGACTACAGTGGCCAGCATGTTCGCCAGACATGAACCCTATCGAACATGCCTGGGATATGTTGAAAAGGGCTGTTTATGGACGTCTTGACCCACCAACCACTCTGAGAGATTTACGCAGAATTGTCGTTGAGGAGTGGGACAATTTGGACCAACAGTGTCTTGATGAACTTGTGGATAGTATGCCACGACGAATACAGGCATGCATCAATGCAAGAGGACGTGCTACTGGGTATTAGAGGTAGTGGTGTGTACTGCAATCTGGACCACAAATGCTGAAAGTCTAGCTGTATGATGGTACAACATGCAATGTGTGGGTCTCATGAGCAATAAAACGAGCTGAAATGTTGTTTGTGTTGATCTCTATTCCCTTTGTATTTAAAGGTTCCGGAACTCTTGGAACCGAGGTGATGCAAAACTTTTTTTGATGTGTGTATGAAGTGAACGCTGTTTGAAATATACTCCAGTGAAGAAATCTTCAGTCAAAGTGATTATTTGCTAATTCAGTACGTTATATGTATTTGATCGATAACGCATGAGTCGTGAGGGTACGATTGGCTGTGTGGTTAGAGCTCCCGTCTCTCAAGTGGCTGGCCGGGGTTCAAATCCTATCAGAGTAGAACTTTTTTGCTTGTTTTTTTATATTTATTGTTTCTTGAGTACTGAGACGTTATAAAATAAAACGTTATATGGTGCTTTTTGCAATGGAAATTATATATTAAAAAAAACGACATTCTCTACCGGAGTGACATCTACCAGCCTTCAGTTGTACTATGCAGAAACTATAGATTCGAGCAGCGCTCTATACCGGCCAGTTAGTGAACCCAGTCTTAACGACTGCTAGGAGTAATAATACAGTAACATTCGTTTATTCCTTGTGCACAGAGGCGTTGTTGATAACCTCAAAACTTGCAATATGGATGATTTGGAGATGGATTATTTTGTTATACCGTGTATTTAAGATTAGCCTATAAATTAACGGGTTGCAAAGTTACTTCACTTAGTCCTATATCATTCGTATACGACACAGAACAACAACGTGACGTCAGTTTCTGATCTGCTCTGATTGGCTATTACATTGCTGCAGTCGGGTAGTTGGCAGTCAAGGATAAAATTCGCTACTGCCAACTGCCAGCTACCAACTGCAACTTCATGTTGTGTATGGTGCCTATAGTATACACGGAGTCGATCGCGACTGCCGATCGAGGACTACCAACTACGGACTGCTGACTGCGCATTGTAGATGGGCCTTATTAGAGCAACGAAGTTTCAATTATTGTAAGTAGTCGGTGTTTGGAGTGTTTGCTGATGAAATTGCAAAATGCTGGGGTAAATTATAAACTATGGTTTGAACGCCACTGTTCAAATCCTGTGTGCCAATTTGCACTTCAAATAGGAAGAAATTAGGAGATGATAAGGACAGAGAGTTATAACTATACCCATACATTTAGGAGAAAGTAGGCTATATGTTCTTTCCCGAACATCTTGTTTTTTATATTTTTTATTTTCCTTTTATTTTTACATTTATAATTTATTCCAAGTTTGGATGGATAGGTTCCTTCTTCTCAACGAGGGCGGACTTCACTTGGATACCAGCTGCTTTCGTGTTATATTGCTTACAGTTCTCAAATTTCTTTAGGGTTTGCCCACAAAGCACTGCCCTCCTCCTGCATCTCTGGTTTTCGTATTTTTTTATTTAGTCAATTTACCCTCTAGGTTGGTGGTTCCCACGGACTCAGCGAGGGAACTCACCACTACCACCTCTATGGGCAGTATCCTGGAGCTTGGAACATCTGTTCGGGAGGGATACGACTGGGGAGGTGTGATCAGCACTTCGCCCAGGCGGCCTCACCTGCAAAGCGAACAGGGGCCTCATGAGGGATTGGAAGGGATGGAAGATTGGTATGGATAGGCTAGGAAGAGGGAAGGAGGCGGCCGTGGCCTTACAGTAGGTACCATCCCGGCATTTGCCCGAAGACGAAGTGGGAAACCACGGAAAACCACTTCGAGGATGGCTGACGTGGGAATCGAACCCCCTCTACTCATTTGGGCCACCCGAGGCTGAGTAGACCCCTTTCCAGTCCTCATACCACTTTTCAAATTTCGTGGCAGAGCCGGGAATCGAACCCAGGACCTCCGGGGCGGCAGCTAACCATGCTGACCGCTACGCTACGGAGGCGACTTGGTTTTCGTATTTACCAACAGTAACTTAGTAAGCTAGCAAGCGGAGTTGCCAAACATGACGTAGTTACCCTCCTATTTTCTCCTATTCCAATGACTTTTTACTAGACTATACGGTTTTTGATGTGTAACATCTTTCCGCTCGGTTGTTGGATAGTTTTGTGGGAGTGATTTTGAAAATTGGGGACGGAAGTGGATCGGAACGATCCACCACTGCCAGTGTACTAGCTGGCAGTGGTGGAAAACGGAAGTATGCACTGCCCGCTCGATCAATCGAACGGAAGTGTACTAGCTGGCAGTGGTGGAAAACGGAAGTATGCACTGCCCGCTCGATCGATCGAACGGAAGTGTAGTATCTGGCAGTGGTGGATAAAGGAAGTATGCACTGCCCGCTCGATCTATCGATCCAGTGGGCAGTGATAAGACCCAGCTGGCAGTAGTACGAGAAACAATGAGCAAGCTGTATCGGGAATTGAGACCATGACGTACTGAATGGAAAACGCTCATGCGAACTCTGGTGTCAAGTGATTGAAACAAATGACATGGTACATGTTCGAAGTCTTCGTATCAGTATTTAAATGGTAAAATGCCTTAATATCAAACATTGTAAGTAGTCGGCATTGCCGGTATTATGTTTCTGCACAATGGCTATTCAAATATTAACACACATAACGGTAATGCAGTCATCAATATAATATAATCGTTGTGGTTATACGAGAATTGAGCAAGCCTTCATGAACTATTACAGAATACATTCTCTTTACTCACAAGAGGACCTATTCATAAGGCATTTTGAACTCAATTTCACGCAGGAACATTACCGAAACAAGGAAAATATAAATGAAACTTATTTCCGTAATGCAGTATTATTGGAACGTGAAAATAAGTCACCATCTTGTGCTCAAAATTTGCGTAGTCGAAATAGCCGTGGAGTTAGTGCTTATGACTGTGAATCTAGATATATTGGGTTCGAATCCCGGACGGGGTGGATAATTTTTCTACCAGATTATCATTTTAAACGATATTTATCATATCAATATGACTCAATTTAACAGAATCCATGTGAAATTACATGTTGGTCTGTGAATGAAGAGGACCTGTTTATGAGGAATTTAAGGTTATGAGCGGTGTCGCGTCTATTAATCTAGTTGATCCATATCGTATTCTTTATTTAGGCTAGTGCTGGTGGAAGCTACAAATCATCTAATAAAATGAGTTCTGTATTATAAACTACAATATCTGTAAAACGCTCCCTTTTACAATAGATTAATATTTGTGCCAATAATAGTATAAACAATCAACAATTTCACGTGTAGTTTCTTCTATGACAGATGTTACACATCATATGCGACTACTGAAAGACTCGTAATTTTTTATTTCTTTCGGCGCTTCTTGACTTGGGGAATCATTACACACGGCTGCCTAGTAATACCCTACCCACTCTGCACAGAATAGTGGCGCTAATTAGGTGAGGTCCTTGTAGAGTACCATTTACCGGTCTGTCGCATAGCTGTACCTGTTGTTCTGAAAGTACTCCAAGTTCACGATAGAATTCTATCGATAATACCGAACTCCTGCGCCACACATATCACACTCGCTCCGCGAAGTTGCTGTGCTATTTAAATCAAGCACCACGACCACGTGGACCGCCTTAGCATGTCCAGAGATCGTTAGGTTCGAATCCCGGTGCTGACAGTGGCTTTCCTGATTGTGGATTTTCCCCGGGGTTTTCCCCTCTAAGAAATTCTCGCATTAGTACATTATTTCAAGTCCCGGCGCACCTACTTCATGCCTGTCCCTATACAGGGTGAATCTTATTAACGTTTACAACTCTCTGTAGCGACGTAGATGGCATTGAGACAAGGAATTTGATATAGGACACTTAGGGTCGCAAGTGTCCGGAAATACCTTAAAAGTGAACCGCAACTGTAAAACATATGACGTCATCAGGTGATGGCTCAGCTCGAGAGGTCTGGTCCGTGCACTCTTACGCACACCAATGCATCCAAAGCAAACGTTGAATGTCATATCACTCAGGCTCCGTGTCTGTGTGAGCGACTCGGGCGCGTGGGGTTCGAGGTTCAATTCCGTGCCCTTTCCATCATCATTTTTTCTCTCTCTTCGCCTTTCAAGGGGAAGCATCGCTTTTATGTTTGCGCATGTATCACTGAACTTTCTTGCTGTTAAACATTACAACCCACAAACGGTTGAGGGTCACGTGAGAAGGCAGAACGCGTTGGGAAAATCGTTGTTGGCACAGCCGCCTTGCAGCAAGTGCGTTCGAATTTGCAGCACCATAACAAAGGTGCATGTCTGCAAGCTCATGGAATGTAAACGGTTCATTTTACGTACAGTATTGAACTGTGAGGTTGAGAACTCTCAAACCGTTGTAGGTTAATCTAGTACAGCAGTTCTTGTCGAATGACTAATTTTGCCCCATCCTATCGAATCCAGTGTAAAATTCCCGAACGCTTCCGATCATATTTGTAATACAAAACGTTCTTAATGTCAACTAACAATCTGCTTCCACCTGAAAGGAGAAAAGAGAGAACCAAAAAAAGATGATGTACAGGCCCCGGATTCGAACCTCGAACCCCACGCGCCCAAGTCGCACACGCAGACACAGAGCCAGAGTGATATGACATTCAACGTTTGCTTTGGATGCATTGGTGTACGTAAGAGTGCACGGACCTGACCGCTCACCTGATGACGTCATTTATGTTTAACAGTTGTGGTTCACTTTTAAGGTATTTCTTGACACTTGCGACCGTAAGTGTCCTATATCAAATTCCTTGTCTCAATGCCATCTACGTCGCTACAGAGAGTTTTAAACGTTAATATGAATCACCCTGTATATTGATATTTCCACAAGGACATCCACCCGACATTCCCGGGGACCATAAATATCCAGAATAATACACAGTGTAGGTACATTGTTGGCTCTACTGTACATAATACATTACGATACGCCATATAAATGGTTATGTAGCATGTTGATTGAAGCTCTCAATATGCCCAAACATCAAGATCGTCCTCTATGATGCCAAGCTTCTTGAGGATATCCACGACGAACTTGTAAGATGTTCCACGAGCTCTGAATAGAAGCCCATTCACCTTCCATCCATTTTTAGGTAAGTTATATCTCTCACTCAAGTGAGGTATGCATGGTCGGTAAATGGCCTCTTTCTCCTCGTTGACTCGTACGGCTTGCGGAATGTCCACTTCCATTCGTACCGTGGGGTCCAGGACCAAACCCCTTCCGTTCTTCCTGTCAATGGCAACGATATCTGCCCTACAGTGACTACCATGTTCCGAAATGCAGTGCACTCCCTCATAAACTTCCCATTTCAATTTCCTCAGAAAAGTGACAATTAATGATCGAACTCTGTGAAGGCGGAAATTTCGTAACAGTTCTCCTTTAGAGCATTGGCCCAGGACATGTCCTAGCGTCTCTGGTTGGTCACATTCTGGTTGTCGGCATAGGGTTGTGTGCTGACTTCTCCCCGGCACAGCTCTCACCGCTGAGATGTAGGACATTTTGATGGCATTCGTCCATTCAGAGCACGATAAGCCTTTTCTGTTATTTATCCACGAGTTGTTCTTAGAATCTTTATAAGGAAGTTTGCACCAAGCTTCAAATGACCGTTTCCGAAGCTCATTTCGTACCCAACGTCCTGATTTTGATTCTACACACTACTTGGGTCATGACATAATTACAAGTTCAACACACCCTCATCTACTCGGGGCTGATGACCAAGGTGTCGTAAGTCCCTTAAATTAATTAACACAACTTGTCATACTCAGCCATTCATCCAGTTTCCAAATTATTCTACCTCAAGTAAAGTTATATCCTCTAATGCTCTTTGGGCAATTTAGCTGTTAGTAGTAAACACTAAGAAAGATTTAAGGTGTCTTCATCAGAAGTACTGTACCCATGTGAGTATTCTCCATGGAAAATATGCTTCCGCCTCCAGCTAGCGTCAGGACTCAGGCGTGTACCGTTCCCCCATTGAGCAGTTGCATATTTTGGATTTGAGACTAAAAGGTATCAACTCTACAATGATAAGGCACAACTCTATTCTAAGATTTTAATTCAGTAATAAAATCATGGCTTCAAACAAATAAATCAATCCCAACAAACATAAAACAAAATCAAACAAAAATTACTTCCACAATCCACTAATATTAACATAACATTATCATAATAAACTGATATCATAACTCAAACTTTTACCCTTATATTAACTTCACAATATACTCTAGTGCGCTGATGCACATTAAACTTCATAAACAAACTGTACTTTGATTCTTCTGTCATCTAGTGTGACTTCCTTAATTTCACAAAATTACTTATTCCTTAAACCTCGTCTTAATTTGACAATTATGTGTACCGTGTGTGTTTGATCTCTCTCTTCCCACCAAATGCTTTACATGCATTAGCCTATTCAGGTGTTCAACAACAGTCTACGAGCAACTCCATAATTACGTAAAGCTACCCCTACACTTCTCTCTATTTATATAGCTCCACTACATGCCGTTGTGATTTCATCTTAAAAACTTTAGTTATCGCTGTGTCGGATGGTATTATTAAGCTACCCTTGCGAGCGTAGCCTGTGGCGTCAAATAACCAACTTCTGAAAAAGGTGTCAGTGACAGTAACAAATGCAACTTCCAACCATTCGTTAGATTGCTAAAATCATGAACCATCAGGGTGAACTATAATTACCAATGTGTTCTTAAACCACATGACTTCATTACTCAATATAATAATGTTTCCTTTCATGTTACTAACAGGGTCTAAAATCTGCCCTTCAATAAACCTTAACTGTCACGGTTCGTTTGACAGCTCAGCCCCTCTTCCGAGCGGCCTGTATACAATGGGGTGGAGAAGGTCCCAACAGTACCTCGACCCTCGCTTCCTACCACATGGCTTATCTCCCCAAGCAGTAATATGATTAATAAAGACAATACCGTGGTCACAATGACACACATTTCCCAATGGATTTACACTGAATGGTATGCAAATAGGTACTGGATGAGCTTTAACATTTATTCCTACCCTGAGGATAATAATAATAACTGGCACCAAATAGGTCCATTTCACCATGAAGGCACGAGATTCATAAAAACATTGGTCTAGTAGGTAACCGGTATCTTAATAAATGCTGCGGTCAGTCATATATGCTGCCGTCATATGATTCGCTTCACAAGAGCCGAATCACTCAATAATAAGTTCTCGGGCGATCAGATAGAGTGCAGAGGTGTCCAACGTTCTCCTCTCACCTATCACAGGATTCGAACTCGGAACATTCCATATCCTTCAGCAGAGTTAGGGTCCAAACACTAATTACACTCTGGCACAAAGCACATATCTCCGTATGCCCACGGCTATACGAGATTTCATACGTCGAATAGATTACCTGATTCCATGACCTAATGTTATGATCTTCGTCCTATAATTATTAAGAGAAATCTATCAATTACTCTATAAGCTTTTACACAAGCTGAAAATTCAATTCACTAGAAAGCTCTCCCATTTCCTTGCATAATTATATTCCCATTAATACAATATATTCTGATATTAAACTCTTTTCTTAATCCCTTAATGTAATCTTACTGTATAATCTTACTGCTTGGATCGATAAGTCTTCCAATTAGCGTAAATATTTCTTGCTTACCACATTTTGCCTGATGCATTCATTCATACCTTTTATTATTCATTATTATTATTATTATTCTTACTGACATAAATTACCAAAATCCGACACAACTTAACCATCTTAAAAATCGAACAACCGTGTTCGTTACGTTACGTTTACATAACTGATTTGCCATTTTATTAATAGTGGTAACGATTAATCCACTCACTGATGCAAAACAACATCTCAACTCTACTAAAATCAACACAATAATGATTAAACCTGGAGGGTCTATCTCCTAATACTGATTTTTACTGGCATCTTTATAATTCTGAAATCACATTACATGCCTATACTTCTACATAATCATAATTTGCGGGGTACTCACATATATAGGCTCATCATGGTGGCTCCAACCACCTATATCCTTCCGGGTCGCCTGCCATATGCAGATTTAGTGCGACATTTGCATCTTGAATATACACATTTTATGATACATTTCTTTCACCAACCACACGGCACTTTTCATTTCTATGGTGAAGCTATTGCTTCCAAAACACATGACACTTTATAACACTTTACACCATTAATTTAAAAGATTTTTTCACATGTGACTTACACATAACACACGTAACTTTTTACACTTTTCATTGGTTGAACTTCCCTGGCAAAATATCAGAATTGCAGGTATCTACGGCATCCTCCGTGCTCCTACCAACTCCTGATTGAAAGTCTGGTTCATCTGCCTCCGGAATCACCAACAGTCTATCAATAATCCTACGGTAAACTTCCTGCTTTGCATAAATATGCTTACTTCCGTCCTGAGCATTACTATTTGGTATTCTTAAGACATTACCAAATGCTTCATAAAGTTTCTCCCAGCGCATTCCAGCGTAATAAGACATGTATAACCAGTCAATATATTATACACTGCGCTTAACATTGTACATAATTTTTACACAGATTATTACTTTCAATAGTTCTGCAACTTATATCACACGGTACTTCCTATGTGAACACAAACCATTGCTCGTACTGCTGACTTTACACATGTAGCACGACTGTCCTTAATAAAGCCTTCTAAAGGTTTTACTGCGCGGCTTCCCAAGTTGAAGTCCGGGCCTCCTTCCTTGACTTCGGTAATACGCATTTCACACAATAACGTTCGTTGATTACCGTACTTTTTATTACTTCCTGACTATACATTATTATCTTCTCACTTGGTGCATTACACTGCGCGGATATATAATAATTAACACTAAATGTTCAAGTCCTTTGTGTGAGCGTCCTCTCCTAAGCCGGAGCAACATACGTTCCGCACTCGAGTCTGTTCAAAAACTGACAACAACTGACCTCTGCCAAGTGTCGACTCCCTTATATTGGTTTCACACAAAAAGTAGAGCTAGAATTCCCGCGCTATATCAACTCCTCTCCCAGCTTGATTCTGGTCTCGAAACAATGCTCATCGGGTTCCTTTTTCTTCACTGATCCCAGAACTATCCGCGTGCTGAAGGATCGATCGGCCAATTAATTAATATTAATTGCCTTTTCCATGGCGTGGGGACGCGGTTTCAGTGGGAATCCCTAGCGACATCGTCAAACCCAGCGAACATCCATAGTCCTGTGTCCTTACGCACTCCATTAAATATGCGTCAATTTCGCAGATTAAAGGCTTTAAAATTAGCCTCCTGGCTAAAGATTCACCTGTGTGCAACTCTCATGTCATTGCTTTACTCCAATCACGAGTAATCAATGATTTTCCTTGGGATCTCTCCCCTCCCTTCTTAGTCCTATATCAGGGGCCAATAGCCTAGATGTTAGGCCCCTTAAAACAAAATTATCATCATCATCATCTTAGTCCTATTCTCAAACGGGGAAGAACTGGGTCATTATTCAACCCCCCGACCTCTTCCAGACGACTTAACTAGGTCAGCGAGATTGACAGGGCTCCAAGAGTCTCCTCCCACAATTCTGGGGCTATTAGTAAAATGTCAAACTCTCTACTTCTGCGTTCTAAGTCCAGCATAGCCTACTCCAAGTAGTCCAATAATGCTGTATTCCGCTCATTTCCCCTGCATTATTTTAATAAATAATGCCATTATCAACTGATATCACACCAGTGATTAAATATATACTTTCCTCTAGGGGTTTTTACAATGAAACTCCCTCAACAGACCGCGGGTTCGTTCCCTGATGGAACCTTTATACTGAGATCACAGTCTCTGAGATCCACGTTCGATATCAGTCAGCATGATCCCCTCGGGTTCATATTCCCCTTGCAAAACTTATAGAAGTCAATTGCAAGTGACTTTCTGTAAGTAACCAGCTGACTGTCTACCACTGTATGTGTTTACATTAGGGGTCTTTCACCTCGTCTGGCTGCGAGTAGGTTTGTCTAGCTCCCCCTTGCACACTGCGCTCAGCCCTAAGCTGTTCATTCTCTTGACGGAGGGCTTCATTTATGGCCTCAACTTCCCTTGCCGCTTCGACCATTTCATTATAAAGTTATTGCAGGCACTGGCATTCTTGCTGTTTGTCCCTTACACTGGGCTAGCTGTCTGCTTCTCGTTCCGTCTCGCCGCGTGAACCTTCAGGTCTGACTGCCTGGCTGACTTTGCCATCCACGTTCAGTTGGGTGTGCGCTGCTAATACTTCTTCTTGTTCGTCAAATTCTTCTGGCGAATGGTAAATTTTTTAATTGGCTGCATTCATAACGACCTCGTTTCCTGTTTCTAAATGCCTTATTCTGTATGCATTGTTTTGTAGGTCTCTGATCACCTCGAACGGGCCTGTTCTAAATCATCCCACTTGTAAAGTATCTGATTATACCATACATAATCTGTCGCCAATGCCTCTGCCTCTCTGTATATTGCAGTTCCCCTTGCTAAGCGTCCGTCGAAGTAATCGATCATCATCTTCAACCACGGGTCTTCGCTTTGTAGGTTGGTAAGATTCCTCAAGTCATCCAAGGTCTTCTGATCTCGATTCTCAATCTGGACAGCTAGCGCTTCCTCTTCTCTTGGGTAACGGCTTAATATGTCCGGTATTACATTCTCTTTCCCTGGACAGTATTCTATTTCCACATTGAATTGTTGAATATACAGGGACCATCTTGTCAACCGCTGGCTAGACAAGTCTGTCTTTAACAAAAATGTTAAAGCTTTATGGTCTGTTCTGAGGACTATTTGAAAGCCGTACACGAGTTTACGCCAATATTGCAACGCGTATAAAATTGCAAGTAACCCTATCTCTGTAATCGTGTAATTTTTCTCATGGGCTTTCAACCTCCTACTTATAAAGGCTATAAGAACTTTCTCTTCGGGCTGGTCAACATTTTCTTGGAATAGCATCGCTCCTTTCCCAACAAGTGATGCATCCGTCTGTATGATGAATTTCTGGGTATAATCCGGGTATCCCAGCTTCACATATTCCAAAAGCATTTGTTTTGACCTCACGAATGCTTCCTGACATTGCTCCGTCCAATTCCATCTGCCGCCTTTCTTCAATAGGTCCTGCAGGGGTTCTACTGTCGTAGTATAATTTGGGCAGTGGTTCGAAAAGAATCCAATTACTCCCAAGTACTGTCGGACGTGCATAACTTTCGTGGGTCGAGGGAAATTTCGAATTACCTCTAATTTATCTGGGTTTGGCTTAACTCCATTTGCATCAATAACATGCCCTAGGAATTTAACTTCCCTCTGACAGAAGTGCGATTTCTTGATATTAACCTTAAAGTTAGCTTCTTGAAGGTCATCTAGCAACTTCTTCAGGTCTCTCATGTGCTCCTCCAGAGATTCTGATGTGAGTAGAATGTCGTCTACATATCTGATGGTACTCTCTTTAACATCATCTGATAGATTGCGATCTAACGCTCTTATCAGGGCTGAACCAGCTGTTTTCAAACCAAAAGGCAGCCTTAAAAACGTATATGTGTGTTGATCAAACAAGAATCCTGTCAACAGACTAGTTTTCTTCTCTAATTCATGATGGTGGAAACTGGAAGTGATATCCAAGTTTGTGAATACGGTCTTCCCTTTGAACTTCCTGAGGATTTCTTTAATAGGTGGCACTTGGTCGAACTCCGGAATAACCTTCAAATTTAAATGTCTCAGGTCCAGACATATTCTGACAGTCCCGTGTGTCTTAGGTACAATTACCAATGGACTTACATAAGGCGTAGGTGTTTTCTCAATAACACCGGCCTCCAACATCTCCTGAATTGCCTCTTTCACCTTGGCATAATGCTTCTCGGCTATAGGGTAGGGTTTCTGCCTAAATGGTGTCCAATCACTGACTTGAAAAGCATAAGTGAAGTTCTTTATACGACCAGGTCTCGAATCAAAGACTTCCTTCTGTTCCAGTAATAATTTCTTTAAATTTTCCTTCTCTTTTGGCCCGATTTAGTGTGACTTCCTTAATTTCACAAAATTACTTATTCCTTAAACCTCGTCTTAATTTGACAATTATGTGTACCGTGTGTGTTTGATCTCTCTCTTCCCACCAAATGCTTTACATGCATTAGCCTATTCAGGTGTTGCACAACAGTCTACGTGCAACTCCATAATTACGTAAAGCTGCCCCTACACTTCTCTCTATTTATATAGCTCCACTACATGCCGTTGTGATTTCATCTTAAAAACTTTAGTTATCGCTGTGTCGGATGGTATTATTAAGCTACCCTTGCGAGCGTAGCCTGTGGCGTCAAGTAACCAACTTCTGAAAAAGGTGTCAGTGACATTAACAAATGCAACTTCCAACCATTCGTTAGATTGCTAAAATCATGAACCATCAGGGTGAACTATAATTACCAATGTGTTCTTAAACCACATGACTTCATTACTCAATATAATAATGTTTCCTTTCATGTTATTAACAGGGTCTAAAATCTGCCCTTCATTAAACCTTAACTGTCACGGTTCGTTTGACAGCTCAGCCCCTCTTCCGAGCGGCCTGTATACAATGGGGTGGAGTGAGGTCCCAACAGTACCTCGACCCTCGCTTCCTGCCACATGGCTTATCTCCCCAAGCAGTAATACGATTATTAAAGACAATACCGTGGTCACAATGACACACATATCCCAATGGATTTACACTGAATGGTATGCAAATAGGTACTGGATGAGCTTTAACATTTATTCCTACCCTGAGGATAATAATAATAACTGGCACCAAATAGGTCCATTTCACCATGAAGGCACGAGATTCATAAAAACATTGGTCTAGTAGGTAACCGGTATCTTAATAAATGCTGCGGTCAGTCATATATGCTGCCGTCATAAGATTCCCTTCACAAGAGCCGAATCACTCAATAAGTTCTCGGGCGATCAGATAGAGTGCAGAGGTGTCAAACGTTCTCCTCTCACCTATCACAGGATTCGAACCCGGAACATTCCATATCCATCATCAGAGTTAGGGTCCAAACACTAATTACACTCTGGCACAAAGCACATATCTCCGTATGCCCACGGCTATACGAGATTTCATACGTCGAATAGATTACCTGATTCCATGACCTAATGTTATGATCTTCGTCCTATAATTATTAAGAGAAATCTATCAATTACTCTATAAGCTTTTACACAAGCTGAAAATTCAATTCACTAGAAAGCTCTTCCATTTCCTTGCATAATTATATTCCCATTAATACAATATATTCTGATATTAAACTCTTTTCTTAATCCCTTAATGTAATCTTACTGTATAATCTTACTGCTTGGATCGATAAGTCTTCCAATTAGCGTAAATATTTCTTGCTTACCACATTTTGCCTGATGCATTCATTCATACCTTTTATTATTCATTATTATTATTATTATTCTTACTGACATAAATTACCAAAATCCGACACAACTTAACCATCTTAAAAATCGAACAACCGTGTTCGTTACGTTACGTTTACATAACTGATTTGCCATTTTATTAATAGTGGTAACGATTAATCCACTCACTGATGCAAAACAACATCTCAACTCTACTAAAATCAACACAATAATGATTAAACCTGGAGGGTCTATCTCCTAATACTGATTTTTACTGGCATCTTTATAATTCTGAAATCACATTACATGCCTATACTTCTACATAATCATAATTTGCGGGGTACTCACATATATAGGCTCATCATGGTGGCTCCAACCACCTATATCCTTCCGGGTCGCCTGCCATATGCAGATTTAGTGCGACATTTGCATCTTGAATATACACATTTTATGATACATTTCTTTCACCAACCACACGGCACTTTTCATTTCTATGGTGAAGCTATTGCTTCCAAAACACATGACACTTTATAACACTTTACACCATTAATTTAAAAGATTTTTTCACATGTGACTTACACATAACACACGTAACTTTTTACACTTTTCATTGGTTGAACTTCCCTGGCAAAATATCAGAATTGCAGGTATCTACGGCATCCTCCGTGCTCCTACCAACTCCTGATTGAAAGTCTGGTTCATCTGCCTCCGGAATCACCAACAGTCTATCAATAATCCTACGGTAAACTTCCTGCTTTGCATAAATATGCTTACTTCCGTCCTGAGCATTACTATTTGGTATTCTTAAGACATTACCAAATGCTTCATAAAGTTTCTCCCAGCGCATTCCAGCGTAATAAGACATGTATAACCAGTCAATATATCATACACTGCGCTTAACATTGTACATAATTTTTACACAGATTATTACTTTCAATAGTTCTGCAACTTATATCACACGGTACTTCCTATGTGAACACAAACCATTGCTCGTACTGCTGACTTTACACATGTAGCACGACTGTCCTTAATAAAGCCTTCTAAAGGTTTTACTGCGCGGCTTCCCAAGTTGAAGTCCGGGCCTCCTTCCTTGACTTCGGTAATACGCATTTCACACAATAACGTTCGTTGATTACCGTACTTTTTATTACTTCCTGACTATACATTATTATCTTCTCACTTGGTGCATTACACTGCGCGGATATATAATAATTAACACTAAATGTTCAAGTCCTTTGTGTGAGCGTCCTCTCCTAAGCCGGAGCAACATACGTTCCGCACTCGAGTCTGTTCAAAAACTGACAACAACTGACCTCTGCCAAGGGTCGACTCCCTTATATTGGTTTCACACAAAAAGTAGAGCTAGAATTCCCGCGCTATATCAACTCCTCTCCCAGCGTGATTCTGGTCTCGAAACAATGCTCATCGGGTTCCTTTTTCTTCACTGATCCCAGAACTATCCGCGTGCTGAAGGATCGATCGGCCAATTAATTAATATTAATTGCCTTTTCCATGGCGTGGGGACGCGGTTTCAGTGGGAATCCCTAGCGACATCGTCAAACCCAGCGAACATCCATAGTCCTGTGTCCTTACGCACTCCATTAAATATGCGTCAATTTCGCAGATTAAAGGCTTTAAAATTAGCCTCCTGGCTAAAGATTCACCTGTGTGCAACTCTCATGTCATTGCTTTACTCCAATCACGAGTAATCAATGATTTTCCTTGGGATCTCTCCCCTCCCTTCTTAGTCCTATATCAGGGGCCAATAGCCTAGATGTTAGGCCCCTTAAAACAAAATTATCATCATCATCATCTTAGTCCTATTCTCAAACGGGGAAGAACTGGGTCATTATTCAACCCCCCGACCTCTTCCAGACGACTTAACTAGGTCAGCGAGATTGACAGGGCTCCAAGAGTCTCCTCCCACAATTCTGGGGCTATTAGTAAAATGTCAAACTCTCTACTTCTGCGTTCTAAGTCCAGCATAGCCTACTCCAAGTAGTCCAATAATGCTGTATTCCGCTCATTTCCCCTGCATTATTTTAATAAATAATGCCATTATCAACTGATATCACACCAGTGATTAAATATATACTTTCCTCTAGGGGTTTTTACAATGAAACTCCCTCAACAGACCGCGGGTTCGTTCCCTGATGGAACCTTTATACTGAGATCACAGTCTCTGAGATCCACGTTCGATATCAGTCAGCATGATCCCCTCGGGTTCATATTCCCCTTGCAAAACTTATAGAAGTCAATTGCAAGTGACTTTCTGTAAGTAACCAGCTGACTGTCTACCACTGTATGTGTTTACATTAGGGGTCTTTCACCTCGTCTGGCTGCGAGTAGGTTTGTCTAGCTCCCCCTTGCACACTGCGCTCAGCCCTAAGCTGTTCATTCTCTTGACGGAGGGCTTCATTTATGGCCTCAACTTCCCTTGCCGCTTCGACCATTTCATTATAAAGTTATTGCAGGCACTGGCATTCTTGCTGTTTGTCCCTTACACTGGGCTAGCTGTCTGCTTCTCGTTCCGTCTCGCCGCGTGAACCTTCAGGTCTGACTGCCTGGCTGACTTTGCCATCCACGTTCAGTTGGGTGTGCGCTGCTAATACTTCTTCTTGTTCGTCAAATTCTTCTGGCGAATGGTAAATTTTTTAATTGGCTGCATTCATAACGACCTCGTTTCCTGTTTCTAAATGCCTTATTCTGTATGCATTGTTTTCTAGGTCTCTGATCACCTCGAACGGGCCTGTTCTAAATCATCCCACTTGTAAAGTATCTGATTATACCATACATAATCTGTCGCCAATGCCTCTGCCTCTCTGTATATTGCAGTTCCCCTTGCTAAGCGTCCGTCGAAGTAATCGATCATCATCTTCAACCACGGGTCTTCGCTTTGTAGGTTGGTAAGATTCCTCAAGTCATCCAAGGTCTTCTGATCTCGATTCTCAATCTGGACAGCTAGCGCTTCCTCTTCTCTTGGGTAACGGCTTAATATGTCCGGTATTACATTCTCTTTCCCTGGACAGTATTCTATTTCCACATTGAATTGTTGAATATACAGGGACCATCTTGTCAACCGCTGGCTAGACAAGTCTGTCTTTAACAAAAATGTTAAAGCTTTATGGTCTGTTCTGAGGACTATTTGAAAGCCGTACACGAGTTTACGCCAATATTGCAACGCGTATAAAATTGCAAGTAACCCTATCTCTGTAATCGTGTAATTTTTCTCATGGGCTTTCAACCTCCTACTTATAAAGGCTATAAGAACTTTCTCTTCGGGCTGGTCAACATTTTCTTGGAATAGCATCGCTCCTTTCCCAACAAGTGATGCATCCGTCTGTATGATGAATTTCTGGGTATAATCCGGGTATCCCAGCTTCACATATTCCAAAAGCATTTGTTTTGACCTCACGAATGCTTCCTGACATTGCTCCGTCCAATTCCATCTGCCGCCTTTCTTCAATAGGTCCTGCAGGGGTTCTACTGTCGTAGTATAATTTGGGCAGTGGTTCGAAAAGAATCCAATTACTCCCAAGTACTGTCGGACGTGCATAACTTTCGTGGGTCGAGGGAAATTTCGAATTACCTCTAATTTATCTGGGTTTGGCTTAACTCCATTTGCATCAATAACATGCCCTAGGAATTTAACTTCCCTCTGACAGAAGTGCGATTTCTTGATATTAACCTTAAAGTTAGCTTCTTGAAGGTCATCTAGCAACTTCTTCAGGTCTCTCATGTGCTCCTCCAGAGATTCTGATGTGAGTAGAATGTCGTCTACATATCTGATGGTACTCTCTTTAACATCATCTGATAGATTGCGATCTAACGCTCTTATCAGGGCTGAACCAGCTGTTTTCAAACCAAAAGGCAGCCTTAAAAACGTATATGTGTGTTGATCAAACAAGAATCCTGTCAACAGACTAGTTTTCTTCTCTAATTCATGATGGTGGAAACTGGAAGTGATATCCAAGTTTGTGAATACGGTCTTCCCTTTGAACTTCCTGAGGATTTCTTTAATAGGTGGCACTTGGTCGAACTCCGGAATAACCTTCAAATTTAAATGTCTCAGGTCCAGACATATTCTGACAGTCCCGTGTGTCTTAGGTACAATTACCAATGGACTTACATAAGGCGTAGGTGTTTTCTCAATAACACCGGCCTCCAACATCTCCTGAATTGCCTCTTTCACCTTGGCATAATGCTTCTCGGCTATAGGGTAGGGTTTCTGCCTAAATGGTGTCCAATCACTGACTTGAAAAGCATAAGTGAAGTTCTTTATACGACCAGGTCTCGAATCAAAGACTTCCTTCTGTTCCAGTAATAATTTCTTTAAATTTTCCTTCTCTTTTGGCCCGATTTAGTGTGACTTCCTTAATTTCACAAAATTACTTATTCCTTAAACCTCGTCTTAATTTGACAATTATGTGTACCGTGTGTGTTTGATCTCTCTCTTCCCACCAAATGCTTTACATGCATTAGCCTATTCAGGTGTTGCACAACAGTCTACGTGCAACTCCATAATTACGTAAAGCTGCCCCTACACTTCTCTCTATTTATATAGCTCCACTACATGCCGTTGTGATTTCATCTTAAAAACTTTAGTTATCGCTGTGTCGGATGGTATTATTAAGCTACCCTTGCGAGCGTAGCCTGTGGCGTCAAGTAACCAACTTCTGAAAAAGGTGTCAGTGACATTAACAAATGCAACTTCCAACCATTCGTTAGATTGCTAAAATCATGAACCATCAGGGTGAACTATAATTACCAATGTGTTCTTAAACCACATGACTTCATTACTCAATATAATAATGTTTCCTTTCATGTTATTAACAGGGTCTAAAATCTGCCCTTCATTAAACCTTAACTGTCACGGTTCGTTTGACAGCTCAGCCCCTCTTCCGAGCGGCCTGTATACAATGGGGTGGAGTGAGGTCCCAACAGTACCTCGACCCTCGCTTCCTGCCACATGGCTTATCTCCCCAAGCAGTAATACGATTATTAAAGACAATACCGTGGTCACAATGACACACATATCCCAATGGATTTACACTGAATGGTATGCAAATAGGTACTGGATGAGCTTTAACATTTATTCCTACCCTGAGGATAATAATAATAACTGGCACCAAATAGGTCCATTTCACCATGAAGGCACGAGATTCATAAAAACATTGGTCTAGTAGGTAACCGGTATCTTAATAAATGCTGCGGTCAGTCATATATGCTGCCGTCATAAGATTCGCTTCACAAGAGCCGAATCACTCAATAAGTTCTCGGGCGATCAGATAGAGTGCAGAGGTGTCAAACGTTCTCCTCTCACCTATCACAGGATTCGAACCCGGAACATTCCATATCCATCATCAGAGTTAGGGTCCAAACACTAATTACACTCTGGCACAAAGCACATATCTCCGTATGCCCACGGCTATACGAGATTTCATACGTCGAATAGATTACCTGATTCCATGACCTAATGTTATGATCTTCGTCCTATAATTATTAAGAGAAATCTATCAATTACTCTATAAGCTTTTACACAAGCTGAAAATTCAATTCACTAGAAAGCTCTTCCATTTCCTTGCATAATTATATTCCCATTAATACAATATATTCTGATATTAAACTCTTTTCTTAATCCCTTAATGTAATCTTACTGTATAATCTTACTGCTTGGATCGATAAGTCTTCCAATTAGCGTAAATATTTCTTGCTTACCACATTTTGCCTGATGCATTCATTCATACCTTTTATTATTCATTATTATTATTATTATTCTTACTGACATAAATTACCAAAATCCGACACAACTTAACCATCTTAAAAATCGAACAACCGTGTTCGTTACGTTACGTTTACATAACTGATTTGCCATTTTATTAATAGTGGTAACGATTAATCCACTCACTGATGCAAAACAACATCTCAACTCTACTAAAATCAACACAATAATGATTAAACCTGGAGGGTCTATCTCCTAATACTGATTTTTACTGGCATCTTTATAATTCTGAAATCACATTACATGCCTATACTTCTACATAATCATAATTTGCGGGGTACTCACATATATAGGCTCATCATGGTGGCTCCAACCACCTATATCCTTCCGGGTCGCCTGCCATATGCAGATTTAGTGCGACATTTGCATCTTGAATATACACATTTTATGATACATTTCTTTCACCAACCACACGGCACTTTTCATTTCTATGGTGAAGCTATTGCTTCCAAAACACATGACACTTTATAACACTTTACACCATTAATTTAAAAGATTTTTCACATATGACTTACACATAACACACGTAACTTTTTACACTTTTCATTGGTTGAACTTCCCTGGCAAAATATCAGAATTGCAGGTATCTACGGTATCCTCCGTGCTCCTACCAACTCCTGATTGAAAGTCTGGTTCATCTGCCTCCGGAATCACCAACAGTCTATCAATAATCCTACGGTAAACTTCCTGCTTTGCATAAATATGCTTACTTCCGTCCTGAGCATTACTATTTGGTATTCTTAAGACATTACCAAATGCTTCATAAAGTTTCTCCCAGCGCATTCCAGCGTAATAAGACATGTATAACCAGAGATAAGCATCGGTCCTAGTGGAAAATAATTCTATCACCTGAAACCAAAAATGCATGGGACGAAAAAAAACATCAAAATATCATATTGGTTCCGGACCCTAAAAGACGTGAAAAATATAATAAAAGTATTAAAAAAAACTATTTTTCGAAATTTCATTCGAATCAATTTTTATGCCATTCCTGGGACTTAGAATATTCCGGCCAAAAAGTACAAAATCATTAATAACTCCCTAAGTATTCGTCGTATGATGAAATAGCAAGAGACAAAAAAGATGTAATGTGTTATTGTCTACAACATAGGCCATGTATAACTTTACACTCAGACATATTGCGTTTCCTCCCCCCTCCCCATATTTTCACCCCTCCCCATGGGCCCCTTATATTGGATTTATGAAAAAACGTTCAAACACCTATTTTGTAATTTTGTATGCTGATTTTTTTCCGCTGAGGTCCAAACTCCTCGCCTATGTCGTTTAAGAGATACACGCTCGGTTAGGAAACCTTCAACCCCCACTTTTCACCCCTTTCACCTCAAAATATACACCACATCGAAAAACCCTCAGACACATATCTTCTTATTTTTAATGATGAGTTTATATGCCGAGTATCAAATCCCCCAATGAAAGCAATCTGGAGATATTGTTATTCAATGAAATGCAGGTGTACCCCCTTAACACCCCTTTAGAAACTGAATATCCAAAAACCCTTCCTTAGTGGACGTTTTCGAATTTCAACGAACATATTCCCAAAATTTCATGTTTCTAGCTTTAATAGTTCTGGCTGGGCGATGATGAGTCAGTCAGTCAGTCAGGACACTTAGTTTTATATAATAGATAAGCATCGGCCCTAGTGGAAAATAATTCTATCACCTGAAACCAAAAATGCATGGGACGAAAAAAAAACATCAACATATCATATTGGTTCCGGACCCTAAAAGACGTGAAAAATATAATAAAAGTATTAAAAAAAACTATTTTTCGAAATTTCATTCGAATCAATTTTTATGCCATTCCTGGGACTTAGAAAATTCCGGCAAAAAGTACAAAATTATTAATAACTCCCTAAGTATTCGTCGTATGATGAAATAGCAAGAGACAAAAAAGATGTAATGTGTTATTGTCTACAACATAGGCCATGCAAAATTTTACACTCAGACATATTACGTTCCCCCCCCCCCATATTTTCACCCCTCCCCATGGGCCCCTTATATTGGATTTATGAAAAAACGGTCAAACACCTATTTTGTTATTTTTTATGCTGATTTTTTTCCGCTGAGTTCCAAACTCCTCGCCTATGTCGTTTAAGAGATACACGCTCGGTTAGGAAACCTTCAACCCCCACTTTTCACCCCTTTCACCTCAAAATATACACCACATCGAATAACCCTCAGACACGTATCTTCTTATTTTTAATGATGAGTTTATATGCCGAGTATCAAATCCCCCAATGAAAGCAATCTGGAGATATTGTTATTCAATGAAATGCAGGTGTACCCCCTTAACACCCCTTTAGAAACTGAATATCCAAAAACCCTTCCTTAGTGGGCGTTTTCGACTTACAAGGAACATATTCCCAAAATTTCATGTTTCTAGCTTTAATAGTTTTGGCTGGCCGATGATGAGTCAGTCAGTCAGGACACTTGTTTTTATATAAGAGATAAGCATCGGTCCTAGTGGAAAATAATTCTATCACCTGAAACCAAAAATGCATGGGACGAAAAAAAACATCAACATATCATATTGGTTCCGGACCCTAAAAGACGTGAAAAATATAATAAAAGTATTAAAAAAACTATTTTTCGAAATTTCATTCGAATCAATTTTTATGCCATTCCTGGGACTTAGAAAATTCCGGCCAAAAAGTACAAAATCATTAATAACTCCCTAAGTATTCGTCGTATGATGAAATAGCAAGAGACAAAAAAGATGTAATGTGTTATTGTCTACAACATAGGCCATGTATAACTTTACACTCAGACATATTACGTTTCCTCCCCCCTCCCCATATTTTCACCCCTCCCCATGGGCCCCTTATATTGGATTTATGAAAAAACGGTCAAACACCTATTTTGTTATTTTTTATGCTGATTTTTTTCCGCTGAGGTCCAAACTCCTCGCCTATGTCGTTTAAGAGATACACGCTCGGTTAGGAAACCTTCAACCCCCACTTTTCACCCCTTTCACCTCAAAATATACACCACATCGAAAAACCCTCAGACACGTATCTTCTTATTTTTAATGATGAGTTTATATGCCGATTATCAAATCCCCCAATGACAGCAATCTGGAGATATTGTTATTCAATGAAATGCAGGTGTACCCCCTTAACACCCCTTTAGAAACTGAATATCCAAAAACCCTTCCTTAGTGGGCGTTTTCGACTTACAACGAACATATTCCCAAAATTTCATGTTTCTAGCTTTAATAGTTTTGGCTGGCCGATGATGAGTCAGTCAGTCAGGACACTTGTTTTTATATAAGAGAGGAGATATTGTTATTCAATGAAATGCTGGTGTACCCCCTTAACACCCCTTTAGAAACTGAATATCCAAAAACCCTTCCTTAGTGGGCGTTTTCGACTTACAAGGAACATATTCCCAAAATTTCATGTTTCTAGCTTTAATAGTTTTGGCTGGCCGATGATGAGTCAGTCAGTCAGGACACTTGTTTTTATATAAGAGATAAGCATCGGTCCTAGTGGAAAATAATTCTATCACCTGAAACCAAAAATGCATGGGACGAAAAAAAACATCAAAATATCATATTGGTTCCGGACCCTAAAAGACGTGAAAAATATAATAAAAGTATTAAAAAAAACTATTTTTCGAAATTTCATTCGAATCAATTTTTATGCCATTCCTGGGACTTAGAAAATTCCGGCCAAAAAGTACAAAATCATTAATAACTCCCTAAGTATTCGTCGTATGATGAAATAGCAAGAGACAAAAAAGATGTAATGTGTTATTGTCTACAACATAGGCCATGTATAACTTTACACTCAGACATATTACGTTTCCTCCCCCCTCCCCATATTTTCACCCCTCCCCATGGGCCCCTTATATTGGATTTATGAAAAAACGGTCAAACACCTATTTTGTTATTTTTTATGCTGATTTTTTTCCGCTGAGGTCCAAACTCCTCGCCTATGTCGTTTAAGAGATACACGCTCGGTTAGGAAACCTTCAACCCCCACTTTTCACCCCTTTCACCTCAAAATATACACCACATCGAAAAATCCTCAGACACGTATCTTCTTATTTTTAATGATGAGTTTATATGCCGAGTATCAAATCCCCCAATGAAAGCAATCTGGAGATATTGTTATTCAATGAAATGCAGGTGTACCCCCTTAACACCCCTTTAGAAACTGAATATCCAAAAACCCTTCCTTAGTGGGCGTTTTCGACTTACAAGGAACATATTCCCAAAATTTCATGTTTCTAGCTTTAATAGTTTTGGCTGGCCGATGATGAGTCAGTCAGTCAGGACACTTGTTTTTATATAAGAGATTTGTTTTCAAAATTTGGAGGCGTATTAAGCATTATTAAACGATTAAAAATAGTAAAAAATTAAAATTATAAACTAAAGATAATAAAAATTAAAATAAAAAATGCATTATTTTAATTACCATTTTTTAATTTTTACTATTTATTTTTATTGTTTTATTAAACCATTTATCTAGCATTCTAGGTCAAGGAGATAAACTAATATTATTTGGTTTACAGAAATATTAACGCTTCCACAAGAATTAGTGTTGAAATATGATTGAAAGATTCAACCATCTGCATTTTTGACAGTATAAATTGTCCTTTTGGTAGGTGGTTAATATACTGACCACTAACATATAAAGGGTTAAAAAACTAACATGAAGTAAAAAACTAATGAATGTAAAAATATTTATTTTTAAATCATTACTTATTTTGTAAAAACGCATTTGACGCGGCGATTCAAACGCTTCAATGGAGAACCACCTCTGGTTTAAAATGTTGACAGGCACACAACATATAACCTCAAATAGATAATCGCGGACGTTGAGATAGCTTGCAATATGTTACCAGAAGAAGAAACGGAAATAACAGAAAAAAATACATAGCTACCAACGAAACATGAAAATCCTCAAGGAAGAAAGTAATTGTAAGTAAAGTCAGTAAAATAAAAAGAAATCTAAAAAAAGCAATTCTTATAATATACTTAGTGGAGCTGGTAATAAGCAATGTTCGATTAATCGAATAATTTGAATTTAGTCGAAAACGATTAATCGACTATTCGACTGACCATTCTTTCGATTAATCGACTAACCAAACAATAGAATAATCGGCTAATCAAAGAATGGATTAATTGATTAGTAGACACAAGATAAGAAAATAAGTTCAAATGAGAGGTCATCGCTTAAGTTGAGTTACTTTTTATGTGAGAGTAGGTTAGGGCCAGCAATCTAATTTTTCCAGAGTAAATTGACTCAACGACTTGTTCGTTTTTGAATGATAATTTTTGTTTTTCCGCAATTTTTGTTTGTTGTTGTTGTTTGAGTCTTCAGTCTTTTGACTGGTTTGATGCAGCTCTCCATGCCTCCCTGTCCTGAGCTAATCGTTTCATCTCTACATAGCTACCACACCCTACATCCGAGGCAATCTGTTTAACATATTCTAACCTTGGTCTACCCCTACAGTTCTTGTCCTCAACCCTTCCTTCCATAACTAAGCTTGCTATTCCTGGGTGTCTTAGTATGTGTCCTACCAACCTATCTCTTCTCTTCATTAGCAGTCGCCAGAAACATCTCTCCTCTCCCACTCGTCTTAATACCTCTTTGTTTGTAACCCTATCTACCCATCTGATCTTCATCATTCTCCTGTAACACCACATTTCAAATGCTTCAATTCTCCTCTTTTCTGCTACACCAATAGTCCAAGTTTCACTTCCATAGAGCGCCACGCTCCAGACAAAGGCTTTCAAAAATGACTTCCTAATACCTAAATCTATATTCGATGTCAGCAGATTCCTCGTTTGTAGAAATGCTTTCTTTGCCTGAGCCAACCTACTTTTTATATCCTCTTTGCTTCGTCCATCACTGGTTATTCTGCTTCCTAAGTAACAGAAGTCTCCTACTTCCTTCAGCTTTTCACCTGCCAATTTGATCTCCATAGAGGTTTCTGATTTATTTCGGCTGCATTCCAGTATTTTTGTTTTACATTTATTAATGTTCATCATGAATTCTTTCCGTAAGACGGAGTCCATACCATTCAAAAACTCATTCAAATCCTCAGGCTTGTCGGCCAAGATGACTATGTCATCAGCAAATCTCAGAGTTGAAATTATTTCTCCTTGAATCTTCACTCCCACTTTACATTTTTCTCTAATTTCCTTCATTGCTTGTTCAATGTAAAGATTGAAAAGTATGGGTGATAAGTTGCAGCCTTGCCTTACACCTTTCTGAATACCAGCTTCTCTCGCATGTCCTTCAACTCGAATGACTGCTGTCTGGTTTCTGTATAGATTGTATATCACCCTCCTATCCCTGTACTTTATTCCAATCGATTTCAAAATGTCAAACAATTTAGTCCAATCAACGTTTTGTTTATTTTTATAATTTTTATTTTTATTTAATTTTTTGTTTGTGTTTTAGTAATTTTAGAACTTTTTAAATTAAGTGTCCACCTCAAAATTTTTAATTCAATTCCAAATTTGTATTCTTTAATCTGTGTTAAGAGGGGAGATGACCTCGTAGTTCCGCCCCTTAAAACAACAATAACTAACTAAGTTGAGTTACGCTTATTTTCGAAATGATTTGTATAGAAATCTGTAATTTGTTACTTTTTGCCTAAATATAGTCTCATTACGGTCTTCCCTTGATTATGTTAACAATAACCAAATAAGAGTTAGTGACATTGGAAGGACAAACACCAATCAAATTGGGAAGGGTTCGAAAAGATAAAACGAAAAGTTTTCAGCAAAGATTTTGAATTCTTGTTTAATTTTTACAATTTAGGACATGATCATACGTAGAGCATTCAATAAGTAAGTTACACATGTCGCCCGGCGCATTGCGCAACATGAGCGGTGCATTGTCCGAAGAGAGGGCTTGTGTAATGCTTCCCGCAGCGACAGTTCTGCTACGGTACTGGTAAGAGGTGCATCGTAGTGAGCGAGTGAAACGGCGCGGCAACTGGAAACATACTCCAAAGTGGAAGTACTGTACAATTCTTGTGGGCAAAACGGCTGAATTGCACAGAGATTCCCCGTGAAATTGTGGCGGTGTATGGACCAAATGCAATGTCGCGGCCAGCAATTGTGAAATGGTATCAACAATTTGAGTATACGGTCGGACAGATGTGTGTGATGCCGTGCGGGATGGAAGGCCATCACCATCTACCACAGAAGACAATATTCGGCGGGTCGATGAAATGATTCGCGTCAATCACAGAGTATGTATCCCAGAAATTGCACAGCAGTTTGGCATCTCCAAATGCAGTGTTCATGCCATCGTGCGAGACCTTTTGCAGTATCGGAAATAGACCTCACGTTGGGTGCCGCGATCTCTGATACCCACACACAAAGACGCACGGTTGCTGGAGTCGTTGAGCTTCCTTCAGCGTTACGCTGGTGAAGACAACGAGTTTCTAAGGCGCATCATTACAAGTGATGAGACATGGGTGCATCCTTTCACACAGGAAACAAGGAGGACGTCTATGGAATGGAGACACACATCCTCGCCGGTGCGGAAGAAATTCAAGGTTACTCCATCGGACGGGAAGGTCATTGCTAATGTGTTCCTTGATTGCGAAGGTTTTGTGTACACCGAGTTTATGTGGAAGGGCAAGACAATTACAACCGACGCTTATTGTCAAACATTGACGTCGTTTCGCAACGCTGTAAAATACAGGAGACGTGGAAAGTTAAGCCGAGGCATTGTTCTCCTGCACGACAATGCAACACCGCACACAGCGCGCGTAATACAGGCTTTGCTGCAACGTTTTCGATGAGAGATATGGAAGTATCCACCACACAGTCTGGATCTGGCCCCATGCGATTTCCATCTGTTTGGCAGGCTGAAGGACCATCTAGGTAGACAGCGATTTGACAATGATGAAGAGATCCAAAAAGTGGTTCTCTGATGGCTCCATGACCAAAGAGCGGACTTCTATCGCAAGGAATTGAACGATTAGTAGACCGTGCCAACCGTTGTTTATATAGACTTGGTGACAATGTCAAGAAATAGTGTGATGTATCTGTATCCCTTTGCATGATAGTGTGTCATTCAATATACCGTAGGCCTACTTGTTCTGCCAAACTCATGGGGTCACTAAATTTTGAATGCCCCTCGTATTTGTTTTACTTAGCTTAAACATAGTTACTATGTAACAAAAGAGAAACTGTTCCGCCTAGTCAATACATTTATTTAAAACAAGTTATAAACTTGTTATTATATGGTACATGTTTCGGGGCCTCTATTACTGGTCCCTTTTTCAGCCATAAATTAATCTGTCAATACGGAAAATGAACTTCTTTCAGAGCACAATTTAAGCATAGTTCTCACAAAATAGTATAGGCCTATTATTTAACAAGATGTTCGGTAAAGAACATATACCGGTAGCTTATATTCTCCTAAATGCATGGGTATTGTTACAACTCTTTGTCCTTTTCAAGGAGTATAATTAAATGTTGTTTGTAATAGCTTGTTGAAATACAACGTGTTATACGGTTATTAACAAGTAGTTCCGTGAAGAACTATACAGCCTATTTTCATATATCCTGCTCATGTTATTTGCCTCTATCAACATACAAAATTTCAGTTTAATTGCTGTAACAGATTCGTAGATATTGAGAACCGTCTAAATATTTCAGATGGTCGCCAGGTTGGATTTTTATTTTTGTACTATTACATTAAGATTATTGTGTACGTGTGGTATTCAAACTTCAATCGCATGATTAGAACACAAGAAGTAAAAACGAGATTTTAAAATTACGCACAGCAGCCATCTTGTGATTATGCAAACAATTGAAATAAATTAGATGCCAGTGGATCAACATTTGTATAAGCATTTAACGTGCAACGTTTCACGGCACTCGGATAGTTAATTCGGTAGAAACGCCCATTTAAATATTTATACTTCGCGTCGCCGCCATGTTGGATTTGTGCTCACCAGGTTACTGAAAGTCCTATAGGTGAACATATGTTCATAGTCTCTATGAACATAAAATAATTCAGTTTGGTTGCTGTAAAAGATTCATAGATATTGAGAACCGACTAAATACTTCGGAAGCTCGCCATTAAGATTGTTATAATGATGTATAGGCCATAGTGTTATGTACCATTCAAGGACAATTATTGCCTAGGTTCATTATTCAAACTTTCACTTCGATCGCATGATTACGACATAGGAAATAAAATTTAATTTTAAAATTTCGCACAGCCGCCATCTTGAGGTTATGTAAACAATTGAATTACGGTAAATTAGATGGCAGTGCATTACAATCTGCAAAATTATTTATTGTACCACATTTCGCTGCGCTCAGAGAGTTAAATCACGAGAAAAGTATATTAAAATATTTCAAATTCGCTTGGTCGCCATGTTCGTTTTGTACTTTACAGGTTTATGATATATACATAGGTAAACTTGTATCAGTACCCTTTATCACCGCACAAAATTGTAGGGTGGTATCTGTAATAGTTTCGGAGATACAGAATGTCAGTGAAATATATCGCACAGCCGCCATTTTAAGGTTATGTAAACAATTGAACTAAATTAAACTTCAATGCATTAGAATGTGTATAACCAATTGCTGTACCAAGTTTCATTACGTTTGGATAGTTAAATCGCGCGAAAAGTCTATTTAAAACTCTCAATTTCGCTTAGCCTCCATGTTGGTTTTGTAGTCACCAGAATTTAGAAATTCTCATAGGTGAACTTCTAGTAGTGCCCTTTATCACCGTACACAATTTCAGGGCGATATCGGTAATAGTTTCGGAGATATTGAATGCTAGTGAAATATTTCGCACAGGCGCCATGTTGGATTGGTGAGACGTAACAAAATTTGAAGGGCACGGTCGAGTTCGCCGGGAATAGCGCTATGAACTTACCGAGTTTCATTGAAATCGCTCCAGCCGTTTAGATTTTATTAGGGACACACACACACACACCTCACACACACACACACACACACACACGCACGCACACACACACGGACAAAAGGTGATCTCATAAGCCTATTTTTTCAAAATTGAAAATAGGCTAAAATGAATTTGAGATGCCTTTTGCTAGTGCTACCTCTGTACAAAATTTCATTCAATTCGGTTTCACCGTGTTTAAAATAATGTGGGGAATCAATTTGCACACATACATGGCCACTATCTGCAAACTATTGGGCTGATGACCTTGCGTTTGGTCAAAAGATGCTTATTACATAAAGGTATATTTTTGCAAATTTTAGTAGAGATCAGATGATTAGTTTGGTCGTAATGTGATTTAAGCTTTTAACATTTGGGTGGCCGCCATTACGTTTCCGTCAAGATGGCGGCGATATAAAACATGACACTGAGGTGCCCTTTGCTAGTGCTACCTCTGTACCGAATTTCGTTCAATTCGGTTTCGCCGTGTTCGAATTGATAGGGGGCGGGGGCAGACATTCAGAGTACACACAGACTCACACATACACACACATACACACAATTTTTCGCCCTATGTTGATCTCATAAGTCTACTTCCAGTTTTGCAAAAATCGAAAGTAGGCTAAAAATATATGACAAAATATATTTTAATAAATTGTCTGTTTTGATTCTTTGAAAACGTAAATGAGCAAAGTAGGCCTACATTTATTAATCGACAAAAGAATCAATCAATGATTTGAATGGACTATTAATCGATTAATCGCAGAATAGATTTATCGTTTTTCTTTTTTTTTTCTTTCATTCATCCATTTATTTGTAATTGAGGGTGTGTCCACCGGTGGCAAATTGGGTATACATAACAGATAAATAATTATACATTACAATTCAATAACAATTAAACTGGAGTATTCACACAAATAGTCAGTCTTTTCATAAACACACCTATATGTTGGGGAAAATGCTCTAAGACTGTGGCAGGCAGAGAGTTCCAGTTATTTGTAGCAATAAATCAATTTTATCCTTCGATTAATCGATTTTATTTGGTAACTGAAAGAAATAGATTAAAAGGAGGAAGCATCACGTGAATTCTACGCCGTAAGAAAATCTTACCGGATACCCAAGTGTGCCTGTGACCCACTGCACAGCAGAACATTGCATTATATTTTAAAAATGATATATGAACCTCAGTTACGTTTGGTGGATTTAAATCTGTATGCATTTTTTTCTTGATGTGTAAATAAAACGAGATATTTCCATTAGACTTCATTTTAATACCTTTGTTCATTTCTAGTGAAATGTAGCATTTTTATTGCCTGCGTAACGATGTAAATGAAACATGTAGTCATACTATTTGTTTCCTTAATATGCACAACGCCACGAATTGCTCGTAAAATGAAATTCTTCTGTCCTTTTTAGCGCACGGGAAGTTCCAGACATAGATAAAGATAACTACAACAAGATGTCCAGTAAAGAACATATAGCCTACTTTCTCCTAAATGTATGAGTATAGTTATAACTCGTTGTTATTATCAAAGAGTATAATAGAATCATTTCTTGGTTGAAGACCTTAGAAACTATTTACCTCTACCAAACGCCACAACCTAGAAAAAAACTACTACCATCATTGAAGAAAGGTAGATAAGAAGTATCTCAAGAATGTTATGGATCTGGAGACATAATCGACCGGACTGGCTGCGTGGCTCTGCGGTAACGTTCTCGCTTGCTGGGCCCTAGGTTGCAGGTTCGTATCCTGGCGCAGTCAGCTGGCATTTGAGGGTGCACAAATGCGAGGGAGCCGTGTCAGTAGATTTACTGGCACGTTAAAGATCCCCTTCGGGCCAATATTCCGGCACCCCGACGTATCTAAAAGCAGCAGTAGTTAAAAGGGTCGTAAAACAAATAACATTATTATTATTGTTATTATTACATAATCGACCTGCCGTGGGCAACATCCAACTTTGAGTTGAGGCATGTCTTTACACATCTGGTTGTGCATGGCTTTCACAACCCTAATTGAATTAACAAATCTTTCCGTGTCCCTACAGAGACGTGTGTATACAAACTATGTGGATATTTTCGATTGCTATTTGCCTGAAATAAAAGTATTAATAACCTGAACTAGTACCAGCGGCTAGAATTCAGTTACTATGTGAAATCGTTTTGTTCTGTACTTAAAATAACATTTTCAAATAACGCACAATAGGCTGTAACAAACCCTTTAAAATAAGAAGTAAAAATGTATCATAGTATCATCCTGTCATTCTTCAAATTCAATGCGCATAGAATGCCAATGGTATACTATCAATGGAGTCCCATGTAGACCAGTCGTGAAATCTAGTGAAGAAATATCGAACAATATAATCCTAACAGGGCGAGTGCATTCTACCGGCCATAAGAAGAAACTTTTCAATAAAATCTGGAAGTTAATAAGTAGGCCGGCGTGCAGTTACCTTTTTGGCTGCTAGATGTCTCGAGCAAATCTGCTGGCGAATTATGTTTTAATTAAATATATGTTTTGCACCGTAATATGTACAATATAAGGCTTAATTTTAAAATGTCTGAGTCATTACAAAGCAACAAATATGTAAAATTTCAAGCAAAAAACCAAACTCTGATGGGGTTTTGAACCATAGGCATATGAATGACAGACTAACGCTTTATCACGGAGCCATTTGTGCCAACGAACATTGATCTATATAAAATGACTTACATAGAACTTGTTAGCAAATAATGATTTAGACCTAACGATTTCATCAGTGGAGTATATTATTTATGTATAAAGCATTTCATACTAAGTTTATTTATTTTGTATCAGTACGCTATATTGCATGCAATACTCAAATTAGTGAAATATAAGTCAGGCACAAGATATCCGCTGCCATCTTGTCTTCTTACCGAGACGGCTCAGCTTTTTAAAATCACTTCTGCACTATAGTATTACAAAATAAACTTTTAATTTCGAACGTGCCTCTTCCTTTAGAACAGTTAAATCGATTCTCGGCTCAATAATCGGAACTGGTTGGTCCCATGATATGGATTATAAAGTTTGCATAATTCGCACGGCCGCCATCCTGAAATGGTACGGCGGATGACCTTGTAGTTTGGTCACAAGACGCGTCCTATATGAAGGTATGTTATTACCAAATTTGGTAGAGATAGGATAAATTGGTTAGTCGCTATTTGATTTTACGTTTTGAACGTTTGAGTGGCCGCCATTCAGATTTGGTAAAGATGGCGGCGATATAAAACATGACACTGAGGTGCCCTTTGCTTGTTCTACCTCTGTACCAAATTTCGTTCAATTCGGTTTCACCGTGTTCGAATTGATAGGGGGGGGACAGACATTCAGAGTACACACACTCACACACACACACACACACACACACACACACAGACAGACACACAATTTTTTGGCCCTGTAGTGATCTCATAAGTCTACTTTCATTTTTTGCAAAAATCGAAAGTAGGCTAAAAATCCCGTGTGATTGTGGCCAAGTATATATTGGAACAACGAAAAGAAGTATTGCCACTCGCCTCAAGGAACACGAACGACACAGCCGGCTGGGACAAACAGATAAATCCACTGTTGCAGCACACTCCCTACTCGCAGGTCACGATATAATATATGGAGATACCGAAGTTCTGTCCACCACGGTGTCTTATCATGCCAGGCTACAAAGGGAGGCCATTGAAATCCTGAAGCATACTAACAGCTTCATTCTTAAGGAGGAAGCAGAACGTGTGAACAGAGCTTGGCTTCCAGACCTTAATCCCCTCAAGCCTGCCCTCATTGACCGTCGTAGACGAGAAGATGCAACAGAACAGCAGCCCTGTCCTTGATGCATTACTTTTATGTGGTACGCCGTTGCTATGGTAGCCTCTATGTGTGGGTTGTTGACTATTTATATATCTTCTGTTTACTTGTTTTACCTCGCTTAATGTATCCTGTGAACATGCTGAACGCAGTTTTCAGCGAAACGTCAGGACAACAAAATGTTCTTAGAACACGGCCTATAAGCCCGCGAAACAGACATTCCTATTTCAACGCCGGTCGTGAAAGTCTGAATTTTTACATAACTACAAAGCTCAATTTCAACAGTCAATTTCTTTACGAATGTCAAAGAATACTGAAATGCTTCCAGGTGACTGTAAGGGAGGAGTAATGTCCCACCAGACTTGACTTGTTTGACCTAGTTCCTGTTACTCCGATGTGGAGCATAAGGTGCACAATCAAGTTCACCATCTGACCCTATTCGCTACTGTTCCATTGATGTTTGCCCAGGACCTCCTAACGGCTGCCACCTCAGATCAAGCCAAATGTCGCCAACGAGGTACGTGTCCGGTTTTCACAACGTTTATATGGAGGACTAGGGACTCTTCTGACATGAGTTAAGATACCTCAGCCGAGATACCTCGGTTTAAGGCGACAGGCACTCAAACTCACCCCTCACCTTTATACGACGGGTAGGGAGGAAGGAAGTTTTACGCGGCCGGAAAGCTCGTAATCATAAGCTACGGGACCTCCTTTTTACGTGGAATCTGAACCACAAGACATGGCATTTCACTTCGAAAATCTCACATGCATTGACCGGGAAACGAATCTGGTCTACCTTGGTCAGAGGCTAACGGCTTCACCTCTGCGCCTCCACGCGGCTTCGGTGGCGTAGTTGGTAGCATGCTGAACTGCTGTGCCCAAGATAGCGGGTTCAAACCCGGCCTATGTCGTCGGATATTTAAAGAGCGTTAAAATCCTCCAGTATGCCTTCCTTTGGAGTGCAAGTAAATCCAGTGGTCCCATGTCATTGATTTTTGGCATGAAAAAGATCCTTCCACTAACTAAACTTGTGTGAATCTAAATTTCTAGGTTAGATTTCGTTGAAACGCACTATCAAAGTTCCAACGTTCACCACTAGGTGTCAGTGACATCTAGTAGCGAAAGTTTGAACTACTTGAAATTGAACGGAGCTTGTAGCTCACCCCATGGGTGTCCGCTTGAAGCAGCTACAGCCTCTGGCGAGACGAACATGTCCTCGGACACTCCCAGCACTAAAAGCCATACGCTAAAAAATAAATAAATTAACCACGCCGTGAGGGTGGTAGGATTTGCTGGTTGCGTAGGTAGGCTATCCTACCAACTTGAGCATTTCCCGACACTTGTAAGAGTAGCCTTCTCAGCATTGATGATTTCTCCGATAGTCCCAACCAGCCATTCACCCTCCCCATTTTTTCGTTTCTCACCCAGATAGACTGGGTTCGATTCCCGGTCAATGCATGTGAGAATTTTGAAATGAAATGCCATGTCCTGTGGTTCGGATTCCACGTAAGATCGAGGTCCCGTGGCTCATGATCACACGTTTGACGGTCACGGAAAACTAAAAGCTTTCTTGCCCCAACTGTCAGGCATTGGGACCGGCATCTGAATGAGCTGGATTGCTCACCCGGTGGCTGGGTTGTTTCTCCTGAGGTTACAGAAAAATATACTCTGTGAGCTGCCAGAATGAGATTGACAGTTCTCGCCTCGCCATGTGGTCTGAGAACGAGGTTGCCAAACTCTACAGGCTAGAGATACAGCTGACCAGGCACTGAAGCACGTGGGCTGTAATATTGCAACGCAGAGTATTATGACATCAACTATGCGAACATGGATTGGTCAAGAGGCAGAGGGGTGATTTATTTATTTAATCGTATGGTAATTTATACAATATACAATCATACATAACAAGGTATAATCAAACTTTAAAGTCCATCCTTCTCAACCATTCGGTTAAATCGGGTGTGAGAACGGACAAATCGTCAGGAATGCCAGGGTACGAATAAAGAGGACTGCGTTGGACCAGATGATCGATCGTCTGTTCTTCCAGATTACACTCACACATTGGTGAGCTGATCAAGCCCTACTTGTAACTGAAATAATTGCAGCAACCATGTCCAGTCCTCAGACTGTTGATGCGGCACCAGAAGTTCCTCGACAAGTCAAAGCCGTTTGGTTTCTTTGTGGGCACTTGTTCCCAATGTTTTAGTTGACCACTCATGCTTCCAGCTTTCATTTAACTGACGTAGAAATCCCATCGTCGTCGGCCGATACACGTTTACGCTTCTCGCCTGCAGTTCCATAATCTTTAGTCCAGACGATGAAGATGGCGCTGATGGCTTATCAGGCCAATTCTCGCATAGAACATGCGACCATATACAGTACTGTATGTTGCATCCGATGGAGGGTGGAGGACGTGGTAGTATTTGACGTATCTTCTTCCTCTGGCGAAATTCCTCTTCCTGTCTACGACGTTCCTGCTCAAACTGTGCAACTGCAGCTGAGATGGTAGCACACCAGCGAGGGCGATCCAGTGCAAGAGTATGCCACATTGTATACCACAGAGTATAATCAAAACCATTTCATATAATAAGATGGTATATTGGCTTTCACGGCCCGTCAATTAAAACTCGTCAATTTTTCTAGGTTTATGCCTTGTCTTCGTTTCATTTCATTTAAGTTGTTTACTCATTTGAATCGCTTCCGTTGGTGATGCAGTTGAAGCCATCCTCGTATGGGATGTGCGGGTGAACAATATTACATTCTGGAACAATATTGTTTAACCACACATCCCGTATGAGTATGACTTCGACTGTATTACCATCTGCGACAAGTAGTAAACAACTTTGATGGAATGACAAAAGTTTGGTGCTTTTCAGTCGGTCAACACGAATGTACCCAAAAAAAAAACCTGGGTTATGCCCTAATCCTGAAATAAATTACATGAGATTAATAAATACACTAGGATGACCAGTTTCGATCGTCAAGCGATCATCATCAGATCCATTACACTTAGGCTATAACATCTATGTTTGAGAATACATGTGAAAAATATTTACAATATGTACAATTATTTAGTTGCATTACCAATACTGCAACTAAATAATTGTACATATTGTAAATATTTTTCACATGTATTCTCAAACATAGATGGTATAGCCTAAGTGTAATGGATCTGATGATGATCGCTTGACGATCGAAACTGGTCATCCTAGTGTATTCATTAATCTCATATAATTTATTTCAGGATTAGGGCATAACCCAGCTCTTTTTGGGTACATTCGTGTTGACCGACTGAAAAGCACCAAATTTTTAGCCTACTTTCGAATTTTGCAAAAAATGAAAGTAGACTTATGAGATCAACACAGGGCGAAAAAAGTGTGTCTGTCTGTGTGTGTGTGTGAGTCTGTGTGTGTGTGTGTCTGTGTGTGTGTGAGTGTGTGTACTCTGAATGTCTGTCCCCCCCTATCAATTCGAACACGGTGAATGCGAATTGAACGAAATTTGGTACAAAGGTAGCACTAGCAAAGGACACCTCAGTGTCATGTTTTATATCGCCGCCATCTTGACGGAAACGTAATGGCGGCCACACAAATGTACAAAGCTTAAATCGAATTACGATTAACCTAATCATCAGATCTCTACCAAATTTTGCAACAACATACCTATATAGGGGGAGCATCTTTTGACCAAACCAATAGGTCATCAGCGTAATAGTTTGCGGATGGCGGCCATATTTGTGTGAAAATCGATTCCCCCTATTAATTCGAACACGGTGCAACCGAATGGAACGACATTTGGTACAGAGGTAGTACCAACAAAAGGCACCTCAGTGTCATGTTTTATATCACCACCATCTTGACAGAAACGTAATGGCGGCCACACAAATGTTCAAAGCTTAAATCAAATTACGATTAACCTAATCATCCGATCTCTACCAAATGTTGCAACAACATACATTTATAGAGGAAGCATCCTTTGACCAATCTAATAGGTCATTCGCCTAATAGTTTGCGGTTGGCGGCCATCTTTGTGTCGGAATCGATTCCCCCTATTAATTCAAACACGGTGAAACCGAATGGAACGAAATTTGGTACAGAGATAGCACTAGCAAAGGGCATCTCAGTGTCATGATTAATATCGCCGCCATATTGACGGAAACGCAATGGCGGCCACACAAATGTTCAAAGCTTAAATCAAATTACGATTAATCTAATCATCCGATCTCTACCAAATTTTGCAACAACATACCCTTATAGAGGAAGCATCCTTTTACCAAATGAATAGGTCATTAGCCTAATAGTTTGCGGATGGCGGCCATCTTTGTGTAAAATCAATTCCCCCTATTAATTCAAACACGGTGAAACCGAATGGAACGAAATTTGGTACAGAGGTAGCACTAGCAAAGGGCATCTCAGTGTCATGATTTATATCGCCGCCATATTGACAGAAACGTAATGGCGGCCACACAAATGTTCAAAGCTTAAGTTAAATTACGACTAACATAACCATCCGATCTCTACCGAACTTTGCAACAACATACCTTTATGGAGGAAGCATCCTTTGACCAATCTAATAGGTTATTAGCCTAATAGTTTGCGGATGGCGGCCATCTTTATGTCAAAATTGAATCCCCCTATTAATTCGAATACGGTGGAACCGAATGGAACGAAATTTGCTACAGAGGTAGCACTAGCAAAGTGCACCTCAGTGTCATGATTAATATCGCCGCCATATTGACAGAAACGTAATGGCGGCCACACAAATGTTTAAAGCTTAAATCAAATTACGACTAACATAACCATCCGATCTCTACCAAACTTTGCAACAACATACCTTTATGGAGGGAGCATCCTTTGACCAATCCAATAGGTCATTAGCCTAATAGTTTGCGGATGGCGGCCATATTTATGTCAAAATTAATTCCCCCTATTAATTCGAACACGGTGGAACCGAATGAACGAAATTTGGTACAGAGGTAGCACTAGCAAAGGGCACCTCAGTGTCATGTTTTATATCACCGCTATCTTGACGGAAACGTAATCGCGGCCACCCAAATGTTAAAAGCTAAAATGTAATTACGACCAACCTAATAATCTAGTCTCTACCATATTTTGCAACACCATATCTTTATGTGGGAAACATATTCTGACCAAACTGCAAGAACATCAGCCCAATAGTTTGCAGATGGTGGCCAAATATGTGTGCAAATCGATTCCCCCTATCAATTCAAACACGGTGAAGCCAAATTGAACGAAATTTGGTACAGAGGTAGCACTAGCAAAGGGCACCTCATATTCATGTTTAATATCCCTATAGCACGTTGTATTTCAACAAGCTACTACAACCAACATTCAATCATACTCCTTAAAAAGTACAATGAGTTATAACAATACCCATGCATTTAGGAGAAAGTAGGCTATATGTTCTTTACTGAATATCTTGTTGTTTACTAAGGCAACACTGAAAAATAGCTTCAAACCCCACAATGTTTGATGGAATGTTTTTAATTGCCTGTGATCTGATAAGATCTCACATGTGAAAAACCCTCTCTCTCAAACTCATCCTTTTTCAAAATCTACTGTATATGTTCGTTTCTGAAATTCTAATCTACCCCTTATTATTTCCGTTTTCCAGAGAAGCGATGAAATTCTATGTGGTGGTGGTTTTATGGAAGGTTATCTTTCCTAACGCCAACTTCATGAGAGGGGTTAGTGAGAGATGAAATTAGTAAAGATGAATAATATTAATATAATATCGTATGGCCTCGGGTGCCTGGTGCAAGCTTTGTTAATTGACACCCAGAGGGTAGCTTGCATGTCGAATTTCGTCGTTCCTTTGAACGCTATGAAAGTCAAGGAGGTTAGATATCTCAACTCCTTGACACTACAGCGCTTTCAAGTAGAGAATGGAGGAACTTTGTGTTGGCGGAAAATCCCGAGATTAATTTTGCCATTGAACACGGCCTACTGAATTCAAATGGGTTCTTTAACATGCCAACAACGTATGACATGAGTATCGTGATTTTTGTCGCCTTCAAAAATCACTTACCATGGCCAGGGGTGAACCTGCAATCTTGGGGTTGGTAGTCCGACATTATAACCACTCTCCCACCGTGGCAAGCAGTAAAGATGAATGCATCTGGGCAAGGATATGGAAGGAAGCGGCCTTGGGCTAACAGAAAGTGATATGATGATAATTGTTATTTTAAGGGGCCTAACATAAGTTATCGGCCCTTAATGGTTTGAGTGATAATGAAAATGAAACATGACGACATGAAACCTACAACTTAAACTAACTACTGATTTTACCACTAACTTACGAACTAGAAGAAGAAATGAGTAAATAAAACAAGTAACAAAGAGAAATAATGGACAGGAGGGAAATAAATTCCCTCAATCCACGAAGAATGAGGATGGAGGGACTTGGAAGGAAGGAGAGCTTTGAAAAAAAACAGATAGGAAAGGGATAGAGGAGAGAGCCCGCCCCAAAGTCTGTAGAAATGGGAGGATAAAACGGACCCAGCTCACGAATCCCTTGGGGTCGCCAACTCCCAAACTCAACAGCCGAGTGCTCTTGAGGGTTTAGCACTATCCAGGGTGCACCATAAGTTGTGGGGCTACACACACCCTGCCTCCTTAAGGGCCTTGTGCAGGGCAGGAGATATCACGAAAAGAAAAAGAAGTGTGACCCCTCAAGGAATGAAGGTATCAGGAAAGATGAGACAAGGGTCAATTAAGGTGGGAAACTGAAAGGCTCCCTAGGCCTCAGATACCCTAATACCGTCAGAATCGGAAGAGAAGAAGAGTTGACCAAGAGAGCTCGACGGGTAATATAACGAAAAGTAGCCCGGTATAAGTAACTGGAAGCAATGCTGGACACAGCTGAGTACCGTGGTCGCCAACCCATGTCCTACAAGTTGTGAGCCCCTGGGGGGCTGATAGAAGGTACCGTCCCAACATTTGCCACAGATAGCTTGGCCCCATGGCCTTGCGCTGCGCGTTAAAGAGCGTAGCGTAGGGTATTATTCTAATTAATAAAAATAATAATAACAATAATTCACGGAAAATTAAAGAAATGTGGAAGCAGAGGCAGGTTACAATTTTGCCCCATTGTCATGTTCGCAACAGGAATCATCCCCAAACCTTTTACTTAAAAAATGACCTCAATGCGACTCTCGAAATCAATTTCAAATATAAAATATTAATAATTGTTCCATAAATTGATCCGTATTGATACAAAGCGTGTCTGGTTTGAATTTATAATAAAACAACAATTAATATATTTCAAACCAATTGAGACTGGCTGCATGGCTCAGCAGTAACCTTCTCACTTACTGTGCTCAAGGTTCCAGGATCGTATCCTGGCGCAAATGCGAGGGAGACGTGTCAGTAGATTTACTGGCACGTTAAAGATTCCCTTCGAGGCAAAATTCTGGCACCCTGGCGTCTCTATAAGCCGCGAATGTTAAAAGGCACGTAGAACAAATAACATTATTATTTATTTTATTACAAATTAATTGATATATTTACACAAGTCAACAAACAAAACATTTTGTGTTGAGTCACTTATTCAATGCATATATTCTGACTGTCCACATCGAACAGTAACCAAAAACGCCATTCATAATTTAAAAAGGTTGCCTTTGTAGGCTACTTTATGCAATGATAAATATTTGAAGTGAGATTTCCAAAATGACTTAACAACCACGAAAAACAAGCATGGTACAGCCTTAAAACAGTGATTGTAATGATATTATAATAATAATAATTATTATATATAATAACACAGTGATACATGGCTTCCTTGGAAAACTAGAAAGCTGAGAATTACAAGGAACGTATTTCCACTATGCTTGAGAGCTTAAAATTCATGGGTTGCAAAATGTCTCTTAGAGTACATATGTTACATGTTCACTTGGACCAATTTAAAGATAACTTGGGGGCATATTCAGAAGAGCAAGGGGAAAGTTTTCACAAAGACCTGATGGACTTACAGCAACATTATCAAGGACAATACAATGAGAACATGATTGGTGATTACATATAGATGCTAATACGAGAATGTTGGTACCCACACAGGAGAAGTGCCAAAAATATTTATTTTTAAAGCTTGTTTATATTGTTGACTTTGTTTATTTTTTCATTTTTAGATTAATGTGAACTATGTGTTGTAAATATTCGTGATATAAACATATAAATTAACGTTTGTTTTCGTTTGAACTTATAATAGACCTAATAGAGAATTTCCATAAAATTTGAAATTTCGTTGTGGTACTATGTAAAACTATTTTCTTTTTCGTTACTTAGGCAGGTAAAATCAAAATCAGACATACAGAAACCAGACTCAAAATACGCGTTGACTTGTGTTAGCCTATTGGTGTTTTGGCTCTATAAGTAGAGAAACACATATAAATAGAAGATATTTACGCCAGTCTGTATGTTTCTATTCTAGAAAAAATATTTAAATGTATTTGTATCAAATCGATTTCATTATTTCTGTAATTCAAGTATGTTTAGTAAGTTTTAGAGTTAGTTAAAATCGTAGTTTTATATAAAAATGTTCTTATGTTTATAATCTTCAATTGATTTCGTCTCATGATATAGTTGAAATGTGCTGCTGGATATCAATAACCAAAGCACGAGTGGTGATCTGAAACTAAGGTTGCAAGGCCGATTTTCTTGGAGATTCGTCTGTTATAGAGAAATTAGTAGTGTGTGGTAATTGGAATACATACGGTTGGTAACTGTGCAGAGTTTCAGTTACCCGCCACATACAGCGCTAGTTGTAAGTAATAAACTAATGGCGACTCGTTTGGAAAACTGGTCTCTCAAAGAGAACCACTCAGTTATTTGATTTCTGTGGGCGAAACATGTAACCGTGGTCTGGATTTCTCACCGCGGGCGTCTTCTTCCTTCATGACAACGCGCGACCTCATAAATCCTAGAATACCACCACCATACTGAAGCGGATTTGCTGGGACATCATTGACCACCCTCCCTATATATCCCGGACCACGCTCCAAGCGACTTTCACCTATCTCCTTAGCTGAAGAAGCACCTAGAAGGTCGATGATTTGCTTCAAACAAGGAGATGAAGCACTTCGCGACAACGTGGCTGAACACACAAGGGCAAGATTTTTTTACCATGAGGGAACATTCATACGTATCCCACCAAGCGACAAGTACCTAAACCGATATGGAAACTATGTTGAAAAAGAACGTAATGTTTGTACTAACAGTTGGCTGCACAGGTTGTAAGAAATAAAATGTACATGTTTCGCTGCAGGCTTTGAAGCATTAGTTTCTGATGACCCCTCGTACATACATTTTGTATAATAATTTAATAACTGTTCTTCTTTTAAGTAATACTATAAGCTGAAAAAGGGGGAGCGTGATTGCGCAGTGGTTTAGCTGCTCGTATTTCACCCGGACGGCTGGGGTTAGAATCCCGGTGACAGCAGGATAAAATTTTCACCTGAAAAATCACGTGGCGTCAGGAAGGGCATCCGGCCTTAAATCCCTGGCCAAAACCAAAGTGAGCCTGGTTGGCTCCGGCGAACCCAATTAATTGGGAAAAGCCGAAGGAAGATCACATATTCTAAAGAAGGACATAATGTGTCGGAAACTCGCTCATAAATAAAGAATTTACAGTCAATAATTCGTGGACTGTTGGAGGATCATTTACTACAAAATTCGTACTGCTACAATATCAAAGAGCTAAAAGAAATAACAATTACACAACAACCAGTGAGAATAAAATAAAACAAGAAGTGGTTCCATGAAGAACTACATAGACCATTTTTAGCCTACTTTCGATTTTTGCAAAAAATGAAAGTAGACTTATGAGATCAACACAGGGCGAAAAAAGTGTGTCTGTCTGTGTGTGTGTATGTGTGTGTGTGAGTCTGTGTGTGTGTGTGTGTGTGTATGTGTGTGTGTGAGTCTGTGTGTGTGTGTGTGTCTGTGTGTGTGTGAGTGTGTGTACTCTGAATGTCTGTCCCCCCTATCAATTCGAACACGGTGATACCGAATTGAACGAAATTTGGTACAAAGGTAGCACTAGTAAAGGACACCTCAGTGTCATACTTTATATCGCCGCCATCTTTACCAAAACAGAATGGCGGCCACTCAAATGTTCAAAACGTAAAATCAAATTACGGCTAAACTAATCATCCGATCTCTACCAAATTTGGTGACAACATATCTTTATATAGGACGCGTCTTTCACCCAAACTTCAAGGTCATCGGCCATGCCATTTCAGGATGGCGGCCGTTTGAATTATGCAACCATTTTAATAAATAGCTTAAGACCCACCAATTCCGATTATCGAGCCTAGGGGGGTTTAAGCTATCCTGAAGGTCGTGATCCGTTATTTCTTATAATTTAATATTATAATATTATACAGTATGAGTGGCTTAAAAGAGCTGAGCCGTTTGTGTCACACGACAAGATGGCAGCTGTCCTCATGTGCCTGTCTTATATTTCAGTAGTTTTAGTATGTTGTATGTGATATACCGTACTGATACAATAATATAAACTTTGTATGAAATGATCTTTAATGAAGATGTACTGCAGTGAAGAAATCGTTTATTTAAAGTCATTATTTGCCAACAGTTTGTATTTAATATGTCAGTTAAGAACACTTGACGTCATGGATACGGTTAGCTCTGGGCTAGCATGTTAGTCTGACACGCAGTTGACTGGGGATCGAATACTGCTACAGTTAGGTTTTTATTTCTTGGATTCTTTTACAAATGATGTGCACGAGCTTTTCCCACAGATACTGAATAAAATGTCATTTAGCTCAAAGGAGAGGATAAAGTATACACTCGTATATTAATAAAATCACAGTCCCAGCATCGCACATAAACAGAAGACATTAGAAAAAGGAGAATAGAAGAACTAGATACACGTTGTCATTAACCACAGCCTTCTTAATGCCTCTGTACGGTGCTGTCCTCTTGTGGGTTATGTGGGTAATATTGTTCCAAACATAACGCTGTGTAAATGCCTGAGCTGGCCTCCTGAAGTATGGCAATTTTGTAATACTGGTAGTTCAACTATTAGCCACGATCGCGCTCCGAATACCTTTAAACACTGCCAGCTGGATCGCCTCCCTCTTGGCTACTTTAAACTGCCTACTCATTCAACACCCATAGAACACTGCCATCGTAGTACATTACGATGGCAGTGCATAGGCGTACAAGATAAAGATTAATTCACTGATAGGTCGCAGCACCACCTACTGTGATTTGGGCGGAAGATTCTTAATTTTGCAGGCTGGCTTAATATAGAGATTAACGGACGTGAATGCATTACAGTAAGTTAGTAGTTTTGTTATTCAATCATCATAAATTATATAATATTGATCTTGACACTTACTGGCTTATTATCAATATAAAAGAAAACAAACAATACATTGTGGTTGGGGTGATTGTTTTAGGGATGAGGACAAAGAGTCATAAAGATACCCATACATTTAGGAGAAAGTAGGCTATATGTTCTTTGCTGAACATCTTGTTATATCTTATTGGTCGTTTCTATTAAAAATTATCCCGCATATGAAAAGAATCGCCATGTTGGATTGTTCTGTAGAGTTATGTACCGTTACATGAAGATTATTGCGTAGGTTCAATATTCAAGCATTCACTTCGATCACTTGATTAGGATGCAAGAAATAAAAAATCAACTTAAAAATTTCACACAGCCGCCATCTTGGTGTTATGAAAACAATTGAATTTATTTATAAGCCAGTAGATTACATTTTCTATGGACATCTACTGTACCAAGTTTCACTGCGCTCGGTTGATTAAATCGCGAGTATATTTCATGTAAATGTTTAAAATTTTCTTGGCCGCCATGTTCGTATTGTGTTCACCAGATTATTGATGGTCTAATAGGTGAACTTACAGTATATTAACATCCTCTATCAACGAACAAAATTTCATTTTCATTGCTGTAATAGAATGGTGGATATTGATAACCGTCTATATATTTCGGATGATCGCCATGTTGGATTGTTATATATTTAGGCCATACAGTTATGTACCATTAGATGAAAACAAAAGTGACAGTCAGTCTGCAAGAGTAGACTTTGTATAATTTTAAATGCTACAAATGCTGAAAAATGCTAGAAAGGCTGGACTCTTCACATGTTAGAAAATTATCTGCATAATACATATCTTGCTTATCTTGTTTCAAATTACTCGTGAACGGCAAGTGCAAACCAAGGGCAAAGCAAGGTCAAGCGCGCGGGATGTCACACGCTCACCGGAGCGTGCGGGAACGTGCTCCTTCCATCCAGTCTGTAAACACTTATAGTGGGCGATGTATTGAAGATAGAGATATGTTCTCGCGGTCTTTCTGTAGAACTTTTCATGCTGACCAATTCTTACGCTCATAGTATATTGATATTTTTAACGGTTTGCCAAGCGTAAGCTTAAGAAGCGCACGGACGCCAAGATTATTTTCGACTTTTTCAGTGAAATCGTTACTGCTTGGCTTTCTTTAATCATACATAAATTATTTTCTACAGAATCTTTCCTCGAGATATCCTTTACAGAATGGTGAAAACCGCATCAAAATCCATCCAGTGGTTCTCGAGATTACCCGTGACATCCAAGAATCGGGGATTTTTGTCTTATACTAACGAAGTAGAGATTGTCGAGGAACACATGCACCGAGCGGTACTATGACGTCACACACCTCAGTGCATCTGTCCGTCTGTCACCGTAACGTAACGCCAAACCCCAGCGTAACGACGAAGTCGACAAGATCATTTAAAATGATAAAATATTACTTAGGGTCATTATTCAAACGTTCACTTCAATCGCATGATTAAGAAACAAAAAATGAAAAAATAATTTCAACATTTCGCACAGCCGCCATCTTTATATGAGAAAATTTGAATTTAATCAGATTCCAGTAGATTAAAACTTGCACACTAATTTATTCTGCGAAGTTTCACTGCGCTTGGTTGATTAAATCTCGAGTAATGCGATTTAAATATTTTAACTTCGGTTGTCCGCCAAGCTGTTTCTTTACCCACCAGGTTTTTAACCATCACATAGGTGAACTTAACTGAGTATTCTGTATCACCGTACAACATTTAAGAGTGGTATCGGTAATTAAATATTTCGCACAGCCGACATGTTGGATTGGTGTGACGTATTATAATTTAAAGGGCACCTTCGGAGTCAAACAAAATAGTATTACGTTCTTACCGGGTTTCATTGAAATCGCTCCCGCCATTTAGATTTTATTAGGGACACACGCACAGAAACACACACGGACAAAAGTGATGGCATAAGCTTATTTTTTCATAAATTAAGATAGGCTAAAAATATTGGAGCAAATGCTTCATCAAAGTTGAAATAATTCGTAAAAATGAATGCTTGTTCTAGTAATTTTGGCCACAGCTGTACATTTCTTGGCACGTAGCTGCGAATAAACATTGTGAGTGTACTTATTCCCTGGATATTGGATATTTTAATAATCACCCCCACGAAAATCCTTGAATCTAATCTTATTTCAAGTTGTGGGGCACTTCTCACAAATCCTGAAGCCTAATAATTACAAGTACGCACCCTACCTCAGTCACCAAACTAGCACAGGTTATCAGACAAATACCATACACACACGACCAAAGATGTCCCAGTATTATATTTGAAGACACACTATCAAGTTAATGGAATTATATATAATCAAAACTTAGTCTACTGCTGTTTGTAACAGGTCCTTCATTATTAGATTCTAACTTCGTGTCGCTGACTCGTGTTATCAATGAAGTTGAAATTGGGCTACACATTGGTGATTCTAGTCATGTAAACGCTGCAAGTTGTGTTGTGAGATCTCTCTTCTTGAATAGTATTGGTATTGGCCACGGTGGCCGAGAATGCTAACATGCTAGCTCGTGCTTTGCTTGCATTGGGAGAGCGTGGGCTCGAATTCCACCTTGGCCATCTTGGCAAATGCAGGGATTGTTCCTTTTAACAGGTCGACAGCCGACTTTCTGACCATTCCTTAATTAGACCCAAGTTAGCGGTCGCCGGAGCGATCGACCTATTACCAACCGCAGTTGTATCGGCTAATAAAGTGTGTTCAGCTCCTAGTCACTGATTTTCCGACGATAAAGGAATGATCCCTCGCAGGAGTCCATGGGTGAATCCAAGCTGGGAGGATAGGAGATTAAGCAAGTAGTTCCGTTAAGAACTAAATAGATTATTTTCATATATCCTACTGGTCTTACTTAGGAAACAAGAAATGAAATCAAGATTTTTTTTTAAATATTGCACAGCCGCCATTTTAAGGTCTCATAAAATTCTATTAAATGATACATCAGCATATTAAGGCTTTGTGTGAAGAAATTCCGTGCCAAGTTTCACAGCGCTTGGTTGATTAAATCGAGAGTAAAATCCATTTAAATGTTCAAATTTTGCTAGGACGCCATGTTGGTTTTCTGCTCACCAGGTTATTAAAAGTCTCATAGGTGAACTTACGTTAATAGACTATATCAACATACAAAATGTCAGTGTAATTGCTGATATAGATCCGTAGATATTGAGAGCCGTCTAAATATTTCGGATGGTCGCCATGTTGAATTGTTATATATGTAGGTCATAGAGTTATATTCAATTAGATGAAAAATTATTGCGTAGGTTCATTATTCAAATTTTCTCATTGATTGCATGATTAGCACACAAGAAATAAAAACTTAATTTTATAATTTCGCACAGCCGCCATCTCGATATATAACCAACAGAACATAATTAGATGTCAATGCATTTCAATGTGTGTAATTATTTGATCTGAAAAGTTTCACAGCTCTCGGATGGTTGAGTCACGAGAAAAGTCTATTAAATATTTCAACTTTGCTTGGCTGCCATGTTCGTATTGTCCTTACAGTTACGGAGATATAGAATGACAGTGGAATATTTCTCACGGTCGCCTTGTTGAATTGGTGAAACGTATTAAAATTTGAAAGGCGCGTTCGTGGTTGGACAAGGTAGTAGTATGCACTTACCGAGTTTCATTGAAATCGTACATATTGTACATATTGTACATATTGTAAATATTTTCACCTGTATTTCAAACATAGATTTTATAGCCTAAGTGTATTGGATCTGATGATGATCGCTTGACGATCGAAACTGGTCATCCTAGTGTTTTATTAATCTCATGTAATTTATTTCAGGATTAGGGCATAACCCATCTCTTTTGGGTACATTCGTGTTGACCGACTGAAAAGCACTAAACTCTCGCTTCTGCCGTTTAGATTTTATTAGGGACACACACGCATATAGTTGCCTCACTTTCCTCGCTAACGGGTGGCTCGATTCTCTACCAAGCAGCCGACCAGGTTAGAAGGGACAGCGCCGAGCTCAGTCTAAACCGATGAAATCGATGATCCACCTGCCATCAAGTCACTAAACATCGTTATCGATCGCCACCAACAAGCTCACCCACATAACCAAACGCCGATAATCCATTCCCGCTTCCCAAATTCAAGCAAAAATATCCCGTCATAACCGTCACCCATTGTTGAACCCGCTACCTCAAACCAAGCATACAGCTCTTACCCCACCTTCAAACCTTCCAATTCAAGAAATTCCCATCACCCCGAGTAGCAGCCAAGACTCATTCCCTCTTTCCAACCCAGCAGCCTCAAAATCAATTAATTAATTAATTATTCAAACTCTTCGTAACCAGCTCGCACATTGTCACGGCTCCAACCGATCAACTGGTAACCTTGTGCGACTGGTTCAACTTCTTGGACGAGGCCAAATTCATGTTTAAGGGTCTGCAACTGCATTTGACCCCACATTACTCATACATTCATACCTCCAGATACACTAACATGGCATACTTATCATGGCTTGGGGATTTTACACCGAACCCTGAATACCTCAGGGAGTCATCACCTCCACCAATACCAGCCCATGGAACCCTCCCGGAGTTTGATTTCGGGGAGGATCTATGGTACGAATCTCCTACACGCCGCTCACCCAAAAGCACGCTGATTGTCGTGCGCCCACCGGGCGTAAGAAATTTGCCCGCCTCCCGTGAGGCAATAATTAGCGTGCTCACTCCACATGCTCATTACATCACAAATATTGAGGAACTGGTTAACCATCACATCGCAATCACACCTACAAGGGACTACCACCTCAACACGATCATAAAGGCCCTTCAGAGCTATCCCTAGATTCCCTCACACATTCTCATCCCCTACAAACCACCTGAAACACTCTCCGACACTCACAATTCGACCAGACCACACAGCCATCCAAAAACACAGTCGAAACAGGTACAAAATCACACAGACAATCCCAATCCCCTCTCCCATGCCTAAATACTCAAGCACAAAGCACGCTCAAACAGACACTATAGAGATACAGCACGAACACACCCAAACACACATAGAAACAGGAGAAAGGTGAACACAAGCCTGGCCACTAACGGGCAAAAAGAAAAACAAGAAAACTAAAACAGCAAACACTCAACCAGATCCACAAAGCCCCGTTGCAGAACATCAAGGAACAGTTACACATACATTCCTCAACCTGCCAACAACACGCATGCCACTGAAACTCCCCCTCCCCTTCTGAAAATATAGTAAATTCATCCCCTCAAACAAAACACGGGCGACTGGTCGCCCAGCCTTCAAACAACACACTCCTATCATATACCAGTGTTTCAACTGCCAAAGACTGCACCATAACGCTGTAAATTGCCCCCACCATACCCGCTGCAACAGGTGTGGTAATTCTCTTCGCCACAAGGATTGTAAGGTTCCCCGTGTCATCCCCAAGTGCGTCAATTGTGGTGGAGCGCATACAGCGTCTTACCATGACTGCAGCTATATCAAAACAGCAATCAAACACAGGCAGTTGAAAGTCAGACAATATGCAACTCCCAACATCCCGTCCCTCATGTCTCTCAAGTCTCACCACCTAAAGTTAACAAGAACTCAGCTCACACTCAAATACTACAGTTAATACAGCACTTGGCCACAACTACGATATAAACATACACAACTCTTTCCCAAATAAACTAGTTTAATAACCCAAGACCCCTGGCCCCATGGTATAATCTGCCTGGGGGGTAAAGGCCATGCCAGCCCGCCTGGGGTGACAAACCGTGGACCAAGGAACCCGAAACACACCCAACTACACTGGAACCTAAAGTAAACTCGAACCCAGTACTCAACAGGAAGCCCGGTCGAGCTCGGCCTGCTTCTAATTACTGACCTGCGTTTCGGCTGGTTTATAGACCAATAATTACCCTCCGCTCGCACAAAAACCAGCCAAATACATCTAAACCAGACCCAATTAACAATAATCACTCATAAAACAACAACTTTTCCACCCTCAGGTACATTTAAACTACATAAAAACCAGCCAAGCACTGATTGGCTGCCCCAGAACTGAGCGGCCTATCAGAGCAGAGCACATACAAATTCAAACTCCCCGCTCCAGGACCTTACTTTACACATCAATTACACTGTCCACTAACACATTACATTAATTTTAAACATAAAGGGCGGGATCTGAAGCCATTTAAATGCAATATATAATTGCCAAGCAATACCTACTACTAGAGCACTACTAAATTCAACCCATTAGAGGTCTTCTAATTTTCACGTTAAGTTTGAAGCTGCTTCAAAACTTAAAACCAATACACACACTGAAAATCTCACACACAGCTAATCCATTGCGATTGTAGCGATTATACTAGGCGAGCGGTGATGATAAGTAGCTATGCGAACATCACCCCCGACTGAAAGTGAACTAATGAGCGAAGTTTTCGGTCAATAAATAAGTCAAATCACGTTAATAGTAATCCCCTAAGTCATTATGCGAATTGAAAATTTAAAACCCCCTACGTCAAACCCCTTAATCAAATTAAACAAATTGTAACGAAAACTACTAAAGTAGTAATTCATTCTAGTAAAACTTATAAATTCAAAATTCAATTAAACCCCAAAATAGATTCAAATCCAGGCAGAGGAATGCTTGTCGTACCGGTACCTGATTTATAACACAACCTCAATCAGACTGCGACTATGTCATTAAGAGACTAGCCGTGTGGCTCGCCTTTGAAATCTAGCTGAGCTGATATGTTAATATTCCATGGCGCCTGGAGCCAAGGCTTTCCCAGCGTGACGCACAGCGTTGTCCACTTTCCACCGTAGCCACTGAGAGCAAGCAGTGAGACTGTACAGAACTACGTGCAGATGTGCAACACTGGACACTGACTGGACACCTGATACCTGCGTGAGACACGAGCTAGCCGCCCAGGCGGGACTTTGGAGTCCACGTGAACTGATAGAGGAAGCATGCTATTGGTCAACAACCGTCAGCTATTGGTCAGTAGGGAGCAATAGTTATTGACGGCGCGTTCTACTGCCTTACGTTTGAGTCGCCGCTCGTTAACCGGGAAAGTGTGGGAACCATACGCACACACACACACACGGACAAAAGGTGATCTCATAAGCCTCTTGTTGTTTGAGTCTTCAGTCTTTTGACTGGTTTGATGCAGCTCTCCATGGCTCCCTGTCCTGAGCTAATCGTTTCATCTCTACATAGCTACCACACCCTACATCCGAGGCAATCTGTTTAACATACTCTAACCTTGGTCTACCCCTACAGTTCTTGTCCTCGACCCTTCCTTCCATAACTAAGCTTGCTATTCCTGGGTTTCTTAGTATGTGTCCTACCAACCTATCTCTTCTCTCCATTAGCAGTCGCCAGAAACATCTCTCCTCTCCCACTCGTCTTAATACCTATTTTTTGTAACCCTATCTATCCATCTGATCTTCATCATTCTCCTGTAACACCACATTTCAAACGCTTCAATTCTACTCTTTTCTGCTGTACCAATAGTCCAAGTTTCACTTCCATAGAGTGCCACGCTCCAGATAAAGGTTTTCAAAAATGTCTTCCTAATACCTAAATGTACACACATCAAAAAAAGTTTTGCATCACCTCGGTTCCCAGATCTCCGGCATATAGACGTTGACTGTGTATATTGTATCCAAGATACAGTCCCTTTGACTGTTCATAGATGTCACTAAAACTGCTCAAAGATGTAAACAACCATGCATGAGCAGGGCCTATTAGACGGAGGGGGTACGACAGCCGATCAGTTCCAGTCATTCCACCAGGACGAAGGTACGCTGCTCATGTTGTCTGTAGTTCTACCATGCCTAGAAGGTCAATACCGCAGTTCGATCGCGTCCGCATTGTTACTTTGTGTCAAGAAGGGCTCTCAACAAGGGAAGTTTCCAGGCGTCTCAGAGTGAACCAAAGCGATGTTGTTCGGACATGGAGGAGGTACAGAGATACAGGAACTGTCGATGACAGGCCTCGCTCAGGCCGCCCAAGGGCTACTACTGTAGTGGATGACCGCTACTTACGGATTGCCGCTCGGAGGAACCCTGACAGCAATGCCACCATGTTGAATAATGCGTTTCGTTCAGCCACAGGACGTCGTGTTTCAACTCAAACTGTGCGCAATAGGCTGCATGATGCGCAACTTCACTCCCGACGTCCATGGCGAGGTCCAGCTTTGCAACCCCGACACCATGCAGCGCGGTACAGATGGGCCCAACAACATGCTGAATGGACCCCACGGAATTGGCATCACGTTTTCTTCACCGATGAGTGTCGCATATGCCTTCAACCAGACAATCGTCGGAGACGTGTTTGGAGGCACCCTGGTCAGGCTGAACGTCTTAGACACACTGTCCAGCGAGTGCAGCAAGGTGGTGGTTCCCTGATGTTTTGGGGTGGCATTATGTGGGGCCGACGTACGCCACTGGTGGTCATGGAAGGCTCCGAAACGGCTTTACGATACCTGAATGACATCCTCCGACCCATAGTGCAACCATATCGGCAGAATATTGGAGAGGCATTTGTCTTCATGGACGACAATTCTCGACCTCATCGTGCACATCTTGTGAATGCGTTCCTTCAAGATAACGACATCGCTCGACTACAGTGGCCAGCATGTTCGCCAGACATGAACCCTATCGAACATGCCTGGGATATGTTGAAAAGGGCTGTTTATGGACGTCTTGACCCACCAACCACTCTGAGAGATTTACGCCGAATTGTCGTTGAGGAGTGGGACAATTTGGACCAACAGTGTCTTGATGAACTTGTGGATAGTATGCCACGGCGAATACAGGCATGCATCAATGCAAGAGGACGTGCTACTGGGTATTAGAGGTAGTGGTGTGTACTGCAATCTGGACCACAAATGCTGAATGTCTAGCTGTATGATGGTACAACATGCAATGTGTGGGTCTCATGAGCAATAAAACGAGCTGAAATGTTGTTTGTGTTGATCTCTATTCCCTTTGTATTTAACGGTTCCGGAACTCTTGGAACCGAGGTGATGCAAAACTTTTTTTGATGTGTGTATATTCGATGTCAACAGATTCCTTTTCTATAGAAATGCTTTCCTTGCCTGAGCCAACCTACTTTTTATATCCTCTTTGCTTCTTCCATCACTGGTTGTAAAATTCCTCATAAGCCTTTGTTTTTCATAAATGAAAATAGGCTAAAATAGAGTGTTGATTCTGATAAGACAAAGGTTCTTCTGTTTGCGGGGAATTTTGAATGGCACACGATTCAGAAGGCCATGAAATTAGCAAAGTACAATCACAGATAATTATAACCCGTCCGAGAAAATTCCTTCCTTGTATCCTGTGACCTATTCCGCCAACATCACTGTTATTGTTGTTGTTGTAGTTATTAATTCATTCCAGGATATTGGGACATCCTGGTTAATATACCCGTGTACATTGGTGAGAGTTCAATTTGTCTTATAACCTGTGTTTCTCTAATAGGTGCTGTAATGTGTGTATAACTAATTATTATGCTGGGGAATGGAATAGTTGACCCAGGACATGACATAAGGTACTACTCCTCAATTTCGTACTCATTATCCGATCAAGAGAAAAGCATATAAAAATGAATACGCTATATTTTCGACTTTCTTACTTCTCAGCTTCTTTGGATCCTTGCAGTGCATTGTACTTCTCTTATCGATAGTTGTAGAGACGAATGGCGTGTCGAAGTTAATTTTTCCACACAATTCCGTTGAAAGTGATTTTTAGCATTCAACAAATATAATATATTCATAACGATTCGCGCAACACGGAACTAAGAGTTTGCGTTCTTATAACAACGTAGGCTATATCTGAAGCTACTGACCTAGTATGGATAGTTGACGATCACAGGTTTCCATGGTCTCATGGCGTCGGAGAAACCATATTCAGGATATACCTACCAATTGATCGACCGACCGACCAAATAAATTAATTCCTGGCCGTATTTAAGCAAAGCCTCACAAAGTACTAAAGGTGAGATTTGATTGTTTATAGTTAATCTCTACTTACTACAAAACAAAGTCCCCAATTTTTGTGTGTCACGGGTAATCTCGAGAACTGATGGATGGATTTTGTGCTGTTTTCACCATTCTGTAAAGGATATCACGAGGAAGGTTTCTAGTTTCTGTTGAAAATAATTTATTTATGATCAAAGGAAGCCAAGCAGTAACAATTTCAGTGAAAACATCTAAAAAAACTGGCGTCTATGCGCTTTTTAAGCTTACGCTGGGCAAACCGTTAAAATGTCAGTACACAATGAGTGTAAGAATTGTTCAGCATGAATAGTTCTACGAAAAAGTCCGCTAGAGCATATCTCTATCTTCGATACATTGCCCACTCTAAGTGTTTTTACGTTTTCATTTCTTCCGACAATCACCATTCAATTACTGAGGTGACAGTTTACGAGCTAGCTAGGGACGAGCCTATGACCCCAGTTACAGTCTAGCTAGCGGGCGAGTCTATTATACCAGATACAGCAAACTGTCGAGTCATGTTGAGTTTAGACTTCAGAGAAGAATGGTTGTGTTTGGAGTGTCCCTGGAAGTGCAACTCGGCTTTTCTTCATTTCGCCTGTGAACTTTTCGTTCCGCAAATTACACAGTCAAGTTAAGATTGGACGGAAGGGGGATTTGTGTTTCATGCACCTCGCCATTCTTAAATTACGTCTGACAAGAATTCGTTGCACATTGAGCCGTCTGGCCTTGCTCGCTGATGTTGACGCAGTGGAAGAGTGTGTTCTTATTAGCCTGGTGCTGGGCCCATGAAACCGGACTAAAGTAAAGAAGGTGTCAGAGGCGGTGGATTGAACGTACATTCACTGCGATGTGAATGCAAGTTCTATTCGAATGCGCTTATCATAAGAATCATGGGCCTAGCTTAGCTTAGCCTAATTGCTTAAGAAATAAAGATCTAAACAATTAGTAAATAAGGTACGCAAACGCCACACTTAAAATGAGGAACGATAATGTATGTATTCTCAAAGCAAATGGTCTTGAGAAATGACGAGGAAGCGTATACATGTTAAGGTAAGGTAATCTGCTCGTCTAACATAACACAAGAGATAACTAAACCGAACGAGGAACCGTAACATTAAGGTTATGTGGGAATATGCGGTAAAGGTAGGGGAGGGAAACGTAAATGGGAAGATATACTCGTAATGAGTAAAATTACATTGTGAGGGGAGACAGATTATAAGGGCTAGACAAGAAGTCAGGAAACGTGAGTCTGCCGTCAAAGAGGGATCGGCAACTCGGATAGCCCCGGAGAAAGCAAGAGGTGAGGGAATCTAAGAAAGGTCGTAGAATAAATAAAAGTACGCGTAGACATGACGTGAACAAAACAAACATAAAAATGAGGCGCAAGAAACCGAAATGAAACATATAAAGGGAAGTTAAAAGTTACACATTACAAAGATATCCAACAATATAAGTTCCTAAAAAGATAAGTCAATCTCATGGACTTGCGTATGAAAACACAATCCTAAGATAAGGTAGACCGATAAAGATAAAAAGGTAAGATGCTGGTCTTACTGTGATGAACGTACCATCCAGTAAAACGAACCATAACCAACATAAAGGAATGACGATAAAGAGACAAACGATAAAGGAACGATAGAGGCATACAATGGACATACTAGAAAAGGCTAAATGCCATAGTATTCCATACACGAGCCACATATCCACACTCACACACAAGGAATATTAAGCCGTGACTCTCCTTGATGGATCCAGCTTATTCGACATCAAGAAATAGAACAAAAATATACTAAACACACGTCTCTACGCGCACCTTTATGTAAATAACTAAGAAAAGGGGAGAAAGCCGAAATAAAGATAGGCATCTCGGATACGAGAGCGGGTGCACAAACAAAAAGGTCCTACCATGATAGAAAAAACAGAAGACTGCTTGGGAGGGTAACAAAGGGTTGTTACAGGTGACGGAAAAGAGAAAGTAAAAGGAAAGAGGTGTCACTGATCACGATTCGGCATAGTAAGAAATCACTATAACGAACCTTAATCAGCAATTATAGAAATGTCCACTGATCTGCTCGGTTACCCTGGTCAGTAATAACCCAGAAGAAAAGAGAACAATTCCGATAATTGACACGCCGAAGAAAAGAGGAAAAAGAGGAAGACTACAGGTGGAAAAGAAAAACGGTTCAACATGGATCTCCATGATAATATAATTAATAGTCCACTCTGTGATTTTAACCCATCATGCTGAGACGTAAAACGGTTATAGGTCTTAGTTCATTGACATCAAAAACAAAAGCACTTATCACGCAATGCATTCATAACTGTTCCCGGGAGAAGCCAGGGTGGGTTGCTAGTGGTAAATAAATGCTGGGTCAAAGCCACTCACGACAATTCTGCCTGAAAGTACGGCCCGTGAGGTAATATTAAAACTTATCTAAACGCCAAACTAACTTGTATGAATGCAGTATTATGTTCTTAATATTTCAACTGCAAGGGGAACTTACAAACGCGCTTTAATTAATATGAGTTTGCTTGCCCTTTTGTTCGAAATGCTCCATAATTCTCAAGTTGCACGAACTGCTTCTACACAGGAGCGTTTATTGAACGAGGGAATACTTATAAAACACAAATATAAACGGCTATTAATATTGGCTGAACGCTCCGTTAGAAGCAAGGAGTGGAGTGACACGTCATGCTAACATAGGGATGCTGGAATCTACGTAGAAATTTTTCAAAATCCTCGTAAGCTTCAAAAATGGCAAACAAATGGTAATGACAATTTATAAGGGGTTAACAAACTATGTTCATAACAACTCACACTTATCTCTTTCAAAACATTAGACTATGACGTACGACATTTATTTCTGCTAAGAAACTCACCTTTGTCTTTCCTGTCCCATCTCCCTTGGTCAACAATATTTATCCTCCGATGCCAATTCTAATTTGTCCCGTGGACTTCGATATTCCTAATTGTTCAATCAGTCATGGATGTTGATAATATTAATCGATCGATCAATCAATCGATGAACCTATCAACTAATCAATATATTAATAAAGTGGCTTTGGTGGCGTAGTTGGTAGCATGCTGAGCTTCTATGCCCAAGATCGTGGGTTCAAACCTGGCCGAAGTCGTCGGATATTTTAAGAGAGTAAAAAATCCCTCAGTATGCTACCTTTGGAGGGGAAGTAAAGTCAGTGGGTCAATGTCATAGATTTACGGCATGTAACAGAACCTTCCACTAACTACAATTGTGTGAAGTTAAATTTGTTGATTCGATTTGATTATCGCTCTATTAAGTTCCAACATTCGCCGCCAGGTGCCAGTTGCGGTGGCATCTAGTAGTCAAGTTCACAGTTAGGTGAATTATGACTTAGCCCCAACTTATCTGTGCTCACGGGCAGTTTACAACAATGAATAACTTACCTGTGCCCTTCAAATCATTTTCTGGCTCTTTTTGTGACATGCAAAATAGAATTATAAGAATCTAGAAGCGTATCCAAGTGCCTTGATTAAAAAAAAAAAAAATCATTTCCTTGGAAGCCTACGTCAAATACCAATAATTTGATATCACCGCCTCCTATGGTACAAAAAACTATAAATTATTCTCAGAAAGTCAATTATTCATGAACTACTCAGAAGAATCCACTGCCAAGAGAATGGGCTAGGGAGAATTAGTGGGAAAAGAAGACCCTGACAAAAAATATTCAAAACATTTCTAGAACCTGATCGGAACGCCACCTGCCGGGTCGAATTGTGGATCTAAACCATACAGGGACCCACTCAAACAAACTTACATGTTGTTTATTTTTGATGAGCCGTTATTTAAATGTCAAAACAACGCCAAGCTATGATGCAAGTGATTTGCGTACTTTTTGAAGCCTATGACAAAAAAAAAAGTGACAGTCAGTCTGAAAAACTAGACTTTGTATCATTTTAAATGCTACAAATGCTGAAAAATGCTAGAAAATGCTAGAAAGGCTGGAGGCTTCTCGCTTCGCTCGAAGCCAAAGACTCTTGACATGTTAGAAAATTATCTGCATAATACTTATCTTGCTTTATAATGCTTTACCTTGTTTCAAATTACTCGCGAACGGCTAGTGCAAACCAAGGGCAAAGCAAGGTCAGCGCGCGGGATGCCATCACGCTCACCAGAGCGCGCGGGGACGTGCCCCTTCCATCCAGTCTAAAAACACTTATAGTGGGCGATGTATTGAAGATAGAGATATGCTCTAGCGGACTTTTTTGTAGAACTTTTCATGCTGACCAATTCTTACGCTCATAGTATATTGATATTTTTAACGGTTTTCCCAGCGTAAGCTTAAGAAGCGCACGGACGCCAAGTTTGTTTTCGACTTTTTTTTACAGAAATCGTTACTGCTTGGCTTCCTTTGATCATACATATATTATTTTCTACAGAATCTTTCCTCGAGATATCCTTTACAGAATGGTGAAAACCGCATCAAAATCCATCCAGTGGTTCTCGAGATTACCCGTGACATCCAAGAATCGGGGAGTTTTGTCTTATACTAACGAAGTAGAGATTGTCGGAGAACACATGCACCAAGCGGTACTATGACGTCACACACCTCAGCGCATCTGGGTACATTTCGTCCCGTCACCGTAACGTAACGCCAGGCTCCAGCGTAACGACGAAGTCGACAAGATCATTTAAAATGATAATAACAATAATTTGACATCACCGCTAATGTTATTCAAAAGCATAACTATGAGTTATTCTCAGAAAGTCAATTATTCATAAACTTTTCAGAAGAAACCACTGCCAAGGGAACGGACCTGGGAGAAATAGTTGGGAAAGAAGACCTTGACAAAGAATAACTAGAAAATGTCTAGAACCTGATCGCAACGCCCCATACCGGGTCCAATTTAGAATGTACACCACACAGGGACCCACACAAACAAACGTACGTATTGAGCCGTTATTGAAATGTCAAAACACCACCGAGCTACTATGCAAGTGATTTGTACATATTTTGAAGCCTACGCCAAAACCAAGAAATCGACATCACGGCCACCTATGGTACAAAAACAAAACTATGGATTATTTTCAGAAAGTCAATTAATCATGAACTTCTCTGACGAAACCACTGCCAAGGGAATGGACCTGGGAGAATTAGTGGGGAAAGAATATCCTGTTGCGCTGAGACTTTAGTTTTCACTAATGTTAGTGGTTTCCATGACGACAGTTTTTGTTTTGTTGACTGTATCTTGTGGTTCTAAAAGGGTGTTCATCCTACATTTTAGGCGGCTTCGGTGGCGTAGTCGATAGCATACTGAGCTTCTATGCCCAAGATAGCGGGTTCAAACCCTGCTGAAGCCGTCGGATTTTTTAAGAGCGTTAAAATCCCTCAGTATGCCTCCCTTCGGAGGGGAAGTAAAGCCGGCGGTCCCATGTCATAGATTTATGGCATGTTAAAGAATCTTCCACTAATTACACCTGTGTGAAGCTAAATTGGATAGGTTACGAATGTTAACAACGCTCTTAGGTTTCTATGTTCGTTGCCAAGAGCCGACTGCGGTGGCGTCTAGTAGATAAGTTCTGAACTTGGCCTAGTAGTCGTTGACGATGGCGCTTGGCGACAAAAGTAGGAACTATTTGAAAAATTCTAAGTTGCAGTCTGTACTTAAATTTAAAAACAGATAACACACACTAATACAGTCATCACAATTAACACTGGTTATCAGACAGATTCTACACACACACAAAGTACACGGGGCTACATGACCGCGTTGTCGCAGCCCCTAAACCTAAGAACCAACCAACCATCCTACATTTTGGTCGCTACGCCACCTACCGGGTCAAATTGTGAATCTAAACCATACAGGGATCCACTCAATCATACATTAAGCATTTCATCAAAATATGTCCAGTCGTTTAGCAGGAGTTCAGTGACGTACACACGAACAAAAGGAACCAAAAGTTAGGTGGAAAGAGAAGGTTGCAGGGAACCTCAGAGAAAAAGGATGGAAGAGGGAGGAAGCATGGGATAGACATTTATCGAAGAGAAGAATCCAACAAAGTAACGCTGATCCTACGTAACGCGGGGAAAGGCTGAGATAACAAAAAAAAAAAAGAGAAGACGATAGAGAGAGAGAGAGAGATTGATTTGAGGGGAGAGAGAGAGAGAAGTGGATGTGTTAATATGCTTTACGGCGGGCCATCGAAGCTAGATCCAGGGGTTGCGTATGGCCCGCTGATCGGTAATTATAAACGACTACTCCAAAGTTATATGAAGTTTTAATAGAGTCGTCACTGGCCAGCTAACGTTCTAATGGGCCTGCCGTGCTGCTCAAAGTAGCTTTGTGATTATGGACAGTTTAGGATGGAGAGCTTCCATTCTATAGCCTACTTGGAAGCGATGTTGGTATAATCTTCTTTAATGGAACAGATTTGATCTGCTATAATCTCTATATATATAAAAATGAAAGTTTGTCTGCTTTTTCTGAATTTCCACGGAAATTTGCGATATTTGCGCGTTTCAGGCTGTTTTATGACGGATGCGCGCAAATATAAAATTTTTGTCTGTCTGTCTGTCTGTGTGTCTGTGGACAACTTCTACGAGTCCTTATAACTTGAGAACGGCTGGGTGGATCAACGTAAAATTTGATACAGATATCCATCAGAGGCACCACACTAATCATTGATGTAACTCTTCTCCGTACCTCTCATAAAAGGGGCCCTAACCCCTTAAAATGCATGCTGAATTAGGCGTAGAAGGGTGAAACAAAGCTCATTTTCAGCCCCTCAATGTGAGAAACGAAACTCGGGGGCCCCCGAAAACCACATTTAAAGGCCCTAAAACCAACAGTTTTTGAGATATTCCCAGAAAACTAATTTCACTTAATAAATTAATGAAAGAATGCATGGCGGTAACCATGGCAACTGAATCTCAGAGGTCCATCTATTTCTGTAAGACGCAATGCAATTCCATTTATTACATTACTGTGAAGGTTTGCAAACGGCTATAAGGTTATAATGGATCCAAATTAAGCTGAAATATTCATTAATACATACAATGCGCTTAAGGGGTCAAGGGGTACTCTATAATTTTTTGACGCGATTTACACGTGCGGGTGTGGTACGGAAGGTCTATTATATCCCTTCTCTATTATATAAAAATGAATGTTTGTCTGATTTTTCGGCTTTTCTACGGAAATTTGACATATTTGCCCGTTTCAGACTGTGTTGTGACGGATGCACGCAAAAATATATTTTTGACTGTCTGTATGTAGACAATTTTTTGTGTCCTTATAACTCGAGAACGGCTGGGTGGATTAACGTAAAATTTGATACAGATATCCATCAGAGGCACATCTAACTCTTCTCCGTAACTCTCATAAAAGGGGCCCTACCCCCTTAAAATACATGCTGAAATAGGCGTAGAAGGGTGAAACAAAGCTCATTTTCAGCCCCTCAATGTGAGAAACGAAACTCGGGGGCCCTAAGGGACCCCGAAAACCACATTTTAAGGCCCTAAAACCAACAGTTTTTGAGATATTCCCAGAAAACTAATTTCACTTAATAAATTAATGAAAGAACTAGTTGAAACCCGTCAAAAATGACGGTCAATAGAAAAATATTTACTGAAGAATTTTCTTATGTAGGCCTACTGTATATTCTTTGTACGATTATTTTTTGGCTCTATTGAAACTATAAGGGCGTCAAAAGATTGCACTCTCAACATTGCAAAATACTGCTGGCCATGACTGAAAAATTGATGAGGCAAATTGAGACCTATACGTTCCAGAGTTTTCCCTTGAGCTTCATTGATTGTGACAGAGTATGCCAAATAAATTGGAAAATATTGCCTCTTAAAACAAAATGATAGTGTTTTATCGGATGCTGTTAAATCAAGTAGAAGGATTAGACCTCTCTGCCTAATTTTAACTCCACTTATTATTTCCAAATCCAAGCAATATGGTTGCATTTAGGAGCCCTTGGGAAACGTTCAGATTTCTAACCAGCATAACGGTTCAAGCGTTTGGAATATGTGGAGGCAAGTCATTTAGTTCCAAGGAATTCAAGAACTCTGAGGAGTCTAATAAAACTGGCCGCAAACCGTCACATATAATTTTGGAATATAACGAAGAAATGCGATGATGTGCACCTCCATACATCTTAAAACAATGTGGACCGTATGGGTGTGGCACAGTAACATTGGCACCAAATGAAACGAAGGACATAGCATTGTACTGCCGATTAGTCTCTCTGAAATTGCTTGAGATATCATCTCCAGTGAAAAATAATTGTTGCAGCATGTCAAATGTTTTATATTTAGTCAGATTAATTTTACATTACAACAGCAAAGGTCAAAGTAACCAAGTGAAGATTTCTCTCAAGAGAAATACAGTGCAGAACAATGTTTAAATTTGTTCGTCAAGGACCCTACACTGTAACGGTATAGTATCTGGAATTGTATCTGAAATGCCGTATTCATATTGGAGTTTAAAAGTGGCTTCGTTTTTTTCTCCGATTTCCCACTTGTTTGCGGCTAATGTTCTATTTCGTAAAATGGGTTTATTTATAGCAGCATTTCTCCCCAAATTAACGTCATAGCTTATTAAATAACACTATAGTGGCCTGCATCAACGCAGCTGCCAAATATTAAATAGCAAATAATTACTTACCATTGCCAAAATCAACTGCGTGGTTAGACTCATTGTTATGTACTCTAAAAAAAAAATCAATAAACAACAATATTCACTTATACAACTAAGTTCAGAGACTTCCATTCTCAAGTTGTTTGCTGATGAGAATGCGATGAGACTGATCGACAATAATAAAATCCTTGCAATTTTTGCAATTTGCTTGCAAACGCAACTCAGGATGACGAACTTCATTTTGAAATAAACAGAATGAAACTGCTCTAAATAATCAATTTCCATCACCTGTTGCAGGTACAATACTTTGCATTTCCATGACAGTAAATTATGCAAGGGAGCATAGAATCACTTCGCCACTACTGGAATGAGCATGGACTCACTTCGCCAGCCACCGTAATGGAGGGAGTTTTAGAATTATATGTTCAGTGTTTTTCAAAGATCGTATTAACACAGGGAAGCCCAGTCTTAAGGCTACATTCTGAGCTATCGCCCCAGATTCCAGGTTCGATCCCTTCTCTGCCAAGAAATTTAATTCTGGTCTGAGGGCTGGAACGGGGCGCACTCTTGAGGCAAACCTAAGAAGAGCAAAATTTGATTCCCATCTCAACAATCTTGGATGTGGTTTTCCGTGGTTTCCCACTTCCACTCCAGGCAAATACCGGGATAGTTCCTAACTTAAAGCCTCAGTCGTCAACTCTCCATTCCCCATACTAATTACAAATGCACACATCAATACAGCCATCACATTAACACAGGTTAACAGAGAAAGGTTTACACTCACACACCAAAGTAGACGGGGCTGAGTGACCACGATGTCTGAGTCCATCAAATGAATTATGTTCGACAATTTTCTCTCAAGGCGAAGCGATTGTGCCGATATTTATTTAATAATTTAAAAGTATCTGGGAACGTAAATCATGGAGAATTCCTTACCTTACGGGAATAATAAACGTAACATATGTTTAGACAATGTAATACCAATTGCAAGATAGAATAATTGGGAAATAGAATTACATGTCAGAGGTGGGAATCAAACTCCTTCGACGATGCATAATCAATTTCGTTGTCCACAATGTTAGACGCTGAGCCACCCAGACAACGAAATTAGAGGGCAATATTAAGTGACGTAAACAACAAACGCACTCAACTGCCAGTTACAGTTCATCAATATTTCCCTTATTTCATGATTCTATTCCAGTATATATGGGGATACAACATAAGCGATATTTCCCTTTTCAATTCTCATAAACAAAGATCACACTACGATACGGTGGATCTTTTATCCGCCATTTCTCTCATGAAGAAACGCAATTGTGGCAACGCGCAATTGCCACATATATTACCTTTTTCTTTAAACATATAAAATCTACCGTAACATATATTTTCCTTTTAAAGACACACTGCAAATCTGCAGGCCAAGAGCTTTCGTTACAATGCCATACGAAGCCAATCGGTTAAGTCGTTTTCAAAATCTCGTGTGTACAAAAAATACCTTAGTGTTTTAAATATATATGGCAACAGAGAATTCGTTACTTTACAGGAATGATAAAAGTGAAATATGTTTCTACACTGTAATACCAATCGTAGGAAGGAAGAAAACAAAAAAAAACATATCCGAGGTGGGAATCGAACCCTCTCGACCATGCAAAGGATGGCAACAGAGAATTCGTTACTTTACGGGAATGAAAAAGTGAAATATGTCTCTACAATGTAATACCAATCGTAGGAAGAAAGAAAATGAAAATAAAAAAACGTATCCGAGGTGGGAATCGAACCCTCTCGACCATGCAAAGGATGGCAACAGAGAATTCGTTACTTTACGGGAATGATAAAAGTGAAATATGTTTCTACAATGTAATACCAATCGTAGGAAAGAAGAAAACGAAAATAAAAAAGCATAACCGAAGTGGGAATCGAACCCTCTCGATGGGAACAGAGAATTCGTTACTTGACGGGAATGATAAAAGTGAAATATGTTCCTACAATGCAATACCAATCGTAGGAAGGAAGAAAACGAAAATAAAAAAACATATCCGAAGTGGGAATCGAACCCTCTCGATCATGCATAATACAAATTTCTGGACAGTAACCTTATCCCCTTCGCCATCCAGACAATTGTGTTACATTGCAGTATTAAGCTATCTAACCAGTATACACACTCAACCTGCAGTTTATGTCCTTCAATTCGTGGTTTATTTAATATAATTCTATTTCAATGCATAACTAACATTATTGGAGACCCTTTTTAATTCTCATAAACAAAGATCTCAGTAAGACGCGACCGGAATCGCCATTTTCCTTGTTGAGAAAGGCCATTGTGCGCATGCGCGGGAGTGTCAAATATTACATATTTCTTTAATCATTTAAAAATATACCGTAACGTATATTTTCCTTTTAAAGAAACTCTGCAAATCTGCATGCCAAGAGCTTTCTACAATGCAATACCAATCGTAGGAAGGAAGAAAACGAAAATAAAAAAACATATCCGAGGTGGGAATCGAACCCTCTCGATCATGCATAATACAAATTTCTGGCCAGTAACCTTATCCCCTTGGCCATCCAGACAACTATGTGAGACTGCAGTATTAAGCTATCTAACCAGTATACACACTCAACCTGCAGTTTATGTCCTTCAATTCGTGGCTTATTTAATATAATTCTGTTTCAATGCATATTGTAAAAACATAACTAAAATTATTGGAGATCCTTTTTAATTCTCATGAACAAAGATCTCAGTTAGACGCGACCGGAATCGCCATTTTCCTTGTTGAGAAAGGCCATTGTGCGCATGCGCAGGAGTGTCAAATATTACATATTTCTTTAATCATTTAAAAATATACCGTAACATATATTTTCCTTTTAAAGAAACTCTGCAAATCTGCATGCCAAGAGCTTTCGTTAGAATGTCTTACGAAGCCAATCGGTTAAGTCGTTTTCACAATCTCGTGTGTACAAAAAACAGCTTAGTGTTTTAAATATATAGATGGCAACAGAGAATTCGTTACTTTACAGGAATGATAAAAGTGAAATATGTTTCTACACTGTAATACCAATCGTAGGAAGGAAGAAAACAAAAAAAACATATCCGAGGTGGGAATCGAACCCTCTCGACCATGCAAAGGATGGCAACAGAGAATTCGTTACTTTACGGGAATGAAAAAGTGAAATATGTCTCTACAATGTAATACCAATCGTAGGAAGAAAGAAAATGAAAATAAAAAAAACGTATCCGAGGTGGGAATCGAACCCTCTCGACCATGCAAAGGATGGCAACAGAGAATTCGTTACTTTACGGGAATGATAAAAGTGAAATATGTTTCTACAATGTAATACCAATCGTAGGAAAGAAGAAAACGAAAATAAAAAAAGCATAACCGAGGTGGGAATCGAACCCTCTCGATGGGAACAGAGAATTCGTTACTTGACGGGAATGATAAAAGTGAAATATGTTCCTACAATGCAATACCAATCGTAGGAAGGAAGAAAACGAAAATAAAAAAACATATCCGAAGTGGGAATCGAACCCTCTCGATCATGCATAATACAAATTTCTGGACAGTAACCTTATCCCCTTCGCCATCCAGACAATTGTGTTACATTGCAGTATTAAGCTATCTAACCAGTATACACACTCAACCTGCAGTTTATGTCCTTCAATTCGTGGTTTATTTAATATAATTCTATTTCAATGCATAACTAACATTATTGGAGACCCTTTTTAATTCTCATAAACAAAGATCTCAGTAAGACGCGACCGGAATCGCCATTTTCCTTGTTGAGAAAGGCCATTGTGCGCATGCGCGGGAGTGTCAAATATTACATATTTCTTTAATCATTTAAAAATATACCGTAACATATATTTTCCTTTTAAAGAAACTCTGCAAATCTGCATGCCAAGAGCTTTCTACAATGCAATACCAATCGTAGGAAGGAAGAAAACGAAAATAAAAAAACATATCCGAGGTGGGAATCGAACCCTCTCGATCATGCATAATACAAATTTCTGGCCAGTAACCTTATCCCCTTGGCCATCCAGACAACTATGTGAGACTGCAGTATTAAGCTATCTAACCAGTATACACACTCAACCTGCAGTTTATGTCCTTCAATTCGTGGCTTATTTAATATAATTCTGTTTCAATGCATATTGTAAAAACATAACTAAAATTATTGGAGATCCTTTTTAATTCTCATGAACAAAGATCTCAGTTAGACGCGACCGGAATCGCCATTTTCCTTGTTGAGAAAGGCCATTGTGCGCATGCGCAGGAGTGTCAAATATTACATATTTCTTTAATCATTTAAAAATATACCGTAACATATATTTTCCTTTTAAAGAAACTCTGAAAATCTGCATGCCAAGAGCTTTCGTTAGAATGTCTTACGAAGCCAATCGGTTAAGTCGTTTTCACAATCTCGTGTGTACAAAAAACAGCTTAGTGTTTTAAATATATAGATGGCAACAGAGAATTCGTTACTTTACAGGAATGATAAAAGTGAAATATGTTTCTACACTGTAATACCAATCGTAGGAAGGAAGAAAACAAAAAAAAAACATATCCGAGGTGGGAATCGAACCCTCTCGACCATGCAAAGGATGGCAACAGAGAATTCGTTACTTTACGGGAATGAAAAAGTGAAATATGTCTCTACAATGTAATACCAATCGTAGGAAGAAAGAAAATGAAAATAAAAAAAACGTATCCGAGGTGGGAATCGAACCCTCTCGACCATGCAAAGGATGGCAACAGAGAATTCGTTACTTTACGGGAATGATAAAAGTGAAATATGTTTCTACAATGTAATACCAATCGTAGGAAAGAAGAAAACGAAAATAAAAAAAGCATAACCGAAGTGGGAATCGAACCCTCTCGATGGGAACAGAGAATTCGTTACTTGACGGGAATGATAAAAGTGAAATATGTTCCTACAATGCAATACCAATCGTAGGAAGGAAGAAAACGAAAATAAAAAAACATATCCGAAGTGGGAATCGAACCCTCTCGATCATGCATAATACAAATTTCTGGACAGTAACCTTATCCCCTTCGCCATCCAGACAATTGTGTTACATTGCAGTATTAAGCTATCTAACCAGTATACACACTCAACCTGCAGTTTATGTCCTTCAATTCGTGGTTTATTTAATATAATTCTATTTCAATGCATAACTAACATTATTGGAGACCCTTTTTAATTCTCATAAACAAAGATCTCAGTAAGACGCGACCGGAATCGCCATTTTCCTTGTTGAGAAAGGCCATTGTGCGCATGCGCGGGAGTGTCAAATATTACATATTTCTTTAATCATTTAAAAATATACCGTAACATATATTTTCCTTTTAAAGAAACTCTGCAAATCTGCATGCCAAGAGCTTTCTACAATGCAATACCAATCGTAGGAAGGAAGAAAACGAAAATAAAAAAACATATCCGAGGTGGGAATCGAACCCTCTCGATCATGCATAATACAAATTTCTGGCCAGTAACCTTATCCCCTTGGCCATCCAGACAACTATGTGAGACTGCAGTATTAAGCTATCTAACCAGTATACACACTCAACCTGCAGTTTATGTCCTTCAATTCGTGGCTTATTTAATATAATTCTGTTTCAATGCATATTGTAAAAACATAACTAAAATTATTGGAGATCCTTTTTAATTCTCATGAACAAAGATCTCAGTTAGACGCGACCGGAATCGCCATTTTCCTTGTTGAGAAAGGCCATTGTGCGCATGCGCAGGAGTGTCAAATATTACATATTTCTTTAATCATTTAAAAATATACCGTAACATATATTTTCCTTTTAAAGAAACTCTGCAAATCTGCATGCCAAGAGCTTTCGTTAGAATGTCTTACGAAGCCAATCGGTTAAGTCGTTTTCACAATCTCGTGTGTACAAAAAACAGCTTAGTGTTTTAAATATATAGACTAGTTGAAACCCGTCAAAACATGACGGTCAATAGAAAAATATTTACTGAAGAATTTTCTTATATAGACCTACTGTACATTCTTTGTACGATTATTTTTTGACTCCATTGAAACTATAAGGGCGTCAAAAGATTGCACTCTCAACATTGCAAAATACTGCTGGCCATGACTGAAAGATTGTTGGGGCAAATTGAGGCCTATACGTTCAAGAGTTTCCCCTTGACCTTTATTGATTGTGATAAAGTATGCCAAATGAATTGGAAAATATTGCCTCTTAAAAGAAAATGATAGTGTTTTATCGGATGGTGTTAAATCAAGTCGAAGGATTAGACCTCTCTGCCTAATTTTAACTGCACCTATTATTTCCAAATCCAAGCAATATGGTTGCATTTAGGAGTCCTTGGGAAACGTTCAGATTTCTAAGCAGCATAACGGGTCAAGCGTTTGGAGTATGTGGCGGTCAGTCATTTAGTTCCAAGGAATTCAAGATCTCTGAGGAGTCTAATACAACTGGCCGCAAACCGTCGCTTGTAATTTTGGAATATACCGAAGAAATGCGATGATGTGCAATTCCATACATTTTAAAACAATGTGGACCGTGTGCGTGTGGCACAGTAACATTGGCACCAAATGAAACGAAGGACATAGCATTCTACTGCCGATTAGTCTCTCTGAAATTCCTTGAGATATCATCTCCAGTGAAAAATAATTGTTGCAGCCTGTCAAATATTTTATATTTATTCAGATTAATTTTACCATTACAACAGCAAAGGTCAAAGTAACCAGGTGTAGATTTCTCGCAAGAGAAATACAGTGAAGAACAATGTTTACATTTGTTCGTCAAGGACCCTAAACTGTAACGGCATAATAGTATCTGGAATTGTTTCTGAAATGCCATATTTATATTGGATTTTAAAAGTGGCTTCGTATTTTTCTCCGATTTCCCTCTTATTTGCGGCTAATGTTCTATTTCGTCAAGTGGGTTTATTTATAGCAGCATTTCTCCCCAAATTAACGTCATTTTAAATAACACTATAGTGGCCTGCATCAACGCAGCCACCAAATATTAAATGGCAAATAATAATTTACTTCCATTGCCAAAATCAACTGCGTGGTTAGACCCATTGTTATGTACTCTAAACGAATATTCAATAAACAGTAATATTCACATATACAATGAAGTTCAGAGACTTCCATTCTCAAGTTGGTTGCTGATGAGAATGCGATGAGACTGATCGCCAATAATAAAATCCTTGCAATTTTTGCAATTTGCTTGCAAACGCAACTCAGGATGGCGCTCTTCATTTTGAAATAAACAGAATGAAATTGCTGTAAATAATCAATTTCCATCACCTGTTGAAGGTACAATACTTTGAATTTCCATGACAGTAAAATATGCAAGGGAGCATAGAATCACTTCGCCACTACTGGAATGAGCATAGACTCACTTCGCCAGCCACCGTAATGGAGGGAGTTTTAGAATTATATGTTCAGTGCTTGTCAAAGATCGTATTAACACAGGGAAGCCCACTCTTAAGGCTACATTCTGAGCTATTGCCCCGGATTCCAGGTTCGATCCCCGCTCTGCCAATAAATTTAATTCTGGTCTGAGGGCTGGAACGGGGCGCACTCGTGAGGCAAAACAAAGAAGAGCAAAGTTTGATTCCCATCTCAACAATCTTGGATTTGGTTTTCCGTGGTTTCCCACTTTCACTCCAGGCAAATACCGGGATAGTTCCTAACGTAAAGCCTCGGTCGTCAACTCCCCATTCCCCACATTAATTACAAATGCACACATCAACACAGCCATCACATTAACACAGGATATCAGAGAAAAGTTTACACTCGCACACCAAAATAGACGGGGCTGAGTGACCACGATGTCTGAGTCCATCAAATGAATTATGTTCGCCAATTTGTTAACGCTGATGTGTGTGTTTGAACTAATGGATATAAGTTCAATGACTTTTAAATTAATATCATTACATTGTTGCAGCTTGGCAAATATTTTATATTCCAGCAGATCAATTTTACCATCACATCAGTAAAGGCCAAAGTAACCGCGCGTAGATTTTACGCAAGAGAAATACAATGTAGAACAATGTTTACATTTGAGCGTTAAAGACCTTACACTGTACTGCATAACATCTGGAATTGTTTCTGAAATGGCCTATTTATATTGGATTTTAAATGTGGCTTCGTATTATTCGATAACACTCGTGTCCTGCAATATCGGAGCCGCTAAATATTAAATGGCAAAAAGTACTTCCATTGCCGAAATCAACTGCGTAGTTCGACTCAGTACTCTAAACAAATAATCATTATACAATTGTCTTATACAATGAAGTTCAACATGACCGTCCAGAGTCGTTCATACTCAAGTTGGTTGGTGAGGAGAATGCGATGAGACTGATCGCTTAAAATAAATTCCTTATAATTGTTCCTGCCAGCGAAATTTCCTGCAATAGCTTGAAAACGCAGCTCAGTATGACGTTCTTCATTTTGATATAAACAGTACAAAACTGCTCTAAATAAGCTATTTCCATCACCTGTTATAGTTTATGGCAGTACATTTTGCAGGGGAACATAGAATAACTTCGCCACCTACTGGAATGAGCATAGGCCTATAATCAATACTCACTTCGGCAGTCACCCTAATGGAGGCAGTTTTAGAATTCTATGTCCCGTGCATGTCATAAATCGTATTAACACATGGAAGCCCACCCATTCTTGGCTATCGCCTCGGAGACCCGGGTTACATTTCCTGCTCTGCCAAGAAATTTAATTCTGGTCTGAGGGCAAAAAACGGGGCACATTCAGTCTCCTGAGGTATAACTAAGAAGAGGAAGGTTTGATTCCCACCTCGACAATCTTGGATGTGGTTTTCCGTGGTTTCCCACTTCCACTCAAGGCAAATACCGGGATGGTTCCTAACTTAAGGCCTCGGCCGTCACCTTGCCGTTTCCCACCTTAATTACAAATACACACAGTAATGCAGCCATCACAATAACATGGGTTATCAGAGGAAATTTTACACTTCCACACCAAAGTACACGGGGATGAGTGACCACGATGTCAGCGCCCTTCAAACGAATTATGTTTGCCAAGTGTCTAGGATGCTTCCAACTTGACCACCGAAGCATTGGGAAGAAATTGCAATATTAAGGAACATAAACAACATAGCCTACACACTCAACTGTCAGTTAATGTTCTTCAACGTTTCCCTTCTTAAAAATTCCACTCCTTTATAATTCTCCATCACGTGAAAAAGCGCCGTGTCTTGTGTTTTAAATATATCGATGCAATGGTTCTGCCATCTGTTGTCAGTTACTGGAACTATATGGGCGAGGTACTGCCATCTGATGTCAGTTACTGGAACTGATGGCAGATATTGGCTCTTTTGACCACATGCTGTAATGCAATGGTAAAACGGAAATAAAACGTATTGAGAGGGAATGTAGAAATATGTATCTTTAACTGACATAAAACCTTACTAATACTCCTTGATAAAACAATATTTCAGAGGTAAAAAAAAAAAAAAATACTGGCGAAAGCTGGGATCGAACCTATGATCCTTGGATCCAGAGTCAATCGCCTTAACCATATAGCTAATATTTCACTCTCGTTAAGAAGCAGACGCGACCATTCAGTATCTTAAAAAGCCGCTATCTGAAGAAAATAATCCAATTGATTATCAATAAAATCAATGTTGCACATTCGTATATGTTCATACTGTTATTATATTTTATTGTCAGAACTTGGTTAATGTATGTTTTCAATTACATGGAAGCTTATTAAATAACTTACATTTTAATGGACTTCTCACCGCCATTTTGTCATGAGCCCAGGCTGATTGTGCGCATGCGTGAGGAGCAAGAATTCTGCTATTTTCTATATTTATTTAAAAATATACCGTAATATATTTGTTTATTTTAGAGACACTCTGCAAATCTACATGCCAAGAGCTTTCGTTAGAGTGCTCTACGAAGTAAATCGGTTCTGTCGTTCTCTCAATCTCGTGGTATCAAAAATCGCCTTAGTGTTTTAAATATATAGATGGCAACAGAGAATTCGTTACTTTACAGGAATGATAAAAGTGAAATATGTTTCTACACTGTAATACCAATCGTAGGAAGGAAGAAAACAAAAAAAACATATCCGAGGTGGGAATCGAACCCTCTCGACCATGCAAAGGATGGCAACAGAGAATTCGTTACTTTACGGGAATGAAAAAGTGAAATATGTCTCTACAATGTAATACCAATCGTAGGAAGAAAGAAAATGAAAATAAAAAAAACGTATCCGAGGTGGGAATCGAACCCTCTCGACCATGCAAAGGATGGCAACAGAGAATTCGTTACTTTACGGGAATGATAAAAGTGAAATATGTTTCTACAATGTAATACCAATCGTAGGAAAGAAGAAAACGAAAATAAAAAAAGCATAACCGAAGTGGGAATCGAACCCTCTCGATGGGAACAGAGAATTCGTTACTTGACGGGAATGATAAAAGTGAAATATGTTCCTACAATGCAATACCAATCGTAGGAAGGAAGAAAACGAAAATAAAAAAACATATCCGAAGTGGGAATCGAACCCTCTCGATCATGCATAATACAAATTTCTGGACAGTAACCTTATCCCCTTCGCCATCCAGACAATTGTGTTACATTGCAGTATTAAGCTATCTAACCAGTATACACACTCAACCTGCAGTTTATGTCCTTCAATTCGTGGTTTATTTAATATAATTCTATTTCAATGCATAACTAACATTATTGGAGACCCTTTTTAATTCTCATAAACAAAGATCTCAGTAAGACGCGACCGGAATCGCCATTTTCCTTGTTGAGAAAGGCCATTGTGCGCATGCGCGGGAGTGTCAAATATTACATATTTCTTTAATCATTTAAAAATATACCGTAACATATATTTTCCTTTTAAAGAAACTCTGCAAATCTGCATGCCAAGAGCTTTCTACAATGCAATACCAATCGTAGGAAGGAAGAAAACGAAAATAAAAAAACATATCCGAGGTGGGAATCGAACCCTCTCGATCATGCATAATACAAATTTCTGGCCAGTAACCTTATCCCCTTGGCCATCCAGACAACTATGTGAGACTGCAGTATTAAGCTATCTAACCAGTATACACACTCAACCTGCAGTTTATGTCCTTCAATTCGTGGCTTATTTAATATAATTCTGTTTCAATGCATATTGTAAAAACATAACTAAAATTATTGGAGATCCTTTTTAATTCTCATGAACAAAGATCTCAGTTAGACGCGACCGGAATCGCCATTTTCCTTGTTGAGAAAGGCCATTGTGCGCATGCGCAGGAGTGTCAAATATTACATATTTCTTTAATCATTTAAAAATATACCGTAACATATATTTTCCTTTTAAAGAAACTCTGCAAATCTGCATGCCAAGAGCTTTCGTTAGAATGTCTTACGAAGCCAATCGGTTAAGTCGTTTTCACAATCTCGTGTGTACAAAAAACAGCTTAGTGTTTTAAATATATAGATGCATGGCGGTAACCATGGCAACTGAATCTCAGAGGTCCATCTATTTCTGTAAGACGCAATGCAATTCCATTTATTACATTACTGTGAAGGTTTGCAAACGGCTATAAGGTTATAATGGATCCAAATTAAGCTGAAATATTCATTAATACATACAATGCGCTTAAGGGGTCAAGGGGTACTCTATAATTTTTTGACGCGATTTACACGTGCGGGTGTGGTACGGAAGGTCTGTTATATCCATTCTCTATTATATAAAAATGAATGTTTGTCTGATTTTTCGGCTTTTCTATGGAAATTTGACATATTTGCCCGTTTCAGACTGTTTTGTGACGGATGCACGCAAAAATATATTTTTGTCTGTCTGTATGTGTACAATTTTTTGTGTCCTTATAACTCGAGAACGGCTGGGTGGATTAACGTAAAATTTGATACAGATATCCATCAGTGGCACGACACTAATCATTGATGTAACTCTTCTCCGTACCTCTCATAACAGGGGGGCCTACCCCCTTAAAATACATACTGAAATAAGCGTGAGACAAAGCTCATTTTCAGCCCCTCAATGTGAGAAACGAAACTCGGGGGCCCTAAAAGAACCCCGAAAACCACATTATAAGGCCCTAAAACCAACAGTTTTTGAGATATTCCCTAAAAACTAATTTCACTTAATAAATTAATGAAGGAATGCATGCCGGTAACAATGGCAACAGAATCTCAGAGGTCCATCTATTTCTGCAAGACGCAATACAATTCCATTTATTACATTACTGTGAAGGTTTGCAAACGGCAATGAGGTTATAACGGATCCAAATTAAGCTGAAATATTCATTAATACATATAATGCGCTTAAGGGGTCAAGGGGTAATCTAGAATTTCTTAACGCGATTTACACGTGCGGGTATGGTCCGGAAGGTCTATTATATCCCTATCCCTATATTGTTATATTATTATTATTATTATTTTAATTATTATCATTATTATGGCGTACAACGAAGAGACAAAGCTCATTTTCAAACCCATGTGGTCAGAAACAAAACTCGGGGCCCCTCAAGAGCCGTAAAAGGTCCCCGAAAACTATATTTTAAGGCTCTAAACCCAACAGTTTCTTAGATATTCCCAGAAAACTAATTTCATTTAATAAACTAAAGAAGGAATGCAAGCCACTAACCATGACAACAGTATCTCAAGAGGTGGCATCCAACTTTCCATCTATTTCTGGAATAAGTAATGCCACTCCATTTATTACATTTCTGTGAAAGGTTGCAAATGGAGTACCATAGATTTCTTTCACACGACTTACACGTGCGATATGTCGTACAGAAGGTCTATTATATCTCCAAACAGCAACATTATTTTCAAAAATTCCTGATTAGAAATAGTAGCCTGTTTTTTGCTGATTTTAGGAATTTGGGCCATTGGAGGCTAAAAACACTGAATTTTCATGCACCACAAGGCTTTATAATTTATAAAAGGGGTCTTCCTGTAGTTGGGCACTTGACACAACGGTTAGGGTCAGTTCGTATGTGACGTGTATTGCGATTCGTCTACGAAGTTTTCAATTTCATTTTCACGCCAGGAAGAACACGTGAGGTAAATTTAGTTTGAGAGCACATTTTTACTAATAATTTTTCTTTGCCAACAAACATGTTCCAAGCCCCTAAACATTGCTACAGTAGCTCAATTGATAACATCTGATTATTAATACCGAAGACCGTTCGAAGAATGGGTACTTCTGCTAGTCTCTAATATAATTGACTGCCTCACACAGCTCTTATCATGGCTTTGTTAATTCCCTCTATGTAGCAGTGATTATTTAATCTGATTCATTCCCCTCCTGATATAAAGACTTGCATTAAATTGGAGAATACATAGGAAACAGTCAGATTTGTCAAATAAAATTCGAAAAATTGTATATACGAGTATATGCTAGCAGAGGAGTTAAGCGCGTTCACATGTCAGTCAATAGAACCAGGCTATCTCCGGAATCGGAAGTCAAACGGATTAGAACCCTAACACCAGCAGTCAAATTTCAATCCAAGCCCTTGCTGGTACGAGAGCTTTCCCTCATTTATCACTCTTTTTCCATATCAATTTCTCATTGACTGCTGTGATAAGGTGTGTCAGGAAAGGCAGCTGTCCGTATAAACATTGCCACTTAGAAATTCGTTCTCAATTCATCCCACACTGCGGCATAGCCATGCTCATTAAAAAATGCACCACAGCCGCGAGGGCAGGTGCAGTATGTCTGGAGATAAAGAGGTTCGAATCCCATTACTGACAGCGGCTACCCTGAGTGTGGTTTTACATTTCACCAATCCAACATCGTGGTCGCGAAATATTTCACCTGCATCCCGTATTTACATAATTGTTACTAATATCGCCCTGAAATGTTGTATGGTGATAAAGAATATTAAGGACAGCTCACCAATGTGTCTTTTAATGTGGAGCGTGGTGGCGCAGCGGTCAAGCTGCTGGCCGCTCACCACGGTGGACTGGGTTCGATTGCTAGTCAATGCATGTGAGTTTTTTGAAGTGAAATGCCATGTTCTGTGGTTCGGTTTCCACGTAAAATGGAGGTCCCATGACTCATAATCACAAGATTAACGGTCACGTAAAACTACAATCTTCCTTTTTGACTTTTACTGTAAAAGCCTGTTAAGTACAAACCCAACATTGTGGTTAAGTGAAGTTAACATATTTAATAGAAGTTTCCAGTGATTTAATCACCCGAGCACATTAAAACTTGGTACGGTAAATGACTATAAACTATTTAATCAGATGGCATGTAATTTAATTCAATAATTTTCTTATGAATGAAAATCCACAGCCTGCTTCCAGTCTCTGACCGGGTCAGGAATGGAATGAATGAAGCCCCCAGCTAGCGGCGAGGATATGGACTGTGCCGGCTGCCGAGGCCTGACGCACTCCTCTAGGGCAATGATTAAATGAATGACAGATGAAATGAAATGATAGTGGAGAGTGTTGCTGGAATGAAATGTTGACAGGGAAAACCGGAGTACCCGGAGAAAAACCTGTCTGCCTCCGTATTGTCCAGCACAGATCTCGCATGGAGTAACCGGGATTTGAACCACGGACCCAGCGGTGAGAGGCCGGCGTGCTGCCGCCTAAGCCACGGAGGCTGTTTTATTTTCTTATCCTCAAGCAAAATATAAAAATTAAGTGTTTATTGTTTTTAAGTGTGTCCTAATAATACGAACAATGTGAAAGTCTGTAGCCTATATTGAATCAACGTAACAATCTTCATCTACTGGTACATAAATTTATGAAATACGTAATCGTTTACTATTTTAAAATTGGTAACAGTTTCATCCGTATTGACTGATGGTACTCTATACTAATATAATAAAGCTGAAGAGTTTGTGTGTTTGTTTGTGTGTTTATGTGTTTAAACGCGCTAATCTTTGGAACTACCAGTCGGATTAGAAAATTTCTTCTTGTATATGATAGCCTGATTCAAGAGGAATAGTTTTGGCTATGTAGCATTAGGCTACACCTCTCAGGTAACCTTAAAGATTGATTTTTGTTCAGTAAGTCGGAAGAACAAGCGCTCCAGAACGGCTTCACAATAATAACGATGTCTATTGCTGACATGTAATGCGGGCCGCTTCACGTCACCCCTACCAATGTTCGGGTGCAGGATTGCGAGCTGCTTATACATTGCAGGCACGGGGAGTAATTATTGCAAAAATATTTCTTAGGCCCCTTAAAACAGTTATCATCATGACAATAATATGCCTTTGTATTAGGGCGATGGTGTTGGTGCAGTATACTGAGATTATCAGCTTCAATAAGCGTTGGTGCTTTCAAATTTACTTTCATTTATTTCGATCCTTATCCTTGAGCGCTCCAGTTCTGTAAAACAAATAAATCCACCGGGTGAAGCCGGGCACTACTGCTAGTATATAATATTGTGAAATCCGCTCTTAAAAATCCGATGACTTCGACTGGGTTTCAACACGCGATCTAGGGCATAGCAGTTCAGCAAATATTTTAGTGTCAACAGAAGTTAACTTTTTTTAAACTATTCCGACCGTCTTGATCAAGAGAGATATAAAACTCCTCTCCTTACTGATATTGCCTTTAAGATTTGCTGTCAGTGCTTCCTTTTCTTATTGTATTTCCTTCAAGAAACACTAACACATTCTGTCTTCTCGTCCTGATTCATTCACTGCCTGTTCTCGCTTAAGACTACGACATGCTGACAGCTACGGCCTTTTTTTTACGAGTAAACTTGACGCAAGCAGGAATTCGCTTTTTCGCAGATATTGACTACCGGACTGTTCCAATAACGCTCCATGTTTTGTGACTCTTCATTGTATCCTTTCTCCGTTTAAGTATTTGTCTTTGGGAGATGTAATGGGAACGGAACGGTCAGCTGAGAGGAAAAGGGGATATTTGTTCAGGTCCTGGGAAACCAAAGGCTTAGGAACAAACAAACAACCCTAGAGACACAGAACGTATATAAATACGGATAACCTCCTGGTGTAGTGACTAGAACAATGGGAAGTGAAGCAAAGTTTACGTCAGTGTAGGAACATTCGGAAATCAGCTAAGTCTTCAAAAACTACATCATCGACTCAGTTATATTCTGTTGTTGTTGTTGTTTCATTTGATAGTCTCAGACATCGTGGCCATTTAACCCCGAGTGGAATTTTGTCTGATAACCTGTGTTATTGTGAAGGCTGAATTCGTGTGTATTTGTAATTGAGGTAATGATTGGAAAGGAGGCGGCCGTGGCCTAATGTTAGCAACCATCCCGGCAATTGACTGGAGTGGAAGTGGGGAAACTACGGAAAACCACTTCCAGGATGACTGAGGTGGGAATCGAACCCACCTTCTTCTCAGGCTTGCCTCGTGCTGAGTGGACTCCGTTCCAGCTCTCAGACCAGAATTAAATTTCTTGGCAGAGCCTCTACGGTGAGAGTTGAGAACGCTAGCCACTACTGTACAGCAGGTAGTTATAAATGTTTGTTTAAGTGAATAACCTAACTAACCAACAACAACAGCTCATTACGGTAAAAAGAAATTTGAAGGAAGGCATTATTTTCACGTGATCATTAAACTCTCGATCAGCGACTTCGGTGACGTAGTTGATAGCATGCTGAGTTTCTATGCCCAAGGTTGCGGGTTCAAACCCAGCCGAAGTCGTCGGCTTTTTTAAAAATCCCACAGTATACCTTCCTTCGGAGGGGAAGTAAAGCCGGCGGTCCAATGTCATAGATTTATGGCATGAAAAAGAACCTTCCACTAACTACACTTGTGTGAAGCCAAAATTTGTAGGTTATAATATTGATAACGCTCTATTAGTTCCAACGTTCGCGGACAGGTGCTGACTGCGATGCCATCTAATAGCCAAGTTCGCAAGCTAGATGTCGTGGACGGTAGCATTTGGTAGCAAAAGTAGGAACTACTTGAAATTATTGTCTGCAGTCCCTACTTGAATTAAAACAGATAACACATACTAATACAGCCAACACAATTAACACCGGTTATCAGACCTATTCTGCACACACCCAAAGTACACGGGACTACATGCCCGCGTTGTTGCAGCGCCTAAACTAAGGAACCAACCAACCAAACTCGCGATCATGTGCCACAAGACCTCCAGTTTTACGTGGAATCAGAACCACTGGATGTGACATTTCAATTCGAAAATCTTACTTGTATTAACTAGTAATTGAACCCGATGCGCCTTGGTGAGAGGCAAGAAGCTTAACCACTGCACCATCACACCCCCTCATAAATTTGAATGGTAAGGGTTACTATCAAAAAATTCCAGACACAATCACTTCAAAATTCACTACGGTAATTGTTAACGATTCAGAGGGTTTTCATATTGGTTGGTTGGTTCCTCAGTTTAGGGGCTGCGACAACGCGGTCATGTAGCCCCGTGTACTTTGTGTGTGTGTAGAATCTGTCTGATAACCGGTGTTATTTCTTTGTGTTATCTGTTTTTAATACAAGTAAGGACTGCAGACATTCGATTTCAAGTAGTTCCAACTTTGGCTACCAAATGCCACCGTCAACGCCCAACTAGTTCTGAACTTTGTTACTAGATGCCACCGCACTCAGCTTCTGGCGACGAACGTTGGAATCTAAGAGCGATAATCTATAATTTAGCTTCACATAAGTTTAATTAGTGGAAGATTCTTTATCATACCATAAATCTATGACATGGGACCCCCGGCTTTACATTCCCTTCGAAGGAAGGCATACGGAGAATTCTTAACGCTCTTAAAAATCCGACGACTTTGGATGGGTTTGAAACCGCGACCTTGGGCATAGAAGCTAACAACTACGCCACCGAAGCCGTTTGGTTTTCATATTGATACTGTTTTAGATCCCTTATTTGGGGGTGGATCTAAAAGGGAGAGTTGTTGTACTAATTTATAAGGTGGTGCCTAAAAGGGTAGCTTCCCTTGTCAGGGTAAGCTGACCAGTGTAGAGTGTTGTGGTGTGCTAGGAACTAGGGGGCGTTCCTGTAAATAATGTAGTAGTGTTTGAAGGGATGGGATCCAATACAAGGGTCACCGTGCTAGTCGCTCAGCTGACTGCTTATTATGTAATTGAATCTGCTTGTATCAGGCCGAGTGGCACGCGCTGCTTGTTGGCAGCCGAGCCGGCTCGGGGAACACAAAGGTACCTGAGTTAGCGCTATTGGGCTACCGTCTGTCACGTCTTACCGTGACGGGAATAAGGAAGGGCGTTGGGATGTAAAAAGGCGTATAAACAGTAAAGCGTGTGTAGAGTGTGGACCAAGTGTTTTATTGGTCTGTGATTCTGAGTGTGAGTCCCTTGTAGGGAATGAAATTATGTTCACAATGTAATACAAGTTGTGGGTCACAGGTTACATAAGTAGGAACTCTGAACACGATTGACTGACTCACCTCGGTTGACACCAGCGTAGCCTCGGGCCGTCTCGATGAAGCACTGACAATGGAGAGATCCTTTGACCTCATTAGGATGCCTTCTTATACTCTCTGGTGCTATGTTGTCAGCAATGTGTTGGCCCAGTTACTAGTATGTAGGTATGTGTAAGCATTGTGCAAGGACTGGGCTGCTTTTAGAGTGGCAAGCTGTCCCTGCTAAGTTTTATGGATGTTGGGCCGGCCTTCCAAGGGTTGCCATTTAGGGGATTTAGCCAGATGCCGGGGGGATGGACTCCAATGGGTGCATACCCCTGGGAGGCTGTACAAGCGTCTTCCTTCATTTGTTCGCGTCCTCGCGAACGGGAACGGAACTGGGGGTTGGGATGTTGACGTAGTGGTCCATGAAACCCCCTCGTATCTCCTGGTGGTGGCGTATCGAAGTGTGGGTGTGAGGTCAGCCCGTGTTCAGAGGGGAGGGTTATGGGATGTACAGATATATGTATACACTGATATTGACATTGTGAAAAAACAAACAAAAAAAATTGACATTGCGAAAGATTTGATTAACATTGGGAAAAAATTGACATTTGAGAAAAATTTAACATTAAAATAAATTCGACATGTAAAAAAAAAATTGCCCTTGCTATTGCTGGCATATTGCTAGTTTCAAAAAAAACATGGTTTCTGATGGTGATGTGTTACATATTTGTGCAGGGAGGAAAAACCCAGGGCCGAACGGATGATTGCGTCGTCCGCCCCATCTTAGGGAAAAAGTGCTCCCTGCACTAAGAAAGGTAGAAGAAAATAGAAAAATGGGTGTTCCAGGGTATAATTTAAGGGAAATATTCAAAAGACGTTTATTGGTTTGGGATAAAACGGAACACCCTGACAAATGGGGAAGTTAGAAGAAGGAAAAATGAAAGAAAACAAATCATACACATTATGTACATTGGCATCTTGATAAACAAACAAAAATATATAGTGTTTAATGTACTATGTTGCGATTCTGACATTTAGGAATATTGTCGCTTTCCAGTGGAATAATTGTATGAAGTTTATCCTTAAAAATTATGAATTACAATGACCTTATGTCTAGTGGAATAATTGTATGAAGTTTATCCTTAAAAATTATGAATTACAGTGACCTTATGTCTAGTGGAATAATTGTATGAAGTTTATCCTTAAAAATTATGAATTACAGTAACCTTATGTCTAACTTAAGTGCGCTAATCCCTTATAATTCTAGTTTTTGTGAGGTACCTCGCGTGCACGCTACCCGTCTGTACGTACGTTTGCCGTCTCACGGCTGATCCTGTACGGCCACTTCTTGGTACGGTATAGTGGTCGTACCGCTTGCATGTATTCTTAATACTTAATCTGTGAAGCATCCTCTGTGGGTGAATGCTTTCACACTTGACAATGAGAGTCGCTGCCACAAATCGGTTGCCCCCTCATTGTCGTAATCTGCGTCGCATTTTGACGCTTTATGTGTTTCTATTTAGTTGATCTGCCAGTAAGCCTGGTACCCCACAGGCACCAGTCCTGCTGTGCAGATTTTTTTTTTGGAGTGTGTAGCTGAAAAAGAAAAATGTGGTGAGTGTTTGAGAGTGTGTCGGGATTAGTGCAAGTTGACGTATATAAAATAAAAAAAATAGTACACAATCATGGCATGCCGTAAATAATATGACACTGCTATATGGTAGTGACATTCCTGTCACCAGTTTCCTGTATCTGGTGACGATGCCTGTGAAAAAATGGCGAGGTTTAGAAAAAACATATTAGTATGACATATTCTCTATGTCGCTTCCTGTGTCATAGTTTTCACTGGCTGAAGCTCTTCTTTCTCTGAAAAAAATAGCATGATTAATGTTAATTAGCTGCATGCCCGGGCTTACCCTATACGGTGCCGTGATGCCGTAAATAATATATAGTTGGTCTTACCCCGGTAGCGGAATTGTGGTTACCGGGTGCCGATATATTCCACTTTGATTATGCCTATTGTACTATATTATATATTATCCTATATTATAGTGCATTGTCGGCCTTACCCTGATGCCGGGTTTGGCGGTCATCAGGAGCCGACCGGCGTTACTTAATACTATTTATCTTAATTATGGTCTAATAATAATTAAAAAAAACTATTACTAAGCCGAGAGGGTTGCCTTAATCTATTGCCGAAATGTGCTGCGCCATACCTGGCAACAGCGGTGAATAAATTTGCTTAATCCTAGGTTGCGTGTCAAATGCAACCGTCTTACAACTAAATTTGGCCTAGGACGATCGCCTGGGGCAATTAAATCCCCAGGACACCACCCGCACGAGCCCCAGAAACACCGGTTGTCTCTAGGGTCGCTAGATTCCGTCCCCTTAACCCTAGGTGTCGACGTCTATTACTAGTACTAATCTATTCGCAGGCGGCTGACGGTGCCACTAAGCTAACCGTTTCGCCCGCTGTAACTTCCTTGTTCATGACCGTTTGCTGTTCCGATTTATCGTAGTTGAGCCGCCCACTTGGCTCCTGTGAGGTGCGCGCACTGCCCCTCTCTTAATGCCCATTGACTGCCCGCTGCGTCGCCATTTATGTGGGCATTGGACATTGTGGTCCAATGGCATAATATCCTCCGGGAAGGGAGCGTCCGGGGAGTCCTCTTCACCTATGTCGGCCGCAATAGTAATGATTCATGTGTCCTCCGGGAAGGGAGCGTCCGGGGAATCCTCTTCGCCTGTATCGGCCGCAATAGTAACGATTCATATGTCCTCCGGGAAGTGAGCGTCCGGGGGATCCTCTTCGCCTGTATCGGCCGCAATAGTAATGATTCATGTGTCCTCCGGGAAGTGAGCGTCCGGGGAGTCCTCTTCGCCTGTATCGGCCGCAGTGTGTTTTGCTCCAACGCACAGGAGTCTTGCTTGCCGCTATGGAAGCCCTACTTATGTAAATTTAACTAACAGTCTAGTCATAATATGGGTCGTCTCTAGGGATAGTTCCCGAGGCCGGCGCTGAGTGAGCTATTTCTCCCGCCATCCTCAGAAAGTCACCCTGCAGATCTCGGCTTCGATGACCGTGACACATAGTGGGTATAACCTTCTCCGATAAGGGGGATGGGCTAATATGCACCCCTAGATCTCGATGTTTGCCCGTGTCCGGTCCCGAATGCTTTGACCTTACGTAGTTCGTCTGTTTGGTCTGGTCGTCAGTTAAGTGAGGTCGCCGCGCTGTCGAGCCAACTGGGGAAGGGTCCACATCGCCTTCCCCAGCTCTCAAAGTGTGGTTCTCCTGACCTTCGGCTTACACCGTTGTCAACAATCAGATCGTATCAGATTCCTTTGTAAAAAAAAAAGTGGCGTAACCTGTGTAAATAGTTTAATCTCTGTGTAAAATGTAAAATATTTCCAGTGTTGCGGGGTTGTAGATCTTCTAAGTACATAGGCTACTTCTGGTCTACCATCGCTATGTCAGCTTTCCAGCAATAATGCTTTCTTTACCTTAATGGAGGTGTTAGTAGGGTCTGTAATGTCAGGTACCCTGTTATTAGGACTTGGGGGTAGTTATTTGTTGAGTGGGCTTAAAGTATGGTAGGAAGGGTTTGCGCACCTTTGGGTTCCACGTTAGTGGTGGCCTGAAACCGGTGATGGCGTTGGGATGCTTCTATAGTGAGTGGAGTGGGGAGGTAATTCCCGGGATTGCAAAGATACGAAAGTTCATGCAGGTTTGATATTAAAATCCCTGGTAAATGGATGGGATACTCATGCATGTGTCTGGATATGAAGTTTCTGCCTTCATCTACGGATAGGTGTGGGGTGGGGCATAATACCAATATGTTCCTTTCATGCGGGAGTGTTTAAGTACTAAAGAATGGTTAATATATATCTATGGCCTCCTCTCTCATTTGGAGAGGCGCATTATGCTTATTGAATGTTTGCTGAGCCACCCCTAATACTCAGGTGTTAGCATCGGGACGCAAGGCGTAGCATGCCTGCTCTTTAGACGCATGAAGTCCATCAACCCCTTGTGTGTACTTTGTATGTAGTGTAGCTGTTTTTGGTCGTGTAGCTATGTCTGCGTTGTTTATGTTGGGCGTGAGAAGGTTATGGGAAGGGAGTAAGGTGGTACGCTGGTAGCCTGTTCTCCTGTCATCCTCCCTTGGTCCATGTTGGCTTTCTATCCGCGCCTTGGGATAGTAGAGCTGCATGACCTAATCTGGTCGGCCATTTGCAGTGTAGATGTGGCCAGTGGTCTTAATGCGACTGGTCATGTGCTAGTCATCTGTAATGACTCCTATGCCTTGCGATTGATAAGAGAAGTTATTAGGGGGGAGATCTTGTCTGTGTTTGCTCCTAATTGTTGAGTGCGTGTGCGTGTGTGTGCCTATGTACCGCTACACCACGCGGCCGGTTGGTCTGTTGCAGGCCAAGTCGTAATATGTATCGCCTGTGTGGGCAGAAGGCGCCCGTGGCTTGCCATCGTCCTTGCGAACGTGCCCTAGAGGCCCAAGATAAGTTTCGCTGTGTCACGTCTTGTCCATTGCCAAATGTTTTTGCAGTGTGGAAAAAAAAAGTGTATGGTGTTATAATAGTTATGTGTGTGTAATTTCACGGTCACTGGCGATACGCAATAGTGTCTCGTCACCGCAGTATTGCAGCGTAAATAGTCTGCTGTCAGCAGTTGGTATGTGCTCCTTCTGCACGTATGCAAGTGTGGTCATTGTTTTAGATTCCTAGCCTAATGTAGCAATTCGTCCTAGTTAGGTAATGACGTCGTGTGGCCATTGTTCCCTAAGACTTGTGTCTTGTGAAATTTTCCTACCTGTGTCTGTGAAATGTATCCTCTATGCCTGGTGTAATTCGAAATTTTATGTCTGGTTTTTTTTGGTGGGAGGAAATGTAGTATTCCCTGTTCATGCATTTGTATGGGCCAATTTCGGTGTGGTTGGGAGCCTGGATAACTGCTTCCCCTTGTGTCTAAATTTTTACTGGAACTCAGACCCGTGACCTTATGTCATTCTCTGTGTTTTATGTTTGCGTTGTGTTACAGGGCTTGGGGCTTTCCCAGTGTGGTTTTTGCTTGTGTTCCGTGTACCAAAAATACCATTGGATAGTTAGTTTTTGGTACGCGTGTGGTGTGTGGTCATGGGTTCGAATCCGGTTGTCTGTAAAGACTTGGTGTGATCATTTCCGTGCCGCATATAATATGGCACGTTCCCGTGGATGTGCAATGCGCAAATGAAAGCATGCATACCTGTGTAGAGTTTGTACGTTTTTGATTTCCCCTTGTAGTGTAATTTTGGAAGATATAGGGTCTCTAAATCGGGCGTGAATGATGCCGTGCGCTCTGCTCTGAGAGCTGTTGTCTGTAAGCGTGCAGGTTATCACTGAGGCCTGCGTTATTGCTGAGTATGGCGGTATCGGATTACAATGTCCTGCGCGCACGCTCGTTACTTGTCTTGATAACGCTGTATGTCCGGCACATGTGTTTTTAATCGCTTACTCGCTGTGACTGTGATGAGTGCTTTTCGCATTGTGACAGAAAAGAGGGGAATTTGTGGTTTAACGTGACCGTATCTGGAGATCATGAGCCACGGGATTTCCGTTTCACTTGGAATCCAAACCACAGGCCATGGCATTTCACTTCGGAAATCTCATACGCGTTGGCCGTACTTGTAGAAGAACCTTCCATTGACTACATGTGCGTCCCCAGATTTTGTGTTACTGTACCGTGGTTCGATTATGTCCCGACAATGGTACGAAATGTCATTATGCCCGCGTGTCTCCGGGACAGTTCTGTGGGGTGTTAGGATCGTATCCCGGCGCGGTCAGTGGGCTATTTCTTGGCTTTCTTCCCACGTCTGCCAGCGGGACCGTTTCCTTTTCTCTTAGTAGTGTGCCTTCCTGTACGTGTAGGTGTGTGAGCTTCACGTGTATGATATGCCTTTATCCGGCGGGCGTGAATAGTGTCCTTTATGAGTTTTCTCCCATGGCGCACGCTCACTATATAATTTAGGTCAGATACCTTCCTGCAGACTTTGAAGGGACCTGCCCATCGTGGCAGGAGGAATTCGGACACGTTCTTCTTACGGGCAGAATTGGAGACCATGACCAATTGCCCGGGTGTGTATTCCACGGTCTTTCTATTCCGATCGTACCGCTCTTTTTGCTTTTTCTGGGCCTCGGCTATGTTTTTTCTAGCGTCCATGCGGGCTATCTGCAAATGCTCTAGCCGAGCCGCATTGTCTTTGTGGGCGTCCTGTGGGATACATATATTGTCTATGGGACTTCTGGGTGTGTATCCGTGCAGTAGGAAGTGTGGAGAGTGTTTCGTAGCCGTAGATACAGAGGTATTATAACTAAAAGTAATGCTTTGCAGATATTCATCCCAGTCTGTTCCTGCGTCCTCTGTAAATTTAGCCAGCGCTATTCCAAGTATTTTGTTCATACTCTCCGTGAGTCCGTTGGTTTGCGGGGAAAAACTCGTGGTAGTGTATGCCTTAATCCTGAGTATCTCCAGAAACTGTTGGAGCACTCTCGAGGTGAAAATAGTACCTCTGTCGGATAATAAGGTTTGGAATAGGCCATATCGTGTAATTATGTCAAATAGAAATTCGGCTATGCTGTTCGTGTCTGCTTTGGGAACAGCCTTTGTAATCATGTATCGTGTGAGATACTCGGTGGCCACCAGGATATATTTATTACCTTTCTGACTTGTTGTAATGGGGCCTTTCACATCTATTCCGACTCTGTGAAATAACTCTCCCACGGGAATTGGGTTGAGTAGTCCATGAGGCTTGCCAGGTCTTGTTTTGAATCGTTGGCAGGTGTGACATGTCTTGACGAAGGTATCTATGTCGGCCTTCATGTTTACCCAATAGTACTTGTCACGGATTCTAAGGTAAGTTTTATGCGTACCTAAGTGTGCCCCTGCCAGTGGGCTATTGTGGTGTCCGCTCATGATATTTTCTCTCAATGATTCCGGAACCGCTATAGGTGCGCTATCGTGCATGGCTGTGGGCTTAAATTTCAGTACCCCGTCTTTGTCTAGGAAAAATCGCCTAGACAGCCGTGCTGTCTTGGAGTCCACCTTATCCAAGTTTTCTAGTGCCAATAGAATCTGTTTCAAGTGCGGATCACTTTCTTGCTCCTGTTTGATGTCAACCACCGTCAGGGCAAAGGTGGGCATATCGTCCCAGTCGTGGTCCTTACCGTCATCCGGGGGATCGGCTACTGGCAGCCTAGACAACCCATCTGCGTCTAGGTGTGTAGCGCCTTTCTTGTGTTTGACCACGAAATCATATTCATACAGGCGGAATATAAACCTGTTGAGTCGCGAATTTGGGTTTTTAAATTTGTCCCAAAAAAGCAAGCTCGCGTGGTCAGTCACTACCGTGAACTTGATACCATAGAGGTATACTCTAAAATAGTTCACTCCCCACGAAAATGCCAGCATTTCCCGCTCTGTGGCAGAGTATCTAGTCTCAACGGCCGTTAGCTTCCTGCTAGCATAGGCGACGGGCCGTTTGCGCCCTTCGGTGTCTTCCTGCAATAGGGCTGCTCCCAACCCATACAGGCTGGCATCCACGTGTAAAAATGTGGGCCTATCACTGTGGAAGTGTTGTAGTAATGGAGGTGAGGTCAATAGTTGCTTCAGTGTGTTGAAGGCATCTATGTGTTCCTGCTGAATGCTGAAGGGCGTTCTTTCACGTGTGAGTTCAGTTAGGGGATGGGCGATGTGTGCAAACCTATAGATATGCTTGCGATAGTACGAAGCCAGGCCAATAAAACTGCGCAATTGTTTCAAATTTGTGGGCATTGGGATGCCCGTTATTGCGTCAGTCTTAGCTGGGTGGGAATAATGCCCTCCCTGTTGACAATATGGCCCAATATGGTAATTTGCTGTCTGGCAAATTGACATTTCGCAGGTTTAAGCCTTAGTTTAGCTTCTCTGATCCTTGCGAAAGCCTCCTCCAAATGTACGATGTGTTCGTCAAAAGTGTTGGAGAAGACCGTTATGTCATCCACGTACACTAATACGGAACGCCATTTAAGCCCTGAAAATGTCTTATCCACTAGCTTTTGGAAGGTTTGGCTGGCGTTACGGAGACCCATCGGTAAACGGGTGTAGGTAAATAGTCCGTTCTCTGTAACGAACGCCAGCTTGTGCCTATCTGGTTCATAGACGGGGATTGAATAGAATCCACTATAGCAATCCATCGAACTGAACCAGCTAGCTCCACCAAGGGCGTCCAAATAGGTGTCTGCCCTTGGTAGTGGATAACTATCATTTTCGACTAACTTATTGAGCCTCCTGTAGTCAGTACAAAATCTGTGCGATCCGTCCCTCTTTTTGGTCAGCAGAACTGGAGAGGAATAGTTAGAAATAACTGGAACAATGACCCCTGCCTCGAGCATCTCTGAGATCTGGGCATCGATGGCATGTCTTTCCTTCTGGCTCACTCTGAAGGGAGGCTGGTGTACTGGTCGGTCACTAGTGAGTGTGACGTGGTGTTCAATGAGGTCTGTCACAGCGAGATCCTTCATTGAGTGGGCAAAAATATCTCTGTTGGTCTCCAGGAGCTCCGTGAGCCTTTTATTTTGCTCCGGAGTCAGGTCCTGCCTGTGGTTCTGGTTGGCCGCCTTATCAGTGTGTGTGTTTGTGTATTGGCTGATAGTGTGCAGTGTAGGGGCCTGATGCTCATGGTTTTCTCGCTCCGCTCGAATCCCATCTCTGTTCCTGGTGTATACCATGGGATGTGTGGTGAGCCTCTGGTCGTGCTTTAAAAGCATCTGACCACTAGCGAAATTTATGCTAGCCTCATATCTAGCGAGAAAATCCATGCCAATTATGGCTGACGCAGAAAGGTGTTCGATAACGAACATGGGGTGCGTTGTAGCAAAATGGTCTATCCTAATATGTATATTCGCTACCCCCATGTTTTCCAGCGCCTGAGCATTGGCCGCTACCAACCGAATGTTTCCCGTGACACCTTGTATTTGCGCCTCGGCAATGTGTCGTCTATTAACACAACTTACGGCTGCCCCGGTATCAATTAGGGCCTGCACTCTGTGGCCATTTATGGTGGCGTGTATCGTGAGGGCCGATACCTGAAATCCACTGCCCTGCACCGATGTGTTGTGTAAGATGTATGTTGTTGTTGTTGCTGTTGCCGGAGTGACATTTGTGCTGGGCAGGCATGGGTCTGTCCGTTTATCGTACCTGGCACGCTTCGCCTCTCGGCTTACTTCCTGTCCTGAATACTTTGCCCCGGTCAGCAAAGTGCGTTTGCCAAGTACATTGCCAGCTCCTTTAACCGGTCTTGCTGTGAGACTGGGAGTCTGCTGGCGAACGTTTAATGTATTAATCGTTCCCAGCCTTTGTGTAATTGTGTTGTTGTTGGTTTCTTCCTCTCGGGAAGGTGTGTCTGCAAATGTGACCCTGAGCTTGCCCTTGTTACCCCGACTTTTGTTCCAGGCGGTCGCGAGTTCGACTCCTGTTGCTGGCTTCCCCATGCCGAGCGAGCTTGCGTCATGCGCCTGTGTGTGGTCAATTCCCCCCCTGTGTTGTGGTGAAGGGGGTGGGGTTTTCTGTTTGGAGGGTGTGGGCGTGTTCTCGGGCTGTTTGCTTCTGATTGTGAGGGGTGTGTAATGTCCCGCCTTAGGGTTTCCTGTGAAAAGTATGTGTAGGTCCCTATTGAATCCCGCAGTTGAGAATAGCGGAGGCGAGTGCACATCCGTATATACATGGATGTTGGCTTTGAGCACTTTGCCGAGAGCGGTTACCTCTACGGCACTGCCATAGGTGCCGTCCTTGCCCATGTATTTTCGGTAATCCGCCCCGGTCTGGAATGGGTTTTCCCGCTCGTCCGACACAAAGTCCCGGTACTCTTTCCAGTTGGCCAGGATATGTTTGACCGTTTTCTGTCTGTAGTCCCCATGATAATCCTCGGTATTCCGGATTAGAAAGCTCATGGCCCTAAACAGACAGTTGCCGTCTCCTTGCACGGGGTGTGTTTGGAAACGGTCCGGGGGCGGATCGTCAGCCTTAGCTTTAGCTGGCTGCTTCTTCCCCTTACTCTTACGAGTTTTCTTGGGGGAAGGGCCTTTCTTGTGCTGTGTTGGGGGAGGAACCTCAGCTGCTTCATCAGCTAGCCGAACCTCCCCGTCTAGGCGTTTTTTGAAAATGTGGGTGTACGCCTACCTGTACTGTATGTGCGCCCCCCCTCGGGGTGGCTGCGCCAACTCCCCGTTTGCGGTGTGTAAGTAGGTGTAGGGAGTATTGCCCCCCTGTCTGTCCGGCGGGGTGCTTCATCCCTGAACTCCCTCGGGTATTCGTCTGGGAGGGGGTAGTGTTCTGGGCCCTTCGTGTGTTTGTCTATGTTGTCCCTTTCTCTAGTGGGTTTTCTTCCTTGTCGGTTATTGCCCTGTTGTCCGTTATTCTGTCTCCGCCAGGGTGGGGTGTATGTCTGCTGCTGCTGGGGCGGGTGTTCCCGTCGGTTCCCCTTTTCCCTATATTGGTCAGCTGCATACCCCTGTCTGGTCGAGGGTGGGTTTTCTCGCTGTTCCCAATTTCCCTTGTACTGCGGGGCCGCATAGCCTTGGCTTCGTGGGGGCGGGTTCTCCCGATATTCCCCATTTCCCCTGTACTGCGGGGCTGCATAACCTTGGCTGCGTGGGGGCGGGTTCTCCCGATATTCCCCATTTCCCCTGTACTGCGGGGCAGCATAGCCTTGGCTGCGTGGGGGCGGGTTCTCCCGATATTCCCCATTTCCCCTGTATTGCGGGGCAGCGTAGGCCTGTCTATTTGGTGGCGGGCTGTTTCGTCGGGGGATGTCGTGGTCGTACTCCTCAGGGTAGTACTCCCGTGTGTACGGAGATGGTGACCGCCTTGAGGGGTATGTCGGCTCTGTGTCCGTGTATGCTATCGGTGAGTACCGAGGAGGGTAGTGTGGCCTATCCTGTGGGGGAGGTGTTGTTGGCCGCTGTGGAGGGTAGTAATTTTCTTCCCTCCCGTAGCGTCTCCTCTCTGTGTACCCCCTGTCCCTCTCAGTATGATAGTGTTCTCGTGTGTCTGCTTGCTCATCCCTTGGCGGTCTCCCGCCCGCTTGGATGGCAGCTATGGTCAGTTTCTCCATCCTGTCCACTAATTCGTCCATCTTGGCGTTAGTGTCGTCTTTCTGAGTTTGGAAGTGCAGATCCACGGCTTTTTCCGTAGCCTTTTCCGTGATCTTTCTCCCCTCCTCTATGGTCTTTATGTTATTCAACATATGTTGGACCGTGAGGTTGTTCATTATGCATAGCTTTTCTACTATGACTGGTCTGAGGCCCTGCATTAACAGCTTGACTTTCCGTTTGTTTGTCATTGCTGCATTGTACTTTTCGCACATTATCAATTTAACATTGATGTATGCCTGGGCGCTCTCTTTGGGTCCCTGTGACCTCTGTCTAATCTGGTCATAGAGATCGTCATCGTCTGGTATGAGCTGGAACTCCTCCTTTAAGAGTAAAGCGGTTTCCTCCCATGTGGCAGCTTCTAGTGTGTCCTCATGGAGCTCATACCACGTCATGGCCGCCTTCGTGAGGTAAGCAGGAAGGAGCCGTTTCCTAACTTCCTCGCTCCAACCATTGATCCGAGCCGTTCTATTGAAGGCCTTGAGGTATTCCTCGGGATCCTGGCCTTCCCCCGTGAACTTTGTGGGGTGGATCATGGGGTACTCAGTGTGCCTATTCATCTCGTTCTCGGCCGTGTTTCGTTGGCTGTGTGTCGAGGTGCTTGGGCTGTTTAGAGGGGAATTAGCCTCGCTTCCCGTGTACGACACCTGTGTTACGTTACCAGGTGCCTCGTCACCTGATATGTCTGTGCTTATGGCTGGTGTGTTGTCGTACTGTGTGGATTCGACTATGTGTACGGTTCTGTCTAAATCCTGTTTTACTGTCTCCAAAATAGTGTGGATGTCCAGAACCGCTTCTGTCGTGTGATTATTGGCTTTAATAGTGTCTGTTTCTAATAGCTCTGAAATGCGCTCGAGCAGGTTACTGGCTTTCTGCTCTGTGATCTGCAGTTGCTGCAACAATAGGGGATGGAGTGTTGGCAGGCAATCTACCTCACTATCGCTGGATACCGGCGACTCTTGTGTGTGTTCACTGGCCTGGGACCGTGTAAAATGTATAACTTGTGCTGCAGCGGCAGGGTGTTGAGCACGGATCTGTGCTGTTTGGAATTCAAGGTCCCTGAGAAGTTGTACTGCAGTCTGGTCAGTTATTAAGTCACCGTTCTTAATCTTTAGCTTCGGCAGGAGTGGAGTCGTACTAGCCGACAAATGGTGTGCAAAGTCTCTTAATGTAGTTCTAAATGTGGACATTTAATCTAAAAAAAAAATGTGTGACGCAATATGAGGTTAAAAAAAATTTTCACTATTTGCTTGGCTTTTTGCGGTACGGAAGGGGTCGTTTTACCTACGAGGGCTCGTTGGTTGAGTCCCGTTCTACTGTGCGTAGGACCGCGCCTCCACAAGTGTTTTAGATCCCTTATTTGGGGGTGGATCTAAAAGGGAGAGTTGTTGTACTAATTTATAAGGTGGTGCCTAAAAGGGTAGCTTCCCTTGTCAGGGTAAGCTGACCAGTGTAGAGTGTTGTGGTGTGCTAGGAACTAGGGGGCGTTCCTGTAAATAATGTAGTAGTGTTTGAAGGGATGGGATCCAATACAAGGGTCACCGTGCTAGTCGCTCAGCTGACTGCTTATTATGTAATTGAATCTGCTTGTATCAGGCCGAGTGGCACGCGCTGCTTGTTGGCAGCCGAGCCGGCTCGGGGAACACAAAGGTACCTGAGTTAGCGCTATTGGGCTACCGTCTGTCACGTCTTACCGTGACGGGAATAAGGAAGGGCGTTGGGATGTAAAAAGGCGTATAAACAGTAAAGCGTGTGTAGAGTGTGGACCAAGTGTTTTATTGGTCTGTGATTCTGAGTGTGAGTCCCTTGTAGGGAATGAAATTATGTTCACAATGTAATACAAGTTGTGGGTCACAGGTTACATAAGTAGGAACTCTGAACACGATTGACTGACTCACCTCGGTTGACACCAGCGTAGCCTCGGGCCGTCTCGATGAAGCACTGACAATGGAGAGATCCTTTGACCTCATTAGGATGCCTTCTTATACTCTCTGGTGCTATGTTGTCAGCAATGTGTTGGCCCAGTTACTAGTATGTAGGTATGTGTAAGCATTGTGCAAGGACTGGGCTGCTTTTAGAGTGGCAAGCTGTCCCTGCTAAGTTTTATGGATGTTGGGCCGGCCTTCCAAGGGTTGCCATTTAGGGGATTTAGCCAGATGCCGGGGGGATGGACTCCAAGGGGTGCATACCCCTGGGAGGCTGTACAATACACATAAATACCGAGGTAGTACAACAAATAATCAACACTTGTAGAAGTGCAACAAATTAACCAAATAAAAATTAATTGGTTGAAAGTGCAACTCGTTCCAAAGTTTAATTAAAAACTTCTGTAGCTTAGTTATTAGGCCTATTCCTGACCTGACCTGACCTGACCCAAGCATTCGAAGCCGGTGGAGCCGGGTTCGATGCAGACTATTTAACCTATCAGCCCGAGGGCCTTGAGTGCTATATCCAGTGAGTTTCGTACCAGCTGCAAATGTGTTAGGGTGATTGGGTGATTACAATGGAGTCGTAGTTGGTCAGGATACGACCTAATTCAGGAAATACAGAAAATAGAAAAGGAGTAAAGATAAGTAGTTCTGAGAGAGTCAGAGATTAGATATGAAATTGAAAATAGATAGTTCTTAAGAGAAGAAAAGGTGTGCTATAGTAGCAGTTTTGTTGTGAAGAGGAAAGTCATTCTATAATGATGCGGGGGCGCTTATGACGGCTACCCCTCGCTCGGTAATCACCAAATCTGTTGATGAGAGGGTTTGTACTTAGTGTAGCTGTTCTATACAATTTTGCTGCCTGTCTACGGATTCTCCGACTGATGGTCGGGAGATTGTAATCTGTGTGTAATTGAGCGCAGTGCTTTGTTCTGAACGACCTGAAATTTTATTGATAGTGGATGGGGCGGCAAAGCCCCACGCAGGGCTGGCATATTCCATAAGAGGTCGCACTATTGTGCTGTATGTGAGAAGTCTGCTCCTGTCATCTAATGCACTCTGAGACTTCATGAGAGGCCAGAGTTGCGCTTGGATCGCTTTCGCTAGGTTCGCGCGCTGAGTGACCTCCTGTGCGAAAGTTAGGCCTCGATCTAGCGTAATTCCCAGATACTTTGTAGCTGGCTGCCATCTGATTACGTCGCCAAAGAAATTAAGGTCCAAGACTTTTGTATGTTTGCGTCTTTTGGTAAACAGAGTGGCAGCACATTTACCGACATTAATTTTGACTCTCCAATCCCTAAGCCAGGGGTGCAGGGTGTCTAAAGCGACTTGGCCTGCAGGTTTTGGTCAGCATTTCGGGTCCTCTCGGCCCTTAAGCTTGGTTTTCGTGACCAGGGCGCTATCTCACTGTCAGATAGCTACTCAATTGTCCTCACGAGGCAGAGTGCACTTCGTTCCAGCCCTAAGAAGAAGATCCATAGGGAACTTATGCGACTCGATTACAGACGTTGACTGTAACTAAGGGAGCATTAAAGGGGAATTCCGAGCAGGAGTTAACGTAGTGTAGGGTGCCCAGTTTCTTTCCGCCACAGCATCCAATAGGTACCCATTTGGCATCACGAGGTTACAAGACCCCGTACAAGTCCGTACCAAGACTTTAAATGATTTGGCTCAGTCCCGGAAATGAAACCCGTGACTTCGTGAATTGCAACCAGAAACGGTAACCACTATACCGCCATTCCATTCTATTCATTTATTTATTTACTTAATTATTTATTTATGCATTTATCTATTATATATTTGTCAAATACCACTCACTCACTCACTCATTCATTCATCACGAAATCTCAAAAACCACCAAACGGATTGGAATGAAATTTGGTATGCAGCTTCCTTAAGGGCCGTAGGTGCTCGCTAAGAAAGGGTTTCAAAAAATTCATTCGGGATCATGGTCAAACAGCGAAAACACGATTATATAAAGCAATGCGGGCTGCATCCCGTCGCCCCTACCAGTCTTCTGAGGCATTGCAGGCAGTGAGCTTACTGTCATAACGTGCACGTCATTGTTGTCTGCGCTCCCGACCTTTACCCACTCTCTCTGTTCAAACAGTACTTCTATGTAATTTCTGTTTGTACTTTATACTTTCACCATCACTTTATAATCATCAAATTGCATTATATATTAGCCTTTAGTTGAAGTAACTGTAGAGTTCCTTTTTTTGTTGGATTAGGTTCGGCGTTTTTCATCATTTCTTGGTAGTACATAGTTAGAGAGCAGAGTACAGGCAGCTGAGATGAGATTCCTGAGAAGTATGGTTCAGAAAATGAGCAGAGACAATAGTGAGAAATGAAGATATACGGAAAGAACTGCGAGTACAGAAACTAAATGACAAACTCGAGCAAAACAGATTGAGATGGTTTGGACATGTCAAACGGATGAATGAATTAAGGTTACCAAGACGAGCACTGGAACGACGGATGACAAGGAAGAGAGGACGAGGAAGACCAAGTATGCGTTGGATGGACTCGGTGGAGAATAGCCTTAGAAAACGGAACCTGGATTGGAATACCGTGTCGGAAGAGAAATGGTGGAACGAGAGAACAAAGTGGAGAGGAACCATATTTGCCCTCATCCAGTGTTAGCTGGAAAAGGGGAATTGAGGAAGATGAAGAAGACTTAGTTATAATGAAAAGTAGACTTTGGTAAAATAAAATTACCTCTACCAACGTTAATTTAGTTAAGTTAGGCTAGGTCTATTCCATTTATCAGGTTTTTAAAGTAGAGATTTGTTTTATTACGTTAGGAGAGTATCCCTCAACGTCACAACAGCAGTCAAGCACCTTTGAAGAAGACCGTGCCTGCCTCTAACTTTTACAGCTTCAGAACATTTGAGCTTGTGGGTGATACTTCTTATCTTTAGTTATTTCGCAATCTTCTCAATCAGTTTCTGGTTGATATTTATGCAAAGATTGAGACAGAGAGACTACATCAATCAGAAAAAGTTGAGAAGTGAGGCATATGTGCACCTGAAGGACGCAATGAGTAAAGCTGTCAGCCGTTTGTCAGATATTGGTAAAATGGTCGTGTTGCCGTCGACTTTCAGTGGAGGTCCATGCTATATGCATGAACGCACTCAGGATGCTATGACTTACGTGCGCCATTTTGGACGTCCTGATCTTTTTATAACATTCACCTGCAATCCAAAATGGTCCGAAGTAGTCGAGCACCTGAAACAAGGTCAACAACCTCAAGATAGGCATGATTTCGTAGCGCGGGTATTCCATTTGAAAGTTAAGCACATGATAAGACTTCATACTAAGGGTTGTATCATTGGTCCTTCAAGGTTTCACATGTATTCCATTGAATGGCAAAAGCGAGGATTACCTCACGTTCACATACTTCTGTGGCTGGAAGAAAAGCTAAGGCTTGGATACATCGACAAGGTATTCAGTGCTGAGATTCCTGACCCAAATCTTGACCCTGCTCTCCATGAGATTGTCAAGGCAACCATGATCCACGGTCCATGTGGAGTTCTCAACAGGAGTTTGTCTTGCATGGTGGCAGGAGTATGCAACAAGAAGTACCCCAGACCACTCATCAAGGAAACCCAAACCGGGGAAGATGGGTATCCCAATTATCGCAGGCTGCCCACTTCGGAGGATGGGGTTTCTATTAATAAAAAGGGAGTGGAAATTGACAATACAGGAGCTGGGTAGTACCCTATAACCCCACCCTATCTCGCACCTTCTCAGCTCATATCAATTTGAGTACTGCAACTCTGTAAAGTCAATAAAATACATTTGCAAGTATGTTAACAAAGGTTCCGACCAAGCTAATTTTAGCATCGGAGAGTTTGACGAAGTTGCGAGATATGAATCAGGACGTTACATCAGCAGCTCACACTCTGGTAGGCCGAAAATGTCCTCGGGAACTCCCGGCACTAAAGGCCATACGCTAAATAAATAAATAAATAAATAAATAAATAAATAAAGTTACAAATTATTTATTTATATATTTATTTATATATTTGTATATTTATGTATTTATTTGTTTGTTTGTTCCTGTATTTATTTATTATTTTGCTTGTTTGTATTTTTTAAACTTATTTGCTAATTAAACTTGCTATTCATTCATTCATTCATTAAATCATTTATTTATTTGCCTATTTATTTATTTATTTATTTATTTATTTATTTAAATGTGTCTTATTTTCATACACACTGAATATTGTAATTTAGACTTAACAGACAGGTGCGTAGAGAAGTGTGTTTTGAGTACTTGTGATGTTAGTGAAGATTTTTCTATAACGTGACATCTACTTTAACGCTCTGGACAGATCCACCTCGCCTTGCACGTCTTTAACTCCCAGTAGAATTCCTCCGATGGATAAATCCCTTCTGTAATCTTTCTGACAACCCTCGGGGTTGGCCAGGGAAAATCATACCACTATAAAGTTTCGTTCTCCCTGTATAGTCAGACTTTTGGCTAATGCAGTAACCATCAGACCACAGTGATATGATAATGATGATGATGGTGATGATGACGATTTTTAATAATTATTGTTGCGACATCTCGTGATGTAGTAAGTAGCATTCTTGGCTGTCACCACTGAGATCAGAGTTTTCACTCTCGGCTGAAATTGTATTCTGTTGGGAGGGCTGGAATGGATTACACTCTCGGAGAAGAATTGAGAAGAGGTACGTTCAATTACGGCCATTTTTGTATATGGATAAGAATAGGGGCTCGAAAGAAATCTAAGAATGCCAAAAGGAGGTACTACAAAAATGTGGACAAAACAGAATACTTGTATGCCATCGAATGTATTTCGATGATATACAAGCTATAGAAGTTGGCGGTCCTGAAAAGGATAATCGTGCGGTAAAGCATTGGCGCATTCCGGACTGAAGCTGAATGGAAACTTCGGAGCAACAAAGATCTACCAGAATTTTGTCAAAATCTCGGAGATCATGAGGAAAAAGAAGCTGATATTTCTTGGGTACCGGTACAGAATGGACTAAAACAGACAAAGCAAACAGGTATTCGCTTGCCTCTGGAATAAGAAGACCACTATGACCAGGATTAAGACAACTTGAATGATTCAACATCGTGGAGGCCCATATGTTAGAAAGAGACATGTTTCAAAGTAGAATAGAAAATATGGAAGAGATTCAAGACGAAACGAGAGCTACAAAGACCAGAAAATCATGGACGGAAGAACAACGCCAGAAGCTTAGCGAACATATAGAAGACTACTGAAGACAGAGGAACTCCAGACAAAAAAGAAAATTTCAAACAGGCACCACATTTAATTTTTCAAAATAATTGAATTACATTAGAAGTCATTAGACTATGTTATTAAGCCTTGTGAGAATTTTTATATGCCAGGTTTCATTGCGTTCGGGTGATAAAATCGCGTGAAAAATCCAGAGTAATAATAGAAATTTGCGCGGCGTGGTCTAACACGTTCGATTCCTGGCTCTGCCAAGAAATGGTCCGAGAGCTGAAAAGAGTTTCAATCAGTCTTGTGAGGCAAATCTGAGAAGAGGTGGGTTCGATTTCCACTTCAGCCATCCAGGAAGAGTTTTTCCGTGCTTTCCCACTTCTAATCCAGGCGAATGCCGTGATTGTTTCTAACTTAAGGCCACGGCCGCTTGATTCCCAATCCTCATGTCAATTACAAATGCAAGAAATTTCTCGCATGTAAAAAATCCTGGAATAATGGGCATAGAACGCAGCAGAAATCGACCCCGCCTTCAACCGCACACCAGCCATGAAAGAGGAGGAATGGAAAGCAGCTGGGTACGAACTCCGCCTCATATACACCAGAGGGGCAACACATGGATTCCAGCACCGAATCTGCAGCAGGAAAGGTTTCGACAACGCTGATAGTGCATGTGTTTGTGAACACTGCAACTGAGCCTGCGCTCATTATCACCTGTTTGAATTAAATCAAATGACTCTGCCAATCACACATTATGCAAAGGACGAATGAAACTCACTTATCATCCAGATTATTTTTGTACGTATTGTGTTTAGTTCTTTCTTTCTTTATCGTTTTACCCTAAGAATCAGCAAGAAACCCCACCTTAACCGCCTCCAGGACATTGTCCTGGAGCTTGAAACTTCGGCCCAGGGATACAACTGGGGAGGTATAACAAATACCTCGCCCAGGTGGTCTTACTTGCAAAGAGAACAGGGGCGTCATGAGGGAAGGGAACGGAAGATTCGGAGGGATTGGCAAGGAAGAGGGAAGTAGGCGGCCGTGCCCTTACATTACGTACCATCTCGGCATTTCCCTGGAGACGAAGTTTTTGGGAAAACACGTAAAACAATTTCGAGGATGGCTGAGGTGGGAATCGAATCCCCTCTACTCATTTGGACCACCCGAGGCTGAGTAGACCCCGTTCCAGTCCTCATACCACTTTTCAAATTTCACGGCCGGGAATCGAACCATGGACCTCCGGTGTGGCAGCTAAGTACGCTGACAATTCAACGAAATAATAATTACAAATGCAAAATAATACAGTCACCACGGTAACACAGGTTATATCAGATAAAATTACACACTCACCTACTGTAAGTACACGGGTTGACTGACCACGATGTCCAGACCCCTCAAATCAAACAAAAACAACAACAACATCAACGAGATTAAATCCTACACCTCAGATCCTGTAAAGTGAAACATTACATTCATGAAACGACATGAATATAACCAACCATGCCTGCCCAATTCCATATTGACGAAGTTTATCTCTACTTAAGTCCCCGATTCTTGGATGTTACGGGTAAACTCGAGAACCACTGGATGGATTTTGATGCGGTTTTCACCATTCTGTAAAGGATATCTCGAGGATGATTTCTGTAGAAAATTATTTATTTATGATCAAAAAAATCCGAGCAGTAACGATTTCAGTGGAAAGGTCGAAAAAAAACTGGCGTTCGAGCGCTTTGTAAGCTTACGCTGGGCAAACCGTAAAAATATCTAAATGCTATGAGTGTAAGAATTGTTCAGCATGAATAGTTCTACAAAAAAGTCCGCGAGAGCATATGTCTATCTTCAATACATCGCCCACTATAAGTGTTTTTACGTTTTAATTTCTTTCAACCGTGTCCATTCAGTCGCAGAGGCGACAGTTTACGAGCTAGCTAGGGGCTAGTCTATCACCCCAGTTACAGCTTAGCTAGAGGACGAGCTTATTGCCCCCAGATACAGTCACCAGCAAACTGTCGAGTCGTGTTGAGTTAAAAACTTTAGAGAAGAGTGGTTGTGTTTGGAGTTTTCCTGGAAGTGCAACTCGGCTTTTCTTCATTCCACCTGTGAACTTTTCGTTCCGCAAAAATCACAGTCAAGTTAAGATAGGACGGAAGGGGGATTTGTGTTTCATGAACCTCGCCATTCTTGAATTACGTCTGACAAGAATTTGTTGCACATGCATCTCCATGATTATATAAGGTGCGTTCGAAAAGTATCGAGCCGGAGGCTGGAATGCGCAAACCGGTGACGACATCGGTTATCGCGGCGTGTGTAACGAGGTGTGGTTCCGACCAGAGCGTGGAAGGTCACAGTCCGTCGCTAGAAAGCACGCGTGCACGTCACGTGACGATACAAAGCGAGCAGCAGCATTCATCAATCGTCCAACCAAGACCAAGACAGTAGGCCATTCGACATGCTTCCTGGTGTGGTTGAAGACTGTGGGGCACCCATTTGGAACATACTTTCCGCAAGTGCAGTCGTTCCTTCCGACGCTCAATCTGACCACGGCGGCTATGGCGTTCACTGTCACTCGGCGGTCCTGGGTAATGAGTGCATCAACCAGCTAGACGTTGTCATCGGTAATGCAGGGGGGTGCCCCAGACCAGGCATCATCGGCTAGTGACACCCGTCCTTCCCTGAAGCGCTGGTGTCACGCCTTGACCCTTGCAAGGGACATGCAGTGTTCGCCGTACACTTTTGACATTCGGCGATGAATGTCCGTTCCCCCTTCTCCTTTCGCTGTCAGCAACCGAACAACACCTCTTTGCTCTTCGTTTGACGCCTCCATGTCACTGTTTGCAATGCGATTGGCAGCGTTGGACGATTGATGCATGCTGCTGCTCGCTTTGTATCGTCACGTGACGTGCACGCGTGCCCTCTAGCGACGGGCTGTGACTTTCACGTTCTGGTCGGAACTACACCTCATTACACACGCCACGATTAACTGATGTCGTCACTGGTTTGCGTATTACAGTCTCCGGCTCGTTACTTTTTGAACGCACCTTATATAATTAATAGTCCAGTCAGTGATTTTGACCCATCATGCCGAGGCGTAAAACGGATATTGGTCGTTGTTCATTGACATTGAAAAAAAAAAGCGCTTATCACGTAATGCATTCATAACTGTTCCCGGGCGAAGCTGGGTCGGGTTGCTACTTATCATATAAAAATTAGTACCTTAACTCAATAATATTTACTTCTTAGTTCCGGTTTCGGCCACATTGGGACCTTCCTCAGCGGCAGTATATAATATATATAAGTCGAGTTGCAAATCTTACATTCAACAAGAAGTTCCGTGACGATCTAAAGAGCCTACTTTTCTTAAAATGTAAGATTCATGCCAATGATTAATCTATATGGATCTATCTAGAATAATGACGAAAGTAGGTTGGTAATATGTCTAATTAGTTCGAAATACTGTATACTTGGCATAATGTAACCTAATAGTGAACTACAGTTGACAGCCCTGGTGACTGAATATATTCTTAGTTCCATCTCTTAAGGTACAGAATACAAAATTTGGTTGAAGTCCATTAGATAGCATGGACGTTACATGCAGTTAAACATTGAATCTAACAGCGCGTGTAAAAAATCATGTTGGCAACAATGACATACATGCATTGGTCAGAAATAATCTGAAATAATATGATCTATTGTTGTGTCAATTTTGAATGAAATCCATTAGTTAGTATAGAAGTTACATGCATTTTAAAATTGGACATAACAGCAGGCTTAGAATCATGTTGGCAGCACTGGCGTAGGACTATATTAATTATTACAAATTAATCTAGAATGCCAGGTACTATACGTGTGCAATGTTTAGAGCAATTGGCTTGCATACTTTCTGATATATTCATATTAGGGTAACAAAAATAGAGACAGTATTTATTAACAGTTGGCAGCCCTGGTTGCTCTTAAGAATACACATAGTCATATCTGTCGAGATACACATAGCACACACGAAATTTGGTTAAAATCCAAATGATAGTATAGAAGTTACATGTATTTAAAGTTGGACCTCTCAGCAGGCTTAGAATCATGTTGGTAGCACTGACATATATAAGGTACTGCAAATTAATATAAAATATCAGGTACTATACGTGTGCATAGTTTAAAGCTGTCGGCTTGCACACTTTCTGATATATGGGTATTTTGATTTTTTTAAATGAGAGCATTTGTTAACAGTTAGCAGCCCTGGTGGCTCTTAAGAATATGCGCAGTCATATCTGTTTATGTACACATAGCACATACGAAATTTGGTTGAAATCCAATTGATAGTGTAGAAGTTATATGCATAAAAAATTTGGACCTATCAGCAGGCTTATAATCATTTTGGCAACACTGCCATGCATGGCCTCCTGGAAATTAAACTGCAATATTATTATCTATACGTGTGCCAATTTTGAAATAGCTCCCATTCATACCTTCCAAGATATCCAACATGGAGCTCAAATTTGAATTGCGATTTTTCAGCAGTTGGTAGCACTGATATCATTTTCAAATATGGGCGTGAGATATTCAGGTATAGATCTTTACTCCTACCAAATTTTGTTTCCATTGCTCCAGCCGTTTAGGAGTTGATAGGGGGGACACACACACAGCCAGCCAGCCAGACAGACAGACAGACAGACAGACAGATGGACATACATACAGACAGACAGACACACACACATCTGCCCGATCTCATAAGTCTACTTTTTCCTCATTTTTGCAAAATGTGAAAAGTAGGCTAAAAATGTTTCATAACAAAGATTTTCAAACATATTGCTAACAAAAAGTTCCGTGAAGAACTATGCAACCTATTTTCTTATATCCTACTGATGATAATTGCCTCTATCAACACACAAAATTTCAGTTTAATTGCTATAATGGATTTGTATATATTGAGAATCGTCTAAATATTTATCTTGGTCGCCATGTTGGATTTTTATATATGTAGGTCATATAATTATGTACTATTAAATGACGATTTTTCCGTAGGTTCATTATTCAAACGTTCACTTCGATGGCATGACAATCATCATACTAATATATGACAAGAAGTTCCGTGACGAACTAAAGAGCCAACTTTTCTTAAAATTTAAGATCTATGCCAATAATTAACCTATATGGATCTATCTAGAATAATGCCGAAATTAAGTTGGTAATATAGAAATTTCTAATTAGTTCGAAATACTGTATACCTGGCATAATGTAGCCTAATAGAGAACTACAGTCGGAAGCCCTGGTGACTGAATATATTCTTAGTTCCATCTCTTAAGGTACAGAATACAAAATTCGGTTGAAGTCCAATGGATAGCATGGACATTACATGCAGTTATACATTGGATCTAACAGCGCGCGTAAAATCGTGTTGACGACAATGACATACATGTATTGGTCAGAAATAATCTGAAATAATATGATCTGTTGTTGTGTCAATTTTGAATGAAATCCATTAGTTAGTAAAGAAGTTATATGCATTTTAAAATTGGATTTATCAGCAGGCTTAGAATCATGTTGGCAGCACTGACTTATATTAGTTACTCCAAATTAATCTAGAATGCCAGGTACTATACGTGTGCAAAGTTTAGAGCTATTGGCTTGCATACTTTCTGATATATTGATATTAGGGTAACATAAATAAGACAGTATTTGTTAACAGTTGGCAGCCCTGGTTACTCTTAAGAATCGGCATATACATATCTGTTATGGTACACATAGCACACACGAAATTTGGTTGAAATCCAAATGATAGTAATGAAGTTACATGTATTTAAAGTTGGACATCTCAGGAGGCTTAGAATCATGTTGGTAGCACTGACGTATATAAGTTACTCCAAATTATTATAGAATGTCAGGTACTATACGTGTGCATAGTTTAAAGCTGTCGGCTTGCATACTTTCTGATATATTGGTATTTGGATAAAATAAATTGAGAGCATTTATTAACAGTTGGCCGCCCTGGTGGATCTTAAGAATACGTTCAGTCATGTCTGTTTATGTACACATAGCACATACGAAATTTGGTTGAAATCCAATTGATAGTGTAGAATTTATATATATTTAAAATGTGGACCTTTTAGCAGGCTTATAATCATTTTGGCAACACTGCCATGTATGGCCTCCTGGAAATTAAACTGCAATATTATTATCTATACGTGTGCCAATTTTGAAATAGCTCCTATTCATACCTTCCAAGATATCCAACATGGAGCTCAAATTTCAATTGCGATTTTTCAGCAGTTGATAGCACTGACATCATTTTCAAATATGGGCGTGAGATATTTATGTATAGATCTTTACTCCTACCAAATTTTGTTTCGATTGCTGCAGCCGTTTAGGAGTTAATAGGGGGGGGGGGGAACACACACAGACAGACAGTCAGAAGGACAGACAGACAGACACACATTTGCCCGATCTCATAAGTGTACTTTTTCCTCATTTTTGCAAAATGTGAAAAGTAGGCTAAAAATTAAAAGTTAACGGTCGAGGTCGCCGGGAATAGTGCTATGAACTTTCCGAGTTTCATTGAAATCGCTCCTGCAGTTTAGATTTTATTAGGGGGGGACACACACACACGCACACACACACGGACAAAAGGTGATCTCATAAGCCTATTTTTTCTAAATTGAAAATAGGCTAAAAACCAACTTCAGAACTAGTCGAATGAAATTGAGCAAGCATGATATTTGAGTAGAAGACGTATCCAAAAGGAAGCCTCCGTGGCTTAGGCGGCAGCACGCCGGCCTCTCACCGCTGGGTCCGTGGTTCAAATCCCGGTCACTCCATGTGAGATCTGTGCTGGACAAAGCGGAGGCAGACAGGTTTTTCTCCGGGTACTCCGGTTTTCCCTGTCAAAATTTCATTCCAGCAACACTCTCCGCTATCATTTCATTTCATCTGTCATTCATTTAATCATTGCCCCAGAGGAGTGCGTCAGGCCTCGGCAGCCGGCACAGTTCATATCCTCGCCGCTAGATAGGGGCTTCATTCATTCCATTCCTGACCCGGTCGGAGACTGGAAGCAGGCTGTGGATTTTCATTTCACGTATCCAAAAGAAAACAAAGCTAGAGAACTTTATGTAACACAAAGGGGTGATTGGTTAAAAGGAACACTTCACTTGTTTTTGTTTGACAGGGGAGGAAGACAGTTACGTAAGCAACATTCTTCTACTTTTCCCAGACATGTCAACGCGTTCATGAATCACTACCTCCACTATCCTCAAAGCAATTCAGGTAGAAAGGACATCTTCCTGTCATAGCCAAGCTTTGTAGTACTCATAAGAACAAATTCCCTTTACATGGATCATGCCAGCTGGCCCAACAACGTCTGTGACAGTTCTATTGCTCTCTTTAACTTTACTTTTTTCATTTATTTATTTTTACTTGATTTTCGGTATATATTTCAGGAAGACGTCACATACACCCACGCCCCAAGCCAGTCTTGCAAAAGAGCAGTCCCAATCAACGACGTCTAAATTTTCACACGTATAGAACATTTCAGTTTAATTTTGAGTAACCCACACATGACAGTGTTGCGATCTGATGGGTTGAATGTTTACTGCATGTGACTATCATACTAATATATAAAAATGAGATGGTGAAAAAATAGGCTTATGAGATCACCTTTTGTCCGTGTGTGTGTGCGTGTGTGTGTGTGTGTGTGTGTGATTCGTGTGTGTGTGTCCCCCCCTAATAAAATCTAAACGGCAGGAGCGATTTCAATGAAACTCAGAAAGTTCATAGCACTATTCCCGGCGACCTCGACCGTGCCCTTCAAATTTTGTAACGACTCACCAATCCAACATGGCGGCTGTGCGAAATATTTCACCAGCATTCAATATCTCCGAAACTATTACCGATATTACCCTGACATTTTCTATGGTGATAGAGGGAACTACTATAAGATCACTTATGTGACTTTTGAAAACCTGGTAACTACAAAACCAACATGGTGGCCAAGCGAATTTGCGACTTTTAAATAGACGTTTCTCGCGATTTGACCAACCAAACGCAATGAAACTTGGTACAGTATATGTTTATATACATTGAAATGCACCGACATCTAACTTCGTTCAATTGTTTACATAATCACAAGATGGCGGATGTGCGAAATATTTCACCGGCATTCTATATCTCTGAAACTATTAGCGGTATCTCCCTAAAATTTTGTACGGAGATAAAGGGCACTACTGGAAGTCCATCTATAAGATTTTCAAAAACCGGTTAACTACAAAACGAACATGGCGGCCAAGCGAATTTGAACATTTTAAATAGACCTTTCTCGCGATTTAATGTTCCAAGCGCACTGAAACCTGGTACAGGAAATATTTATACACATTGTAATCCACTGGTATCTAATTTAGTTCAATTGTTTACATAACCTCAAGATGGCGGCAGTGCGAATTTTAAAATTAAGTTTTTATTTCTTGTGATGTAGTCATGCGATAGAAGTGAAAGTTTGAATAATGAACCTACGCAATAATTTTCTTTAATGGTTCATGACTCTATGGCCTATACATTTAACAATCCAACATGGCGACCATCCGAAATATTTAGACGATACTGAATATCTACGCATCTATTTTAGCAATCCAACTGCATTTTTAATGTTCATAGGGGCTATGAACTTAAGTTCACCTAAAGGACTTTAAATAACCTGGTGATCACAAATCCAACATGGCAGTGACGCGAATTATAAATATTCACATGGACGTTTCTCGCAATTTAACCATCCGCGAGCAGTGAAACTTGGTACAGTAAATCTTTATCCGAATGTTAATCCACTGGCATGTAATTTATTTCAATTGTTTCCATAACCTCAAGATGGCAGCTGTGAAATTTTTTTAAATCTCCTTGTTTTTTCTTGTGTCCTAATTATGCGATTGAAGTTTGAATACTACACGTTCACAATAATCTGCATGTAACAGTACATAACTCTAGGACCTACATATATAAAATCCAACATGGCGACCATCCGAAATATTTAGTCGGTTCTCAATATCTACGAATCTATTACAGCAATCAAACTGAAATTGTGTATGTTGATAGTGGCAATTAACATAAGTAGGATATATGAAAATAGGCTGTATAGTTCTTCACGGAACTAGCTCCTATTCATACCTTCCAAGATATCCAACATGGAGCTCAAATTTCAATTGCGATTTTTCAGCAGTTGATAGCACTGACATCATTTTCAAATATGGGCGTGAGATATTTATGTATAGATCTTTACTACTACCAAATTTTGTTTCGATTGCTGCAGCCGTTTAGGAGTTAATAGGGGGGGGGGAACACACACAGACAGACAGTCAGAAGGACAGACACACAGACACACATTTGCCCGATCTCATAAGTGTACTTTTTCCTCATTTTTGCAAAATGTGAAAAGTAGGCTAAAAATTAGATGGTGTGTGTCTGTCTTTCTATCTGTGTGTTACTCAATAACGCAAGAACCACTGGTCCGATTTAAATGAAATTTTGCATGGATGTAGCTGATTTGCCATGGTTACATATAAGATACTTTTAATTTCGATGTTTTGCACTATTAACAAGTAGTTCCGTGAAGAAGTATACAGCCTATTTTCATATATCCTACTTATGTTAATTGCCACTATTTAACATACACAATTTCAGTTTGATTGCTGTAATAGATTCGTAGATATTGAGAACCGACTAAATATTTCGGATGGTCGCCATGTTGGATTTTATATATGTAGGTCCTAGAGTTATGTACTGTTACATGCAGATTATTGTGAACGTGTAGTATTCAAACTTCAATCGCATAATTAGGACACAAGAAAAAACAAGGAGATTTAAAAAAAATTCACAGCAGCCATCTTGAGGTTATGGAAACAATTGAAATAAATTAGATGCCAGTGGATTAACATTCGGATAAAGATTTACTGTACCAAGTTTCACTGCACGCGGATGGTTAAATTGCGAGAAACGTCCATGTGAATATTAATAATTCGCGTCACCGCCATGTTGGATTTGTGATCACCAGGTTATTTAAAGTCCTATAGGTGAACTTAAGTTCATAGCCCCTATGAACATTAAAAATGCAGTTTGATTGCTAAAATAGATTCGTAGATATTCAGTATCGTCTAAATATTTCGGATGGTCGCCATGTTGGATTGTTAAATGTATAGGCCATAGAGTCATGTACCATTAAAGGAAAATTATTGCGTAGGTTCATTATTCAAACTTTCACTTCGATCGCATGACTACATCACAAGAAATAAAAACTTAATTTTAAAATTCGCACTGCCACCATCTTGAGGTTATGGAAACAATTGAACTAAATTAGATACCAGTGGATTACAATGTGTATAAATATTTCCTGTACCAGGTTTCAGTGCGCTTGGAACATTAAATCGCGAGAAAGGTCTATTTAAAATGTTCAAATTCGCTTGGCCGCCATGTTCGTTTTGTAGTTAACCGGTTTTTGAAAATCTTATAGATGGACTTCCAGTCGTACCCTTTATCTCAGTACAAAATTTTAGGGAGATACCGCTAATAGTTTCAGAGATATAGAATGCCGGTGAAATATTTCGCACATCCGCCATCTTGTGATTATGTAAACAATTGAACGAAGTTAGATGTCGGTGCATTACAATGTATATAAACATATACTGTACCAAGTTTCATTGCGTTTGGTTGGTCAAATCGCGAGAAACGTCTATTTAAAAGTCGCAAATTCGCTTGGCCGCCATGTTCGTTTTGTAGTTACCAGGATTTCAAAAGTCACATAAGTGAACTTATAGTAGTTCCCTCTATCACCATAGAAAATGTCAGGGTAATATCGGTAATAGTTTCGGAGATATTGAATGCTGGTGAAATATTTCGCACAGCCGCCATGTTGGATTGGTGAGTCGTAACAAAATTTGAAGGGCACGGTCGAGGTCGCCGGGAATAGTGCTATGAACTTTCCGAGTTTCATTGAAATCGCTCCTGCAGTTTAGATTTTATTAGGGGGGGACACACACACGAATCACACACACACACACACACGCACACACACAGGGACAAAAGGTGATCTCATAAGCCTATTTTTTCAAAATTGAAAATAGGCTAAAAACCAACTTCAGAACTAGTCGAATGAAATTGAGCAAGCATGATATTTGAGTAGAAGACGTATCCAAAAGGAAGCCTCCGTGGCTTAGGCGGCAGCACGCCGGCCTCTCACCGCTGGGTCCGTGGTTCAAATCCCGGTCACTCCATGTGAGATCTGTGCTGGACAAAGCGGAGGCAGACAGGTTTTTCTCCGGGTACTCCGGTTTTCCCTGTCAAAATTTCATTCCAGCAACACTCTCCACTATCATTTCATTTCATCTGTCATTCATTTAATCATTGCCCCAGAGGAGTGCGTCAGGCCTCGGCAGCCGGCACAGTTCATATCCTCGCCGCTAGATAGGGGCTTCATTCATTCCATTCCTGACCCGGTCGGAGACTGGAAGCAGGCTGTGGATTTTCATTTCACGTATCCAAAAGAAAACAAAGCTAGAGAACTTGATGTAACACAAAGGGGTGATTGGTTAAAAGGAACACTTCACTTGTTTTTGTTTGACAGGGGAGGAAGACAGTTACGTAAGCAACATTCTTCTACTTTTCCCAGACATGTCAACGCGTTCATGAATCACTACCTCCACTATCCTCAAAGCAATTCAGGTAGAAAGGACATCTTCCTGTCATAGCCAAGCTTTGTAGTACTCATAAGAACAAATTCCCTTTACATGGATCATGCCAGCTGGCCCAACAACGTCTGTGACAGTTCTTTTGCTCTCTTTAACTTTACTTTTTTCATTTATTTATTTTTACTTGATTTTCGGTATATATTTCAGGAAGACGTCACATACACCCACGCCCCAAGCCAGTCTTGCAAAAGAGCAGTCCCAATCAACGACGTCTAAATTTTCACACGTATAGAACATTTCAGTTTAATTTTGAGTAACCCACACATGACAGTGTTGCGTTCTGATGGGTTGAATGTTTACTGCATGTGACTATCATACTAATATATAAAAATGAGATGGTGTCTGTCTGTCTGTCTGTCTGTGTGTTACTCAATAACGCAAGAACCACTGGTCCTATTTAAACAAAATTTTGCATGGATGTAGCTCATTTACCATGTTTACATATAGGGTACTTTTAATTTCGATATTTTTCACTATTAAAAATGGCGACCATTTTAGTGACGTCACTACACCCTTTGGTTTCAAAACTTCATATTTCCATATCAAATAAAAAGAGAACGCTAAGAAATAACAAACTTTTGATGGGAAATAGGAGCTTTAAAATTTTATTTCCTATCCGAAAGGTCCTTATAATGTTTCGTGAATCTCTAACGGTTAGCGAGTAAAACCCACATAAGTGACGTCACTACACCCTTTGGTTTCAAAATTTCATATTTCCATTTCAAATAAAAAGAGAACGCTAAGAAATAGCAAACTTTTGAAGCACACACGAGCTTTAACATTTAATTGTATATACAAAAGGTCCTTATCACTTTTCGTGTATCTCCAACGGTTAGCGAGTAAAACCTAAATTTGTGCAATAAAACACGGCCAACACCGAGCGGTGCAGTATATCTCTACATACATAACAAGTAGTTCCGTGAAGAACTATACAGCCTATTTTCATATATCCTACTTATGTAAATTGCCACTATCAACATACACAATTTCAGTTTGATTGCTGTAATAGATTCGTAGATATTGAGAACCGACTAAATATTTCGGATGGTCGCCATGTTGGATTTTATATATGTAGGTCCTAGAGTTATGTACTGTTACATGCAGATTATTGTGAACGTGTAGTATTCAAACTTCAATCGCATAATTAGGACACAAGAAAAAACAAGGAGATTTAAAAAATTTTCACAGCTGCCATCTTGAGGTTATGGAAACAATTGAAATAAATTAGATGCCAGTGGATTAACATTCGGATAAAGATTTACTGTACCAAGTTTCACTGCTCGCGGATGGTTAAATTGCGAGAAACGTCCATGTGATTATTTATAATTCGCGTCACTGCCATGTTGGATTTGTGATCACCAGGTTATTTAAAGTCCTTTAGGTGAACTTAAGTTCATAGCCCCTATGAACATTAAAAATGCAGTTGGATTGCTAAAATAGATTCGTAGATATTCAGTATCGTCTAAATATTTCGGATGGTCACCATGTTGGATTGTTAAATGTATAGGCCATAGAGTCATGAACCATTAAAGGAAAATTATTGCGTAGGTTCATTATTCAAACTTTCACTTCTATCGCATGACTACATCACAAGAAATAAAAACTTAATTTTAAAATTCGCACTGCCGCCATCTTGAGGTTATGTAAACAATTGAACTAAATTAGATACCAGTGGATTACAATGTGTATAAATATTTCCTGTACCAGGTTTCAGTGCGCTTGGAACATTAAATCGCGAGAAAGGTCTATTTAAAATGTTCAAATTCGCTTGGCCGCCATGTTCGTTTTGTAGTTAACCGGTTTTTGAAAATCTTATAGATGGACTTCCAGTAGTGCCCTTTATCTCCGTACAAAATTTTAGGGAGATACCGCTAATAGTTTCAGAGATATAGAATGCCGGTGAAATATTTCGCACATCCGCCATCTTGTGATTATGTAAACAATTGAACGAAGTTAGATGTCGGTGCATTTCAATGTATATAAACATATACTGTACCAAGTTTCATTGCGTTTGGTTGGTCAAATCGCGAGAAACGTCTATTTAAAAGTCGCAAATTCGCTTGGCCACCATGTTGGTTTTGTAGTTACCAGGTTTTCAAAAGTCACATAAGTGATCTTATAGTAGTTCCCTCTATCACCATAGAAAATGTCAGGGTAATATCGGTAATAGTTTCGGAGATATTGAATGCTGGTGAAATATTTCGCACAACCGCCATGTTGGATTGGTGAGTCGTTACAAAATTTGAAGGGCACGGTCGAGGTCGCCGGGAATAGTGCTATGAACTTTCTGAGTTTCACTGAAATCGCTCCTGCCGTTTAGATTTTATTAGGGGGGGACACACACACGAATCACACACACACACACACACACACACGCACACACACACGGACAAAAGGTGATCTCATAAGCCTATTTTTTCAAAATTGAAAATAGGCTAAAAATGGCGACCATTTTAGTGACGTCACTACACCCATTGGTTTCAAAATTTCATATTTCCATTTCAAATAAAAAGAGAACGCTAAGAAATATCAAACTGTTGATGCATATACAAGATTTAACATTTAATGTGCTATCCAAAAGGTCCTTATCACTTTTAGTGTATCTCCACGGTTAGCGAGTAAAACCTAAAAGTGTGCAATAAAACACGGTCAACACCGAGCGGTGCAGTATATCTCTACATACATAAAAATTAAAGTTTGTATGTTTTTTTTTTCGCAATTTCTACGGAAATTTGAGTTATTTACGCGTTTCAGACTGTTTTATTATGGATGCGCGCGAAAATAATTTTTTGGTCGGTCTGTCTGTCTGTTTGTTTGTCTGTGGACAACTTTGTTCCCTTATAACTCGAGAACGGCTGGGTGTATCAACGTAAAATTTGGTACAGATATCCATCAGAGGCACGACACTAATTATTGATGTAACCCTTCTCCGTACCTCTCATAAAAGAGGGGCTACCCCCTTATAATACATGCTGAAATAGGAGTAGAAGGACGAGACGAAGATCATTTTCAGCCCCTCAATGTGAGCGACAAAACTCGGGGGCCTTAACGGGTCCCCAAAATCCACATTTTAAGGCCCTAAAACCAACCGTTTTTGAGATATTCCCAGAAAACTAATTTCATTTAATAAACTAATGAACGAATTCAAGCTGATAACCATGGCAACAGATTCTCAGAAGTCCATCTATTGCTGTAAGACGCAATGCAATTAGGTTAATTACATTGGTGTGAAAGTTTGTAAACGGCTAGAAGGTTATCACGGAAAGAAATTAAGCTGTAAAATTCATCAATACGTATAATGCGCTTAGGGGGATCAAGGGGTACACTAGAATTTTTTCACGCGATTTACACCTGCGGGTGTGGTACGGCAGGTCTATTATATTCCTATCCCTATATTATATTATATTATTATTGGTAGTATTATATTATGGCGTACAACGAGGAGACAAAACCTCTCGGTGCCAGAAACAGAACTTGGGGGCCTCGAAAACTACATTATAAGGCTCTAAAACCAACAGTATCTGAAATATTCCCAGAAAACTAATTTAATTTAATTTAACAAACTAATGAAGGAATGGAAATCGGTAACCATGACAGCATTATCTCAAGGGGTGGCATCCAACTTTCCATCTATTTCTGTAAGAAGCAATGTCACTCCATGTATACCTTGCCACGATGGGTGAGTGGATAGCGTGTCGGTCTACTAACCCCAAGATTGCAGGTTCACTCCTGGCCGTGGTAAGTGATTTTGGAAAGGCGGAAAAAATACGACTCGCATGTCATACGATGTTGGCATGTCAAAGAAGCCATTTGAATTCAGTAGGCCGTGTTCATAATGGCAAAATTAATCTCAGCAGTTTCCGCCAACACAAAGTTCCTCATTTCTCTACTAGAAAGTGCTATATTGTTCAAGGAGCTTAGATAACTACCCTCCTTGACTTTCATAGTGGTTCAAGGAACAACGAAATTTCGACATGCAAGCTACCCTCTGGGTGTCAAATTACGAAGCTTGCACCCGGCACCCGAGGCCATACGATATTATTAATAGGATACTCCATTTATTACATTTTTGTGAAAGTTTGCAAATTGATATAAGGTTATCACGGAACCAACGTAAACTATATAATTCGTCAATGCAATTAAGGGGGTCAAGGGGTAACCTAGAATTTTTTCATGCAATTTCACGTGCGACATATAGTACAGAAAGTCTATTATATCTCCAAACAGCAACATTATTTTCAAAAATTCCTGAATTGAATCAGCATTTTTTGCGGCTTTTAGGAATTTGGGCCATTTGAGGCTCAAGAACCTGAATTTCCATACACCACAAGCCTTTATAATTTATGAAAGAGATCTTCCTGTGAATGGGGACCTAATATAACGTAGAGGGTCATTTTTTATGTGAGGTGTATCGCGTTTCGTCTACAAGGCTTTCAAATCTATTTCACGTCAGGAAGTACACGTTAGGTGAATTTAGTTAGAGAGCACATTTTAACTGATCTTTTTTTTTTTTTTTTTCGACATACGGGTTCATCGTAAGGATGATTTTGTTTGATACTGTATGGTAGATATACCCATATTTGGATATCTGGGTGATATGTTGTCGACAATAGAATTGTCGGTCTGTCTTTCTGTGTATCTTTATGTACGCCTATAAATCGTGTTCGGATGCTTGATGCATCGTAAAATTAGGTATGGTAAACATGAGTCTATACACCAATCATTTATAAAACTCCTCACCGTACTTTTCATACAGTAGAAGGGTGGATATAGGGAAAAACTACTCAAAATACATGCTAAAATAGGCGAAATATAAAAATTATCCTAGAAGGACGATCAAAGCATATGTTGCGCTTCTCATTGTGAGACTCAAAATTCGCGAGTCTATAAGGGGTCTCCGAAAATCACATTTTAAGACCCTTAAATTAACAGTGTGTGTGTGATATTCCCAGAAAACTAACTTCGTTCTGATACACTTATGAAGGAATGACAAACCGCTAACCATTGCAACAGTAGCTCAATTGATAATGTCTGGTGTTAATATATAACTCCGTTCGAAGAACGGGTACTTATGCTAGTACACAATAAATAAAAACTTAATTTTAAAATGCGCACAGCCGCCATCTTGAGGTCATGTGAACAATTGAAATAAATTAGATGTCTGTGCATTACAATGTGTATATATACATTTACTGTACCATATTTCACTGCCCTCAGATGGTTTGATCACGAGAAAAGTGCATTAAAATGCTTCACCTTCGCTTGGCCGCCATGTTCGTTTTGTACATTACATGTTTTTGAAAGTCTCATAGGTGAACCTTTAGTAGTGCCCTTTACCACCGTTCAAAATTTCAGGGTGATATCAGTAAAAGTGTGGGAGATAAAGAATGCCGGTGAAATATTTCGCACTGCCGCCATATTGGATTGGTGAAACGTAATAAAATTTGAAGGGTACGGTAGGGATTGACCTTAATAGTACTATGCTCTTACAGGATTTCAATGAGATCGCTCCAGCCGTTTAGAAGTTATTAGAATGGGACACACACACACATACGCACACACACACGAACAATAGGTAATCTCATAAGCCTATTTTATCATAAAATGAAAAAAGGCTAAAAATACTAGTTATCTGAAAGCTAAAACTTCATTAACATTCTCAAAAATCAGATCTGGTACAAGTACAGCTTGAAGTTGAAACTAACAGTAATGTGGATATTATATGCATAGAAATTGTGAGGTTGGGAATGATAAGATCAGGTGTTTGGGTAAGAATTAAAATATGTGCGATGATGTTACTGTGAACATATAATTGAGGAAAATTATTGAATATTCAAAGGTAGAGTTTGTGGTAACATGATTCCCGTCGTCCTAAGAGATTGTGTGTGTGTGTGTCTGAATGAACAAACTTTCAGCAAGGCCATCTATCGTTAATGACAACTTATACTACAGTAGTTCATTGCTATCTGGGAACACAATCAGCTGATGAGAAGGGAGTGGCCCAATTCGGCCGCTAACACCACTGTCATCTGTGTATTCAGAAATAGCAGTCTCGGCTTGATTGATGTAGAAAGTCACGCTTTTCATGTCGAATATTTGTTTTGTTGGTACTTCATTTAGGGACATTAATTCACCACAGGCATTTAGTTAATAATGTTACTGGTTTTACGTCCCATTTAATTATTAAGGGCCCCTCAGGGACTCATATCTAGTGGGACGTGGGTTGGCGACCACGGGGCACCGGCTGAGTCCGGCATTGCTTCCACTTACTTGTGGACTAGAAGAAGAAATGGTTAACAAATAAAGGATAAGGCAAATGAAGGACAGGAAGAAAAGAAATACCCTCAACCCTCGAAGAATGAGGATTGAGGGACTTGGAAGGACATTCTGTCGACCCCTCTTGGTCAACTCTAGTTCCCGACGGTATTAGGGTATCCGAGGCCTAGGGAGTCTTTCACTTTCTCTCCTTAATTGGCCCTTGTCTCATCTTTCCTGATTCCCTCCTTTTTCGAGAGGTCAGCCTGCTTTTCTTTTCATGTTATCTCCTGCCTTCTGCACAAGGCCTTCAAGGAGGCAGTGTGTACTGCTCGGGTCCAAGCTCTGTGAACTTGCGGGGTGAAGGGCAGAGGCAGGGAATGAGCAAGGCGAGAATTGAGAAGCCTGTCGACAGCCCGCCGTGTTATCTGACACTCTCGTCTATTCCAATACTGCTAACATAGGGTCTTTTCTGAAACCTGTGTGGTGTTACGAATGATTGAGTGAATCACCGGCCAGTGTACTTGGTTCTGTACTATGCATGGACTGAGAAACCTCATCACTCGTCAACACCGCTTCTCATAGTCCGCGATGCACATTCCTCTCAGGTTCACAGAGCTTAGACCCGATCAGTATGTAGCCCCACCACTTCTGGTACACCCTGGATAGTGCTACACACTCAAGGGCTCGCGGCCGGTGAGTTTGGGAGGTGGCGACCCCGAGGGATTCTTGAGCTTGGTCCGTTTTGTCCCCTTATTCCTCTGCCTTTGGGGTGGGCCCTCTCCTCTATCCCTTTCATATCTGCTTTTCATGGCTCTCCTTCCTTCCAAGTCCCTCAATCCTCATTCTTTGAGGGTTGAGGGAATTTGTTTTCTTCCTGTCCTTCATTTGCCTTATCCTTTATTTGTTAACCATTTCTTCTTCTAGTAAGTGTGTAGTTAGTATTAGTTATAGTTTTCATTCTCATCTCATCTTTAACTATCACCCAAACCATTAGGGGCCGATAACCTAGATGTTAGGCCCCTTCAAACAACAATTATCATCATCATCATCATCTGATTATTGCGGCTTTTAGAGACTCTGGGATGACGGAATTTTGCCCCGAAGGGGATCTTTAACGTGCAAGTAAACCTACTCACTTGGCTCCCTCGCTTTGCACATCCTCAAATGCCAACTGACTGTGCCAGGATTCAATCCTGAAGCCTTGGGTACAGCCGACGCTGTTGGCATGGCGCTATTGTATGGCATCTGTTTGATAACCTGTGTCACTGTGATGGCTGAGCAAGTGTATGTAATTTTAATTGAGGCTAGGATCTGGGTAGGAACGATCGTCAGCTGAATTTAGGTATTATCCCGGTGAACGTGAGAATCTACGGAAAGCTACTACTCGGACGACTAACGTTACAATCGAACCCACCTTTTCTCGGTTTTCTTCGAGACAGAGTGAACCCCGATTCAACCCTCAACAAGAATTAAATCTCTAGGAACAGACGGGAATAGAGTCCTGAAATTCACTGTGACAGCCAAGAATGCTAGTCACTATGCCATCAAGTGGGCTCGTATAATATAATCTTATGGCCTCATTAGTCCACAAGGTTAGTGTATCATTGATATTACTATCATTATTAAAAATAATAATAATAATAATAATAATAATAATAATAATAATAATAATAATAATAATAATAATAATAATATCGTATGACCTCGCTACCTGACAATTGATATTGTAACTTTTCAGTTATTCAGCACCAATATAATTCCCATTCCCGGAAAATAACCTGAAAAATTACATGTGATTAAGATTACTGGGTGTTTCTGAATTATAACGACAAATTATTTGGGATGCTCTTAGTGTTATATATTGAACGATGCCACAATCGGATTTGCGTAGACATTTTTTTCTTTTCGGGAACATGAGGTCACTTTGTTACTTCCGAACGCACGATTCGAATATTGAGAGACTCGCCGTATTTGCTGGGTCAGAGCGCAAGCTGCTACCCACTGCAGTGTTTCAGGGAAGGGGAGGGGAGGTGTATGTGGTGTACGATAGAGGGAGACAGAGATAATACTCGGCGCGATTCTTTATAGAACGGAACCTCGCCGGGGCTGTGTGACGGCTCGAGAGCGTTGAGTCAGTGCCAGTTGACTAGCATTTGCTGATTACGCAAGCGTGGGTCGGGAAGCACAGGATGCTGTCATGGCATTTATTAGTAGGCTGAAAATGGAACCGGAGAGATGCCTTAGTAGTGAAAATGAAGACATGTGGTGACGTACTATAACTTATCTTGTAACCGGTGAACATGGCTAGGTATAGAATAAAACATCGTATTTTCCTAGTGGAAACATAATTATCTTCTCAAGAAGAAGTCTTCCTGTGAATGTGCTCGTACGTTTCAGCGCCATACGGATTTTACTTGTGGGGGAACCTCAAACAAAAGGTATAACCTACAGAAACCAGACAGCAGTCATTCGAGCTGAAGAACATGAGAGAGAAGCTGGTATTCAGAAAGGTGTAAGGCAAGGCTGCAACTTATCATCCATACTTTTCAATCATTACATTGAACAAGCAATGAAGGAAATTGGAGAAAAATGTAAAGTGGGAGTGAAGATTCAAGGAGAAATAATTTCAACTCTGAGATTTGCCGATGACATCGTCATCTTGGCCGACACGCCTGAAGATTTGAATGAGTTTTTGAATGGTATGGACTACGTCTTGAGGAAAGAATTCATGTTGAAAATTAATAATTGTAAAACAAAAATATTGGAATGCAGCCGAAATAAATCAGAAACCTCTATGGACATCAAATTGGCAGGTCAAAAACTAAAGGAAGTAGGAGACTTTTGTTACTTTGGAGGCAAAATAACCAGTGATGGACGAAGCAAAGAGGATATAAAAAGTAGCTTAGCTCAGGCAAGGAAAGTATTTCTAGAGAAAAGGAATCTGTTGACATCGAATATAGATTTAGGTATTAGGGAGTCATTTTTGAGGGCCTTTGTCTGGAGTGTAGCACTCTATGGAAGTGATTCTGGGACTATTGGTGCAGCAGAAAAGAGGAGAATTGAATCGTTTGAAACGTGGTGTTACAGAAGAATGATGATCAGATGGGTGGATAGGGTTACACACGAAGAGGTATTAAGACTAGTGGGAGAGGAGAGAGGTTTCTGGCGACTGCTAATGAAGAGAAGAGATAGGACCCATAATAAGACACCCAGGAATAGCAAGCTTAGTTATGGAAGGAAGGGTCGAGGTCATGAAATTACTGTAGGGGTAGACCAAGGTTAAAATATGTTTAACAGACTGTCTCGGATGTAGGGTGTGGTAGCTATGTAGAGACGAAACGATTAACTCAGGACAGTGAAGCGTGGAGAGCTGCATCAAACCAGTTAAAAGACTGAAGACTTAAACAACAACAACAACAACAACAGAAATAATCCGCGTATTCTGGAGGCTCTCGAGAAGGAAATAACTGCACTGATACAAGATACCAATGAGGGTGAATTACCAACACTTCCTACATTGGTGCAACGTGTGTTTAGAAAATGAAAGACTGCATTTTCAGCAACTACTCTGAAGTTCATGTAAGTAATGATGATTATTAATTACGTTAAAACGTGTAAATGTGTTGAACTAGTTGGGCGCTACGCTGCTGCTAGCGCCAGTGCCTATACCGACAGGCTGCTACGTACAGTGGCTTGTCCGTCACGCGGCCCTTGCAAGGTTCCGTTCTATGGTGAACGCCCTCACTGTACACTCAATTTCAGAAATGAGCATGCTTCATACACTCCCAGTTTACAAAATGTCAAGAGGGTTTCAGGTATACATGACTGGTTAGATAAGCACACTAAAACCCTGTCGCATGTCGATTGGCCCCCTAAATCACCCGATCTCAATCCCATAAAAACTGTGTGTGGGACTATTTGGAAAAGCAGCTGAAACGCAGTACCCAGTTTTTACAAAATTTGGCGGCTCTACGGGATCTAATGGTCTGTGAGTGGCTTCAGCTACAGTAGATGTACCATACCTGCAGAAATCTTTAGAATCCCTTCCTGATATGCGTTGGAAAGATGATGTCACCAGCACGTGACTAATTCTTGGTTGGGTGAGCTTATTGAGAGTAGTAACTTATAGGTCACGTTTGCTCAACATGATGGTGGCATCCATGAATTCATGGACGACAATGTAGTTTATAACGATGCATATATGTTAAATTCTATGTGTTAAAAAGGTTGTACATACAAACAGGAACCTAACCTGGACCTTACGCCTCAGAACCTGCTTGCTTGTAGTAGAAGCAGTAATTTACGGGCATACCGTGGTATAACCCAGCAGCAAACAATAGTTTCCCCCAGACCGTCATCGAACCTGGTAGCGATCAATGGTTTTGGCCCAACCATCCTCTAACCCGGTAGCGAACAATGGTTTTGTCTCACCATAGCTCTAAAGGTGCCTGTACAGTGGAGAGCTTTTGCTCTAGCTAGGGCGTAGAGTAGCTCTAGCTAGGGCGCTCTAAGCTCCTCTCCAGTGTACACAGGTGGTAGATAACCCTAGCGGAGACTGCTTTAAGCTCTAGCTCAAGATGGCCGACCCTGCGGTGTTAACAGTATTTGGGTGCCCTAGCTAGACCAGTCTAGCTCCATTATTCGGTTGAATATTGGAAAGTGCTATACGTAGAGTCCATGGTGGGTTGTTGTGGTTATTTGTTTATTATTATCTAGTTTGAATATGACTTAATTTGTGTGGAGCCGCAAAAAAACAATAACATTAATTGAACATCCAGAAACTTGGAATTGTACTCTGAAAGAATAGTCAATTTTGCTCATTCTTAAAAAGTTCTTGTACGCTTCAGAATCTTCTGAACATAACTCGTGCAAAACTTTAGCGTGCATTACCTCGTATTTTCTTTTTGATATCCAATTTCTCACCCACAACCATTTTTCCCCTTCATAGTTTTCTTTTTACCAAGGAAAACCCAACAACCACAGATGCTAACCTCTCTCTTGAAGATATTTTAACTTCACAACACAGTACAAAAATACCGAGAATCGCACTGCTCTCAGAAATGTTTAGCGCTACTCTATCTAGTGCATTTACGTTTGACAGTGTACACAAGTTCCGAGAGTGCTCTAGGTATATTTGTCTATCTCCGATCTATGAATGCTCTATCTAGGGAAAATATCTCTACAGTGTACAGGCACCTTAAAAGAATGCAGTGTAACAAAAATTAATTACAACAGCAGAGTTACACTGCGGTAATTTGAGACACAACACCAAACATACGAATATCAACAACCGTACGCCATTTGTGACGCCATAGAATACGCTAACAAATTCTCACTGACACGCAGGAATCACGATGTATACTTGAACCAGGTTATTTATGTACTCAGTTTCAACGAAACCGGGGAGTTTGACGTTCGTGATGTTCCCTTGAAAGTCTACTGAAAATGGTAAGGTGATTGCGAGGATGCCAGTACGAGTTCAGTTGTCAAAAGCGAAGAAACAAAGATAAATAATAGTAAATTGCCCTCGTTCCGTGCGGTCTTCTATTTCATTCTCCTTGAGTTATTGCGTTTCACAAGATGTATATAATGAACTGGGCTAAAGTTACTCGCAGACTTGTGGTTATTAAAGTTGGTTCTCATATTACTGTACACAGTATGGGGAAGACAATGGAAACCTTCCTCAAGGTAGAAACTATTATTCCTGTAAATAAAATAATGTTTGAAAGCCTTTGTCTGGAGCGCAGTGCCTTATTGAATTGACTATTGGTGCAACAGACTGCAGTCCAAACGCCGAGTGTCGGGCTCTGACATTTCTCATGATGGAGGAAGACAGCTTTGCCAGTTCTGTACCGCAAAATATAAAACAACGTGGACTACATAAAATATTTCACATATTTTTATTTTAAATGAATTCTGACGAACGGCTGACCATATTACTAAAGTAATATACGAGGGTAATTCCAAAAGTCAGAGGGGCGTGGTGGCACAGCGGTCAAGCTGTATGCCTCTCACCAAGACGGACCGGGTTCGATTCCCGGTCAATGCATGTGAGATTTTCGATGTGAAATGCCATGTCCTGTGGTTCGGATTCCACGTAAAACGGAGGTATCGTGGCTTATGATCGCGAGATTAACGGTCCGTTAAACTACAAGCTTCCTTTTTCTTTATTCCAAAACTAAGGTCCGATTCGCCGTAAATATTTGAAAGCGGCGCCAAGGGCAAAACACGCATGCGCGCCGACTCCTGGCATGCCTTGCGCGGCAAAAGCCGCCAGTAGCGTTGTTACTGTTGCTGTGTGCTGTTGATGGTGTCAGTTCACAATGTTTAAGACAATTAATCAGCCCGCCGATTGTGAATTAAGGGCAGTGATACGGTTTCTGTCTGCAAGAAACATTTCTGCGGCAGAAATTCATCGGCAGATTACTGAAGTGTACGGTCCTAACATAATGAGTGAAAGTAAAGTGCGCAAGTGGGTGCGGGCCTTTAATGAACGACGGGAAAATGTGCACGATGAACCCCGCTCTGGCAGACCATCAGTGATTTCAGACGAGTTGGTTCATGCGGTTGACGACAAAATTCGTGACGATCGACGATTCACTATTTCAGGGACAACGATCAATAAAGCCCCCTACTGCGCTACCCTGACTAAACTTCGACGTGCAATCCAGAATAAGCGACGTGGTCTTTTGTTGTCTGGAGTATTGTTGTTGCATGACAATGCCAGACCCCATACTGCGAATGACACTCAAACTCTAATCAAGAAATTTGGATGGGAACAGATGGACTACCCACCGTACAGTCTGGACTTGGCACCAAGTGATTTCCACCTAATCCGCTACCTACAGGAGTTTCTTGGCGGCAAGCGCTTCGACACAGATGATGAAGTGAAAGAAGCAGTTAAAGACTGGTTAGCTTCGCAGGCGGCCGAGTTCTACGAATTAGGCATTCAAAAGCTTGCGGAACGATGTGATAAATGTGTAAATAAGTATGAAAAGTATGTAGAAAAATAGAGAAAGACGTAAGGAATGTCAATAAAACAATTGTTTTGGAAACAAATTTGATTTTGGATGTTTTTTTAACCGGACCTTAGTTTTGGAATAGCCCTCGTACTTACACACAGTTAACCGGTAATTGTGCACACATAAGACAATAAAACAACAAACCTGTACTAACACACAGAGCAACTGGACTATAGAAGAGAGCCTTGGCAACATCGAGCTAAATTTAAAGACCGGCTTACCGGGAAAACTGCTGATTGGTACAGGTGACAACATTCTTCATGGTACAGTGGAACGTGGCTAATTCGAACTTCCATAATTCGAAATCTTTTTTAATTCGAATTTTTATCTTGGTCCCTAGCATTTTATATACAATCAATGCTAAAAAATCGTGGTTAATTCGAATTATATATTGGATAATTCGAAGTTTTTACGTGTAAAAAGCCGATCGGAAGCCAAACAGTTGGGACAACTCCCGAAAAAACTGTTCCGAGTGCAGCCCAAGCAACAAACCACATCACAGAACTTCCGACGTAAGTAATTCTGTTTTCCGTTCCTTAAATTTTTTACATTCTTTTGTGATGGCTGAGAGACTTAATTGTAGGAAACAGGTAAAAATCTCAAACTATTTTGAAAAACAGTAGATTTCTCTAAGACGTAAGTAGATTGCTGGATTACTACTGTCGTTAAATAGGTGAATAGTACATTTTGGTTTTATTTTTCATTTGAAACTCTTGAGGTTATTCACGGTACTGTCTTTACAAAGTAACGCTGTCTGTTAATCTGCTTTGTTGAACTTAAATTATTATGTAAACGCAATACAATATATTTTCGGTACCCTTTTCAATGAACTTTCTTAATTCGAATTTTTGGATAATTCGAATTTTTTTACTGGTCCCTTGAGGTTCGAATTATCTAAGTTCTACTGTTTTATTTATTTATTTATTTATTTATTTATCGTATGGCTTTTAGTGCCGGGAGTGTCCGAGGACATGTTCGGCTCGCCTGAGTCTGTAGCTGCTTCCAGCGGATACCCTAAAGGGTGAGCTACACATTCCGTTCAATTTCAAGTAGTTCCAACTTTCGCCACCAGATATCAATGATACCTAGTGGTGAACGTTGGAACTTTGATAGAGCGTTCTGACGAAATCTAACCTAACAAATTTTGCTTTACACAAGTTTAGTCTGTGAAAGGATTTTTTACATGCCATAAATCTATGACATGGGACCGCCGGCTTTACTTCCCCTCCGAAGGAAGGCATACTGAAGGATTTTCAACGCTCTTAAAAAATCCGACGACTTCGGCCGGGTTTGAACCCGCTATCTTGGGCATAGCAGTTCAGCATGCTACCGACTACGCCACCGAAGCCGCTAGTTCTACTGTAGTAAGCGTCTTTGCCGACATAGGCGGAATTCCTCTGCGATATAGAATTTAGGTTTAGTAACCGAAAAATGTCGGAATAACAAAATGATGCATACATTGCAAATGGGGTTAGGGAATTCCACGATACATAGTGAAGATGCTAGAGAAGAATTACAATGATGTCTAGATTCAAGGTTCTATTAACAGCTTCTCACTGCCGTAAGTTGGCTATATTGACCTCTTCACCCCTGTTCCCCCACCATCTCCAAACGTCAGAGCCGGACTCTCAGCGGCTGGACTGTAGAGGAGAATAAAATAATTTGAAATGTGTTGGTACATGAGAATGATGAAGTTAAGTTGGGTAGAAAGAGTAACATGTAAAGAAGTGAGGGCCGATAACCCAGATGTTTGGACCCTTAAAACAACAATCGTCACCATCATCAAATAAAGAAGTGCTAAATCTAGTGAGGAAGGGCAGATGTTTCTGGGGGGAGGGGGGTATATCGAGCTGCGCTAATGGGTTCTCTCCACGGGATCAATTAGGAAAATCCTAATAGGGGAAGTTGCCTGAGGCGTTTCACTTCCCCCCACTCCAAACTGGGCGTGAAGATAACTATTATCGGAATGTGTCAAACTGCGCTGATCTTCACGGTGTTCTTCACTATCCACTCCAATATCTCAAGACGTATTCGATACAATTCATTAGCAAGTTTTAGCATTATTCCAGATTCCTGGATTTCTTTAGACTTGTACTTGCTCAAGGTTGGTCATTTTCTTTGTTATTTCACAGTTACTATTCAGATCTGCACTTTTTATTTTTTAAGTTGTAGCTTCGTAAAAATGTCTTCATATGCAAGTTATAGCCAACACAATGAGCTTTAAAAAGATATGAGAACCAAAATGCTTATATATATTCTGCTACAAAACAAATTGCATTCATGAAACAAGATGTTCAGTAAAGAACATATAGCCTACTTTCTCCTAAATGCATGGGTATTGTTATAACTCTTTGTCCTTTTCAACGAGTATAATTGAATGTTGGTTGTAGTAGCTTGTTGAAATACAACGTGCTATAGGGATATTAAACATGAATATGAGGAGCCCTTTGCTAGTGCTACCTATGTAAAAAATTCATTCAATTCGGTTTCGCCGTGTTTGAATTGGTATGGGGAATGGATTTACACATACTTGGCCACCATCTGCAAACTATTGCGCAGATGATCTTGCAGTTTGGTCAGGATATGCTTTCCACATAAAGATATGTTGTTGCAAAATTTGGTAGAGACTAGATTATTAGGTTGGTCGTATTTACATTTTAGCTTTTAACATTTGGGTGGCCGCGATTACGTATCCGTCAAGATGGCGGTGATATAAAACATGACACTGAGGTGCCCTTTGCTAGTGCTACCTCTGTACCAAATTTCGTTCCATTCGGTTTCACCGTGTTCGAATTGATAGGGGGAATCGATTTTCACACAAAGATGGCCGCCATCCGCAAAATATTAGGCTAATGACCTATTATTTTGGTCAAAGGATGCTCCCTCCATAAAGGTATGTTGTTGCAAAATTTGGTAGAGATCGGATGATTAGGTTAATCGTAATTTGATTTAAGCTTTGAACATTTGTGTGGCCGCCATTACGTTTCCGTCAAGATGGCGGCGATATAAAACATGACACTGAGGTGCCCTTTGCTACTGCTACCTCTGTACCAAATTTCGTTCCATTCGGTTTCACCGTGTTCGAATTAATAGGGGGAATCAATTTTGACACAAAGATGGCCGCCATCCGCAAATTATTAGGCTAATGACCTATTAGATTGGTCAAATGATGCTCCCTCCACAAAGGTATATTGTTGCAAAATTTAGTAGAGATCGGATGATTATGTTAGTCGTAATTTGATTTAAGCTTTGAACATTTGTGTGGCCGCCATTACGTTTCTGTGAATATGGCGGCAATATAAAAAATGACACTGAGTTGCACTTTGCTAGAGCTACCTCTGTACCAAATTTCGTTCTATTCGGTTTCACCGTGTTTGAATTAATAGGGGGAATCGATTTTGACACAAAGATGGCCGCCATCCGCAAACTATTATTCTAATAACCTATTAATATGGTCAAAGGATGCTTCCATCACAAAGGTATCTTGTTGCAAAATTTGGTAGAGATCGGATGATTAGGTTAGTCGTAATTTGATTTAAGCTTTGAACATTTGTGTGGCCGCCATTACGTTTCCCTCAAGATAGCGGCGATATAAAATATGACACTGAGGAGCCCTCTGCTAGTACTACCTCTGTACCAAATTTCGTTCATTTCGGTTTCACCGTGTTCGAATTATTAGGGGGAATCGATTTTAACACTAATATGGCCGCCATCCGCAAACTATTAGGCTAATGACCTATTAGTTTGGTCAAAGGATGCTTCCTCCATAAAGGTATGTTGTTGCAAAATTTGGTAGAGATCGGATGATTAGGTTAGTCGTAATTTGATTTAAGCTTTGAACATTTGTGTGGCCGCCATTACGTTTCCGTCAAGATGGCGGCGATTTAAAATATGACACTGAGGAGCCCTCTGCTAGTACTACCCCTGTACCAAATTTCGTTCCATTCGGTTTCACCGTGTTCAAATTAATAGGGGGAATCGTTTTTCACACAAAGATGGCCGCCATCCGCGAACTATTAGGCTGATGACCTATTAGTTTAGTCAAAGGATGCTCCCCCTATAAAGGTATGTTGTTGAAAAATTTGGTAGAGATCGGATGATTAGGTTAGTCGTAATTTGATTTAAGCTTTGAACATTTGTGTGGCCGCCATTACGTTTCAGTCAAGATGGCGGCGATATAAAACATGACACTGAGGTGTCCTTTGCTAGTGCTACCTTTGTACCAAATTTCGTTCAATTCGCATTTACCGTGTTCGAATTGATAGGGGGGACAGACATTCAGAGTCCACACACTCACACACACACACACACAGACTCACACACATACACACACACAGACAGACACACTTTTTTTCGCCCTGTGTTGATCTCATAAGTCTACTTACATTTTTTCAAAAATCGAAAGTAGGCTAAAAATAGACAGAATATTCCTTGTTCAAACACCTGCAATTTCGGTTCCGTTGTGACAACTCACACTTACATTTACACACCTACAATTCGCAATCTTACACCTCTTTGACTGTACATGGATAGCCTGTTAGCAGCACTGATTATATCTACGGAAACTCCATGAATCCACGTGTACGTAGCTGTGAATCAACTCATGTCTTAACCAACATTTCATGAAAGGTTGCCTACCCCTACTCTCTTCCCAAACCCATCAGCGTAAGTTGGCTGGACTCTCTGGATTTAACCCAATTAGCGCAGTTCAACCCTCCCGGTTTCTGGAGAGTGTTAACCCTGGATGAGTAAGGTGCAGTGCAGGCTCATCCCAGAGTATTTTTACTAGCCTACTTTCTGTTTTGCAAAAAATGTAAGTAGACATGAGATCTACAAGGGCCAAAAATTGTCAGTCTGTCTGTGTGTGTTCTGTCCCCCCCACCGCCCGTCAACCCCCCCCCCCTGTCAACCCCACCCCTGCCCTATGAATTCAAAGACGACTAAACAGAATTGAACAAAAATTGGTACAGAGGTAGCACTTCCAATAGGAAGGAAATAGGAGGTGATAAGGAGAAAGAGTTATAACTATACCAATACAGTTATGAGAAAGTAGGCTATATGTTCATTCCTGAACATCTTGTTCTGGGATGTTTTGATGTTGGTAACATTGTATTATTTTATAACCCTTGACTTTGTATATCTCACTAACAAGACAGTGAGTGCCACTGTGAACTTGGTCTGCGAATTTATCAGATGCCTGGACACAGACCTTGGAATGGTTTCCCACCCCACCTTACTCAATGCGATACTTTTCCTGTAGTGCGATTTCAGTGACCTGTTTATTTTCTACGAAAAAAAAAACCACAAAGTTTTCAGTGGTGTTTGTAATAGAACTGTATGTCTGGAACACAAAGTGATCGCCTGCAATAGATGCATTGACTGAAAAGTGTGAAAATAACCATTTTCTTCTGAAAAGCATATTTTAGAACATTGTTTTGAAACAGTCTTTATGTATGTTTTATACTGACTCGAATTATTAACAGCTATCATATTCTTTGCATTAAAATGATAATACAAAGTTAGATTAGTAGCTTCAATGTATTAAAGGAAAGTTTAAAATGTCTCCACTCATTATTAGCCTATTTTCATTTTATTAAAAAAATAGGCTTATGAGATCACCTTTTGTCCGTGTGTCTGTCTGTGTGTGCGTGTGTGTGTGTGATTCGTGTGTGTGTGTGTGTCCGCTAATAAAATCTAAACAGCTGGAGCGATTTCAATGAAACTCGGTAAGATCATAGCACCACTCTGGCCCACGCCGACCGTGCCATTCAAATTTCATTCTGTAGGAACACTTCAACATGGCGGCTGTGCGAAATATTTAACCAGCATTCAGTATCTCCGAAACTATTACCGATATCACCCTGATATTTTGTACGGTGATAAAAGTCACTACTAGAAGTTTCCCTATGAGACGTTCAAAAACCTGATAACTATAAAACCAACATGGCGGCCAAGCGAAGTTGAGACTTTTAAGTAGATTTTACTCGCGATTTAATCATCCAAACGTAATGAAGTTTGGTACAGCAAATGTTTATACACATTGTAATGCACTGGCATCTAATTTAGTTCAACTGTTTACATAACTTCAAAATGGCGTTTGTGCGTAATATTTCACTGGCATTCTATATCTCCGAAACTGTTACAGATATCACCCTGAAATCTTGTACGGTGATAAAAAAAAAGCTCTGGTACAAGTTTATCTATGTAACTTTCAAAATCCTGTAAAGTACAAAACGAACATGGCGGCCAAGCGAATTTGAAATATTTTAATAGACTTTTCCCGTGATTTAACCACCTGAGGGCAGTGAAATGTGGTACAGTAAATGATTATACATATTATAATGCAATAGCATCCAATTTAGTTCAATTGTTTACATAACCTCAAGATGGCGGCTGTGCGAAATTTTAAAATTATTATTTTTATTTCTTGTGTCGTAACCATTTGATCGAAGTGAAAGTTTGAATTATGAAGCTACGCAATAATTTTCCTTTAATGGTATATAACTCTATGTCCTATGCATGTAACAATCCAAAATGGCGAGCACCCGAAATATTTTGACGGTCGTCAATATCTACGAATCTATCACAACAATCAAACTGAAATTTTGTCTGTTGATGGAGGCAATTAACATGAGTTGGATATATGAAAATAGGCTGTATAGTTCTTCACGGAACTACTTGTTATTAAACTTTTATTAGCGGGGTTCGTATACACCCCATCTTACTCATAGTGCTCTAACAACTCGTCGTCGTCGGCTGTAACCCGATTCCGAGTACACATACTTCTTCTTGCATAGAGCTTTTCAGACCAGCTTGTGGATGTGTTTCTGATGACTGAACAGGCCAATCCTGGCATAATACATGCGCCCACATAAATTGCACTCAATGGTCGGGGGAGGGCGGGGGTTGTAATTGACGAAGCGTTCTTGCTTGTTGCTTGACCTCTTCATGTCTGAGACGTTCTTCTTCAAAAAAATGACACCGGTCGATGTAGTGTTCTGCCACAATAAACGGTCCGCAGCAGATGTTTCCCATGAGTGGATATACCTTACTCATCCAGGGTTCACGCAAGGAACAATTGGGTTGATCGGGCGCATACTGAGTCATTCACGAATAGCAAGCTTAGTTGTGGGGAGAAGGGTTAATACAAGAACTTTAGCGGAAGGCTAAGTTTAGAACAGAGGAAGACAGCTTCAATCGGTGTGACGTGTCGAAACGAAGGGCAAGTCTATCAGTACGTGTTGTACCCGATACCTAGTTGAGGCTATCGGCTACGCCAGCAGACATTAAGCCGTAGTTGAGGTTTTGGGAAGAGTTAAGGAAAGATAGCGCTCAGATCGAGTCAAGAGGAATGTCAGGATGACGTAGTAGGTCTAGGATCAAGAAGGCGCTGACCGCAGTTAAGCAGATGGAATTATGGATGGAAATATGAGGCTTTTATTAAGATCTATATGGAACATGGTAGTTAAACATCTTAGAAGAGGAGATATAACATGCATTATATATGGTAATAATTTAAAGAAGTCAGATAACCCTTAAGTTATTTTATAACTTAATAGCCGAGATGATGGGGGTTCGAGATTGTATTTGTGACGCAAGACCACGGCAGTGGGGAGGACGCCACGTGACCGCACCAAGCAGGTAAGGGTCGGGACAGTGCAGAGACAGTCAGTTGCGCTCTGTGAGCCAAGCAGGAGAGTCAAGCTGAGTAACACACGCCAAGCGCATGGTTCAGATCGCGCAGCGAACAGAAACTGTCACGGAAAGTGAAGGCGACAGTTTCAGCTTCACCGAGCAGCGAACAGAAACTGTCACGGAAAGTGCAGGGGACAGTTTCAGCTTCACCGAGCGGCGAGCGACAAGTAGGTCAGTGGGCCGGTCGAACACCCGCAGCATACAAGCATAGGAGGCCGGGGTTCCTTAAAACGGCATTGCATTAAGCATTTGAATTATACAAGATAGTTATGAGATACTGCAACTTAGAACTTCGAATGAACATAGTTTTTCTTAATGACATTACGACTATGCATTTCATAACGCAGTCCAAGTAACATTAACAATTTATAAGCAAACGGAATGTCGTAAGCATATGCACTTAGGAACATTAGCTCGTGCATTAATGCAAGTCAGTCTTAAGAAGTGTTATTAATTACCGAGTATGAACACAGATACAGGGTGTTTCATAAACTTAGACACTCTGATAAAACAATTGTATTTTCTACAAGTAAAACTAAACCGCTGTGGAAATTGAACTTTCAACACTCAAACTGAACATTGTCTAGAACAGTGGCGTAACGTAGAAGAGGAATAGGGGGTCCGCTGTTTCTATGAACTTTTTCGTGAGGATTTGGACAATATCCGCTATGGATAACCAGAAGTATATCATGTCGGAGTAAACGCAGACAGAGACGCGATGGCACCACGGAGCGATTGATTCGATTCCTGACGAGGAGGAGGTCCACCAGCTGATTCACTTGGAATTCGAAGGCAATCGTCATTGCATGGATGGAATGATATTCACGCCGATCATTCGAGAAATTCATTACATAGGGAAAATCGACGATCTTTGAAATTTAATAACAGCTGATTATGAGAAGGTACTGTAAGAGTTATAACTTTCTGATACGATTATTTTCATGAATACTGGGCACACATGTATATTTTTCTAATAGGAGTGATACGATTGTTTTAGACATGGTTTTGACTTTATATGCTTCGAAATTTTGCTAGAATATGGCGTGACCATATGATATGGCAGGCATCATTATACGAAATTCTCACCATTGGTTGGCTTTATCAAGCAGATGTTTGGTCTTTTAGACATTTTTCCAGCAAGGATATTTTTCATGAATAGTTTTTTTGTGTAACGAGTATTTCGAACTCGTGATCTGCAATTGATTATCTAAAATTACTTCGTCAGTTCATTGCATACTAGCGAGTGTGTATTATTCATCAGTAGGGATTTTTTTCATTGGATTGTTTGGAGATATTAAGATGTTATTCACTTTAGTGAATGAATATCGCTTTTATATGACAACTAGAGACTTGTTGATTCCTATCTGGTACATTCACTCATATAGTCTTCGAGATGGGGTCTTTCGTATTTATACGATTGTATGGTGGTTACTCATCTTACCCATCGTTCAGGGCACTATCATGATTAGTCGACGGGGCGAGGTCTTTCGTATTTATACGATTGTACGGTGGTTACTCATCTTACTTGCCATTGGGGGACTCATTTTTATCATCCGAGTGTACACGAGATTGTAAGTGAATCAAACAAGGAACTACTAGTCACATATCAGTCGAAATTTTGTTAAATAAAGTAACGATAAATGTCATCAGGGTTACATTTGTAATTCTTGTTTGCCAATCCAATATTTTGTTGCTATACTCTTTTGAGAGTAATTTCAGTTTAACAGCTGTTACAGCTGATGCTTTTGATGATTTTTTGTAATTGTGTTTGATACCTTTGAGAAGGATTTAAAGTAATTGAATCTTGTAAGATGAATCATTAATGGTCAGATTTATTTTAAGGCAGATCAGTATTGCAGATTTTGATATGAGAGATCATAGCACATTGGTGTTTTTCTGTGATGTGAATTATGAGAATTGTAAGAGAATTTATGCTATTTGAAAGCAAATCTTGAATTACTAAGGTAATATTTTTCCAATTGTTTAAGAAGTTGTCTAGATGTGATCAGATTAATTACAGTTATTGGAGATTGTGTGCGTTGATAATTTGAAGCCAGTTATATATTTTTTGTAGATCATGCAACATGGTTAAGTGAAGTTTGTGATAGGCATTTTGTGGAAGTTGCCAAGTGATAGTTGCAATGTTGCTAATGCATTTTGAAGCAGACATGAGGTTGTCGAACCCAGTCTAGCGTAATTGTTGAGATTCATGCTGTATGTGCTGAATATTTATGGAGTTTTTGTTGAATAATTGTTGTATTCAAATGTGATATTTGAAGAATTGAGGATATATAATGTCGTTGTGGATAGTCAGATCCAACGTGATGTCGTGAAGGCAATAATATTTTTTTGGCATGAAAATTAAATACGAGATATAACTTGGAAGTGATAAAACTGTAAGACAACGTTCTATAAACCATATTAAACAATTTGTTAGGAAATTAAACAAATAAATAAAGTTGATAATACAAGATTTTCTGAGAATAATAATTAATGAAATAATAATCTGAAATTTAAGCATATTAATGATCTGACCTAATGAAATAAAAATCAGAATGACTAGATGAAATAATAAGAATCTAAATAACCAGAAGAATAAAATTTAAATAAGTTGATAAATTAAATTTTGAAATAAATCAATGAATTAAATAAATGGATGAACTAAAGATTGGATGAATAAACTGATTTAAATAAATTAATAGATGATTGGTTAGATGATGAATAACTGAATTAGAAGGTGATAATTAATTAAAGAAGCTGATGATTAATGAATTTATATGGAATTAAAATAAATTTAATTGAGATATAATTTGAGGAATTGCAACTTGAATTGAGGAATTAAACAATTTGTATTGATGATTTAAGGTGATTTAATCTGAAGTAGATGATAAAATAAGAGTGTGTGAATAATTAGAAAGCATAATGAAGTGATGATAATAATTTCCATTTAAATGATTTAATGGTGATGAGTTAATGATTCTGACAGGAATATGTCGAATTTTGAAATGAGAATTAATGTGAGAAATATTTAATTTTGATGATAATGATAATGATGACCAATGAGAAGTGAATTTTCTGTAATTCACAAACAAGTAATTATGAATGACAATGTAAATAGTGTAAATTAATTATTCGATGTTTAGGGAGCATTTGACTAACATGTTCAACATTTAAATTATGCCATGCAAGCCATAAATACGTGATATTTAAAATATGTGATTATAATATGTGTATGTTTAGACAGATTAATAACTTTTTCAAATCCACATTAATGATGTTAAATTAAAGAGAAATTAGGTCTCAGGTATCACAAATGTCAGTGACGAAAGACATAGTGCTACAGTGATCCTGAGAACCCAAGAGAACTTTAGAGATTTTTCTGTTTTATGTGGATGAAATATTTTTGATTAGAAAAGAGATGGTTCGATTTTTGGACAATGACAATTTAACGTTGGCATTCGACCATACTCTCAGGTAGGAGGTATATTTAAAATGTCTGTCTGACTATCAAAGTGAAATAAATTTGTTTTTATCTTAGTTGTGATCTGATGATGGTGTGATTCTCCGTTTTCTTTCCTTGTATTGAGTAAGGCTTAACCAGGAAAGGAGGTGGTTTGCTAGGAATTCAGTTGATGGCGCCCATTTATATTTGCATTTTTTTAAATTAAACTTAAGCCCGTAACGACCCTAGAGATAATTTGTCTCGTGTTACCCACTGCTTTTTCGATAACTCAGCTGAATTTCCGACACATTCCTTATTTGACTAGAGGTTCATTTAACTCCGCTCTGTCCTGGAACTCCAGGAATGCAATGTAATAGCAGATGGGTCATCGCATCTCCAGGACGAACGGGTACAGTGTGACGTCAGGCGAGAGCCGTGTAATACCATGTTACCTAGATCAACGTCACTGTGCGTACGGACCTGGAAGTGTCAGCGCTGTAGAGCTTTCGATGCGAACAACATGGCGAGTACAATAAAACATATGTGTGCGAAACTGTATTATGAAACTGGCTAAGTCCAAATCTCGAAGTACCTTGTCAGATCACAACCTAACATGCATCCGTCAATTACAACTTTCCCAGACACCATGTCCTAACATTGATAAACTAGTTCAAGAAAAACGAAACAGAAAATGTCAGAAAATATCCCAGTGATTTTTTTGTTCTCTACTGTATGGCTCTTTTCTAATGTGCCGGGAAATGTAACTAGTTCAGTTCTATTTATGTTGTAGCAAGGCTGTCCTTCACATTAACTCCTTTTTTAAATATTTTTGATAGGAAAGAGCCGAAATGTAATTGGTTATAATCTGAAATCAATTGTGTAATTGCAACAAGAAACTTTAGCAATAAGGAACATTAACAATACGACATCCAAGACGTTCAGTTCGTTGTGTTATTACAACCAGATATGTTTCCTGTCTTTCCTACATTTCTGCATCCCGCATGCCTCAAACTATGTCCTCTTCCTCTGCGGCAGCCGAACAAAGCGCAGTGACGTCACACCAGCAACGCCTGCCCCCCCCCCCCCCCCATGGTTTAGAATATGAAAATGAAAATCCACAGCTTGCTTCCTGTCGACCGACCGAGTCAGGGAATGGAATGAATGAAGCCCCCATCTAGCGGCGAGGATATGAACTGTGACGGCTGCCGAAGCCTGTCGCACTCCCCTGGGGCAATCATTAAATGAATGGCAGATGAAATGAAATGATAGTGGAGGGTGAGTATTGCTGGAATGAAATTGTGACAGGGGAAACCGGAGTACCCGGAGAAAAACCTGTCTGCCTCCGCTTTGTCTAGCACAAATCTCACATGGAGTGACCGGGATTTAAACCACGGACCCAGCGGTGAGAGGCCGGCGTGCTGCCACTTAAGCCACGTAGGTTTGGTTTAGAATATACAGGTTCTTTATCTAGGCTATGTGCGCCCCGATAAACTCGGCAAGTTAGGCCGGCTGTGACTGGTGCGCGTACGTGGTTCACCCGGGGGTAGTGTGCGTACGCGGTTCACCCGGTGGTGGCGCGCTCCGCTGACTCATATCGTTAGTTCACACGTGTTTTGTCATTCATATGGACGTGTATCTGCAAAGCTTAGACGTTAGTGTTGCACGTTTAGTGAGTATTGTAGTTACTGTGATGGTTGCTCATGCCTAGACACCAATTCACATTGCGCGAACATGTGTTTACCCATAATTCGTATATGAAAAGTAGAAAATCTTTTTCAGAAACGAGACGAAAACTTTGAATCAAGTTTCCAGTAAGACCTGTGCCTAATGCCAGTACAATTAGGAGGCTCGCTAAACGATTCAAGGAAACATGCTCCGTAAATAATAAACGAGTTGACAAACATTCCTTCATCAAAATACGTCAGGTGTGTGTTACAAGAGAGGGAGGACATGTTCAGCATCGCCTATGAGCACTGTAAGTAGGCCTACACATTATTGAACATGTTTGATTAAAGTGTGAAAGTGCGCGCCAACCACTGGCTGAACTGGGTACGTACGCCCGCGACCTACGCCAGTCACAGCCGGCTTAGCTTGCCGTGTTTATCAGGGCGCACATAGATATTGCCCTGTATTAAGAAGATTGTATTAAATGTAGGATGACGTAGCTATTTAGAGAAGAAATGATTATCTGAGGACAGGAACCTGGGAGGCTGCATCAAAACCTATCTAACGACTGAAGCGACAGTGATAAATTTATAAACTCTATTCCATTAGACACTGCCACATGGTTTTTCTCCAGTTTCATTTTCATTGAATATTCTATTATGTTTTTCAACCAAATGTAATAATAGTTCGATGCTTCCGATTGTACAGTACTTTTATCTTGTTTATGATGGACTCTGGCAAAATGTAAATATTATATGTCGGAAAACTGTACTATAATGAGGCTCATTATAGTACACGTTTTCATTATGGTACAGTTTCTCCCACCAATCAGAGCTCAAGATATAAGATGTGTGACCAATTAGGTACTTGATAGCTTTGCACTTGAACACAGAATCCAACATGTCGGACATGAATTACATGATTTGAAAGTTGACAATATAAAAGATATCCGATCAACCATTGTAGTTATAATGGCAAACACAAAGTCAAAATCACCAACATGGAAAGTGCACTGTCCCATATCTTCGCCTAAATAACCTGGCGAATGTGAGAAAAGAAATAGCACTGTACCTTAATACCCCAACCCCAATTTCTACACAGGGCATTCTTTCATACAACTTCGGTGACAGTTTGAGTCAATGCTGGTGCAGACGGCAGACTGTAAACAAATGGCATTGCCAAGCAGGAAGAGCGAATGCGTGGGTCAGCGAACTTGGAAAGCACAGAGAACAAACTCGGCGCTTGCACTCCGATCACTAAATTCAAGTGACTGAATCTCGACAGATATTTATTAATATTTTTGTTCGAACATAAAATTAAATAAAATAAAGTTATAATTATCATCGAACATAAACAGTCGTATGCAACTCGCCTAAAATGGTAATTGAGACACTCGTATGGAAATTATGAAACTCGCTACGCTCGATTCATAAACATACTCGTGTCTTAATTGTTGCCATTATAGGCTCGTTGCATAATGTACTATTACATGTTCCTATGTGCAATAAGGCCAACACATGAAGAATGGTTCCAACACAGCGGACATCAGTCTCACAAGGAAGTGTTAATTTACCCAAAAGAAAACAATGATGTTCTGATGTTTCCTTCAATGTGTGTTAAGGTTTTATTTTTCGATTGTCAGCTGAAGGGGTCTGGCGCCCCGAGACACGCAACACATAAGTGTTAATAATTTAGCAATTGCATGTACAGGACCGACGTCCCATTACCTTATATTAAGTTGCACGATTTTTCAACTTTATTCATTCGTCAAAACAGATCAAAGCAACATTGCTTATACCATGAGGAACTGCATCAAAGATGTCAAGAAAAACTTGACATTGGAGGAACTTCCTCAAGCTAGGATGCAGAAATAAGATTAGTGATGAAGAAAGAATTGTTGGTCATGCTGAAGTTTATGGAGCACAAAAATATGAAGACTTCTATAAATATTTGTGTGAATAGACAAGAACGCTATTTTTTTTTCAGTAAATGAAGTGTTTAATGTGAGAAGATATTTTTCCCTAAAAAGGAAATAAATGGCCATTGTCTGCATTAATAATCTGTATACTGTATACTAGATATAAAATGAAATGTTACGTGATAGTCTGTGTGTCGCGTATGCGTTCATCCGATTGCGATGAAAGTTGGAGGAATTGTTGTGTACATTCCCGTGATGATTTTTGACTCAGTAAATCCATATTACAATGAGTTCAACAAATGAGTGACGGTGCGCGAATCTTTAAAAAAAGTTCCGTCAGCAATCATACACCATTCATCCGATTGCGATGAAACTTGGGTGAGTTGTTGTGTACACTCCAGGGAAAGTTTCTGACTTAGTAAATCCATATTACAATAGGTAGTTCATGAGCAGATTCAACAAATGACTGACGGAGCGCGAATCATTTAAAAAAGTTCCGTCTGCATTCATATGACATTCATCCGATTACGATGAAACTTTGATGAGTTCCTGTGTACCCTCGTGCGATGGTTTTGCTCAGTAAATCCATATTACAATAGTTAGTGCATGAGCATAATCTACAAATTAGTGACTGCGCGCGAGTCGTTTAAAATAGCCCCATATGCGTTCATATACCATTCATCCAATTGCGATGAAACGTTGGTGAGTTATTGTGCACGCTCCCATGAATGTTTCTGAATTATTAAATCCATTTTACAGTAAAACTTCGTTTAACCTTCAGTCTTTAAACCGTCGGTTTCTGTTAACCGTCATTTCTGTAATAGCATAATAATACTGTAATAACAAAGTGCTTTATGGTGCAGTGACGTGTTGGCTTTGTTTACTTACTCTATTTTAGTGGGAAGTGAGTGTACCTGATGAAGACGAGTATTCAAACCATGACGAAAAACAAACTATTAGCCACTCAGAGGCTGAAATAATGCTGTCCAAGTGAGTAGAATGTTTGTAAAGTCAAGAAGAGGCCAATGCAACGCAGACACTATTGCTCCGAAAAATACGAAATATTGCCGCGGTGAATGCATGAGCATCAAAGAGGCAGAAATAAATGACTGCCTATTTTCAAGCTACATGAACTATTTCACCTGTAAGTTTATATTACTGTACTGTACATTGTTTTGCCACATTTGTAGCTATTGTACGGATGGTTTTATCAACTAATAAATAGTCTTATTTGCTATTACAATCGTGTTTAATTTCTTTTCGCTCCGAAATATATTACATTACTGTGAGAGTGATATCTGTCTATAATATAATTGATGAGGTCATGTTTTGGAGGAATAATACAGTGTTTCTGTTATCCGTCTATCCGCTCAAACGTCACGACCACGGCCCCGACGATGACGGTTAATCGAGTTTTTACTGTACTATACTGTACTTAGGAGATAGTTAACGGAAGAGGAAAAAAATATTATGTATCCAAGAGCACTGCAACATACAAAATTACAAGGCCAACATTTTGTTTGATTGGCAATACAACGCATGCCGGGGAGAGCTAGTAAAAATTATATTTTAACAATGTCAGTTTGCCAATATTAATTAAAAACTGTGAGCACTCTTAATAATATAATTTTCCGGCGTCTTTAGCGTGTCCATGGACACCACTTGTAGTCAACATCAGTATGAAAATGAAAATCCACAGCCTGCTTCCAGTCGACCGACCGGGTCAGGGAATGGAATGAATGAAGCCCCCATCTAGCGGCGAGGATATGAACTGTGCCGGCTGCCGAAGCCTGTCGCATTCCCCTGGGGAAATGATTAAATGAATAACAGATGAAATGAAGTGATAGTGGAGAGTGTTTCTGGAATGAAATTTGTGAGTGAGAAAGCCGGAGTACCCGGAGAAAAACCTGTCTGCCTCCACTTTGTCCAGCACAAATCTCGCATGGAGTAACCGGGATTTGAACCACGGACCCAGCGGTGAGTGGCCGGCGTGCTGCCGCCTAAGCCACGGAGGCTCTTCAACATCAGTATGAGCACTTCATAATTTTCAGTACAATTTTTAGAGCTTTCTCGCTGGATCAGTTATAGAGTGTTCATCAGCATGTCCCAAAATTATGAGTTTCATTCCTGTTCGTGGAGGTTGAAATATGGGGAAAATGTACAGTGTTCTGAGTTGCAGTCACCTCAAAAGAATATCTAGTGTCATATTTTGTTGGTCAAAGACAAAATTAATGTAAAATCTGATCCACAGGTTACCCAAGAGAGTTACGGTTTTTATGATAGATGCCATTATCGGAAGAGCACTATTCAAGAGTAGATTGTCTAAATGGCTGAAACTCAAATAATCTGCACCTGGTAGCTGATGATATAATGATACTAATTAGTCTATTGTTTCGCCACGTCATTTCGACTGTTCCCTTTGAGCTTCAATGCTATTCCAATATTCCTTCATTCGTAGAGTGTGTTGTTCCTTCCTCTTATTATATATAATTCGATGAGACCATCCAGTACCGCTTTAAGTCTTGTTACACTTAGCAATTTGCTTCACTTACCTCGGAACGCAGAATTCCCTATTTCTCTTTGAGTGGACCATCTTGCGCTCCGCTGTCCAGGTGTCTCATCTCGGATTAGCCCACTAGGCTGTATCATTTTGCGGAAGAGATCTCTTATTATTATTATTATTATTATTATTATTATTTTTATTATTATTATTATTATTATTATTATTATATCTGTGAGTAGTGGTCAATCATTTGGATAGACCACATAATCACAGGGAATACATCATGGACTCCCTTGAGACTGTGAATAGAAGTACAGTCGATGGATTAGCAGTACACATCATCTCCGACTCACCGAAATTCAAATCGGGATTGGGCGCCTGTTTACGGCAAGTCTACTTGTGTTTTGGGTCAGATTTTACCTTGAGCCTAGTGACTACCACCTCTTCCTGCACCTGAAGAAGTTCCCGGACGGCATGCACTTAATTCTGCTCGAGAAGAGAAAACGAGAATAGTGCGTAATGGTTTCCCCTCACAAGCAGACGACGGCACACAATAGTAGTAGGTGCAGGCAGAAATAGTACTCACTTCGCTCAAGGACTGGGTTGTCGCAAAAACATGGTTGTCATAATCTTGCTCTTTGAGTGTGTGATTGAATTTCACTTTAGTCTTAGATGACGAATACCATCACACCGTCAGCGGCATCAGTGGCGTAGTTGGTAGCCTGTAGAACTGCTGATCCCAAGATCACGGGTTCAAACCCAGCCGAAATCGTCGGATTTTTTTTAACCCGGCAGTGGTGTGTTGGGGTGCTGCACACCCCTTAGCCCTTAATTACATAAATATTAGCTAGAATGCGCCTGGCACTGCTTTCTACAGGGTCTTTCAATCAAAGTGCGACCGGCAGCGCGGCGCGTAGAGGCAGCTCGCTGAGCTTAGGTCGAGATTCCGAAGCATCAATCCACAGCACTTCCTTCCTTATCTTAATTATGAGTTATGCTGTGCGCTGCGATATGCTCGTCTGACATGTATAGCTGCACGTTCTACCTGGAGCGCTGGGCCGGCCGCACTTTGAATGAAAGACCCTCTAGTTCCAGGTAGCTGCCAGTTGGTGTCAATAGAGGGCGGTGAGTGTGGTTTCGTAACCTTAGTTGTGCATTTGACTTCGTGAGCTGCAGTGGCAGCTTGCTGAGGTTTAGGAAACCCCTACAAACCACTCCCGTTTCAGAAACGGGAGAGGTTTTTTTTTTTTTTTTTGTCGTTTACCCTCCAGGTTGGTGGAACCCACGGACTCAGCGAGAGAACTCACCACTACCGCCTCTACGGGCAATGTCCTAAAACTGGGAACATCGAATCGGAAGGGATACAACTGGTCAGGAGGGATTGGCACCTCGCCCAGGCGGCCTCACCTGCAAAGCGAACAGGGGCCTCATGAGGGAAGGCAAGGGATGGTTAGGATGGATAGACAAGGAAGAGGTAAGGAGGCGGCCGTGGCCTTGAAGAAGGTACCATCCCGGCATTTGCCCGAAGACGAAGTGGGAAACCACGGAAAACCACTTCGAGGATGGCTGAAGGGGAATCGAACCCCCTCTACTCATTTGGGCCACCCGAGGCTGAGTAGACCCCGTGCCAGTCCTCATACCACTTTTCAAATTTCGTGGCAGAGCCGGGAATCGAACCCAGGACCTCCGGGGCGGCAGCTAACCATGCTGACCGCTACGCTACGGAGGCGACTAGAGGTTAATATAATTATTAAAATTATATTTTTGTTTCTATGCTTCCTAATATGTAATATTTAGTTCTTAACAATAAATATTGTTATAGATGGATCCTTATGGGCCTCAAGGAGACGGTATGCGAGGACTAATTGATGCTGTACTGGATGAGCCAGTTGATTCTGATTAAGTATTGAACTGCATTGTTGGAGAGTACAGAAGTGCATTGTTGCCATTTTATATCAATATATAATCAGTTTATGTTGTAGTAATAACATGGAATCCGTTAAAATACCAATTTCAAACGTTAAGTATTTTTCATATATCAAAAACTACATGGGGTGTACCACACCCCACACACCACTGGCGCATGGATTTCTGACCCCACCACTGCCGGGTTAAGAGCGTTAGAAATCCTACAGTATGCCTTCCTCCGGAGGGTAAGAAAGCCGGCGGTCCCATGTCATAGATTTATGGCATGTAAAAGATCCTTCCACAGACTAAACTTGTGTGAATCTAAATTGTTAGGTTAGATTTCGTCAGAACGCTCTATCAAAGTTCACCGCTAGGTATCATTGATATCTGGTAGCGAAAGTTGGAACTACTTGAAATTGAACGGAACTTGCAGCTCAACCTAAGGGTGTCCGCTGGAAGCAGCTACAGACTAAGGCGAGCCGAACATGTCCTCGGACACTTCCGGCACTAAGCTCTTCGATAAATAAATAAATAAATAAATAAATAAATGAATAAATATATAAATAAATAAATAAAATCTCACCATCGACTGCTGCTGATGTCCAATAGGACACCCATATCTCATCCTCTGTGATACTGTGGTCCAATCTTAAAACGGACTCTACCACCGTTTTGTGCTTGTGAGTTCTGGATAAGCAGCGGAATATCAGAGATTCTGTGAGCCTCAAATTCTGGGCCATGCTAATTCATACGTAAATTACCAGTCGCAAGGAGAGATTGGCAGTCACAATCGTTCTGTGGCCGAGAACAACACGAGCTCACAGTGCCTCCCGTGAGCTGCCCCTTGACTACTGGACATGCTACAATGCGTGATCTGTCAAAGGCTTCGGCAGACATCGGTGGAGTAAACTGTATCTCACACTCAGTGCGCCGCCCGTCCGTCTTAAACAGTACTGTCACACAGAACAAAGCGCTTCCACTGACAAATTGGCTACACATAGTATCTGCTTTTGCACGAGAGGCGTCAGCAGTCCATACGTAGGTGAATTACTATGAATGCGTTGGTTTTAGAAGAGACTAGCAGTAGTACCCGGCTTCGCCCGGTGGAATGATGATAATGTTTTAAGGTCTCCTTAGAAATATAATGGTCTTAAAATCTAAGTCATTTGCCCCCAAAGACAATGTGGGAGTAATATCTAGGTCATTTGCCCTTTTGATAAGGATGATAATAAAAACTACTGCTGAATTGACACGTCAAACTTACAAACTACCGTAATAGAAATACATATTTCAAAATTCACAGGCGAGGAAGACTTATTGTGTGTGGGGATTAATGGTGTAATGGGCGTAACATCTACTGTAGGTCATTTGCTCATATGATGAGGATGATAAGGGAAACTACTACCGGTATTGAATTGACACTTCAACGTATAATGTACACAATGTACTGTAATAAAAATAACTATATGGCGGCTTCGGTGGCGTATTTGGTAGCATGCTGAACTTCTATGCCCAAGATAGCGGGTTCAAACCCGGCCGAAGCCGTCGGATATTTTAAGAGCGTTAAAAATCAGTCAGTATGCCTTTCTTCGGAAGGGAAGTAAAGCGTCTAGTGAAAGAGCGTACTGCTCGGCAAAGACAAAGAATATAGGTCGAAGCTGCACGAACATGAGATGATCGCAGATGATGACGAAATATGATGACACACGTTTGGGGTTCCCCGTCCTATACAGATTGACCGGGAATCACTCACTGTTTCGCAACGGCCCTGTGCTGGCATCAGCATAGACAGCAGGAGATAACACGGTGGGCTCTGGAAAGTAACTCTCAAGTCACCTCGCGATGAATCAGCAAGCTATTCTCACAACTGACCCCCCCCCCCCCAGGGTCTCACAACTTGTGGGACGTGGGTTGGCGACCATGGAACCCCAGCTGAGTCTGGCATCGCTTCCACTTCCTGGTGCCGGGCTCATTTCAGTTCTCTTTCCTGTCGGCCTCCCTTGGTCAACTCTTGTTCTCTTCCGACCCAGACTGTAATAGGATATCCGAGGGCTAGGGAGTCTTTCAATTTCCCGCCTTAATTGGTTTTGTCTCATCTTTCCTGATACCCTCATTCTTCGAGGGGTCTGCCTTCTTTTCCTTTTCATAATATCTCCTGTCTTCTGCTCAAGGCCCTCAAAGAGGCAGGGTGTGTGTAGACCCACCACTTCTGGTACACCCTCAAGGGCTCATGACTGGTGAGTTAGGAAGCTGGCAACCCCGAGGAATTCCTGAGCTACATGCAGGGAATGGAGTGGTATGTCAGAAATTTCAAGTGGACAGTGTTACGCATCGGGTTCCAAAGGGTAAGTATACACACTTTGTTTTCGATCGGTGAACGATGTAGATTTGTACCAAAGGGCCTTAATGCGGGAAATGGAGTGGTCTGTCCGAAATTTCAAGTGGACAGTGTTACTCGTCGAGTTACAAACGGTAATTATGTAAAATCTGGTTGAGATCGGTGAAACGGTGTAGTTTTGTGTCAAGGGCCAAAATGCAGGGAATGGAGTGGCCTGTCCAAATTTTAAAGTGGACAGTGTTACTCATCGGGTTCCAAAGGGTAAGTATACACATTTTGTTTTCGATCGGTGAACGATGTAGATTTGTGCCAAAGGACCTAAATGCGTGGAAAAGAGTGGTCTGTCTGAAATTTCGAGTGGACAGTGTTACTCGTCGAGTTCCAAAGGGTAATTATGTAAAATCTGGTTGAGATCGGTGAAACGGTGTAGTTTTCTGCCAAAGGCCAAAAAGCAGGGAATAGTGTGGTCTGTCCGAAATTTAAAATGAACAGTGTTACTTGTCGGGTTCTACGGGTAAGTATATAAAATTGGGGTCAGATCGGTGAAACGGTGTAGATTTGTGCCAAACAGCCTAAATGCAAGGGATGGAGTGGCCTCGCCGCAATTTCAAGCAGACAGTGTTAGTCGCAGTGTTCCAAAGAGTAAATATACAAATTTTGGTTGAGATCGGTGAAACGGTGTGGATTTGGGACAAAGGACCTAAATGCAGGGAATGGAGTGGCCTGTCCGCAATTTCAAGCAGACAGTGTTACTCGCTGGGTACCAAAGGGTAAGTTTCCGAATATTGGTTCTGATCGGTGAAACGGTGTAGATTTGTGCCAAAGTGCCTAAATGCAGGTAATGGGGTGGTCTGTCCGAAATTTTAAGTGGACAGTGTTACTCGCAGGGTTCCAAAGGGTAAGTATACAAACTTTGGTTCAGATTGGTGAAACGGTGTAGATTTGTGCCAAAGGGCCTAAATGCAGGGGATGGAGTAGCCTCTCCGCAATTTCAAGTGTTAGTCGCAGTGTTTCATAGGGTAAATATAGAAATTTTGGTTGAAATCGGTGAAACGATGTAGATTTGTGCCAAAGGGCCTAAATGCGTGGAATGGAGTGGTCTGTCCGCAATTTCAAGCAGACAGTGTTACTCGCAGGGTTCCAAAGGGTAAGTATACACATTTTGGTTCAGATCTGTGAAACGGTGTAGATTTGTGCAAAAAGGGCCTAAATGCAGGGAATGGAGTGGTCTGTTCGAAATTTCAAGCAGACAGTGTTAGTCGCAGTGTTCCATAGAGTAAATATACAAATTTTGGTTGAGATCGGTGAAACGGTGTAGATTTGGGCCAAAGGGCCTAAATGCAGGGAATGGGGTGGTCTGTCCGAAATTTCAAGTGGACAGTGTTACTCGCAGGGTTCCAAAGGTTAAATACACAACTTTTGGTTCAGATCGGTGAAACGGGGTAGATTTGTGCAAAAGGGCCTAAATGCAGGGCATGGGGTGGTCTGTCCGAAATTTAATGTTGACAGGGTTACCCGCAGGGTTCCAAAGGGTAAGTATACAAATTTTGGTTCAGATCGGTGAAACGGTGTAGATTTGTATACATAACAGACAGACAGACAGACAGACAGACAGACAGACAAACTTTGTGCTTTATATATATAGATAGAAGATACCGGCATTGTACCTTACTTAAAAATATCCACAGCATAATGGGAAACAAAGAAGGTGCTGCGAGATAGCTTGAGGCGGTGGTTGTCTTCAGCCTGTCAAAGATCACCCTGTTAAGGAACTGGTGCTTTTTATTCATGTTGTTGTTGTTGTTGTTGTTGTTGTTTAAACGCAATAAAACTTCTGGATTTTTGCCGTGTCTTTTACGGGGTTTTCGCCTAGGTGCACCAAGTCAGGCTCATCAGTGGGCTCTTGGTATCCATGCCAAGACCGCTACATCCCCTTATATGAAGGTCGCTATTTTTTTTTCTAGCGGCTTCGGTGGCGTAGTCGGTAGCATGCTGAGCTTCTATGCCCAAGATAGCGGGTTCAAACCTGGCCGAAGCCGTCGGATTTTTTAAGAGCATTAAAAATTCCTCAGTATACCTTCCTTCGGAGTGGAAGTAAAGCCGGAGGTCCCATGTCATAGATTTGTGGCATGTTAATGAACCTTCCACTAATTACACCTGTGTGAAGCTAAACTGGATAGGTTAAGAATGTAAACAACGCTCTTAGGTTACTACGTTCGTTGCCAAGAGCCGACTGCGGTGGCGTCTAGTAGCTATGTTATGAACTAGGCCTAGTAGTCGTTGACGATGGCGTTTGGCGGCAAAAGTAGGAACTGAAAAATTCTAAGTTGAAATCTGTACTTAAATTGAAAAACAGATACACACACTAATACAGCCATCACAATTAACACCGGTTATCCGACAGATTCTACACCCACCTAAAGTACAAGGGGCAATATGACCGCGTTGTCGCAACCCCTAAACTAAGGAAACAACCAACCAACGCTTATTTTCTGTGCGAGTTGAAATATGTTTTATACAGATTTTCCCATCCCTATACTGTAGAGATCTGCAAAAATGCCAAAAATGCCCTTTTTCATTGATTAATTCTTCTTCTTGTTTCGAATGGGCCTACTTTGGACCACGCTTGTTCAACTGTTGAGCTTTGATCTTTGCCCAGTGTTGTCGCATTTTCTGCCGGTGTAACTCCTTCCTTTCATCTGTCCAAGGGGTACCTTTCTTCCGGGGTTTTTCCTGAAATCCATGGACTTCCTTCAGGGCATGTCTCACAGATTGCCTGTCTTGAAGATCTGATATTCCCAGTTCATTAATGTCTTTCTCAGTTTCTGTCAGCCAAGTGGTACGAACCTTCTTGTTCTGCCAGAAAGTGAACAGCCTATTGGTCAGTCTTTTGGGAGGCAATCTTGCCACATGACCATAGAATGCTACTCTCCTTTTCCTAGCACAGTCAGAGAGCCTTTCTATATGTTCGTAGAGCTCGGAATTGTGCCGCCTACGGTATTCCTCATCTTCCTTTACCGGACCTAGGATCTTCCTGAGAATTCTCCTCTCTCTGACTTCCATTTTCTCCATCAGACCACTTCGGTTCAATGAGAGACACTCCATGGCATACAGGGCTTCTGGTCGTATGACTGAGGTGTAGTGCTTCAGTTTCAGGTTGCGTGACAGGCATTTCTTGTTGTAGATGTTCTTTGTCAGTCGATAAGCCAGTTCCAGCTTGTTGACTCTCATGGATAATGATGCTCTTTCTGATAAGTTGGGTTCAATCCATTCGCCGAGATACTTAAATTTCTCAATCCTCTTGATTTTTCCCTGATCTAGTAGCATCTCTCTGTTAGCTTCTTTGATGTTGGTGAAGAATTCTGTTTTTTCCAGCGACACTTGAAGACCCACTTTGGCTGCCTGTCTTCTGAGGCAATTGACCTGCATTGTTGCTGTATCCAGAGAATCGGCAATAAGTGCCATGTCGTCAGCAAAGGCCAGGCAATCTACAACCAGTCCTTCCTTCCTACGCCCCAGGTATATCCCACTCTGGACACCCATATTGGTCAGTTCCTTGCGCCATTCTCTCACAACCTTTTCAAGGACACAGTTGAAAAGAAGTGGAGAAAGTCCATCCCCTTGTCTCACCCCTGTTTTTATCTCGAAGCTTGCTGAGACCTCGCCTCTAAATTTAACCTTGGAATGGGTATTGGTCAAGGTTTCTAGAATGAGTTTGCGGGTTTTGTTGTCTAACCCTAGTTCTTGGAGAATTCTATTAAGTGTTTCCCTATCAACAGAGTCGTAGGCCTTCCTAAAATCAACAAAGGTGACAACCACCTTGCGGTTTCTCAATTTGGAGTATGCAAGTACAGTTTTCAGGTTGAGGATCTGTTCAGCACAGGATCGGCCCTTCCTGAAGCCTCCCTGATATTCTCCGAGTTGACTGTCCAGTTGACTTTCTGCCCGTGTTAGTAATGCCTTGGAGAAAATCTTGTATGTTACCGGGACGAGAGAAATCCCACGGTAGTTGTTTAGGTCAGTAAAATCTCCTTTCTTGTGGAGGGGATGGATCAGAGCTGAGGTCCAGTCAGGTGGTAATTTCTCTGTTTCCCAGATGTTCTGTATGATCTCGGTGAGTTTGCACACAGCATTGCTTCCAGCACATTTCCAGAGTTCACCAACAATGGAGTCCTCTCCAGCTGCCTTGTTGTTCTTAAGAAGTTGAATGATTTCACGAACTTCTTCCAGTGAAGGAGGCAGCGAGTCCGGGTTTGGTGTTGTTTGTATGTAGTCAAAGTCTTCGCTGGGTGGAACACAGTTGAGCAAGTTCTTAAAGTACTGAGCTAAGAGGCGACAGTTGTCCTTGTCGTTAAAAGTCAGTTTGCCTTTGAGTCTTTGAAGTGGAGACTTGGTGGAGTGTATTTTCCGAGTGACTGCTTGAATGTTTTGTAAAAGTCTCTGGTGTTATTTTTTAGCGAAGTTCTCTTCGATTTGGGTTAGTTGGTTGCGTGTGAAGGCCCGTTTGGTTCCTCGGATTATCTTGGTTGTAAGCTTCCTTTGTTCCAAGTAGTTCTCCCAATTTTCCTTAGTCTTTTTAGAGTTCCATTTCATCCAGGCTGTCTGTCTTTGAGCTATTGTGTTGTCACAGTCTTCAGTCCACCACGGATGTTTCTTTCTTCTAGTGAGGGGAGCAAGTTCACTAGCCGTCTTGACAAGAGCTTCTTTCAGTTGGTCCCAGTTGTTAAGATCTGCACTGTTCAGTCTTCGACTGACTTCTTGATTGTTCTTAAGTCGCTCTATATCAAATCTGACCATCTTGGAGGTTCTGTGTAATCTATTGTTTCTAGGTTGGAGTCGCAGTTTGATCTTTGAGAGGTAGTGGTCTGAGTCCAGATTGGCGCTTCTTAATACCTTCACGTTTTGTATTTCCTTTTGGGATTTTCTTGAGATGGCCACATGATCTATCTGGAATTCACCCAGGTTGATGTTAGGAGAGATCCAAGTCTTTTGCTTTCTTGGCAGATGTTTAAATGCTGTAGACTTCATAACCAAGTCGAAAGCCCTGCACAGTTCCACCAATCGTTCTCCATTGCGATTAGTTCGTTTATGCGCTGGATAGTTGCCCACTATGTTTCTGTATTTTTTCTCCCTTCCTAACTGGGCATTGAAGTCACCAAGCAGTATGGTGGTATGTCGGTCTGGGAATTTAGAGAGAATATCTTCTAGGTCTTCCCAGAATTTGTCAGTTCTGTCTGGGTTGCGCTTGTTGTCCTGGTTGGTTGGGGCGTGTACATTGACTAAAGTGTAGCCCTTGTTAGCACATTTGAGAGAGAGGATAGATACACGACTGCTTGGAGAACTAAAGTCGATGACTGAATCCAGTATCTTATGGCTGATTATAAATCCTGATTAATTCATTAATTTACTTTGTTTGCAAATGGGGGTCATTCCCCGGTGAGTAATTGTATAATTATATAAAATTATCAACAGTAATATCAAACACACTACACTGTAGCAATTACAGTTCATCGGGGTATTTACAAAAAAAACAGTCTTCTCTTTAACACATCAATATGTTTGGGGAAAGGCTCTAAGACGGATGCAGGTAATGAGTTCCAATTATCAAGAATATTTCCCATAATTTGTACGCTGTGGTCGGCCCTTAACATTATATGGATGATCTGCTCTGCTCAGGTAGGTGGGATTTCCCAGACGTTTGCTTACTTCTCCCCATGCTGTCCGATTAGTGTAAATGTTAAACATAGCTATAGTCTGGATTTCTTCCTTCTATCTTCCAGAAATTCCCACCCTAGTTCTTCTATCAATCGACTTACACTATTTCTAGGATTAAAATCGTTGAGCAGAAAGCTAGAAGCCTTCCTTTGTACCATCTCCATGCTCATTGATGAGCCCTACTTGATATGGGTCGCAAACCACTAATCCGTATTCCAAGATTGGCCTCACCAGGACCTTCTTGTTTCATTTCAGGAGCTTGGATATAGTAGTCATTTATCTCTGTGTCCTCAAGTGTTTGTAGATTTTTCTGATAAAATGTGCTGTTGTTGTTGTGTCTGTATTAGTGTGTATATTTGTAATTCTGGGAGGATTGGGAAGACGACAGCCTCAGCATTAAGTTAGGATCCATCCCGGTATTTGCCTGGAGTAGAAGTGAGAAGAAACCACGGGAAACCACTTCAAGGATGGTTGAGGTGGAATTCGAACCAACCTCCTCTCGGTTTTGCCTCACGAGCATCAGTGTTCCTCGTTCCAGCCCTCAGACAAGAATTTAATTTCTTGGCAGAGCCGGAATTCAAACCCTAACCTCCGGGGTGACAGCCAAGAATCCTAGCCGCTGCACCGCGAAGTGGTTAATTTATAAAGGAAGCTTGTATTTTAACGTGACCGTTAATCTCGAGAGGTTAATTTATAAATGTATCGCAAGTATCGTAATATGGATTTTTCAGCAGTGACGAATCTCCGAGTCTGCCAAAGAGGATATAAAAGATAGGTTGGCTCAGACAAGGCAAGAATTTCTACAGGAAAAAGTACTGTTGACATAAAAATATATAAAATTAGGTGTTAGTAAGCCGTTTTGGAAACCATTTATCTGGAGAATAGAAGCATTTGAAATGTGGTGTTACAGGAGAATGATGAAGATCAGATGGATAGATAGGGTTACAAACGAAGATGTATTAAGAGGAGTGGGAGATGAGAATTGTTTCTGGCGAATGCTAATGAAGAGAAGATATAGGTTGGTAGAAAACAGACTAATACACCCAGGAATAGCAAACATAGTTATGGAAGGAAGGTCCAAGGACAAGTACTCGAGGAGTAGACCAATGTTAGAATATGTAAAGCAGATTGCCTCGGATGTAGGGGGTGGTAGCTATGTAGAGATGAAACAGTTAGCTCAGGAAAGGGAGATCGACCATGGAGGGCTGTATCAAACCAGTCTAATGGCAGGAAACTCAAACAAAAACAACGTGAAGGAAAAGAAAAATAACAAAGAACAGTACGAACGGACCGGGACCACCAACAATTCTTCAGGTCAGTATCTACAATGAATAGAAGTAATATGGTGCGCCCTGACTTCCATACCAAACATTTTCTGTAACTTCACGTCGCTCATTAAATGCATACATTTCATTGTCCGGGAATGAAAGCTGCGATTAAGATAAAGAGGGAGATTTTATACGTCAACTCCACCAATGAAAATACAATTCTGGTGAATGCTCCGTTTTCCGTTTACTGAAACTTTACATACAATTGTATTGTTTCAAATATATTTGGGTTTGCAACCATGGGCATAACACCCGTTATAGCAATAAATATATCGCCATATTTCAACACAGTGTAAGTGAAGTGAACAACATATTACGTTTTTCTTTTTCTGAATGTTGTCCCGTGGTTTATATCTCCATCGCGCCCTGTTATTTATTTTCTCCGCTCATAAATATAACCTCCTACTTCCTCTGCATTCAAGTACGATTCATCGCACATGCATTCCGGTACACTTGACATTTAATCGCTAGAAAAGCGGGTAGAAAGGTGCTACCATTTTATTCCAGGTCAGTGAGTGAGGCGCTCTCTACCTGGTATTTGTTATTCCACTGCTCTTTTGAATTGCTGTTCTTTACCTCTCCAGTCATTCTTATTGCAAGTGATTTTATTCTTTAAAATATTTGGTTTTGGGACATAAAATGAAGATTGATCATCCATATCCGCATATCTCAGCACGCCAGTTCATCTTAAAACACTGGCATTGAAGGGTTGATAGGAAAATGACATATCGATATTAAAGAGTATAGGACCTCTGGTGTATGTCTAGGCTTACGGTTTCAACAAAAACAGCCAATATCAAGAAATACAGCCATGGCTAATATTAAAAATTCAAAAGTCATGACTACGTATCAGAGCGGTACAGCTAGTCTAAAGTTAAGTGGGGAAGAGAAATATAGAGTGGAGGATTTCATCATCTTGGGGGCCAAAATTTGTTATAGTGAAGATTGCGGCCCTGAAAGAGACGAATTTTGCTTGGATGCCATTATGGCTATGTCCCCAATCTGGAAGAGCAGATATATCAATTTAGCCTGCAAATACAGATTAGTCAATGTGATTATATTCCCACTGTTCATGTATGGATATGAACGTTGGACGCTGAAACAGGTAGACAAAAGGAAGGTCGATGCTTTTTGAGCTCTGGTGTTGGTGTAGACTCTTACGAATACCATGTACTGCAAAAGTCACCAATAAGGCAGTATTAGAGCTATCAAGACCCGTATGTCATTGGTCAGCAAAATTATGAAGTTGCGGTTAGCATACTTTGGCTAAGTTATGCGATCAGATGCATTGAAAAAAGCAATCATGCTAGGAATGATCAGCGATATAAGATGACCAGGTCACCAGGGGACACGTTGGTTCGACACCGTTAAAACAGACTCCAACCTCGCCGTGGAACAACTAAAGGATGCAGTGTGGCAAAGGACAATTTGAAGAATGATGACCATCAGAATCGCTGATGGTCGGATTCGACTAAACGGATGACATCATTCATTTCAGTGGTTCTGGAGAAACAGCCTATGTCGAGGCCAATTCTGGAAAATCGGCCTTTGTCAAAAGACAAGGGCTGTTTTTCACATAATTTTGCCTAAACTTACAATGAGGTAATGGATGGCAACAACTGCAATGATCTTGAAGTTGATCTATTAGACAATATCAGCAATGGAGTTTCCAAAAGGGATGAGGAAGGAACTAAAATAAACCTTTTTATTGTTAACTCAGTGGTTGTATTTTCATTGCAGTTATTGGTTAAAATGTATTTTCCAAATGTTAGAAAGACTGCTAAGCAATATTAGCTTGAAATCTTATATATAAAAGTGAAAGTCGATATGTGGGTGTGGGTGGATTTGTTCCGTATACAAATCTACAACGTTCCGCCAATCTCAACCAAATTCTGCATACACATAGTTTAGGGCCCAGAAGAAACGGCTGGCTGCATGAATTTTCGATAGTCTTTCTCATTCCTCTAATTTCGGCCTTTTTGCACTCGAGCAAAGGCTAATTGTGTCATAAAATAAACTGATAAAGTAATGGCAAGGCCGGCATCTTCATGGCAACACTAGCTCAAGGCGGGACAACCAAGTGTTCATCTATCTCGGTAAGAGGCCATGCTACATCCACTACTTGTTAGAACACATCCCTCCTAGCTGCTTTAAACTGGCTGTCCATTCAACACAAGATAGGTTGCTGCACTAACCAACTGTGATCGCCGCGGCATTTTCACTGCCAGCTGGATCGCATCCCTCCAGGCTGCTTTAAACTACCTGCCCATTCAACACTCAGACGCGTACAGGATATACTGTATATTAATTCACCGTTAGGTTTCAGCGCCACCTACCGCGGCTTTTTAAGGGGACGATACCTGAAACGAAGGGTTTTTAACTTTGGAGGCTTAATATCGAGATTGAGAAAACGCGAAAACATGACACTAAGTTAGTTCTTTTGTTATTCAATCAGCATAAGGAATATGATATTAATTCAGACACATACTTACGGGCAAATTTTCAATTCATAGGAAAGCGAAACTTGCATGGTGGTGGAGGTGATTGTTTTCAAGGGGCGAAATGTCTAACTCACTTGCCCGTAAGTATACGGTACGGATGATAATTAAAATACAACTACTTCCAACTAATTTAAATCTAACTTACATACCAGACGAGATGAGAAGAAAACAATAAGGGCAATAAAAGTCAGGGTAAAGAAATGCCTCCGGCCGCCGAAGAATGGGATGTTGATTAATTTAGGGGCTTTGCAACATCGTGCTCATGTAGCCCCGTGAACTTGGCTGTGTTTTGAATTTGTCTGATAACCCGTCTTATTGTGATGGATGTATTAGTATGTGTATTTATAAGTCAAGTGAATTGTCCGATGGTAACTCATGAAATGAGATTCCTCGGCATTCAAACTTGGTCTGTTCTAATTTACAAAAGTGCACACAGCAGTACGCCATCATAAAATACGAAACACAACTTCACCATTAACATCAATACAAAACAAATGTATGTAACAAGAAGTTCCGTGAAGAACTATACAGCCTACTTTTCATGCCAATGATTATTCTACAGTATATGAACCTATCTAGAATAATGACGAAATTAAGTTGGTAATATCGAAATATCTAATTAGTTCAAAATATACCTGGTATAATGTAGCCTAATAGAGCACTACAGTTGGCAGCCCTGGCGACTGAATATATTCTTAGTTCAATCTCTTAAGTACAGAATACAAAATTTGGTTGAAGTCCAATGGACGTTACATGCAGTTAGACATTGGATCTATCAGCACGCGTAAAAGCATGTTGCCAACAATACCATGCGTGTGCTGGTGAGAAATAATCTGAAATATTATGATATCTTGTTGTGCCAATTTTGGATGAAATCCATTTGTTAGTATAGAAGTTACATGTATTTTAAAATTGGACATATCAGCAGGCATAGAATCATGTTGGCAGCACTGCCTTGTATTAATTACTCCAAATTAATCTAGAATGTCAGGTGCTATACATGTGCAAAGTATAGAGCTGTTGGCTTGCATACTTTCTGGTATATTGATATTAGTGTAAAATAAATATAGACAGCATTTATTAACAGTTGGCAGCTCTGATTGCTCTTAACAATACTTATAGTAATATCTGTTATGATACACATAGCACATACGAAATTTGGTTGAAATCCAACTGATAGTATAGAAGTTACATGTATTTAAAAATTGGTCGTATCAGCAGGCTTATAATCATGTTGGTAGAACTGACGTATATAAGTTACTTGAAATTAATCTAAAATGTCAGAATATACGTGTGCATAGTTTAAAGCTGTTGGCTTGCATACTTTCTGATATATTGGTATTTGGATAAAAAAAATAAAGAGACCAATTATTAACAGTTGGCAGCCCTGGTGGCTTTTAAGAATACGCTCAGTCATATCTGTTTACGTACAGATATTACATACAAAATTTGGTTGAAATCCAATTGATAGTGTAGAAGTTATATGCATTTAAACATTGGACATATCAGAAGGCTTAAAATTATTTTGGCAACACTGTCATGGTTGGCCTCCTGGAAATTAAACTGAAATAGTATTATCTACATGTGTGCCAATTTTGGAATAGCTCCCATGCATACCTTGCAAGATATACAACATGGAGCTCAAATTTCTAGTGCGTTTTTTCAGCAGTTGGTAGCACTGAAATCATTTTCAAATATGGATGTGAGATATTCTGGTGGACATCTTTTCTCATACTAAATTTGGTTTAAATCCAATTGATAGTGTTGAAGTTAAATGCATTTAAACATTGGACTTATCAGAAGGCTTAAAATTATTTCGGCAAAACTGTCATGATTGGCCTCCTGGAAATTAAACTGAAATAGTATTATCTCCATGTATGCCAATTTTGGAATAGCTCCCATGCATACCTTGCAAGATATCCAACATGAAGCTCAAATTTCTAGTGCGTTTTTCAGCAGTTGGTAGCACTGACATCATTTTCAAATATGGACGTGAGATATTTCGGTGCACATCTTTACTCATACTAAATTTGGTTTAAATCCAATTGATAGTGTAGAAGTTAAATGCATTTAAACATTGGACCTATCAGAAGGCTTAAAATTATTTTGGCATCACTGTCATGGTTGGCCTCCTGGAAATTAAACTGAAATAGTATTATCTCCATGTGTGCCAATTTTGGAATAGCTCCCATGCATACCTTGCAAGATATCCAACATGAAGCTCAAATTTCTAGTGCGTTTTTTCAGCAGTTGGTAGCACTGACATCATTTTCAAATATGGACGTGAGATATTCCGGTGCACATCTTTACTCATACTAAATTTGGTTTTGATTGCTGCAGCCGTTTAGGAGTTGATAGGGGGACACACACACACAGCCAGACAGACCGACAGACAGAAAGACAGACAGACAGACAGACACACATTTTCCCGGATCGATCTCATAAGTCTACTTTTTCCTCATTTTTGCAAAATGTGAATAGTAGGCTAAAAATGACTTCAAAAAGCGGCAATCACAGTGGGTTGGTGCTGCTCTTAGCGTCTATATTTGGAAACGAGGTTGATCGCTTAAACCAATACTGTAATCGATTAATGGACGGACAGTTTAAAGCAGCCAGGATACCTATGTGCAAACTACCTCACTCCTCTTCTTGCCTAGAACGCCTCAATATAGCGCTGCCTTTGGTTTTTGTGGGTATCTACTCACATAACCTAACGGCGGTACTTTTTGAGGATCCAACCAGCCTTCGGGCTGACTACCTATCAGTCAGGATACCTATGTAGGCATAGTTGCAGTGAAATTACCATCGTGGTGACCCCAAAGTCTCCGTAATATACCAGTTAAGTGTAAATAGTGTTGTACATATATTATTTCCATGTGAATCAATGACGCCACGAACGCTGTAATACTGCATACCAATAAACCAACCAACCCACAAAACAAGCAACCAACCAGCCAATCAAGCAAACACGAAAAACGCTCCACTTACGCTAATGGACTCAATCAGGCCAGCAAAAACGAATTAATACCGACGTATGAGATTTCCGAACTGATTTCAACAGTAGCCAACTCAACTCCAAGGGGACTTGGCGTGGCGGTAGTAACACAGTTTGCCACCAGGCCAGGTGTGGCAGTAGTAACACAATTTGACACCAGGAACAGCCATGGGCAGAGACCATCCAAAGACATTAGTGTTGACTAAGGCCAGCGTTTGCCATGAATTCGCGAACTCAATCGAATGTAGGTGGCAGGTCGGTCGCGACAAAATGGTGGACGCAATGGTGATAGACTTGATTGATGTATTGAATGTTGTTGGGGATTATAGGCGGCCTCTCGTTGAAGGACAGGCAATTTTAGATGCCAAACACATAATTATGTTTGGGAGAGTAGCCGAAAGAGAAGATTTAGTGAGACTTGAAGCTTTATGCTTACAAACCAGTAATTTGAAGGGAGTTCCTCACCAGATTAAAATTGAGATTCGATCACCAGTTGCCGAGAAAAAGTTAATTTGCTCGTGTACCTGTAAGGCTGGAAGTTCAGGAAAGTGTAAGCATGTAGTCGGTACATTGCTTTACATATTTCGGTAAGTAGATGCATTTAAATTTAGAAGATATAATACTGTTGAAGCCGATAAATCGAAGAGTGTACAAGTTGACTGTATTTGTTTTTTCTTCTTTTCGTAATAGGCACACAATTGAAAACTTGGAAGACCTGAGCTCCACAGATTTGAAGCAGCAATGGGGCAAGTTAAAGAAAGACAACTACATGAACGACAAAGCGATTCCTATAAATAAATTCTGCCACATGGGAAGATCAACTGTCAAATCGACCCTCCAAAGTCGCCTAGTCGGTAGTGCAGGCGAGAATAATATACTGGATATTCTACTTTCTGGGGCACAGGGATCCGAGCTGGATCTTACTTTGCGCTTAAGGGAGATTACTGCTACTACTATTCAAGTCTCGAGTGGTGATGATTTGCTACAATTATCCCTATGCCATAAACTTTTAGGCAACAACAACTTGTTGCCACAATTTAGTGCTATGGTTGATTTTGATGCAGAACTTCAAGGTGACATTGCTCAATTTTTTAATGAGAAGGTAGCTCTCACATATGAAGACAGTGTAAAATTATGTTTGACAACTCTTACCCAATCTGGAGAAATTTGGAAGAATGCAAGAAAAGTAAGATTAACTGGTACTACTTGTTACAGTGTTTTTACTTACAGCAAAAATAAAAGCCCTGACTGGAATTTTAAAAGTGAGTAGGCTGTTCAAAACTGATTTCAAGGGACACATGGCAACTGTGCATGGGAAAAAATTTGAGCTAGTAGCCTTAGAAGCTTATGAAATTGCTTTTAAAAATAAAGTGGAACCGGTGGGCATTATTGTTCCTCCAAGTGCCCCAAGGTTAGGTGTAAGTCTGGATGGTGTGGTTAGTTCACTCTGTTGTGTAGAGGTTAAGTGCCCTCTAGCAGGTAAAACGCAGACTGCAATTGATGTAGTGCAGGGCCTAAAATATTTAAATGGGTCGATTGAGGAAAATACTTTATCCTTAAAGACAAATCATCAATATTATGGTCAGGTGCAGCTGCAAGCATTGCTTTGTTTAAGATTTTTGAAAACCATGAGGAAAGGAGTGGGAGAGTAGAAGTACACACGTGGTGGCCAGCTGCGCTGCGGTCGGTCTGGATAAGTAGGGTAAAAATACTCAATAACACGCGTTTGATATGGAACACTTTTTATTTTTCGGTTATAATCGGTAAATGTGGACCCTAAAATAATGACAGTGTTATTTTTAATTGTATATATGTATAACTGTGCGATACACGTGATCTAATTTGTGTGTTCCACTAGATTTTATGTGTCAATTGCATATTATCAACCATCGGTTGTCTGCTGGTATTTGATTTTGAGCAGTTCGAATCCTGGCACTGTTACGTTTAAAAGCTATATTTGAGTTTGCTCACTGTACCGTAGACTCTATAAATTATTTGCTGCTTGGTAGGGCAAAGGGATGAGTTTAACTTGTATTAAAACTCTGGGGAGACAGGAATTGCTTGACTTGTTGGATGGTTAGCAGGTAGGTTTGGTGTTGAATATCGGACTGGTAGCAGGTTCTTGCAGAGTAGATATTTACCCTGCGAAGTCAAATTAGGCCTATATGACTCGTAGTAGAATGGCTTGGATATCGCAGAGCGAGGTGATGGTGGTTGGTAGGGAAATGAACTAGGAAGCGGGGAAGGATACCTGACTGATGAAGCTTGGCTGTCGTGGTACGGCTTGGTTCGGCGAGACTGTACTTGGCTGTCTAGGTGCGGCTTGGCTCGGCGTAACAGTGAACAACCCGTCCTGTCGTCAGTGTGTGTAGTGGTGAGTGGTCCAACCCGCTCCTGTTGACCGTATTTATTTGGTATCGTCCCCTTTCGGCTATTGCTATTTGCATCTTTTGGAAAGTGATGAAAACTTATATCCGCAGCCCTCTTATACATCGACTTTTACAGCCGTAAACTGAGCGATATAGGCCTACTTTGCTTTTACTCATTTTGCACTCTATCAACGAGTAAAACTTATTACTTATGTATAAAGACACGAAGAATTTACCACGATACAAGGAACCATAATACAGTCACCACGTGACAAATGTACCCTACTTGGTAAGTTTCTCATTATTACCGCTAATGTCATAATCAGATAGCTGGAGTTGCCAATAACAATTGATGTTTTTTTCTTGTAAATAGCATTTTACTAGCTTTTCTTATAGGATAGTTGATGTAAAAAGTAACTTAGAGTAATTATTGCTACATTGTATCCATAAATAGGCTGATTTATAAAATAATAAAAAAGTGATATTGTTTCAAATGCTTTATTTATCATAGGACAATGTGAATGTAACAATATCATCATGTAGGTCATACCACAGAGCATCCCCATCCCCCAACATTTTAGCTTAAGATGAGTCATCATGCAGCGTGGTTTCACTTCGCTGCACGTTTGATACATTGAAAAATGGCTGCAGTCATAACATGATAAACTCTTCTTTTCATCTGAATTTTTTTGAAGGCGTTGTTGTATACGAGTGTACGACTGAATATCAATTAGGAACTCGTGTAGTATACGTTGCCCGGCGCCATTAAAATCCGAAAAATTTACTATAGAAATGGCCAATGTTACTAATATACAGGAGTTGAATATTTTATCGATAGAGTGATACTGTATTTTTTCAGAGTGCCAACATTGTTTCCAGACCAATGGTTTTCGCCTAGGCCAATAAAGGTTAGGTAGCGCGGCCCTGCGCGTTAGGCTAATATAAACACCCCTGGTTTTTGTTACGCACAGTGGGGGTAGTCATGCATCAATACTCTTTATCCAGGCCAATGGTTTTGCCTAGCAGCACAATCAGTAAGTTGGCAGCAAACATGACGACTTGCTTTTTGATAAGTTTATTACTTGAAAGTTAATGTTGACAATTTCCTTATTTTGGAAGTGTTTATGCGGTGTTTGTCAATGGCAAATGGCTTTAATAATGTGGCAGAGTAATTACAAACCATTTTCAGAGCGCTACTAAGTAAAATAACGCACTTCCGAAACGGGCAACGGATGCTACACGAGAGCCATCCAGGAAGATAAGTAGGATCAAGCCTAGATAGGCGTAGCATTGCTTTGAAGTTCATAATCATACGAGTATTCAATTGATGATTAAATTTCTTTGGTTATGGACTATGGAGGAAAACCCATTCTCCATAAGAAGACTCAGATTTGTGAAAATAATTTACATATAGTACGTAGTTATGAACAAAATACCACATTTTTAGCCTACTTTCGATTTTTGCAAAAAATGAAAGTAGACTTATGAGATCAACACAGGGCGAAAAAAGTGTGTCTGTCTGTGTGTGTGTATGTGTGTGTGTGAGTCTGTGTGTGTGTGTGTATGTGTGTGTGTGAGTCTGTGTGTGTGTGTGTGTGTGTGGGTGTGTCTGTGTGTGTGTGAGTGAGTGTACTCTGAATGTCTGTCCCCCCCTATCAATTCGAACACGGTGAATGCGAATTGAACGAAATTTGGTACAAAGGTAGCACTAGCAAAGGACACCTCAGTGTCATGTTTTATATCGCCGCCATCTTGACGGAAACGTAATGGCGGCCACACAAATGTTCAAAGCTTAAATCAAATTACGACTAACCTAATCATCCGATCTCTACCAAATTTTTCAACAACATACCTTTATGAGGGGAGCATCCTTTGACCAAACCAATAGGTCATCAGCGTAATAGTTTGCGGATGGCGGCCATCTTTGTGGGAAAACCGATTCCCCCTATTAATTCGAACACGGTGCAACCGAATGGAACAAAATTTGGTACAGAGGTAGTACTAACAAAAGGCACCTCAGTGTCATGTTTTATATCGCCGCCATCTTGACGGAAACGTAATGGCGGCCACACAAATATTCAAAGCTTAAATAAAATTACGACTAACCTAATCATCCGATCTCTACCAAATTTTGCAACAACATACCTTTATGGGGGGAGCATCCTTTGACCAAACCAATAGGTCATCAGCGTAATAGTTTGCGGATGGCGGCCATCTTTGTGTGAAAACCGATTCCCCCTATTAATTCGAACACGGTGCAACCGAATGGAAGGACATTTGGTACAGAGGTAGTTCTAACAAAAAGCACCTCAGTGTCATGTTTTATATCGCCGCCATCTTGACGGAAACGTAATGGCGGCCACACAAATGTTCAAAGCTTAAATCAAATTACGTTTAACCTAATCATCCGATCTCTACCAAATTTTGCAACAACATACCATTATGGAGGAAGCATCCTTTGACCAAATGAATAGGTCATTAGCCTAATAGTTTGCGGATGGCGGCCATCTTTGTGTGAAAATCTATTCCCCCTATTAATTCAAACATGGTGAAAACGAATGGAACGAAATTTGGTACAGAGGTAGCACTAGCAGGGGGCATCTGTGTCATGTTTTATATCGCCGCCATTTTGACAGAAACGTAATGGCGGCCACACAAATGTTCAAAGCTTAAGTTAAATTACGACTAACATAACCATCCGATCTCTACCAAACATTGCAACAACATACCTTTATGGAGGGAGCATCCTTTGACCAATCTAATAGGTTATTAGCCTAATAGTTTGCGGATGGCAGCCATCTTTATGTCAAAATTGATTCCCCCTATTAATTCGAACACGGTGGAACCGAATGGAACGAAATTTGGTACAGAGGTAGCACTAGCAAAGGGCACCTCAGTGTCATGTTTTATATCGCCGCCATCTTGACTGAAACGTAATGGCGGCCACACGACTGTTCAAAGCTTAAATCAAATTACGATTAACCTAATCATCCGATCTCTACCAAATTTTGCACTACATACCTTTATGGAGGGAGCTTCCTTTGACCAATCTAATAGGTCATTAGCCTAATAGTTTGCGGATGGCGGCCATCTTTATGTCAAAATTGATTCCCCCAATTAATTCGAACACGGTGGAACCGAATGAACGAAATTTGGTACAGAGGTAGCACTAGCAAAGGGCACCTCAGTGTCATGTTTTATATCACCGCTATCTTGACGGAAACGTAATCGCGGCCACCCAAATGTTAAAAGCTAAAATGTAATTACGACCAACCTAACAATCTAGTCTCTACCAAATTTTGCAACACCATATCTTTATGTGGGAAACATATTCTGACCAAACTGCAAGAACATCAGCCCAATAGTTTGCAGTTGGTGGCCAAGTATGTGTGCAAATCGATTCCCCCTATCAATTCAAACACGGTGGAACCGAATTGAACGAAATTTGGTACAGAGGTAGCACTAGCAAAGGGCACCTCATATTCATGTTTAATATCCCTATAGCACGTTGTATTTCAACAAGCTACTACAACCAACATTCAATCATACTCCTTGAAAAGGACAAAGAGTTATAACAATACCCATGCATTTAGGAGAAAGTAGGCTATATGTTCTTTACTGAACATCTTGTTTTCTTATGTCTACAAACATTACTATAATTTTGTTGGTGTACATAGCCTACCCCAGCATGGTAACATATCTGTACTTGGCAGAGTGACAGAAAATTCTATTAGGTTTCTCATGAAAAATAATAGGCTACGGATACCAGCCTATTTTCTTTCACTCGGGTGCATTCTAACTAGGTACGCAAATTGTATACTGTATATGAACTAGTAGGGTAATGTATGTTAGAGAGAACTTGTTGATTATAATCTACTGTATACTTGGGGGCGTGGTGGCGCAGGGATCAAGCTGTTGGCCTCTCACCAAGGTGGACCAGGTTAGATTCCTGGTCAATGCATGCAAGATATTTTTAAGTGCAATGCCGTATCCTGTGGTTCGGATTCAATGTAAAAAGAAGGTCCCGTGGCTCATGATTGCGAGATTAATGGTCACGTAAAACTACAGGCCGGACGTTTGTTTTAGACGATTGCCCTTGACCTTGAAGCCTGTGGTGAGCCTACACACACTCACTCTCTCACCCTATCGCTTCACACTTGTCACCACCGATCTGATGTAACGGAATTCCAGACTTGAGCAGACAGTACAGTCCACATCGAAGTATTGTGAGTCACGGAAGTACACGTTACGTAGTTACGAACAGAATGTCATTATATTTGCCAATGACTGTACTTCAGCAGTAGTTTGAAACCGCTTAGTCAATCATCGGACCGCTTGGGGCAGCTGATAACAACACAGGTACTGGAGTAACTCGCCTCCAAGCATCCATTAAAATTTTTCACTCGTCTAAAACAAACGCCCGGCCTGTACAAGCTTCCTTCCTTTACTATACATTGTTTTACTAGTGATTTGGTTCTTCTGGTCTAATTTCTGCAATTGGCACAGTCTAGGCCCAGGGAGGGACAAGGGGGGCAAATGCATAGGGGTCCGTAAGCAATGAGGGCCCATTAGTGGTGCACGTTAGTTTCAGTTTATTGTAGCTACTTTTGTATTATGTAAGATGTTAAAAGTTTAAATTAAACTTTTAATTCATCTATCAATACGGATATCTACAAGCATTTGTACTATCAATGGCAAATGTATTTAAAGTCTAATAACAATGACCACTGCGCCACCACGCCCCAGTCTAATAACACTTTGCTTCATTAGGACGGGGGGTGGTGGTGGTGGGGACCAACGTTTTAATTTATTAAGGATAAGTGCGCACAATGTGCATTACTTTAAGGAGTGTAGTATTAAGGTCACCTACATCTGTTGACATACAGTTATGCTATACTGTAGAAGGAAGAGTTTAGACTCCTCAAAAAATTAGGGTAGAGGGCAGGGCTGTGCAATGGATGAGGCTAAGTAGTGCTAGCGAGAAATTCACTTGTGCCTATTGGAACCATGCATGTGGCAGTAACAGGGGCCAGAATGGAATCAGGAGAGTTAAAATACATTAAATTTGTTGAAGTAATGTCACAAACCAGCAAACTCATGTTAACGTGTGCATGCACAGTCTACTCCGATATCATTAGCGACATGCTCTGGCTACTAGTGTAGCCTATGAGACTACCTGATTATAGGCCTACATTTCCACCAGCAGCATATCAGTAGGTTAATTAAGAGAGCTTGTTCATCCTATACTTAGATCCAATTTAACCTGTCACATAAACGTTATGGTGAATATTATAGATATGGTAACCTTAAGTTCAGGAATTTTTATCCATATGCTGCTACATTCATGAAACGATCATGCAACTTTAGTGGCTAAAGCAAGGGCATTAATTCGTAGAAGGTAACTCGAATGGCCTAGGCCTAACCTAAAAATTAGTTAGTTATTGAGGTTTTAAGGTGCGGAAAACCTAAAAATTACAAGCAACGTGAAATTAACAAAGTTGTTCATTGAGCGACACCACTATGCATTCATCATCAGTTTAGTCTCCCAGTGGATCCATTGTTATATTAAGTTGTATTAAAGATCCATTGTTATATTAAGTTGTATTAAATTTATTTTGAAATAATGAACGAAACACGTTTAAACGACTGTCATTTCGTGCCATCTATCTGTTTCTATTTACAGCTAGTTTATATGTAGCGCTTTACTTCGCTGCTGATACAGCGCTCAAATTCTGCTTTAGAAAAAACACACCCACAAACTGGGTACTAGGTACCAGTAGCAAAAGTCTCCTTAGTCATACTTATCAACACTAAGAATACGAGCTGAAAGGTTCACTACTCCTGCAATAATAGTCATGACAGAATCCATGTATGGAACCATATATAAATTGACTCTCCCTTTTAATACTTTAAATATTTTCATCCCATGAATTGTTCTTTCTACATGCACTCTAGCTGCAGCTATGTCAGCAGTCCTGAGTGCATCCTCTGTTGACAATTGCTGATTCTTACCAAGAAAGGGTGGACTGATCAATTGTATATTCCTTTCAATGCACTCACTCTCTATCAAAAATCCTTTATCTACCATTACAGCATCCTGATAAGGTAATAACATGCCTAATAAATTGGATTGCAAAAATATTTCTTTGTCTGTAACCCTTCCACCATACACTTGACTTACAAAAGTTACTAAACCTGATGGTGCAACACCAACAAGTACTTTCAATGTGTAATCGCCTTTGTAATGAGAGTAGGACATCACACGACACTTTAAACACTTATTTTTCTCCACGGGAATTTCTGTACAATCCAAAATAACTCTAGTATTCTGAAAATGTTGAAAACATATAGGCATCCTCTTCTTAATCAGATCTTTCTCCAGCCATGGAACAGCTGTTTTTAGTGCCTCATGTAATAACTCTACTGTTACATGGAAATAGTTCTTACATGTATTAGCTGTGACCCCAAATAGAACAGCTAAACACCTAAAAGAAAGATTAATTTTCAATTTCACGAACACTAAAATGATACGCTGTCTTAATGACAAGGTTGGTGGTTTGGCACTCTGTCTTTCTAATTTTCCTGTAGCAACACATATATTATCTAATAATGTAACCGATGGGATACCAGTAAATGCATTAATTTCTCTATTTGTTTTCATCATGTCCTCTAAAGTTATTTTTCTACAATCATCAATTACACTTGGCGTTACTTGTATCCCTTTATCTTCTACACATTTCCTTCGAGTGGGATCTTCCACCAGAGCTGCAAACATCTCCTCTGCCACAGTCTCTGTGTCTTCAGTTACCACTTCACTGTCTTCAGTTGTAGATGGTGGTGCCACAGCTTCATGTCTATGTTGCACACGTGCATCCCTGGCCTCTGCCTGTAGTTTCAGGGGAGAAGATATCTTCTTATCCAATGATCTCAGTGGCAATTTCTGAGAGGGGATGGCGCCCTTCTTCAGGTATCTTTTACATACTCTCACATCTGAAAGAAAAATATATTTATAATTCAACTGCAATATTATAACAATCTTATGCTTATTGATAATCCTACCCCACTGGAAGTAGCTTGTGTAGTCCACTTTAAGAAGAATAGGTATAAATAATGTAGCCTAATCCAGTGTATGAAGGTTATCTTTCCACAACTGGGACGTAATATGTATGAAAGAAATAAACAGGTCATCTACAGTACAAGTACAAAGGAATGTTTACTAACCTGGATAAATAATCCTCCTTTGTGAAATGCAAACCGCATACAATCATATATTTAGAAATCGGCTTTGCGATGCGAAGTACTCGACTCCATTCCTTCTTTAAACCTTTCTCTTTAGGAAAGTAATGCATTGATATGCCTCTTGTTGACTTTGAAGAGCACTGTGGAACTGAACAATATCTATTACTCATTTTTCAGCCTCAGTTATTATGCAAAAGCTGAAAAATTGAGAGAAGATCACACACGTCAACAAAAATCGCAGGTTAAACAGCTGTTTGTTAACATTTCTATCACCATTCCTCTAGTTCCAGCTAAGCGGCAGCACCGTCGCTTGAGTTCGCGAATACAGATTGTTGGTTGACAAATCTTTGTACATGTATCTGATCTTGGCTCTCAAAATAAATTGTGTTCATGCCATAATACGTTTGCATAAGCATACGGTACATTATATAGTTCGCTTTGTCACTGTTTAATTTATAGGTTAAGGCAAGACCGACTACAATATCTCAGACGGCAATGCCACTATCGATAGCGTAGAAAATGGCCGAAATCTTAGGGGATTGTTTACATTTGGTCAACCAACATTTAAGTGGGTCTGCTGCGAGAATTTCATTCAAATGTCGATTATCTCAAGTGATTTCGAGCTGTTATATATTGTAATAGTGTACCTTAAGTAGTGTAGTGCACTGTGAATAAATTCCGATGATACGTAATGTGAGAAGTATTGGCTGTTTATTGTCATTACTGTGTACCCGCCTGTAAATTTAATACTGCTGAAGATACTTCAACTTTTAAATTTCCTAAAGACAAATCTTTGAAAGAGAAGTGGATAAGAAATATTCACCGGGATAATTTTCGAAGTTAAAACAGTTGTATGTGTTAACTTAAACATTTCGAACCTAAATGTGTGGTTATGAAAATTGCCATACTAACCCCTGATGCCATTTCGACAATTTTCCTAAATCCACCGTCCTACACAACTCCTGTTTGTTAAAGTAGATGATGGTAGTTTTAATGACATACCAGCAGTGTCAGTGTCTTCTAATGTGTCAAGTTCTTTAAGTGTAAATATTCTATAAGAATCATGAATCAAGAATCTTTGTGTGTTTGTGGGAAAATTTAAGTGGGTACTGCAATCTGATGGAAGCAGTGACAGGTATGTAAATAGAATTAGGCTACTGTTAGTATCACAAGCTAGGGGGCCTGGGGCGTTAACCCCAGATTAGGTTTGTTTTTGTATATACATTTATGTCTGTTACTAGGTTAGGTAGGCCTACTGCCTGGCCGTAAATTACTGTTAGTAGGCTACCACAAGCAAGGGGGACTGGGGCATTAGCCGCTGGTTAGGTTTGTTTTTGCATTAAAAATATTAATAAGATAGAATTTATGTCCGTTGGAATTCTATACACATCGAATTTGAAGAATGACAACTAATGACAGTAAATTTTCATTTTAAAGAGTTTGTAACATCGATTGTGTGTTATTGGCAAATGCTATTAGAAACAAAGTACTAATGAGAGTACCTGTGCGCCATCTGTTGGAGTTAGTTCAGGATGTCCCGATACAGATAGAAGCGAGTGCGCTCTGACAGCTCTCTACGCTCAAAACAAACAACCTACGTCCGTGTTTACCGTATACGTAGGGTTGGCAATATCTTATTTGTCAAATAAGCTACGCCCACTGGCTGACACAACTGAAATTTCACTATATAGGCCTAGGTCGTGTTATAAATTGGGATGGTGGGTGGGTTATAGACAGCGGAGGAGACAACATCTATTAGCAGATCACTGATGTTAAAAAAAAGGCAGTCATCGGAACGCGTTAGGCTGTAACCATTGTTCTGGATGCGTTAGGCTGTAACCATTGTAAAAGAAACATTGGATTGGACAAATCGAAGGCTGCGGCTTTGATTGCGCGCAGCTATCGGGGCAGGTTGATACAAAACCATTAATCTGGACGCGTTAGGTTGTAACCATTGGATTGGACAAAACGTAGGTTACAATGGTCGGGTTTTGGTGCGGCTAGTACCGTAATGGTGAGGTTGGCAGTACTGTTCTGATGATGGTTGATGTGAATAATGGCATCCACAGCTGGAAATTCACCTATGGCCTATAATAATAAGGGATTTATTGCAGCCAATGGCCATGCATATAATGAATAAAATCTAAAATCATACAGTAAACTAATTGTTATTCCCTAGGAATATCAAAGATTCATGTCTTAATGTGCAGAATATAGCGTGGTATCTTCCACATTGTTCTCCACAGCGCTCACACAAACATTCGTCACACGGATGATGGAACTTTTTGGTGCGACACATTTTATAAGGAGGAGAGTTTGACGTATACGAACGAAAGGATGATGTACGTACGTACGACGAGATACAAGTGAAAGAGGTACTTTTGAACATTTAGGCGAACGGTAAACTAAACGGAACTTACGCCGAAATACATATTTCAAAATATCATAGTAATTTGATACTTAAAATGGCTAGGAATATACGCCATCATAAAATATTATATTGCAACCTGATTGTTCATCATTTTATCCTTAGATCAAAGGCAGCATACACAATAACTATAGGCCTACTGGCAAAAAATACAAGTGTACGTACATTAAAATAAAATGTAAATAAGGTTAGGCTGGGAATGACTAAAAATAAAGAACAAAAAATATGTTAATTGGTATTCAACATTTTTATTAACTCAACGGCAGCATTCATATGTGTGTGAATATGCATAAGCCTACAACTAAACAATTAAATAGATGCTTAGTGAACAAAAATACATAGCCTACTTTATTTATACAAAACAACCACATGTTCAATATTCTTCAAAGCAATGGGGCATGGTGGCGCAGTGGTCAAGCTATTCACCTCTCACGAAGGTGGACCAAGTTCGATTCACGGTCATTGCAAGTGAGATTTTCGAAGTTAAATGCCATGTCCTGTGGTTCGCATTCCAAGTTAAATGGAGGTCCCTTGGCTCATGATCACAAGATTAACGGTCACGTAAAACTACAAGCTTCTTTTTCTTCAAAGCAGGTCGAAACTTCGACCTCACATAAGTCATACAGCAAACGAACAGGTCCTGCAGGGAAGATCCCTTAAGCCGAATTATTTTTATCGTCTCCAAGACTGACATCATAAAAGTATACTGGAAAATGTGAAATTTTATGCCTATGTTGATGAAGAAAGTAACAGTAAATATTAGGCTACTTGTCGTTCAATAACTTTCGGCCATTTCTTGGGTAGCTGAAGCCGATGCTGTGGGAAATTGCAAATTGCAGGTACCGCATCATCTTTAAGCAGTGGTTTGTTTCTATTTGAATGAAACCAGTAGCATGTTTATAAAAGTGTTCACAGCTATAACCCATTTCTTTAATAGGCCTACATCTGGACGTTTCCATGGAAATCTGTAATATAAGCTAGACGTAGGTTATAATTCTGTGACTAATAACTTATAACCTACAATAGGGCCTATGTGTAATTGTCATGAGCTTTTTAGACCTATGTCAAAATTTGATGTAAGACATATCCATAAACGCAAATAGGCTACTTCATTACAAATCTCAATTCGAAAATAAAGGAGACCGTAAACCTACCATATTATTGGAAAATACCATACGTATAACGTTGCACAGAGGTACGTACGATCAAATATATGAAAAGAATCACGAAATATCAGCTGACATGCAACCTAGAGTTAAATGGTATGACAGATTTTGGTGCGACTAGTTACGCCTGGCAGTGCACCAGGAAGCAGTTTTCAGCGAGGGTTACCATGGGAGGAGTTGTTCCAGTAGTACCTACAGTTCAATGGTCTCAGCTCGTACCCCCACTCTTCCAATCGTCAAAAATCCTAGCGTCCGTGCGGAAAAAATCCTACCAATGTTCTTTGACTCTAGTGTGTCCATGAGTTTTACATGTCCTGGAGTAGAAGGTAGCAGCATTTGAAGTCGGAGTTCTTCTACATTATAAACTTCGCGAGTCACCTCTTACACCGGTCTTGAAGGTGTATACTTTGATACACCCAAGGCCTTCTTTATGTAAGTCGCCTTCAGTTTCTCCATATTGTTCCAAATACTTCATATTTAAATGTGTCCAAATGCTCTCCAGTCCATAAGTCACAATACGGGTAACATTTAACCGCGAAAGTTTTTAAGGCTGTTTTTATAGATAGCTTAGTCAAATATTTTATGTCGTTGATGGCTTTGGTAGTGACGCTGGGTCTATCCTTGATGTGCAGTGTGAAAACATTGCCAGTTGACTAATGTAGGACCTAAGTAGGACTACTTGTAATGTGGTACACTCTCGAGCGGTTTTCCTGCAATGTGGAAAATTGCTGGCTTTCCCCCTTTCCTAAAGGTCACAGATTTAGTCTTGTTTCTGTTTAACCCAAGGTCATTGTGTAACGCCCATAATTCCAAGGCGTCGAGAGCAGATTGCAATTCGACTTGTGAACTTGAAGCGAGCACCATGTCATCTGCGTATATAAATGATATTACCCTCTCTGATAATATATCAGTGATATTATCTGCCATAGCAGTGATAAATAACAGAGGGCTTAATGGGTCACCTTGTAGCAGCACGCCTCAATTGGGCTTGATGTTGTAATGCCATCGTTAATGACTATATTGCTAGAGCCTAAAATACTTTTGACAAGACGTTTAATGTAGCTGTTACCTCTCAATAGTCTGTCTAGTTTTTCCAATATTTTCTTCCTGCTAATCGAGTCAAAAGCTTTAGAGAAGTCAATGAATATGGATTGTAACTTTCCTTTCGGTACTGACAGGGTAGACGCAATCTCAGTTTGAAGACCTCCAATTGCCTGGATTGTGCATCTTCCTCTCCTAAAGCCAAATTGTGAGTCAAAATGCTATTTGGGATGGCTGGGTGGGTCACATACATCGGAGGAGGAAGCATCTTTTAAAACATCATTCCCTGATTTATTTCTCGTTGTTTGATAAGGTATTTTGGCTAATTAATGTACTATAGAGAATATTAGCCTATCGCTCGTTCTACTTTCATTCAGTGGTACCATTCTGTTTTAGACCACCTCGTTGTGTAGTGCCTAGCATTCTTGTCTGTCATCCCGGAGGTCCAGGTTTGATTCTCCGGCTCTGCCAAGAAATTTAATTCTCATGTGAGGGCTGGGACGGGGTGCACTCAGCCTCTTGAAGCAACTTAGTAGAGGAGGGTTCAATTCCCACCTCAGTCATCCTGGAAGTAGTTTTCCATGGTTTCCCCACTTCTAATCCAGGCGAATGCCAGGATGGTTCCTAACTTAAGGCCATGGCCGCTTCCTTCCCACTACAATCCCCAATTTACAAACACACTAGTTCAGCCATAACAATAACACAGGTTATTACACAAATTCCACACACAAATACATGGGGCTACAAGACCACGATGTCGTAGCCCCTAATATAAGCAACAGCCATTTATATTTGCATTTTATGTTTGCCTAGGCCCTTCATGGGCTGTATAGTGTCAGGGGTTGATTTTGTTGTTGGTTGACTATTCTTGTAGTTCCATTTAGAAGTATTTGCATTTTTTTAACATTATGTCTTACCTCTGCTTTATTTATGTCTGTATTTTAGCTACTGTCTGTTCTCGTTGCTTGTAGCGAAGTACGTCAGGGTTTCATATTGAATTTGTGCCTTATTATATTACATAAAAACCTGTAATTTCTGGTGGAATTTAATCATATATGCGAATGTTTGTCTTCGAATTTGCCGCTATTTCGATGGCGCCATGCCCGCCAGTCGCTACAGCTGTTCCCCTACGATTTCCGCCATCTTGGTTTTGATGTTACGGTCTGAGATATTGTAGTCGGTCTTGGTTAAGGCTACTTTTAGTTTGTAGCATGGTCTCCTCGTGCTATGGCTCTTGCAAGGAGTGTGTGCATTGTCCTAATTTGGTACTCTCTGTGATCCGGCAGGAGGTGGCTTTGCTAATGGCAGGGTGATTTATGTTGCTTTTACGATGATGTATTGTTATCATGATTGGTTTGTTGAAATATATGTGCAAAAATGAAATGTTTATATTAAATTAATGTGGTAATTAAAGAAATACGTTATATAAAGATGAAGGCTAAAAATGCTCCACATACGCGGTAGTGTAACGAGGTAATATTATGGTAAATGTGACAAGTTAGATACAAGATTAATTTCAATTACTATTCCTGTGTGTGTTAACACCGAAAGCGGCCCCCATAACCACAACAAACCCCTTGTCAGGTTACAGTTTCTGTTCGTTAACACGTATTTTTCCTATGTATTAGCCATTTTAGTTCTTACTGACGAATGATATTGTTTAATGGTGTAGTTATCACGAATTCTAAACACCTTGAACTCCGCTATAGCATTTTAGAGATCATTACGGTATGGGTTTAGATGATATATTTCTTATCTTACGAAACACTTTAGGGACTAAAAAGCTCAATGTGTTCTCAATCAATGCATCTTATTTGACATTATACTGGGATTATACGTTGCTGAATTTACTTTAACTAGGTGAGATAGGTTGGTTGGTTCCTCTGTTTAGAGGCAGCGACAACGCGGTCATGCAGCCCCGTGTACTTTGGATGTATGTAGAATCTGCCTGATAACCGGTGTTAATTGTGATGGCTGTATTACTGTGTGTTATAGGTAATTCAGGTAAGGACTGCAGGCAGTCAGTTTTAAGTAGTTCCTACTTTTGCTACCAAATGCTATCGTCAACGACACCTAGATACAAACTTGGCTAATAGATACCACCGCAACCAGAACCTGACGGTGAACGTTGGAACATTATAGCGTTAATCAAATTTAACCTACAAGTTTCACCTTCACATGAGTGTAGTTAGTGGAGGGCTCTTTTACATCACATACTTCTATGACATGGGCCCACCGGCATTACTTCCCCTCCGAAGGAAGGCATACTGAGGGATTTTAGCTCACTTCAAAAATCTAATGACTTCGGCCGGGATTGAACCCGCGACCTTGGGCATGGAAGCTCAGCATGCTACCAAATACGCCACCTAAGCCGCCCAATGTGAGATAATAGGCATGTAAATACAGCAATACTATTCCCTAATATGCAGCTGTAGTAGCCTACACACTGACTTATGTACATGAATAAGCCATTTCTCATTAATCACACCATTTGTGCAGGGTAAAAGTCGTAAGAATATTTTACTCCAGAATGATGACTTAATATTCCAAACATTGAATAATTTAAATATTGTTTCCTTTCAAAAAGGTAGATGTGACAATTTAACAAGAAGTTCCGTGACGAACTAAAGAGCCTACTTTTCTTAAAATTTAAGATTCATGCCAATGATTAATCTATATGGATCTATCTAGAATAATGACGAAATTATGTTGGTAATATCGAAATTTCTAATTAGTTCGAAAGGCTGTAGCCTAATAGAGAACTACAGCTGGCAGCCCTGGTGACTGAATATATTCTTAGTTCCATCTCTTAAGGCACAGAATACAAAATTTGGTTGAATTCCAATGGATAGCATGGATATAACAGCGCGCGTAAAATAATGTTGGCAACAATGACATGCATGTATTGGTCAGAAGTAATCAGAAATAATATGATCTATTGTTGTGTCAATTTTGAATGAAATCCATTAGTTAGTAGCCTATAGAAGTTACATGCATTTTAAATTTGGACCTATCAGCAGGCTTAGAATCATGTTGTCAGCACTGGCGTAGGCCTATTTTAGTTACTCCAAATTAATCTAGAATGCCAGGTACTATGTTATACGCGAGCAAAGTTTAGAGCTATTGGCTTTCATACTTTCTGATACTTTTAGGGTAACAAAAATAGAGACAGTATTTATTAACAGTTGGCAGCCCTGGTTACTCTTAAGAATCGGCATAGTTATATCTGTTATGGTTATTTATTTATTTATCGTATGGCTTTTAGTGCCGGGAGTGTCCGAGGACACGTTCGGCTCGCCTGAGACTGTAGCTGCTTCCAGCGGACACCCTAAAGGGTGAGCTACAAGTTCCGTTCAATTTCAAGTAGTTCCAACTTTAGCCACCAGATATCAATGATACCTAGTGGCGAACGTTGGAACTTTGATAGAGCGTTCTGACGAAATCTAACCTAACAAATTTTGCTTTACACAAGTTTAGTCTGTGAAAGGATTTTTACATGCCATAAATCTATGACATGGGACCGCCGGCTTTACTTCCCCTCCGAAGGAAGGCATACTGAAGGATTTTTAACGTTCTTAAAAAATCCGACGACTTCGGCTGGATTTGAACCCACTATCTTGGGCATAGCAGTTCAGCATGCTACCGACTACGCCACCGAAGCCGCTATCTGTTATGGTACACATAGCACACACGAAATTTGGTTGAAAATCCAAATTATAGTACAGTATAGAAGCTACATGTATTTAAATTTGGACCTCTCAGCAGGCTTAGAATCATGTTGGTAGCACTGACATATATTAGTTACTCCAAATTAATATCGAATGTCAAGTGCTATACGTGTGCATAGTTTAAAGCTGTCGGCTTGCATACTTTCTGATATATGGGTATTTGGATTTAAAAGTTCAGAGTATTAATTAACAGTTGGCAGCCCTGGTGGCTCTTAAGAATACGCTCAGTCATATCTGCTTATGTACACATAGCACATACGAAATTTGGTTGAAATCCAATTGATAGTGTAGAAGTTATATGCATTTATAATTTGGACCTATCATCAGACTTATAATCATTTTGGCAACACTGCCATGTATGGGCTCCTGGAAATTAAACTGCAATATTATTTTCTATAAGTGTGCCAATTTTGAAATAGCTCCCATTCATAACTTCCAAAATATCCAACATGGAGCTCAAATTGCAATTGCGATTTTTCCGCAGTTGGTAGCACGGATATTATTTTCAAATATGGCCTTGAGATATTCAGGTATAGATCTTTACTCCGACCAAATTTAGTTTCGGTTGCTGCAGCCGTTTATGAGTTGATATGGGGGGGAGGGGGGGACACACACACACAGCCAGCCAGCCAGACAGACAGACAGACAGAAGGACAGACAGATACACATTTGCCTGATCTCATAAGTCTACTTTTTCCTCATTTTTGAAAAATGTGAAAAGTAGGCTAAAAATGAGAGAGAACTATGTGAACAAGACGACTAAATTACACCCATTACAACCAAAATAAAAACTCTCAGGAAAGTACTGTAATTGTGAGACTAGGTCCTTGAGAAATGTGCATATACAGCCCTTTTTTATTGTTATTGATGCATTCCCTACTACGTTATTGTACTCCGCAGTACCTTTCGCCCAGATTTACAGTGAGTTAATATTGCTCTTGATTAACTTGAGAGCCGAGGAGAAGTATGTTTTAAACTCACTTAGGGGCAAAGTGAATATACTCTGCGTAATATATTGGCATGTGTCTTTCTATGACATGTAAATACACCGCCCGGGCAACGCCGGGTAAAATAGCTAGTATATAAATAAGTTGCCTTGCACGGTCGTTCGTTTTCTCATTATGCGTTTGAGTTTCTGGAGTAAATTATCCTTGTCAAAGTGAACGTCCCTAAAATGTACAGTAAGTTGTATAGTTGTATTAAAGAATTAAATCCAATACAAATTATATATTTACTAAGCATTATGCTAGGGAAGCCCATAATTTCAGTTTTCTATCCTTTCAAGGAAATGTTTTTTATCAGTCTCCTGAAAAAGTATCTTTACAACATGGGTTGTTTTTGCTATCAAACCTTCAATGGGGCACCGCTGGTCGTTTGGAAATCCACGATATATATACTAGCTGACTCCCTGAGTGTAGTTGCTTTCCGAGATTTGCCACAGTCATTCAAAAAATATGGTATCCTAGTTAAAATACCGTGGTATGTACAACTAACCCTGATCCTCATAATTATCGTTACGTACACTAACAAGAAGTTCCGTGACGAACTAAAGAGCCTACTTTTCCTAAAATTTAAGATTCATGCCAATGATTAATCTGTTTGGATCTATCTAGAATAATGACGAAATTATGTTGGTAATATCGAAATTTCTAATTAGTTCGAAATACTGTATACTGTACCTGGCATAATGTAGCCTAATAGAGCACTACATGTGGCAGCCCAGGTAACTGAATATATTCTTAGTTCCATCTCTTAAGGTACAGAATACAAAATTTGGTTGGAGTCCAATGAATAGCATGGACGTTACATGCAGTTAAACATTGGATCTAACAGCGCGCGTAAAATCATGTTGGCAACAGTGTCATGCATGTATTGGTCAGAAATAATCTGTAATAATATGATCTATTGTTTTGCCAATTTTGAATGAAATCCATTAGGTAGTATAGAAGTTACATGCATTTTAAAATTGGACCTATCAGCAGGCTTAGAATCATGTTGGCAGCACTGACGTATATTAGTTACTCCAAAGTAATCTAGAATGTCAGGTACTATAAGTGTGCATAGTTTAAAGCTGTCGGCTTGCATACTTTCTGATATATTGGTATTTGGATAAAATAAATTGAGAGCATTTATTAACAGTTGGCAGCCCTGGTTGCTCTTAAGAATACTCATAGTCATAGCTGTTATTGTACACATAGCGCATACGAAATTTGGTTGAAATCCAAATGATAGTATGGAAGTTACATGTATTTAAATTTGGACCTCTCGGCAGGCTTAGAATCATGTTGGTAGCACTGACGTATATAAGTAACTCCAAATTAATATAGAATGTCATGTACTATACGTGTCCATAGTTTAAAGCTGTCGGCTTGCATACTTTCTCATATATATTGGTATTTGGATAAAATAAATTAAGAGCATTTTTTAACATTTGGCAGCACTGGTGGTTCATAAGAATACGTTCAGTCATATCTGGTTATGTACACATACAACATACGAAGTTTGGTTGAATTCCAATTGATAGTGTAGAAGTTATATGCATTTAAATACTGGACCTATCAGTAAGCTTATAATCATTTTGGCAACACTGCCATGTATGGCCTTCTGGAAATTAAACTGCAATATTATTATCTATATGTGTGCCGATTTTGAAATAGCTCCCATTCATACCATCCAAGATATCCAACATGGAGCTCAAATTTCAATTGCGATTTTTCAGCAGTTGATAGCACTGACATCATTTTCAAATATGGCCGTGAGATATTCAGGTATAGATCTTCACTCCTACCAAATTTTATTTCGATTACTCCAGCCGTTTAGGAGTTGATAGGGGACACACACACACAGCCAGCCAGCCAGACAGACAGACAGACAGACACACATTTTCCCGGATCGATCTCATAAGACTACTTTTTCCTCATTTTTGCAAAATGCGAAAAGTAAGCTAAAAATTACTCCGTGGTACTACAGTCCATGAAGGGCCTATCCCTACCAACATTATGGGGTGACGCGTGGTCAGCATGCCGAGTCCCTCGGTGGTTAATATTGGTCTCTATGACCGGAGCGCTGCCTCACTGTCAGACATCAGCCCGTTCGACCCAATCATCAGTTTCTAAAATCTATGACGGGGCCGGCCGTTACGTACACTGCTACAACGAATACTATAACTCACAGGAGACAAGAAAGGAAGGAAGATTGTAGTTTAACGTGACCGTGAATCTTGTGATTATGATCTGGACCTCATTTTTTACGAGGAATCCGAACCACAGGGCATGGCATTTCACTTCGAAAATCTCACATGCATTGACCGGGAATCGAACCCAGTCCACCTTGGTGAAAGGCCAACAGCTTGACCGCTGTGCCACCACGCCCACACAGGAGACAACAAGTGTTACAAATTCAGGGACATTTTCTACTCTATGTACCCATTGAGGATGGATCTCTATCTCGGGGGTCGCGCTCAGTCCACTGCCTAGCTCTGAAACTATCCTTTCATTTTATGAGATCCTACAGGGCTGACTACAATCAACACACATGGGATATCTTAACGAAACAATTTATTTGAAAATTAGACAAATTACATCCAAAGACGCAGAAAGAAAATTAAAATCTGAACGAAAGGAAACAATTAGCATTTGGTAGCAAAAGTAGGAACTGCTTGAAATTGATGGTCTGCAGTCCGTACCTGAATCACATACTAATACAGCCATCACAATTAACACCGGCTATGAGACAGATTCTACACACACCCAAAGTATACGGGGCTACATGACCGCGTTGTCGCCGCCCTTAAACTGAGGAACTAACCAACCACTTATCTTACCGCTTAATGTAATTCGGTACAATTTATGTCGACCGACTGGAACCCTTTCTCTAATACTCGTGTTGTAAATCAAGAATTCTCTCAGAGTATTGTTTATTTCTTGTATTGCTGGGTAAATTTTATTATTGTACCCTAATTTCCAAGTCGCTAGCAATGTGATAAACTTTCTCGTCTACAATTAGATCTTGAATACAATTATGCTGCGAGCGAACAGCTGCTGCTGACGGAGTAAGGAACAATTGAATGTGGGAATTAACACAGATTTGAAGTGGATTGGCTGATTACTAAATCAGGTAGTAGTTAGCAAATTGAACGCATATGCTCTTAATTATTTTATTAATGGCCTAAGGTAGGGATCTCCAGACTAAGGCCCACGGGCCAACACCGGCCCGTGAGCACCACCAATCCAGTCCGACGCAGTTTATTTTGATTACATTGTAAAATTTATCATACACATAATAATCAGATGTTTTTATTTAACAATCAGAAATTTTTGTAGGTTTGTGCCGTGTCATGTGTAGGGTTTAGCCTAGGACACCAAGCTGGCTCATCAGCGGGATCTTGGTGTCTCCGCCTGGACTACCGCAGGAGTAGCGAACTGCGCGCTTACTACCTTTTTAGGAAGCGCACCTGCGCGCAGTTCGCTACTCCTGCGGTGGTTCGGGCGGGGTTACCAAGAGCCCGCTGATGAGCAAGCTTGGTGTCCTAGGCTAAACCCTACACATGACACGGCACAAACCTACAAAAATTACTGAGTTTTAATTCGTTGGTTGGTTCCTCAGCTTAGGGTCTGCGACAATTCGGTCATGTAGCCCCGTGTACTTTGGGTGTGTGTAGAATCTGTCTGATAACCGGTGTTAATTGTGATGGCTGTATTAGTGTGTGTTATCTGTTTTTATTTCAAGTAAGGACTGCAGTCATTCCATTTTTAAGTAGTTCCTACTTTTGCTACTAAATGCCACCGTCAACGAAAACTAGTTCTGAACTTGGTTACTAGGTGCCACCGCAGTCAGCTCCTGGCGACGAACGTTGGAACCTAAGAGCGTTAGTCAAATGTAATCTATAATTTAGCTTCACACAAACGCAATTAGTATTTTACATGCCATAAACCTATGACATGGGACCGCCGACTTTAGTCCCTTCCGAAGGACGGCATACTGAGGGATTTTTAACGCTCTTAAAAAATTCAACGACTTCAGCCGGGTTTGAACCCGCGACCTTGGGCATAGAAGCTCAGCATGCTACCAACTACGCCACCGAATCCTCTAGTTTTATTTCACTAGCCGTGAAAGCCAATATACCATCCTTTTATTTAACGATCAATTAAGAAACACATTAAGACACAAATAATTTGAACATTTTAACTGTAATTAACGACATGAGACTTATCCTCAAAATATAATTTAATTATGTGAAAATACATATTCAATTCGAATAATTAAATTGTTCTTTATTATTACTAGCCTGTTGACAATGAGATTTATGTCCGACGATGTCGAAATGTTAACATTATATGTCAGAAAACTGTATCATAATGATGGTCATTATAACACTGTTTTTAGTTAGTTAGTTAGTTACTTATTGTTGTTTTAAGGGGTGAACAACGAGGTCATCTGCCCCTGTTTTTCATTACGATACAGTTTCTCCAGCCAATCAGAGCTCATTCATTGACCAATTAGGTAAGGATACCTTCGCGCCTGCACTCAAAATTCAACATGTCGGACATAAACACAGCATCTTTCTATATAAATTACCGACATGGAATACGCACCGTCCATATGTTCGCGTAAATAAACTGGCGAATATGAGACAAGAAATAGCACTGTACCTTACTATTCCCAACTCAATTTCTACACAGCGCATTGCTTTCAAACGACTTCGGTGACAATATTAGTGAATGCTACACAGCTGGACGGCAGGCTGTAAACATATGGCCTGCATATGTCATTGCAAGCACACAGAGCGCATGCGTCGGCCGGTCAAAGAACTTGAAAAACAGAGATTTCATACCCAGCGATTGCACTCCGATCACAAAATTCAAGTGGCTGACTTTCAACAGATATTTATGAATATTTATGTTAAAACATATAATAAAGTTAAAATATGTTAAAAGGAGTTAGAAAGAAACAATATAAGAGAAGAAGATGCAATAGAGAGAAATGTTAAGGAAAAAAGTGTTGGGAATGGAAGGGTTCCAAGGAAGGAAGGAAAAGAAAGGAGGCTCAAAATGGTCTGAAGAGAGAAAGAAGATGCATAGTGTGAAAATGAAGGAGTCCTGGAGGAAGAAGAAAGAACACCAAAGGACTAAACATTGAAATTGGCTCGTGGTCCTTAGAAGACCGTAACGGAGAAAGAAAGTTAAAACTATCGTCGAACATAAACAGTCGTATGCAACTCGCCTATAATAGTAATTGAGACACTCGTATGCAAATTATAAAACTCGCTGACGCTCATTTTATAAACATACTCGTGTCTTAATTATTGCCATTATAGGCTCGTTACATAATGTAGGCTACTATTATGTAGCAGTAACTTTCCAACTGACAATTGTTTGCAGTTGTGGATCCAGTTTACTGTGCAAATTATCTGCAGCGACTTCAAATGCTCGTCAATTCATTTGGACCTGTAAATATTGTTTTGTATATTTCATTTTGGATAATGCTGTTTCACACAGATAAGTAGCGCCAAAAGCTGAAATGCAACTGATAAAATTGTGTGAGTGAAGGACATACAATTTCAGGAATAATGAATTCAAATGTGAAGGGCGTACTATATTGTTTAACACATTATTAGTCTAATTTCGATTTTTGCAAAAAATGAAAGTAGACATGAGATTAACACAGGGCGAAAAAAGTGTGTGTGTGTGTATGTGTGAGTGTGTGTACTCTGAATGTTTGTCTCCCCCCCCCCCTATCAATTCGAACACGGTGAACGCGAATTGCACGAAATTTGGTACAAAGGTAGCACTAGCAAAGGACACCTCAGTGTCACGTTTTATATCGCCGCCATCTTGACGGAAACGTAATGGCGGCCACACAAATATTCAAAGCTTAAATCAAATTACGACTAACCTAATCATCCGATCTCTACCAAATTTTGCAACAACATACCTTTATGGGGAGAGCATCCTTTGACCAAAGTAATCGGTCATCAGACTAATAGTTTGCGGATGGCGGCCATCTTTGTGTGAAAATCGATTCCCCCTATTAATTCGAACACGGTGAAACCGAATGGAACGAAATTTGGTACAGACGTAGCACTAGCAAAGGGCACCTCAGTGTCATGTTTTATATCGCCATCATCTTGACAGAAACGTAATGGCGGCCACACAAATGTTCAAAGCTTAAATCAAATTACGACTAACATAATCATCCTATCTCTACCAAATTTAGCAGCAACATACCTTTGACCGATCTAATAGGTCATTAGCCTAATAGTTTGCGGATGGCGGCCATCCTTGTGTGACAATCGATTCCCCCTATTAATTCGAACACGGTGAAACCGAATGGAACGAAATTTGGTACAGAGGTAGCACTAGCAAAGGGCACCTCAGTGTCTTGTTTTATATCGCCGCCATCTTGACGGAAACGTAATGGCGGCCACACAAATGTTCAAAGCTTAAAACAAATTACAATTAACCTAATCATCCGATCTCTACCAAATTTTACAACATACCTTTATGGAGGGAGCATCCTTTGACCAAACTAATAGGTCATTAGCCTAATATTTTGCGGATGGCGGCTATCTTTGTGTGAAAATCGATTCCCCCTATCAATTCGAACACGGTGAAACCGAATGGAACAAAATTTAGTACAGAGGTAGCACTAGCAAAGGGCACCTCAGTGTCATGTTTTATATCGCCGCCATCTTGACGGAAACGGAATGACGGCCATCCAAATGTTAAAAGCTTAAATCAAATTACGACCATCCTAATAATTTGATCTCTACCAGATTTTGCAACAACATGCCTTTTTGTGGAAAGCATCTTATGACTGACTACAAGGTCATCAGCCAAATAGTTTGCAAATAGCGGCCATGTATGTGTGCAAATCCATTCACCATATCAATTCAAACACGGTGAAACCGAATTGAATGAATTTTTTACAGAGGTAGCACTAGCAAAGGGGACCTCATATTCATGTTTAATATCCCTATAGCACGTTGTATTTCAACAAGCTACTACAACCAACATTCAATTATACTACTTGAATAGGACAAAGAGTTATAACAATACCCATGCATTTAGGAGAAAGTAGGCTATATGTTCTTTACTGAACATCTTGTTTTTAGCCTACTTTCAATTTTTGCAAAAAAAAATAGACTTATGAGATCAACACAGGGCGGAAAATTTTGTGTCTGTCTGTGAGTGTGTGAATCTGTGTGTGAGTCTGTGTGTGTGTGTGTGAGTGTGTGTACTCTGAATGTCTGTCCCCCCTATCAGTTCGAACACGGTGAATCCGAATTGAACGAAATTCGGTACAGAGGTAACACTAGCAAAGGGCACCTCATTGTCATGTTTTATAACGCCCCCATCTTGACGGAAACGTAATGGCGGCCACCCAAAGTTTTAAAGCTTAATTCAAATTTCGACCAACCTATTCATCTGATGTCTACCAAATTTTGCAACTACATACCTTTATGTGAAAAGCGTTGTTTGACCAAGCTACAAGGTCGTCAGCCCAATAGTTTTCTTATGGCGGCCATATATGTGTACAAATCGATTCCCCCTATCAATTCAAACACGGTAAAACCGAATTGAACGAAATTAAGTACGGAGGTAGCACTAGCAAAGGGCACCTCAGGGTCATGTTTTAAATTGCCGCGATCTTGACGGAAACGGAATGGTGGCCACCCAAATGGTAAAAGCTTAAATCAAATTATGACCAACCTAATTATTTGATCTCTACCAAATTTTGCAAGCACATACCTTTTTGTGGGAATCATTTATTGATTGATCTACAAGGTCATCAGCCCAATAGTTTGCAGATAGCGGCCATGTATGTGTGCAAATCGACTCATCATATCAATTTAAACACGGTGAAACCGAATTGAATGAAAGTTTGTACAGATGTAGTACTGGCAAAGGGCACCTTATATTCATTTTGATTATCCGTATAACACGTTGTATTTCGACAAGCTACTACAACCGACATACAATTATACTCCTTGAAAAGGACAAAAAGTTATAACAATAACCATGCATTTAGGAGAAAGTAGGCTATATGTTCTTTTCTGAACATCTTGTTTTTATCTACCCAAATGAAGTAAATTACACATCGGCGGCTTCGGTGGCGTAGTTGGTAGCATGCTCAGCTTCTATGCCCAAGATAGCGGGTTCAAACCCGGCCGAAGTCATCGGATTTTTTAAGAGCGTTAAAAATCCCTCAGTATGCCTTCCTTCGGAGGGGAAGTAAAGCCGGCGGTCCCATGTCATAGATTTATGGCATATTAAAGAACCTTCCATTAATTGCGCCTGTGTGAAGCTAAATTTGATAGGTTAAGAATATAAACAACGCTCTTAGGTTTCTACGTTCGTTGCCAAGAGCCGACTGCGGTGGCGTCTAGTGGCTAAGTTCTGAACTTGGCCTAGTAGTCGTTGACGATGGCGCTTGGTGGCAAAAGTAGGAACTATTTGAAAAATTCTAAGTTGCAATACTTAAATTAAAAAACAGATAACATACGTTAATACAGTCATCACAATTAACAGCGGTTATCAGACAGATTCTACACACACCCAAAGTACATGGGGATACATGACCGCGTTGTTGCAGCCCCTAAACTTCAGAACCAACCAACCAACAAATTACACATCAGTTGTTTCATCCACATTCTCAACATAATCTCCTTGCAACTTTATTCACTTTTGCCATCGATGTGTCAGTCTCTGCAGACCTTGCTGAAACCATTATTTCGGAGTGCTCCGTACAGCTGTGTCCAGTTCTGCAAAATCTTCAAATCGGCAACCATGCCATGGAAGCATAGGGGCAGTCCACCGTCAAAGAAATGTCGAGCAGTGCCATCAGTTGGCAAGCGAATGGCAACAGTGTTCTGGGACACAAAGGGCATCATCCTCATTGACTGGCTGGAATTGGGGGCCACGATTAACAGTGCAGCATTTGTGGCAATCCTTAAGTGCTTACGTCGTGCCATTCAAACTAAGCAGCCAGGAAAATGGGCTAAAGATGTGCTTCTGCAACATGACAATGCCCGCCCCCACACTAGCCGAAAGACCACCGCTGCCTTTGAGTAAATGGGATTCACGGTGCTGCCTCACCCTCCATATTCTCCCGACTTGGCACCAAGTGTTCATCACCTGTTCGGGAGCATGAAGAAACCTCTGGAGATTACAAGGAGATTATGTTGAGAAGGTGGACGTAACAAATGATGTTTAATATACTTCATTTGGGTAGGAAAAAGAGTATAAATCATTACAGTACGCCCCTCGTATATATCTTTCAAAAGTATCGGTACACTGCAAATCTCCCCTCTTCCCGCACCCTGTGCCATAGATATCTCACTCGCCAGCCAGTCCGGAAGCTTTGCGCGTAATTCAAAACTACAATTTGTTGGTATGATGAGCTATCTCGGTCTTTGCCCTTGGGACTTAGTGGAGAAGTGAGTGTGGCCCTTAGATTAAAACGTTCGGGGACTCCTGGTCTAAGGGAAGAATTGAGTACTCGTATCATGATCACCATTTCTGTAATTAATTAAATTATATTTGAATTCATTAGATTCTCTTAATTTGTTTGCACCACGTGGCGTTGCCGTGCGAGTTAAATCACTCATAACGACCGAGATAATACGTAATGACCGTGTTGGGAAGAGAGGAGGTGGGGTAGGAGCTTTCGTTAAGTCAAACCTTAATCCTAAAGTCTTAGCATGTTCTGATAGCCAGTATAATAGGAGGCCTGAATTTATGCTATTTGAAATTGATGCCGCCCATCAAAAGTGCGCTGTCTGTGTTGTTTACAAAGCACCTTCACTGGGTCACTTGGAGGACGTGGAGAATGCGTTACTAAGAATCCTACCACTATACCAACATGTAATAGTCATGGGCGATTTCAATACTAATATAGGCGACAACACCAAGTCTGAAACTCGGCAACTGCTGAATATGCTTTCGTCACGAGACATGAAAATATTAGAACTATTACCAACACATCACACGCGTACTTCACACACGACAATTGACTTGATATCAGTAAAGAACACTGACAAGGTGCTTCAGTTTGGTCAGACATCTGTACCCGGAATTTCAGCCCATGATTTAATCTATATCTCCTACTCATTAAAATGTCCCAAGACCAAACCAAGGACCATCATGTACAGAGACCTCTCTAAAATTGATATGAACTCCTTGACAGAAGATGCTCTATGTATCCCATGGCACGATATACTGACTATTCACAACATAGATGATAAGGTACACACAATGACCGAATACTTGACAGAACTTTATGACAGACATGCTCCAGTAAAATCTGTTCGAGCAACGCGACCTCCCGCACCTTGGCTCAGCCCGGAACTTAAAGTACTGATGGCTAAGCGCGATGTGGCACACAGAAAGTTTAAGAGATTACCAACTCAACAGAATTATGATGATTACAAAAACTTCGAAACAAAACTTCCCAAACGGTACGTAATGATCGAATCAGACATGCTCATAACCTGCTAGGAGGTAATATTAAACCTTCTGCGGCGTGGAAGGAACTAAGAAATATGGGAATAGGTAGAGAGAAAATTGACAACCCCATTAATCTACCTCTTGACACACTCAACGAACATTTTACAACTATCGGACACTCAGTTGACCCTGACATGACACACAGAACTTTGATCAATAACTACAACATCCCCACCCCTAACAGAGAAACATTCCATTTCTCGCATGTTACCCCCTCACTAGCCAGACGTGCTATTCTTCGAATAAAATCGAAATCTAAAGGGATTGACAATATAGAAATCGAATTATTCAAACGTATCATTGATATTATACTTCCCACAATAACACACGTATTCAATCACTCGTTAATGACAGGTATGTACCCATCGCTTTGGAAAGCGGCCTTCGTCATCCCAATCCCAAAAAATACACAGGCTAAACATGTAAGCGATTATCGCCCAGTCAGTATACTATCATCCCTCTCCAAATCACTGGAATTTATCGTCCACGAACAACTCTCCTCCTATTTGCTAGAGCACAATATCCTTGATGAACACCAATCCGGCTTCCGCAAAAATCATAGTACTAGTACTGCACTACTCAAGGTCACGGATGACATACGAAAGGCTATGGACAGTGGGCTAGTAACAATCCTAACACTGCTTGATTTCAGTAAAGCCTTCGATTCTGTTGACCATGACATATTACTCTCTTGTCTATTTAAAAGTAATCTCTCCAAGAACAGTATCCAATGGATGGACTCTTATCTACTTGGACGTCAACAATGTGTTAAAATTAACTTAAATCAAATGTCTTCATGACGTCCAGTTGAGAGAGGAGTCCCTCAGGGGTCAGTCCTTGGACCGCTCCTGTTTTCAATATATATAAACGACATTCCGTCATCAATCACTAAATGCAAACACCACCTATATGCTGATGATGTACAAATCTACCTGCATTCAGCACCAGAAAAACTATCGGAAGCAATCGGCACCTTTAATGAAGACTTAACTGAAATCTGTAACTGGACTCGCTTACATGGACTACGACTCAATGAGGCTAAACCCAAGCAATCATAATCTCCCACCCGAAAATCCTCCTAAAACTAAAAAATGAACCCACATTACCAAAATTACGCTTGTGCGATTCCCCAATCGAATTCCGTGAGTCAGTTAAAGATCTAGGCGTTTTTATAGATAAACATCTTTCCTGGACGCAGCACGTCTGCAATGTTTCCAGAAAAGTATTTTCCGCATTGAATTTCAATTAGAAGATTCTGGAATATTTTCTCTCGTGTATTAAAGGAACGACTTGTTTCCTCCCTAATATTGCCTCATTTTGATTACTGCGATGTGGTATACAAAGATCTCACTGTTACTCTTAAAAACAAACTCCAACATGTACAAAATGCCTGTGTACGCTACATATTTAATTTACGGTACTATGACCATGTCACCCCCGCTTATGAGCAACTTTACTGGTTACGTCTAAATCAACGCCGCGACCTCCATTCTTTATGTATTCTTCAACAAATACTCTCAACTTCAACTCCAGCTTACCTGCACTCTCAGCTTCACCGCCTCTCGTACGAGCATACTCTTGGAACACGGTCAAAAAACGACACACTCTTGCTGATACCCATACACCGCACAGTACGCTATACCAACTCCTTCGTTGTTGCTACTGCACGACTGTGGAACAATCTGCCTCGCTCTGTCAGAGGAGCAACCCCGTCCAGCTTCAAGCAGCGTTGCCTGCAGTACATACTCACTAAGTAAATGAAAGTTGAACTCAACATTTATGCTTATATTCTTACGTCGTATTACATATATTCAAACTTTCCAATTCTCACTTTCTCATTTACTCTCTATTTAGATATCTAAATAACCTCCTTCAGTAACGACTAATTATCTTCATCATCATCTTCATCACCATCATTAGTCTACTTTTTTCAGTAGCCTATTTCCTTTACCTTACTGTAATTTTAAACTTACTCCTAAGTATCTTAGTTATTCGCCCTAACAATGCAATAATTAACAGCCTACACCACCAAGCTAATCCAGTTAATATGTATTTTATATTATATCAACATTGTAATATTGTTAGATTTAAGTTGTATTTGTATTGTTCATCATTTATTATTTGTATAATCTGGTTAGATGGAAGAGAGGGCCCAATGGCCCTAATCTTGCCAGTCAAAATAAATCTATCTATCTATGGGGAACTGTAGCAAGTCCAGAGATTCGAGGTTCGAATCCCGTCGCTCACAGCGACTACCCTGAATGTGGTTTTGCCCCGTTTCTTTTTCCACACTCCCTAAAAACAAATGCCGGGTATTACTTTACTTAACTTTAAGTCCTTGGACACCATCCTATCCCCGACTGAAATAATTACAGCTAAACACACTTCTACGGTTTTAGCACACACCCAAGTACACGGGCCTGATGATCAAGGACGCCTCAAAACCCTGAAACAAGTGAACAACAAAACAATAATTCAGCAAATTAATGTAGAATGCTCCGGTTAAGCTCAAATATTTACAGCGTTTCGCCCCAGTGCACCATTGTGCTCGTCAGTTGGTACAGTTCACCTCATCAAGACGCTGAATAGTGCTCACTAAGCAGGCCAATGCAAGACATCTTGTTACTCATTATAATATGTAGTATCGACGTCACGAGCAATGCCAAAGCACTCAGGAAGTATAGTTTTCCTTCAAAAACAAATGAAAACCTTACCTTGGTTATCGATATGTCGAAATAATGTTCTCGAATGAGAAACATGTTGTTATGGTCCTTTGAGCTAGAATATTCAACAAATTAATGTAGAATGGTCCGGTTAATGAACTCCCTGTCATAACCTCTCAGTTTGAATCGAAAGCACTGCCTTGGAAGTATAAGACTTTTCTAATTATTTCTATTTACAACCTATATGAATGCAAAATTTCATGTTTCTACCTGTACTCAAAGTATCACTTCTATAAAAAAAAAGTCAACCCCTGGCACTATCCAGCCCATGACGGGCTAAGGCCGACCAAGCGACCGCTGCCCGGCCATTTGGTCTGCAGATATTGGGGTGACGCGTGATCAGCGCGTCCGGTCCCCTCGACCGTTAATCTTGGTATTCGTGATCGGGGCGCTGTCTCACTGTCAGACAGCTACTCAATTGTCCTCACGAGGCTGAGTGCACCCCGTTCTAACCCTCACGTCAGTTTTAAAATCCCTGACGGAGCCGGGGATCGAACCCGGGGCCTCCGGGTGAGAGGCAGGCGCGCTACCCCAACACCACGGGGCCGGCGTATCACTTCTATTCTGAGTGTAAAATGTTAAAAGTAAAACGGTTAAACATTGAGAAATCTTTGGGGAAAAAAGTTTGCAGGCCATAATAAAATTATATAATCAATTTGGCATATATGTAACTTTAATATGGGACCAATGATACGCTCTTTACGTTTCGAGTTGTGCGTGAATTATTTGTACTCGAGGGCCTGTGCGAGAAATCTCGCATGTTTTAAACCACCCACCTGGCTTTACTGTTATACGGGCTCGACGCTACACAGTTCTGGCAGGGGCTATCCTCTTGTTTATTTGTTAAAACGCACTTTTTAAACAAATTTTGTTATTTATGAAATCAGTGTGAAATTCGTCACTGCTGAGCGTAATTCTGTTTCTTTTTATGTTAATTTTTTATGATCGGTAACTTGCGGGCGTCCCATGAGTATAGACCACCCATCCGACTTTACTGGTATGCGAGCTCGACACGACAATGTTCTAACAGGGGATTTCGTGTTTGTTGTTTATTTGTTTAAACGCACTTTATAAAAGAAATGTACATATATCCGTTGACTTTTCAAGAAATGAACGATTTTTCCTGTATTATTGAGATGATTTTGGAAGATTTCGGTAAAAAGCGCACCTTCAATCTCCCTATACTTTAGTTTAAGGGCTTGAGTTTTGTGAAACATACTCCTCAACGTTTTACATACGATGATGATGATTATACATTTCTTTTTTCTCTTTCTTTCAGGTATGTATGAGGTTCTCCTGTTCTGAATGGTGAGTCTCCTATTTTTACTCTAGAGGGTTCCACAACATTCCTATGTTGATGCAGGTACGTTATAAACTTCCATTTACCCGTCAATTTGTTTGGAAAATTGCCCACGAGTTGTGGCTCATATCCAATTATAATAGATCTAGCTCGTATTTTTTATAACAAATAAGTTTTTTTTCTGAAAGGGGGACACTTGGATTATGTAAATAATTCAATAAGGGTGTTAAACTGACTGGCAATTTACTTGTGTCGCCAAGAGTTCTTCTTTGCTTATATGTTAGCAAGTAGACTACTGTCGACCAAAGTATTATGTGCATTCGAGTTTGAAGGTTGTTTGAGAAGAACCAACAGACCTACATACAATCCAATAACATCATCATTTTCATCGTTCTATTTTACGTTAGTTCATGTAGGTGTGGAATTTTTAATTTATATTTTAATATTTTTTATCGCAGTTGGAACACAAAAAGTGCCCGTTTTTAAGCGTGTTTCAATCATGCGTCACATTTAAGAAATTATTATCTCAAAAACCCGTCATCAGATCGAATCCAAATTTTAACACAATATACATTGGAATGTTGTATAACTGGTTTAATAATTGCAAAATTTTGTGTGTCCAAGAAACAAAGTTGTTATCATTTTTGTAAGGTAACTTTTTCTCAGCTCGGGGTGGTTGGATAATTGCGTTCTTGAATTCGTTGTAATCCTTATAATCAAACGGTTACGCTGTATGACTGTGAAATACGTACTGTGCCCGTTTAGACCGAAGTCCAACGAGCACATATGCATTTCACCAAAAATCAGTCAGCACGAGAATCTAAACATCTCAAAGCGCCATATGGGTTAAAGTAACATCGATAACACAATAACAAATTCTTTGCTGATTTTCGGCTCGATGCAACAATAAGGATAGAAGGAGACATTGAAAATAGCACAATTACTAAAATAATCTCATTTTATTAAAAATTTAAAATTTACTTTAACGAAATGCCAGAATAGCGTTAGGAATGCATGAAGAATCATACATTAATGTACAACAAAAATACAGGGTTACTAACACATGAACACTTGAATTTGAACGAAAGACAGAATGTCAGTCCTGTTGACTTTGTTCAAATTAAATTTATTTACAGTAGTAGGTTCTTCAGGGCAAATTAAATTGTCCAGCCTGAATCCTAAATTATTAGCATTCACTTGTTGAAAGAAAAATTTTAATTGTTTCACTCGTTGTAAAAAGAATCACTTTGTTTCTGGTTTCATTTTGTTGCAAAAATAACTATAACTTTCCAGGAATCATTATTCCAAAAATTGGTACATTTTTAGGTCATAACAATGGATTTAACACAACATCAACTTTTATAGGACATCTGAGCATCTTTGAAAAATAATGTTTAAACAATATGAGCATGGATTCGAATAACTTCGATGTTGAGCAGAAAATTTATTGTATCATCTGTTCTCGATCCAAAATAATAATTCTGAGTGCATGACTCGACTATCAATTCATGGTCAAAAATTATTAACAAAAACATCAATTCTTTCAATGTTAACATAACCATCCAATCATTCAAATATTATTTGAAAATATTATTCAGAAAATTGTTACCAAAATAGTAACAAATACTATTATCAAAAGTTGCAATTCTTTGACAAAATAAGACAATGTTAATCATTACATTATTTTACATTTTTACATTTTATATTATTTATATTTTTAATAGGATCACAAATATCCTTTAAATTGTAGTGGCTGTTCATGAAATGACAGTATTAATTTATTTATAGCATCGGCCCATTATATTTGAATGTGTCAAAAATCACATGATCATATTTAGCATTAGACAAACGGTAAAGTCTCATTATAATGAAAGGTTAATTTTAATAACAAATTCAAGGTTGACAAGTACTGGGAAAATATTTATAGAACACGAGAATCAAATGTGATGGTTTCATAAAATAACCCTTGGTTATCGAATTCGACGAAAGTGTGGCTAATAACAATATTTTCAATTCCCAACATATTTATAAAAGTCATCTATCCTTCACAATGGTTGATGCTTCATGTAACGACGACTTCATTCCTGCGACTTAATTGCACAATCAGAATGACAACATTTAACTATTTCCACACACAATATTTCTTCCCAAATTATACATAATCATAATAATCAAGCCCTTGCTTGTTATCCAAATTGGAATATTAAGAAGCTAGTAAGCTTCTCCAATGAGTTTACTGTAATTTCACCATCATATTAAATCTTCATAATTTCACATCGTGTCTATTCATGGCCAAACGTTCTATCAAATGACGTTAACCAAATAATGTACACACATCAAAAAAAGTTTTGCATCACCTCGGTTCCCAGATCTCCGGCATATAGACGTTGACTGTGTATATTGTATCCAAGATACAGTCCCTTTGACTGTTCATAGATGTCACTAAAACTGCTCAAAGATGTAAACAACCATGCATGAGCAGGGCCTATTAGACGGAGGGGGTACGACAGCCGATCAGTTCCAGTCATTCCACCAGGACGAAGGTACGCTGCTCATGTTGTCTGTAGTTCTACCATGCCTAGAAGGTCAATACCGCAGTTCGATCGCGTCCGCATTGTTACTTTGTGTCAAGAAGGGCTCTCAACAAGGGAAGTTTCCAGGCGTCTCAGAGTGAACCAAAGCGATGTTGTTCGGACATGGAGGAGGTACAGAGATACAGGAACTGTCGATGACAGGCCTCGCTCAGGCCGCCCAAGGGCTACTACTGTAGTGGATGACCGCTACTTACGGATTGCCGCTCGGAGGAACCCTGACAGCAATGCCACCATGTTGAATAATGCGTTTCGTTCAGCCACAGGACGTCGTGTTTCAACTCAAACTGTGCGCAATAGGCTGCATGATGCGCAACTTCACTCCCGACGTCCATGGCGAGGTCCAGCTTTGCAACCCCGACACCATGCAGCGCGGTACAGATGGGCCCAACAACATGCTGAATGGACCCCACGGAATTGGCATCACGTTCTCTTCACCGATGAGTGTCGCATATGCCTTCAACCAGACAATCGTCGGAGACGTGTTTGGAGGCACCCTGGTCAGGCTGAACGTCTTAGACACACTGTCCAGCGAGTGCAGCAAGGTGGTGGTTCCCTGATGTTTTGGGGTGGCATTATGTGGGGCCGACGTACGCCACTGGTGGTCATGGAAGGCTCCGAAACGGCTTTACGATACCTGAATGACATCCTCCGACCCATAGTGCAACCATATCGGCAGAATATTGGAGAGGCATTTGTCTTCATGGACGACAATTCTCGACCTCATCGTGCACATCTTGTGAATGCGTTCCTTCAAGATAACGACATCGCTCGACTACAGTGGCCAGCATGTTCGCCAGACATGAACCCTATCGAACATGCCTGGGATATGTTGAAAAGGGCTGTTTATGGACGTCTTGACCCACCAACCACTCTGAGAGATTTACGCCGAATTGTCGTTGAGGAGTGGGACAATTTGGACCAACAGTGTCTTGATGAACTTGTGGATAGTATGCCACGGCGAATACAGGCATGCATCAATGCAAGAGGACGTGCTACTGGGTATTAGAGGTAGTGGTGTGTACTGCAATCTGGACCACAAATGCTGAAAGTCTAGCTGTATGATGGTACAACATGCAATGTGTGGGTCTCATGAGCAATAAAACGAGCTGAAATGTTGTTTGTGTTGATCTCTATTCCCTTTGTATTTAACGGTTCCGGAACTCTTGGAACCGAGGTGATGCAAAACTTTTTTTGATGTGTGTATATTTATATAAACTCTAGTAAAACCCTAATTTATACATTCTATATGTTTCCCATATTATCACTTTCCGTGTCTTCTACATGATTTGACTGCATAATGCAATTATAAAATGCTTCCAATATATTATTCTGTTAGTAGAATGTGGGCATGCGTTTAACCACTAACCTTCGGAAAAACAAGTATCCGATATAGTGAACTGTTTAGAATATCCATTTTATAAATTCACACTACATGATATGATTATTATAGAGTACAAATCATTATTATTATTATTATTATTATTATTATTATTATTATTATTATTATTTCCAAAACTGGAGTTAGTCTGGCTGCGTGGCTCAGGGGTAACGTTCTCGCTTACTGAGCCCAAGGTTGCAGGTTCGAAACCTGGCGCAGTCAGCTGGCATTTGAGTGTGCGCAAATGCGAGGGAGCCGTGTCATTAGATTTACTGGCACGTTAAAGATCCCCTTCGGGGCAAAATTCCGGCACCTCGGCGTCTCTAAAAGCCAGTGTAGTTAAAAGGGACGTAAAACCAATAATATTATTATTATTAAAACTGGAGTTAACTTCAATAAATTATTCGAGAAAAGATTAAAATCGACTTCTTAAACATGGAAAAAAAAATCCATTCCTCAACTGAAATTTATTTTTATACTAGCAGAAGTACCCGTTCTTCGAACGGTGTTCAGTGTTAACTCCAGACATTATCAAATGAGCTACTGTTGCAATGGTTAGCGGTTTGTCATTCCTTCATAAGTTTATCAGAACGAAGTTAGTTTTCTGGGAATATCACATACACTGTTAATTTAAGGGCCTTAAAATGTGGTTTTCGGAGATCCTTTATAGACTCCCGAATTTTGTGTCTCACATTGAGAAGCGCAACATATGCGTTGGTCGTTCTTCTCGGATAATTTTTATATTTCGCCTATTTTAGCATGTATTTTGAAAAGTATTTTTCCTATACCAACTTTCTATGAGAAGTACGGTGAAGAGTTTTATAAATGATTGGTGTATTGACTATCATGGATAGCTAATTTTACAATGCTCTAAACATTCGAACACGAGTTATAAGCGTACATAAAGATACACAGAAAGTATGCCTTACTTCGGAGGGGAAGTAAAGCCGGCGGTCCCATGTCATATATTTATGTCATGAAATAGAACCTTCCTCTAACTACAATTGTGTGAAGCTAAATTTGTTGGGTAGATTTGATTAAAGCTCTATTAGTTCCAAAGTTTGCCACCAGGTGCCGGTTGAGGTGGCATCTAGTAGCCCAAGTCACAGCTAGGGTTCGTTGACGGTAGCATTTGGTAGCTAAAGTAGGAACTACTGGAAATTGAACGTCTGCAATCCTTACCTGAAATACAGATAACACACACTAATACAGCCATCACAATTAACACCGGTTATCAGACAGATTCTACACACACTCAAAGTACACGAGGCTACGTGAACGCGTTGTCGCAGCTTCTAAACTGAGGAACCAACTAACCAACGTACAACATATCACCCAGATGTCCGAATATGGATATATCAACCACACAGTATCAAACAAAATCATCCTTACGATGAACCTGTTTGTAGAAAAAAAAGTGAATGTGCTCAATCTAAATTCAGCTAACCTGTACTTCCTGACGTGAAAATAAAATTGAAAACCTCGTAGACGAAATGCAATACACCTCACATAAAGACTGACCCTCAGCGTTGTGTCAAGTCCCCATCCACAGGAAGACACCTTTAACAAATTATAAAGGCTTGTGGAGCATGAATATTCAGGTTTTTTATCCTCCAATGGCCCAAATTCCTAATAGCCGCAAAAAATACTATTTCAATTCAGGAATTTTTGAAAATAATGTTGCTGTTTGGAGATATAATTCTGTACGACATATCACACGTGTAAATCACGTGAAAAACTTCTACGGTATCCCTTGACCCTTAAGGGCATTGATGAATTTTACAGTCTAAGTTGGTTCCGTGATAACCTTATAGCCATTTGAAAACTTTCACAGAAGTGTAATAAGTGGAGTGGCATTGATTTTTACATAAATAGGTGGAAAGTTGGATGTCTTCTCTTAAGAACCTGTTGTCATTGTTGCCGGCTTGCATTCCTTCATTAGTTTATTAAATTCAATTAGTTTTTGGGAATATCTCAGTAACTGTTGGTTTTAGAACCTTAAAATATAGTTTTCGGGAACCCTCGAGTTTTGTTTCTGCCACCGAGGGGCTAAAAAATGAGCTTTATCTCGTCGTTGTATGCTATAATATAATAATAATAATAATAATAATAATAATAATAATAATAATAATAATAATAATAATTTAATTTAATTTAATTTAATTTATTTATCAAATACTATTTATGTTACATTATTGTGATATGTCTCACGAATCTGATGACAGTACAGATTATCTGTGAGACATATTAATTATTATTTACAACATATATATAGATTATATTTCAGTACAAGAGTGCATGCATTTTTTTTTGTAATGTTAATGAAAAAATATTAATGTAAATAATTAAAGATACAAAAAATTACACTATGGTAGTTATATTAATACATTTATGTTATGAGTTAATGTTTGGTTAAGTAATATTTTTTAATGCGACTTATAGCTAGTTGTTTGCTGTTAATGTTTGTCAGTCCAGGTGGTAGTTCATTAAGTAGTGATGGTATAATATAATTTAGTCTCTTGAAACCATAGCTATTTATACATAAAGGTTTAACATGTTTAGTACTTGTTATGGCTCTTGTTTGTATGTTGTGAGAGACCTTATGCCTGAATCTTGGATCATGGTAGTAGAGATACAGTACAGTAATTTGAAACAACTCTTTAATATTAAAATAAGGGATATCAGTGAAATATTTAAAGAACCTGTTTTGGCTATCTTGAAGATTATTAATTAAAGTTGTGTTTTGATTTCCCCAAGCTGCTATAGCATATCTTAATTTGCTTTCAATCAGAGCACTGTAAATTGTTTTGTAAGTTTTCCTATCTACATAAAATCGGAGATTGTAGAAGATGTAGAGATTTGCTCTTAGGTTTTTTATTATGTTTACTGTGTGTGTGTTCATTTTAAAGTGTTCATCAAGGGTAATTCCTAGGTATTTTTGTGTCGAAGTACTATTTATGAAGGTGTTACATTTGCAACCTGCCAGGATGTTTTGGTGTATGCATGATAAGCTGTGGTGCGTTAGTTTGTATTTTTCTTGTGTGAAGTGATCAACTCTGATGTGCATTATTTTAGATTTGGTTGTATTTATATACAAATTATTGTCATGACACCATCTTGTGATGTTATTGAAGTCTTCTTGAAGTCTCTCAAAAGCTGTTTTAGAGTCTTTATGTATGGTATATATAGTGGTGTCATCAGCATAAATAAATATTTTACTGTGTTTAATGGCTTCATTCATGTCGTTTACGAACAGGTTATATAGTGTAGGTGAAATAATGCTGCCTTGAGGGATACCTTGTGTTCCTTCTACTGCGTCACTGATAGTGTTATTGACCATAACTGCCGTTTCCCTGTTTTTCAGATAGCTTTCAAATAGTTTGTAAGTCGTGCCTCTTATTCCAATATCGTGTAATTTAGCAAGTAGTTTATTGTGATTTATTGTGTCAAATGCTTTAGAAAAGTCAAGAAAAAGTACCATTATGTGATTGTTCTTATTTAAGGCATTATTTATTACATTGGCAAATTCAGCCAGGAGTAGTTCAGTACTTTTCCCCTTCCTAAAACCGTATAGGTGTCCCTTTAAAATATCATATTTATTTAGGAAATTCTTCAATCTCTTATCCAAGCATTTTTCCATTATTTTGTGGAGGATTGATAAAATGCATATTGGTCTGTAGTTGCCAAAGTCTAAGTGATCGCCATTCTTATATATTGGTTTAATAATTGTGTATTTCAGATATTTTGGTATTATGCCTGATTCGAATATCTTGTTTATGAGATGTGTTATGATTGGTATAGTTTTTTTGGATGTTGCCTTTATGTCTTTCAAGCGTATATTGTCTACCCCAGGCGATTTGTCTGTTTTTAATTCCTTAATTATGTTTTCTATTTCATATTCATCAGTTTCAAGTAATGTAAAGGAATTCATTAATGTGTTTCTATTTGATTGCCATATGTTGATACTACAGTTATGAGCTAGGCTGTTTATTTTTTCACTAAAGGTATTGATGAATTTATTGACTATCACTTCGTTAGTATAATGTAATATTAAATGTTTGTTTATGACTTCATTGACAGTTTGTGTTTTCCGACCTGTTATATCATTAATGACTTTCCACATTCCTTTATTATCGTTTTTGGAACTATTTATCTTATTTTTAAAATATTGATGTTTTGTTTTGTTTATTAGCTTATTTAATTTGTTTCTGAAAGCTTTGTATTCATTTTTTATTGTAATATTATCCTTGTTTCTGAGCATTGTTTTGTAAAGTCTGTCTCTTTCCTTACATTGTATTTTTAGGTCATAAGTGAACCATTGTTTGCTTTTCCTGTGTTTACGAGTTGTTATGTAAGATGCTTTTTGGTAGATTTCCTTAAATTTGGTTGTTATATTGTTATATATATCATTAGGATTTTTTAATTCAAGGCAATCTGTCCAGTTTGTGTTGTTAAGGCTTGTGTGTATTATAGTATCGTTCATTAGCACAATGTACGATTCATTATCTTGTAATTGTGTCTTATCATTTTTTGGCCAAATACCTGCATATGTTATGTAGTGGTCAGAGATATCTGATTGTATGACTGCAGAAGTATATTGATCTAGTCTGCTACGATAGTTTATGTGATCAATACATGTTCTCGAGTCTAAATTTGGATCATAACGAGTACATTGAGTGATAAGTGGTAGGAAACCATGAGTTGCCATAATATTTGTATATTTGATAGCTGATAGACTGATGTCATTAGATAAAGTATCAATGTTGATATCTCCTAAAATGGCGTATTCGCTGTACTTACTAGTGTGTTGTGTTATATGTGTCTCCAGTTCATCAAGAAAGTCATTTATGTTAGTGCTAGGTGGTCTGTAAATGCATGTTAATCCAATCTTTTTGTTCATGTGAAGTATTTCTATTACCATTGATTCATGAGTATTGGAAATGTATGAATTGTGTGTTCTAATAGCCATGTTGTTCTTTACATATATGGCTATGCCTCCTCCTTTACGATTTGTTCTATTACAAAATACAACATTAAAATTATCCAAAGTAAATAGGTAATTATTAGATTCAAGTATGTTAATTTCTGTTAAGCAAATAATATCCAGATCATTAATTTTCCTGCCTAAGGTTATGGTTAAATAATCCCAGTTTTTTGATATAGATTGAATATTTAGAGAGAGGATATTGATTTCAGCATTATTTCTAGTCTTATTACCATTTTCGACGAAATCGGGTATATTGAGAAATGTGAGTTCATTTTGTATTCCAGAAACATTTATATTGCTATCCCAACTGTTCATAATATCAATTAATATAATAATTCAATAATAATTCTTTCTTTTTGGCGGGGGGGGGGGGGTTACCTAATTTTGTTAATGTCTTCCTCACGGGAGATTCTCAATATACCAGATTCGTCGTTTTTTCGCGCAAGTATTTTGCCGTTTTTAACCCAAATGAATTTCCAGTTATTTTCTCTGGCCTGATTTTTAGTTTTCCATAGTAGCTCCCTGTAAAATGACGTTAGACTTTCGTTAATGAAAAACCTAGATTTAGTGTTCCCATGAGTGAGGAAATTTTGTCCTTTTCTTTTCTGTAAAAATTCATTCTTTTTGGATATGGAGTTAAATTTTACCACTATTGGGGGGATTTTGTTCTTTCTTTGCAGTGGGGGCCTGTAAACTTCCTCTACATCAAACATGTTTAGATCTACTTCTAGAGTCTCAGCAATTTTGTGGACGATTTCATCCAGGCATTCGTCTTTCGCGCGTGGCACTTCACATATTTCAATGTATTGTTGCCTACCGTTCTGTTCCATTGTGTGCACTTTCTCGTTTAGATCTGATATTATTTTGTCTTGTAGATTCTTTTCGTCTTTTAGGGTTTTTATTTCTGCTGTAAGTGATTTCAGAAGAGTTGCATTTGACTTAGTTTCCTTAATCAACTCATCATATTTCTGCGCAATAAAGTCGGCACTTTTAACACTTTCACTCACTTGGTTTTTCAGTTCACTAATCTGCTTCTTTAATTCTAAAAACATACCTTTGATATCCGAAGCGTGTATTATCTCCGTGTCCGGTGTTAAAGGTGGAGTCGCTGTGTAATCAGTGTTGGCAGCAGCTGGTAGGGTCATCGTTCCACCGCTTGCGACAACAGATGCTGACGTTGTCTTTTTGAAGCTACGGCACTGTGGACACCGCCATGACTCCTTAGCTTGTTTTGCCATACCTTTCCACGTACGTATTGTGACTGATGTACATTCATAATGATATTTCCCTTTGCATCCTGTGCAGTATACATAGTCACCATCACTTGGGAGTCCTTCTTGACAGCGGTCGCAAACCATTTCCTTGCTATACTTAAACTTTTTGCGGAGCACTCAGGCACACGTCTACTTCCTCCGGTGTCTCACTTACTACTACTACTAATAATAATAATAATAATAATAATGATAATAATATAATAAATACAATATAGGGATAGGGATATAAAAGACCTTCCGTAACACACCCGCACGTGAAAATCGCGTGAATAAATTCTAGTTTATCCCTTGACCCCCTTAAACGCATTATACGTATTGATGAATTTTACAGCTTAGTTTGGTTCAGTGATAACCTTATAGCCGTTTGCAAACTTCACAGTAATGTAATAAATGGAATTGCATTGCATCTTACAGAAATAGATGGCCCTATGAGATTCCGTTGCCATGGTTACCAGCTTGCATTCTTTCATAGATTATTAAATGAAATTAGTTTTATGGGAATATCTCAAAAACTGTTGGTTTTAGGGCCTTAAAATGTGGTTTTCGCTCCCGAGTTTTGTTTCTCACACTGAGGGGTTGAAAATGAGCTTTGCCTCGTCCTTCTACGCCATTTCAGCATGTATTTTAAGGTGGTAGGCCCCCTTTTATGAGAGGTACGGAGAAGAGTTACATCAATGACTAGTGTGGTGCCTCTGATGGATATCTGTATCTAATTTTACGTTGATCCACCCAGCCGTCCTCAACTTATAAGGACTCCACAGACAGACAGACAGACAGACAGACAGACAGACAACAATTTTATTTTTGCGCACATCCGTCATAAAACAGTCTGAAACGCGCAAATAACGCAAATTTTCGTGGAAATTCAGAAAAAGCAGACAAACTTTCATTTTTATATATATAGACATTTACAGATACGACGGCTGATGACCGCGATTAGAAAAATCACAAAAACAAATAAAATGCTCATGATGCTTGTCCATCGATTCAAGTCATTGAATCGACATGTCTGAATGTAGAAAATGCTCAGAACTAAGCTTCCCATGCCTCGCAGAATCATTTGCAATAGCAATTTACCAAAGAAAAATTGTGTTGATAAGACTGTAGAAAAATTAGAATTTCGGCTAACTACGCATAAGAATAATGCAAATTGTAGCTTAAATTCTTGTAGATCTTGATGTAGAAGATAATCTGGTTAAAACCAGACCATTCCAGTCTTTAGTCCCCATTTTGACTCGTACCTGAATTCTGGTATCGGCCTCTATTGTACACCCGCAATTTGTCCGCCAAGACATAGCGGTGATTATATTCGTTGCCTTGCGATAATCTTGATGTAAACTGTTCATGTTGGCAGCTCTAATAGCTGTAGTTAATTTCTTGAAAGGGATTAGATCTATTTGATCCATGGTAAAAAATACCAGATGTAAACCAGACCCAACAGTGACGCATTCAGTACAGTTTAATACGGTAACAATCATATTCAGCTTCGGTAACAGATCTGATGTTCTAGTTGTCCCAGGGTAGAGTTATGCGCTCTCCAGACAGCGTTAGGCACAGCTGGCCCCTTATGTTGGTTAAGTGATCTTTACCGAGCAAAAAAGGTATTTGTAAAAGTACTGACATGTGATCATGGTTGGTCTTTCAGTCACCAAGACAAAGCTTGCTTCTGGTAATTGGACATGAAAATTTCCAATAATAATATTTATGGACTGTGGAAAGTTTATAGACTAAGTCTATCATGTGTCCGTTAGCAGTTTGATATTTACCAGTATTGACTACCACAAAATGTCTATCACCTGAGTGATAACTGACGAAAAATATCCTATGTTTCACTGAAATAATTTCTAACATTTTTAAAGTACCTGTAACCATGTACTGTTTCGACGATTTGCACTAAGACTTAGCAACCATGTGCTATTCACAAGTATAACGACGAACATAGCAACCATGTGCTCGTAGATAAGTATCACGAAGTTGATGTAAACTCGAAGTGTTAGCGGCTCAGCGCTATGAAGAAGTGATACGAAGTGTTAGCGACGGGGCGCTATGAAGAAGTGAGTTGACGAGTCGCGGTCGGCGCTCATTTTATACAATCCAGGCAGTCCCCTGACGTCACAGCGGGATATGTTCTCAATCCTTAAACTTCTCATATCTCGGTTTCCGCTAGTTCGATTATCTTCTAATATAGCTCATTCTTCTTCCCGTATCCGTGCCAGTAATATGGTATGAGCCCCATGTTTCCAATCAATCGGGAAATATTTTATCAAAAATATAGCCTCGCTTGTGACAAACTCTCACGTCACTAGCCGTTCTGTAGGCTGAAAATTCCTTCGATTTCCTTCTTAGAACAATCGGCGCGCGCTATTCAAATCTTCCGCCTGGGACTTAGGATATGTGCCTGTGCTCTCAAATCTCGACAAGTGGATTTGGGCACAGTACATTAATTCACTTATTTTATATCAGTTTGTATTTGTTCGGGAACATAAGACATGGTTCACCAGCTAGCCGATACGGGGAAAGATGTATAACTTTGCCGACATGGAGCCCATCACTCCCGAACGAAGCGCGCCATGATGTATAAGGATTACAACGCGACCAAGAACTACATTTTCCTACCACCCCGAGCCGAGGAAAAGTTACCTTACGAAAATGATAACAACTTTGTTTCTTGGACACACAAAATTTTGAAATTAATAAACCAGTTATACAACATTCCAAAGTACATTGAGTTAAAATTTGGATTCGATTTTATGACGGCATTTTGAGATAATAATTCTTAAGTGTGACGCATGGTTGAGACGCGCTTAAGGACGGTCACTCTTTGTGTTCCAACTGGGATAAAAAATATTAAAATATAAACTAAGAATTCCAAACCTACATGAACTAACATAAACCCGAACGACGAAAATGATGATGTTATTGGATTTTATGTAGGTCTATTGGTTACTTCACAAACAACCTTCAAACTCGAGTGCACATAATACTTTGGTCGACAGTAACAATTAATTAACCTTGGTTACAAGCTATCAGAAATTCAAGCACGGATAAGTAGAGAAATAAATATACTCTAGCCGATATGGTCGACAGAGAAGAGTACCGGAAAATGTTAATCATCAATGAAGAAAACAAGCGAAGAGGATACTGAAAATCGCATAAATGAAGAACCGGAGACGACAAACAAGAATCATGCCCCCTTCATCCCGGTGTAACGTACAGTATAACGCAACGTACGACAGCTCAACGGACTCTGCGACTGCGTTTTTGACAGGTAAAGCAACACTATTGGTTTATGAGTTTTCACTGACCCCAGTGAAAAATTTTAAGTGATATATTTTCATATGCGGCCATTTTTAGCCTAATTTTCACATTTTGAAAATATAGATAGATCCGGGCAAATGTGTGTCTGTCTGTCTGTCCGTCTGTCTGTCCTTCTGTGTGTGTGTGTGTGTGTGTGTGTGTGTGTGTGTGTACCCCTATCAACTCCTAAACGGCTGCAGCAATCAAAACAAAATTTGGTAGGACTAAAGCTCTATACCTGACTTTCTCAATGCCGTAGAAGTTCCGCCCCATAAAACAACAATAACTAACTAACAATAACTAAAATGATTTCAGTGCTACCAACCGCTGAAAAATCGCTATTGAAATTTGAGCTCCATGTTGGATATCATGGAAGGTATGAATGGTAGCTATTTCAAAATTGGCACACGTATAGATAATAATATGCCAGTTTAATTTCCAGGAGGCCATACATGGCAGTGTTGCCAAAATGAATATAAGCCTGCCGATAGGTCCAATTTTTAATGCATATAACTTCTACACTATCAATTGGAATTCAACCAAATTTCGTATGTGCCATGTGTACATAAACATATATGACTGAGTGTATTCTTAAAAGCCACCAGGGCTGCCAACTATTAATAAATGCTCTCAATTTATTTTATCCAAATACCAATATATCAGAAAGTATGCAAGCCGACAGCTTTAAACTATGCACACTTACAGTACCTGACATTCTAGATTAATTTGGAGTAACTAATATACGTCAGTGCTGCCAACATGATTCTAAGCCTGCTGATAGGTCCAATTTTAAAATGCATTTAACTTCTATACTAACTCATGGATTTCATTCAAAATTGGCACAACAATAGATCATATTTATTTCAGATTATTTCTGACCAATACATGCATGACTGGCATTGTTGCCAACATGATTTTACGCGCGTTGGTAGATCCAATGTTTAACTGCATGTAACGTCCATTCTATCTATTGGACTTCAACCAAATATTGTATTCTGTACCTTAACAGATGGAACTAAGAATATATTCAGTCACCAGGGCTTCCAAATGTAGTGCTCTATTAGGCTACATTATGGCAGGTATACAGTATTTCAGGGCCGATAGCCTAGATGTTAGGCCCCTTAAAATAACAATTATCATTATTATTATTATTATTATTATTAGTATACAGTATTTCGAGCTAATTAGAAATTTTGATATTACAAACTTAATTTCGTCATTATTCTAGATAGATCCATATAGATTAATCATTGGCATGAATCTTAAATTTTAAGAAAAGTAGCCTCTTTAGTTCGTTACGGAACTTCTTGTAAATATCCAGTGAGGATTTGCAAAAGAGACAGTGTAACGGGATTTGAACTCCAATTTCCTGCTTGAGGGAAACAGTGAAGATCAGCACAAAGTAAGAACCAAATTTTGAAAAATGGATCAAAATGGTTACGACTACAATTTTGAAAATTTCAAACGTTGCTTCTAATAACAAGGTGTGTGTGAATCCTCGGAAATGTATAGGACCTATAATCGTTGTACAAGGTTTAAGACAGGTACAGTTACAATATTAAAATGGGGAGCGTGATGGCGCAGTGGCTTAGCTGCTCGTCTTTCACCCGGATGACCGGAGTTCGAATCTCGGTGACAGCGGGATGAAATTTTCACCTGAAGAATCACGTGGCTTCAGGAAGGGCATCCGGACTCAAATCCGCGTCCAAAACCAAAAATGAGTCAGGTTGGCTCCGGCGACCCCATTAATTGGGATAAGTCGAAGGAAGTGAGTGAGTGACAGTTATATAAGGTGCGTTCAAAAAGTAACGAGCAGGAGGCTGGAATGCGCAAACCGGTGACGTCATTGGTGGTTCCGACCATAGCTTGGAAGGTCACAGCCCGTCGCTAGAGGGCACGCGTGCACGTCACGTGACGATACAAAGCGAGCAGCAGCATGCATCAATCGTCCAACGCTGCCAGTCGCATTACAATCAGTGAGATGGAGGCGTCAACCGAAGAGCAAAGAGGTGTTGTTCGGTTTCTGGCAGCGGAAGGAGTAGGGGGAACGGACATACATCTCCGAATGTCATAAGTGTACGGCGAAAACTGCATGTCCCTTGCAAGGGTCAAGGCGTGGCACAAGCGCTTCAGGGAAGGACTGGTGTCGTTAGCCGATGATGCCCGGTCTGGTGCACCCCCTGCATTACCGATGACAACGTCCAGCTGGTTGATGCACTCATTACCCAGGACCGCCCAGTGACAGTGAACGCCATATCCGCCGTGGTCGGATTGAGCGTCGGAAGTGTGCACACCATCATGAAGGAACGACTGCACTTGAGCAAAGTTTGTGCCCAATGGGTGCCCCACAGTCTTCAACCACACCCGGAAGCATCTCGAATGGCCCACTGTCTTGGTCATCTGCAGCGCTATGCTAGGGAACGGAATGGGTTCCTGCCACGAGTGGTGGCTGGAGATGAGTCAAGGTGTCATCACTTCGAACCAGAATCCAAACGACAAAGCCTCCAGTGGAAGCATCCAGGGTCACCACCACCCAAAAAATGCAAGGCCATCCACACGAGTGCAGAAAAGGTAATGCTGACGTACTTCTTTGAACAAGATGGCCCCCTTCTGATACACTTCATGCCGCACGGGAAAACAGTGAATGCCCAGCGTTACTCGCAAACCTTGACCACCCTTCGCCAAGCGATCAAAACAAAACGACCAGGCATTCTCACCCGTGGGGTCGTTCTGCTCCACGACAATGCACGACCTCATGCGGCCAACACAGTCGCGGCACTCCTGCAAAAAATCAAATGGGAGGTTCTCGGCTACCCTCCATACAGCCCAGACCTCTCGCCCTGTGATTACGCCATGTTTGGTCCCCTGAAAAGGGCTCTGGGGGGCCAACGATTCACCTCGGACGCCGACGTACAGCCGTACGTGCGGAATTGTTTCGCATCGTAGCCTAGGGAATTTTATGAGAATCCCATTCACCGTCTCGTGTCACATTGGGACAAGTGCCTCAACAGCCAGGGCCAATACTTCAAACATACAGGTACTGGTTTCTGGAATTATGCGTCCGGCTCGTTACTTTTTGAACGCACCTTATAATATTAAAATCGTTATTGTTTTGGCTCCTTAAGATGTATGTTCCCCTTTTAACACAGTGGTTGCACGAATCAATAAATAACTCACAGAATATCTAGATAGGATCTTTTTTACCAGTACTATATTTTTGTCACTGAGTAGGTCATTCCACGTCTAAAATCAAGGCTGCGCTGGAAAGAACGTTGCATTCTCTTTCTTATTCTTCACAGATTACTATCATTTTTCGCCACTGCATCACCATAATGTTACAACAGTTCTCGGTTCTGGGCTTGGTTTAATCACTCTCGCTATCTTACTTTCCAACTTTTAAACTTGTTCCTGTTTCAACTTTTCTTCACTCCCATATCTTACTACCCCTGAGGGCAAGTTGTAAGAATCCTAGGCGTAGTCAGAGCTGCCTTACGCATGAGACTCCGGTCCTAAAGGGGCTTGGGTTCGATTCCCGACTCTGCCAAGAGATTTAATTTCTGTTTTAAGACTGGAACGGGATGTATTCTTCCTCACGAAGCAGAACAAAAAAAGGCTGGTTCGATTCCTACCTTAAACATTCTCGAAGAGATTTTACATGGTTTTCCCATTTACACTCTAGGCAAATACCGACATGGTTACTCACTGAAGGCAATGGCCGCCTCTTACCCAAATTAAATAAAATTATTTTACATACAAGTACATCAAAATAAAAATTAAAAATGTTAGATCAAAGATTAAAAATTAAAAATTAGGAATAATCTATATATATAGAAATCAATTGCCGTGCATTTGTCTCGCAAAAACTCAGTGTTCATTCCAATACCAAAACTCTGATTTCGCTGAAAATTTTACAATTTGTTCTCTTTATGGCTGACAGTGTTTAGAAAGTGGTTTGAACGAAATCGAATAGGTACCGTAGCTTTTTCCTCAATTAATTTAAATTACAAAGCCACACCAATATTGAATCTAATAACTTGACGGAGAGATGGCGTCTATAAGTCTATAAGAACCTTCTATAAGCAAAGAAAGCATCCCATACTATAATCCCTTTCATCAATACGTGCAATAAAATAATACTTAACGCAACAGAATCATTCATATCTGTATATACTGTATAACCCAATGACAGCGTATTAAGTATGTTATAATCAAATATCATTTCACGTTAATGTTCGGACCAACATCTCTAAAGTGAGAACGTACTACTAACGAAAGGGATGTCAATATTGTAAAGTTCTCAAGGTAAGTTCGATAGATTTGAGTTACTATGAAAACAATTCTGTGTCGTTTTACAGTGTTCGTTACAATGCCATTGAGAGGACGAGCTGACATAGGTCGTCAAAGCCAGTGAAATGCGTGACGAGCTACTTCACGTGCAAACTGCACGGATGACCAACGAGCGACGGATAATGAAAATAGTCGTATTGGCATGTCTGGTTTACGTTCGAGAGCGACTGAAAATGAACGGCAAATGAACAGATTCAGAATGCAAGGAGTTCGTGAACATCAAACACAACGCCAGTGTGCAAGACACAATGAACATGACCAATTGCGCCGACGCGATGCTCCTGTGAACCTGACACGTCAGTTAACTGTATCAAAGGAGGAGCTTATTCGGCGTGCTTTTCCGAACGTAGCACAGAACTTCAAAAACCATAATTGGCTCAGCGAACGAGCCATCTTGGCAACGAAATACACTGATATCAACGAGTCCATTCAAAAATTCATTACGAGACAGTTATTTCCTTCAAATCGTTTGACACATTTATCAACCAGGATGAGGTAGTCAACTATCCCACAGAACTTTTGATTTCGATGAAATTGCCGGGATTACGACCTCGAAATTTGTTGAATGTTGGCTCAGTCATCATCAAGTTGCGTAACTTCAATCAACCTCGACTATGCAATGGAACGGGACTGGCTGTGAAAAAGCTTATGAACAACGTCATGGAGGCGACGATTATCAAGAGAAAGTACAAAGGAGAGGATGTTTTGATTCCGCGTATCCCAATGATTCCAACGGACGTGCCATTTGATGTTAAACGGTTGCAATTCCCCGTGCGTCTGGCCTTCGCAATGACTATCAACAAATCACAAGGCCAGGCTTTGGAAGTTTGCGGAATTAACTTGGACATTCCGTGTTTCACGTATGTCAAGTGTTCGCGTGTCGGAAAGCCGACATCTTTGTTTATTTACGCGCCAGAAAACAAAACTAGGAACGTAGTTTACTAGAAAGCTTTGTATTGAATGTTAGCCGCATTTATCTTTCATGTAAATAAAAGACGTTGAATTCATTTGAATCAAAAACGAGTTTCATTTAATAACCAAACCAAACTTAAACCGTACTCGATGCGTTGAATATTATCAATCTCAAATAAGATAGAAGGTTGATTAGGATTAATAATTGCTTTTGAAGAGTTACAAGCAAATCGATTTTGGGGGGTATGAAGTTCACCGGTTCATCAAGTAATTATTAAAACTTAAAATTCATAATTACAAAAACAAAATACATTTACATAATATACAAAATAAAATATTAAATATAAAATATATTATATAAAAAATTGAAAATTATAAAATACAAGCTGCGTTGCAATGCCAATCAAAGAAAATGTTGGCATTGTAACTTTGTATGTTGAAGTGCATTTGGATTCCCAATATTGTTTTTCTTTTTCCGTTAACCACCTCTAAACTATTGTAAAATTGATTTACTATCTCAAAAAAATCATGGGAGCGTGTTCAACAACTCACCAAAGTTTCATCGCAATGAAGTGAATGGTATATGAACGCATACGGGACTTTGTTGAAACGATTCGAGTGCCGTCCCCCATTTGTTGAATATACTTGTACGCTACCTATTGTAAAATGGATTTACTAAGTGAAAACCTTCCCTGGCGTGTACACAACAACTCATGAAAGTTTCATCGCAATCGGATGAATGACATATGAACGCATACGGGTTTTTGGTTAAACGATTCGCGCGACGACTCTCATTTGTTGAATCTACTTGTGTGCCACCCATTGAAAAACGGATTTACTAATTCCTACACCTTCGCAGGACTGCGTTCAACTCCCTAAAGTTTTATGATAATCGGATGAATGTTATATGAACGCATACGGGACTTGGTTGAAACGATTCACGCGCTGTCGCCCATTAATTGAATCTAATCGTGCGCTACCAATTGTAAAATGAATTTACTAAATCAGAAATCTTTGCGGGAGTGGAAACAACATTTCTCCAAATTTCATTGCAATCTCATGAATGGTATATGGACGCTTACGGATTTTTTTAAAACGATACGCACACCATTACTCATTTGTTGAATCTACTTGTGCGATACCTATTGTAAAGTGGATGTACTAAGTCAGAAACCTTCCCTGAAGTATACACAACATCTCACCCAAGTTTCATCGCTTTCGGACAAATGGTATATGAACGCATACGGGACTTTGTTGAAACGCTTCGCGTGCCTTCGATCATATGTTGAATCTACTTGAGCGCTACCTATTGTAAAATGGATTAACTAAGCCTGACACTTTCCCTGGAGTGTACACAACAACTCACCCAAGTTTAGTCACTATCAGACGAATGGTATATGAACGTATACGGGACTATGTTGAAACACTTCGCGCGTCGTCGCCAGTTTGTTTAATCTACTTGTGCGATACCTATTGTAAAGTGAATTTACTAATTCAGAAACCTTCCCTGAAGTGTACACAACATCTCACCCAAGTTTCATCGCTATCAGACGAATACTATAAGAACGCATACGGGACTTTGTTAAAACACTTCGCTCGTCGACGCCCATTTGTTGAATCTACTCATGCGCTACCTATTATAATATGGATTTACTAAGAGAAAGCCTCCGTGGCTTAGGCGGCAGCACGCCGGCCTCTCACCGCTGGATCCGTGGTTCAAATCCCGGTCACTCCATGTGAGATCTGTGCTGGACAAAACGGAGGCCGACAGGTTTTTCTCCGGGTACTCCGGTTTTCCCTGTCAAAACTTTCATTCCAGCAACACTCTCCACTATCATTTCATTTCATCTGTCATTCATTTAATCATTGACCCAGAGGAGTGCGTCAGGCCTCGGCAGCCGGCACAGTCCATATCCTCGCCGCTAGATGGGGGCTTCATTCATTCCATTCCTGCCCCGGTCGAAGACTGGAAGCAGGCTGTGGATTTTCATTTCATTTACTAAGAGGGAAACCTTGCCTGTAGTGTTCAAAACCTCTCACCCAAGTTTCATCGCTATCGGACGAATGGTATGTGAACGCATACAGGACTTTGTTGAAACGCTTCGGCCGTCGTCGCTCATTTGTTGAATCTAATCTAGTCGATTGACTAAACCAGAAACCTTCCCTGAGGTGTACACAACATCTCACCCAAGTTTCATCACTATCAGACGAATAGTATATGATGGTATACGGGATTTTGTTGAAACGCTTCGCTCGTCGTCACTCATTTGTTGAATCTACTCGTGCGCTACCTATTATAACATAGATTTACTAAGCCAGACTCCTTGCCTGTAGTGTACACAACCTCTCACCCAAGTTTCATCGCTATCGGACGAATGGTATGTGAACGCATACAGGACTTTGTTGAAACGCTTCGCCCATCGTCGCACATTGGTTGAATCTACTCGTGCGCTACCTATTGTTAAGTGGCTTTACTAAGCCAGAAACCTTCCATGAAGTGTACAGACCATCTCACCCAAGTTTCATCAATATCCGACGAATAGTATATGAACGCATACGGACTTAGTTGAAACGCTTCGCTCGTCGTCGCTCATTTGTTGAATTTACTCGTGCGCTACCTATTATAACATGGATTTACTAAGCTAGAAACCTTGCCTGTAGTGTACACAACCTCTCACCCAAGTTTCTTCGCTATCGGACGAATTGTATGTGAACGCATACAGGACTTTGTTGAAACGCTTCGGCCGTCGTCGCTCATTTGTTGAATCTACTCGTGTGCTACCTATTGTTAAGAGGATTTACTAAGTCAGAAACCTTTCCTGAAGTGTGTACAACAATACAACCAAAGTTTCATAGCAATCGGATGAATGGAATGTGAACGCATACTGGACTTTGTTTGAGCGATTCGCGTGCCGTCACTCATTTGTTGAATCTACTCGTGCGCTACAACTTTCATATTTATTCACCTTTTAAACCTTCTCTGGACTTCCACAAATAATTCAAGACCAAAATTAGCCAAATCGGTCCAGCCGTTGTCGAGTTTTAGCGAGACTAACTAACAGCAATTCATTTATATATATATATATATATATATATATATATATATATATATATATATATAGATAAATAAAAAACAAAAATAAGAAATAGATAGATTGCAAATACTTTAGTAGGCCTATAGTAATCAAAATAGCACAAGTTGTCAGACAAGTTTCAACATCTTAACTAAATACTTAACCGTCTCGCATATCCATGAAAACAACAAAATATAACCATAACACACAATAGCACATGTCAAAATACAACCATACATTCCGAAACAACAGGTTCTTTGTCAAAGACAATTCGCGTCAAATTGTCATTGCAGCAGAAAGATACATACAATAACTTAAAAATTACAACCTTTGCTCCACTCCACAAAGATCCTATATTCGACTTATGGAGGTCCATCACAGGATATTTCTTTATAGAAAAAATATAGTCTGTTTCATGGTAATATACAATCATCAACAGATTAGATATGTCATTATCACAAAATAATTTCATAAATATGGTATATTGGCTTTCACGGCTAGTGAATTAAAACTCAGCAATTCCTCTAGGTTTGTGCCGTGACTTGTTTGGGATTTCACCTAGGACACCAAGCAGGCTCATCAGCGGGCTCTTTGTGTCCCCGCTCGGACACCCACAGGAGTAGCGAACTGGGCGCTACCTCCCTATATATAAAGCGCACCTGCACCTCTTTACTGCGAGAACTAAAAGCTCAAGCAGCCATAATCTCGCTATGAAGGCCCCCAAAAAGGTGGTATATTGGCTTTCACGGCCAGTGAATTAAAACTCGGCAATTCTTCTAGGTTTGTACCATGTCTTGTGTTGAGTTTCGCCTAGGACACCAACCTGGCCCATCAGCGGGCTCTTGGTGTCCCGGCCCGGACCCCCACAGGAGTAGCGAACTGGGCGCTACCTCCCTATATATAAAGCGCACCTCACCTCTTTACTGCGAGAACTAAAAGCTCAAGCAGCCATAACCTCCCTATGAAGGCTTCCAAAAAGATGGTATATTGGCTTTCACGGCCAGTGAATTAAAACGCAGCAATTATTCTAGGTGTATGCCGTGTCTTGTGTGGGGTTTCGCCTAGGGCACCAAGCTGGCTCATCAGCGGGCTCTTTGTGTCCCCGCCCGGACCCCCACTGGAGAAGCGAACTGCGCGCTACCTCCCTTTATATAGAGTGCAACTGCACCTCGTTACTGCGAGAACTAAAAGCTCAAGCAGCCATAACCTCCGTATGAAAGCTTCCAAAAAGATGATACATTGGCTTTCACGGCCGGTGAATTAAAACTCAGCATTTCTTCTAAGTTTGTGCCGTGTCTTGTGTGGGGTTTCGCTAGGACACCAATCTGAATCATCAGCGGGCTCTTGTTGTCCCGGCCCGGACTCCCACAGGAGTAGCGAACTGTGGGGGTCTGGTCGGTGACACCAAGAGCCCACTGATGAGCTGCTTTGTGTCCTAGGCGAAATTCCACATAAGACACGGCACAAACCTAGAAGAATTGCTGAGTTTTAATTCACTGGCCTTGAAAGCCAATATACCATCCTTTTGGATGCTTTCATAGGGAGGTTAAGGCTGCTTGAGTTTTCAGTTCTCGCTGAAAGAGGCGTAGGTGCGCTCTATATCAAGGGAGGTAGCACGCAGTTCGCTACTCCTGTGGGGGTTACGGGCGGGGACACAAAGAGCCCGCCGATGAGCCAGCTTGGTGTCCTAGGCGAAACCTCACACAAGACACGGCATAAACCTATTAGAATTGCTGAGTTTTAAAATTATTTCATGTTATCTTAAATCTAAGGCCCATAATTGTTACACATTTGATCTTTTAACTTTTTGATAAATTGCTTATTGATTTTTCAAGGGTAAAAATCCATGTTTAATATTCAACTTCTCTCGCAATGACATTGTTTTCTTTTAAAACGCAATATTACTGAGGAGGGCCATAATGTGGCCGAAACAAGTATAATTAATTAATATTATTAAATCAATTTTATTGACACAAGGTAAGGTGTAATAAAATTATTAAATACGTCCGGCCGCGGTGGCTGAGAGCTCTAACGCGCTACCTCGTGCCTCGCTGGCAACGGGAGAGCGTGGGTTCGAATCCCTCCTCGGCCGTCCTGAAAATTGTTTTCGTTGTTTCCCATTTTCACCACCAGGCAAATGCCGGGACGGTTCCATTCAATAGGTCCTCGGCCGATTTCCTTCCAATATCCCTTCCCTGACCCGACCTGAAAAGAAAAGTACGTGGTCATTGGCTGTATTAATAAAATTATCTATTACTAGCAGTAGTGCCGGCTTCGCCCGGTGGATTTATTTGTTTTATGGATAATATGAATACTACTACAGAACTGGCACATGAAACTTATCTGACAGAAAGCAATATTTTAAAAATATATATATTTGTGGTGGTGGTGGTGTTGTTGTGGGGGTGATAAGTAGTACAGTATAATGGACGTAACATTCAGGTCAATTTCCCGCAATGATAATTATGAATAGGGAAACAGCTATTTACTAACTACAGCACTGACACATGTAATTTACAAACACATTTACAAAAAAATAATTGAAAGAACAGTAAGTGAAACAAAAGACACTGCCTAGGGCCTATATCACATTGGCTGTTAGAAATGTAGAGACCAATAGTGCCGTCTTTTGTCGCATAGCGCCGTAGGAAAATAATCAGAACTCTTTGGCAAACTTCGGCTGTCCCGAGCTACTGAGGTAGCAATAGTATCATTTATCGCCACAAAGCACTTAACGATAAGTTTCAGAATAAATGAAGGTACATTTGAAAGCACCAACTCTTATTGCAGCTGATAACCTCAATGTACTGCACCAACACCATTGCACTTATACAGAGGCATAATATTTTCATGATGATAACTGTTTAAATGGACCTAAGAAATCTTTTTGCACTAATTAACCCCCGTGACTGCAATTTATAAACAGCGCAAGATGCAACTATTTTCGCAAATCTGCACCAGAACACTGGTAGGGGCGACGTGATGCAGCCCGAACTGCCCGTCAACAACAGACTTATTAAAATACTCTTACAGTTACACTACTACGGACATGAATGGTTCTAGGGCCTTAATACGTGGTTTTCAAGTTCATTTAGTCTGTTATTCTAAATGTAGGGAATGGGGAGCGTTATCCAAAATATCAAGTGAACAGTGTTACCAGCAGGGTTTCAAAGTGTATGTAAAATTTGGTGCAATTAAGAGGAACGGTGTAGATTTGTGATGAAGGGCCTAAATGCAGGGAATGGAGGGGTCTGTCCAAAATTTCATGCAGTCAGTGTTACTCGCAGGGTTCCAAAGGGTAAGTATACAAATTGCCGTTCAGATCGGTGAAACGGTATAGATGTGTACCAAAGGGCCTAAATGCAGGGAATGGAGGGGTCTGTCCGAATTTGCATGTATACAGTGTTACTCGTAGGGTTCCAAAGGGTAAGTATACAACTTTTGGTTCAGATTGGTGAAAGGGTGTGGATTTGTGCCAAAGGGCCTAAATGCAGGGAATGGACTGGTCTGTCATAAATTTCATGAAGGCAGTGTTACTCGCAGAGTTCCAAAGGGTAAGTATACAAATTTTGGTTCAGATCGGTTAAACGGTGTAGATTTGTGTCTAAGGGCCTAAACGCAGGGAATGGAGTGTTCTGTCCGCAATTTCAAGCTGAGGCTATCATATAAAAAAATAATTTTTCGAATCGGACTGGTAGTTCCAGAGATTAGCGCGTTTAAACACATAAACACACAAACACACAAACACACAAACTCTTCAGCTTTATCATATTAGAATAGATTACATACGAATTGGTATTCCTGTTAAATTCTCAACACCCGCGTTCACAGAGCAACATGTCCATAATGTCGCGAAGCGCTTAAATGGATCAACAACAACTACTTATCTAATAAGGGGAGTTTCTCACCTCCAGCTGTTAGCTAACTACAAGTAACCAATTATCACACCACAGTGGCTACGTAATCCTGTTAAATTCAAGCACTGGCTTACTGTATATTAATTGTATGTGGGTGTACGGGCTATTATAGACTAACTTAATTGCTAATGCAACATTGTATGGATATTGTCCACAGTGAAGCAGTGGCCAAGAAGATAAAATACTAAGAACTCTCTATAACCAAATCTCTTCAACTAATACTCGGAAATTGTTCCTGGACATGGCATGTCCGCATTGCAGTAAGTAATGAACGTGCATTCCCAGGAGATTCGGGATCGACTCTCAAATGTGACCACTATTTCGAGTCTCAGTAAATTTCTCTATTGGATTTTCAACATTTCGGTATTGTAGTTGCAATTGCTGGAATATACTGTAGAGGTGGCCTGCAGAGTGCAACACTCACATACAGAAAGTTATGAGGGTATTTTTCAATGTTGCCTATCAAACATCAAAAATGTTTTCATCTGGTCAACACGTATTGTTTGCAAATTACATTATTATTTATCTATTTATGTCTCTAATTATCTACTTTAGCTAATTTCATTCTATTTTAATGTTATTATTTCATGTTATTTGATTTTTCTCGTACTTCATTTAATGTTAATTAATTTTTTAATTTTCTTATTTTTAATTTTTTCAATTTTATTTTTAATTTTTTAATATTTTATATTGTGTTTCTTTATTGTTATTTCTTGGATATATTTCTTATTTAAAATGTATTTAGTGTAATGTAATTTAATGTAACTTAATATAATTTAATTTTAATTTTAATTGGTTATACAAAAAGTGTGGAAACTCTATGGAAAAGCGCAAGCCCCACATACACTGTTCATGCTTCACTGGCACATCTTACTATTCTGTATTTCGTATTTTACAATTATTACATGTCTTACAAAGATATTTACATGATTATGTTAAATAATGTAGAAAACATTATTATGCCTGTAACAATATGCTTCACCTGAAAATATTGCATATAATTAATTAGTAGCACTGATTGCATTTTGGGGGTGCGAGGGAGGTAAACTATTGACGACAAATTTCGTTTGTCAAGTGAACATCTTTAGATAAATAATTAAATCGTAGTGTGTGATACTGGTGATGAAAAGTGATGAGGTTGAATTTATTTTCGTTAAGGATTTTAGAAATTATTGCCGAAAAAATTAAGTTATTATTGTTGTTGTTGATTCATTTCGGGGCTTTACGACATCGTATTCATGCAGCTCCGTGTACTTGGGTGTGTGTGGATTTTGTCAGAAATCATGTACTGTCGTGATGGTTGTAGGAGTGTGTGTGTATTTGTAATTTAGGCTAGGATTTGGAAGGGGATGGCCGTGGCCCGGCATGGAATAGAAGTTCGGTATCCACGGACAGGAGAGTTATGGTGAGAATCGAACTCATTTTAAGTATTACACTGTATATACAGTACACAGAATGCATTACTTACATGCACGATCACTCTCAACAATGAATGGAATACAATTTGTTGACTTATTTGAATAGCTGCTTGCTGTCATGCATAGTAAACGGACGGCATCCCTATAGGTTACACAACCACAACCCCCCACCCCTTAGTGTAAGCAGTGAAACTAATTAATCATTCACAAGAAATTTTTCAGGTAGAGATTTATGTTTGCCATATGATCCAATTGGGTGCAATTATAAGTTGGCGTGGCATATTTAGAAACCCTTCCTGAGTTGACCATGCCGACCTGATCAGTCCGTCCACTTCTCTTCTTTCGTTTTTTATCAACCGTGATTGGTCTGCGCTTGTTGGACGCACTAGCAGGGTGCTGACAGCACGACGTAGGAGGAACTTATATTGCTGCTGAGATAATTTAAATGCCCCCAGGAGCTCACAACTTGTGGAACGTGGGTTGGCGACCACGAGACCCCAGCTGAGTCCAGCATTACTTCCACTTACTTGTGCCAGGCTCCCCTCCGTCTTCTTTACTGTCGACCTCCCTTGGTCAACACTTGTTCTCTTCCGACCCCGACGGTATTAGGATATCCGAGGTCTATGGAGTCTTTCACTTTCCCGCCTTAATTGGCCCTTGTCTCATCTTTCTTGATACCCTCATTCTTCGAGGGGTCAGCCTTCTTTTTCTTTTCATGTTATCTCCTGCTTTCTGCACAAGGCCCCCAAGGAGGTCCCACCACTTCTGCCGCACCCTGGATAGTGCTACACCCTCAAGAGCTTTCGGCTGGTGAGTTTGGGAGTTCGCGACCTCAAGGAATTCCTGAGCTGGGTCCGTTTCTTCCCCTCTTTCCTCTGACTTTGGGGAGGGGCCTCTCCTCATTCCCTTTCCTATCTGCCTTTCATGGCTCTCCTTCATTCCAAGTCCCTCAATCCTCATTCTTTGAGGGTTGAGGGCATTTCTGTTCTTCCTGTCCTTTATTTTCCTTATTCTTATTTTTGTTATCCGTTTCATCTTCTAGTTTGTGAGTCTGTAGTTAGTGTTAGTAATAGTTTTCATTCTGATCTCTTCATGAGGTAACTAAGGTTATTTGTTTGACGTCCCTTTTAACAATAAATAACATAGATAACCCCTGGCACTATAGTCCATGAAGGGTCTAGGCCTATCAAGCGACCGCTGCCCAGCCATTTGGACTCCAGATATTGGGCTGACGCGTGGTAAGCGCACAGGGACCCCTTGGCCGATAATCTTGATTTCCGTGACCGGGGCTCTGTCTCACTGTCAAACAGCTACTCAATTGTCCTCACGAGGCTGAGTGTACCCCGTTCCAGCCCCCACGTCAGTTTTTAAAATCCCTGATGGAGCCGGCAATCGAACCCGTGGTTTCCGGGTGAGTGGCAGGCGCACTACACCAACACCTGGGGCCGGCGTTCCTTTTAACTACTGCGTCTTTTAGAGACGCCGGAGAGTCGGAATTTTGCCCGGAAGGGAATCTTAAAGTGCCAGTAAATCTATTGACACGGTTCCCTCGCATTTGTGCACCCTCAAATGCCAGCTGACTACACCAGGATTCGATCCTGCAACCTTGGGTACAGCAGGAGAGAACGTTACCACTGAGCCACGCAGCCAGCATAAATAATATAAAACAATGTTTAATCTGATACAATAATATCAATGAGCCCATCTTTAAATTTTAGTCAGGAACCGCCCCTGCACTCAAGCAAACCGGGTTACATGACCACAATACTTCAACAGCAATAACAACAATAATGGATAACTTGTCATTAGCCTATATCTGTAGTGTTTCGAAAGAGTTTCAACAATACATGGAGTCACTTCTGTAACATTAAAGTTGGATCTACGTTCTTATAGCACAGCGACTTTTATTCCTCGGTTAATTTCTTATTAAAAAACTCACATCCGCGTCGTTGACCTGCAGTGCAGTTTTGTACTCATGATCTCAATATCGTGGGTTTGATTTCTGGCTTATTAGGGTGAGGAAATTCCACGGTGCACCCAGTCATTCGTTTCGACACGCTATAAAGTCTTATTGTGTTATGTTAGGTGCCTTCGAGGGTAAATTAAACGTCTGCGAATGAACATTCACTACAGTGTATATAGAAATCCTCACGAGTTCAGATAATACTACATTTAAAAAGGGTAAACCCTATGACATCCACTGATTGCCAGAAAACACTGTAAATACGTAAATACACATTATTTCAAAGTGACACTGCCTTCTGTAAACAGAAATTCAAATCTTCATCAAATGAAAATACAGTAAAGTATGTGATAATAAACTGCCACTTTGGGTTTTGAAAAGTTTCATATATTATGCATTGCTTTCCACTGTCTTTTGGTCTTCAGATATCCACTGCATGGCATTTTATTTACATTTAATCACCACTATGTATACCTTTTAGCTGAGATTCATCCTCAGAATGCATCTTTACACACTGAGTACCCGTTAGTGTACAGAGTGCCAACGGCCAAGTTACGAACTAAACGTTGTTTACAGCCAAAGTACAGTTGTCCTAGAGCTTGTATGTATGAAACTGAAACATGTATGAATTTTGAAGTGCTGTACCTTGTTCCTATGTATCGCCCATCGTAATAACTTAGATATCTAACCTCCTTACCTTTTATAGTGCTTCAAGGAACAACGAAATTCGACATGCAAGCTACCCTCTGGGTTTCAAATAACAAAGATTGCACCCGGCACCTGAGGCCATACGAAAAAAGAAAAAACTTTAATTTGTATTTTTAGCCTATTTTCAATTTTGAAAAAAAAAACAAGATGTTCAGTAAAGAACATATAGCCTACTTTCTCCTAAATGCATGGGTATTGCTATAACTCTTTGTCCTTTTCAAGGAGTATAATTGAATGTTGGTTGTAGTAGCTTGTTGAAATACAACGTGCTATACGGATATTAAACATGAATATGAGGTGCCCTTTGCTAGTGCTACCTCTGTAAAAAGAAAAACATTCAATTCGGTTTCACCGTGTTTGAATTGATGTGGGGAATAGATTATCACACAAACATGGCCGCTATATGCAAACTATTGGGCTGATGACCTTGTAGTCAGTCATAAGATGCTTTCCACAAAAAGGCATGTTGTTGCAAAATCTGGTAGAGATCAAATTATTCGGATGGTCGTAATTTGATTTAAGCTTTTAACATTTGGGTGGCCGTCATTCCGTTTCCGTCAAGATGGCGGCGATATAAAGCATGACACTGAGGTGCCCTTTGCTAGTGCTACCTCTGTACCAAATTTCGTTCAATTCGGTTTCACCGTGTTTGAATTGATAGGGGGAATCGATTTGCACACATACTTGGCCACCATCTGCAAACTATTCGGCTGATGATCTAGCAGTTTGGTCAGAATATGCTTCCCACATAAATTTGGTAGAGACTAGATTATTAGGTTGGTCGTAATTACATTTTAGCTTTTAATATTTGGGTGGCCACGATTACGTTTCCGTCAAGATGGCGGCGATATAAAACATGACACTGAGGTGCCCTTTGATAGTGCTACCTCTGTACCAAATTTCGTTCCATTCGATTTCACCGTGTTCGAATTAATAGGGGGAATCGATTTTGACACAAAGATGGCCGCCATCCGAAAACTATTAGGCTAATGACCTATTAGATTGGTCAAAGGATGCTCCCTCCATAAAGGTATGTTGTTGCAGAATTTGGTAGAGATCGGATGATTATATTAGTCGTAATTTGATTTAAGATTTGAACATTTGTGTGGTCACCATTGCGTTTCCGTCAGATGGCGGCGATATAAAACATGACACTGAGGTGTCCTTTGCTAGTACTACCTCTGTACCAAATTTCGTTCCATTCGGTTTCACCGTGTTCGAATTAAAAGGGGGAATCTATTTTCACTCAAAGATGGCCGCCATCCGCAAACTATTAGGCTGATGACCTATTATTGTGGTCGAAGGATGCTCCCCCTATAAAGGTATGTAGTTGCAAAATTTGGTAGAGATCGGATGATTAGGGTAGTCGTAATCTGATTTTAGCTTTGAACATTTGTGTGGCCGCCATTACGTTTCCGTCAAGATGGCGGCGATATAAAACATGACATTGAGGTGTCCTTTGCTAGAGCTACCTTTGTACCAAATTTCGTTCAATTCGCGTTCACCGTGTCCGAATTGATAGGGGGTACAGACATTCAGAGTACACACACACACACACACAGACTCACACACACACACACTGTAACCTTTATGCATCTGTGATTGCATAAATTTTACATATTTATTCAACAAGATTTCATTCATGTTTTAAAACTGATGTGAGAAAGACATTGCTTGAAGACCAGAGGAATAACAAAGGAGGGACCCGTACGTGCTTTTTCTACAACTTTCACCGAGCGCGGACAATAGAGGAAGGAGGAGAATGGTGAGCATCTGGTAACCACATGGACTTAGACAACGCGAAACGGTCATTCAACCAAGCGGGTAGATACGAAAATTTCAATGATCACTTACTAGATAAACCCCGCCCATTTGAGAGAAATTGGAGCAGTAATTAAAATGCAGAAACAGGAATTACGCCATCGTATAGGGGACAATCCCAGCCTCCCAGAAGTATTTTCAAAATTTAAATTGAGTCATTCTGTGATTTTTGCCAGAAGTAAAACGAAATTAGGGGGCGGATTCGAAACTAACAATAGCAGCGAGGGACTCGAGACGCGCCAATATCCCGCCGAAATTATGGAACAATGAAGGAAATTACGGAGCTCATTATCTAAGAATCCTGCGATCGAATTTTGGATTAAAAGAAGCCATGAGACATTGAAAATGAGAACGTTCGAATGAGCTACTTTGCATATTCATGCGAGTGTTATTATAGAATAAAATTCTAAAAGCTCCCCACTCCGAGTACTTCTTCGACAAATCATATAAATAATAGCGGGACACGCAGTGAAATCAGTTCTACTTTGAGCACCGCAGAGGCGCGAGCCCACGCTCGTCGCTTTCTGAAATTACGAAAATTTTTATAAGTACATCAGTTCTACTTTGAGCACCGCAGAGGGGCGGGCCCACGCTCGTCGCATTCTTAAATTAAGAATTTTTTTATAAGTACATCAGTTCTACTTTGAGCACCGCAGAGGCGCGAGCCCACGCGCGTCGCATTCTGAAATAAAGAAAATTTTTATAAGTACCGGTACATCAGTTCTACTTTGATCACCGCAGAGGCGCGAGCCCACGCTCGTCGCATTCTGAAATTAAGAAAATTTTATAAGTATAAAGAGTTCTACCTAGGGATATTTGAATATCGTTAAGTATTCGCGAGTGCGGATCGAGACAAGTATCGCGAAAGTGCATACCGTTGACAGTGCAAAACAGTTGTATGGTGGAGATAGCCACACGTGCTATTAGCATCAAAGTCAGTGAGATAGAAGCTATGAACTATCGGCTGAATTGAGTAAGTTGATGATAGCTTTAGGAATTAGGAGCTCCACACGCGAGAACCGTGCATTGTAATAACAATAATGATTCACAGTGGACCTATGCTTTGGTGAACTTTTTTTTGGAAACCGTGTGTAAAATTCTCCTCCTTGCAAGATGAGCCAATTGATCCAGAAGGCTGATATCAAGGACCAGATCTTCACCATCATGATGTATACGAGATAAGTAGATATTGCATGGGGCATGTTTGCCATAGCGCATCCCATCATGGGAGTCGGATAAGTTTATCTCGATCATAAGTAATTACGATAAAATTGGTATTTTGGGCACAGCAGGCATGTTTTGTGTATATTTGTCATTTATGATTTTCGTGTGTTTTTTATAAGATAGGATTCGTATATGAGCATCAAATCTTGTTTAATTTTGTTTTGTTTGAGGGTTTCAGTAACTTTGCTGAATGCACATTTAAGGGAATAATTGGGTTGATAGTGCTTACGCACGACCATAACGTAAAAGCTAGCATGGGGGATATAGCTTTACATTGTGACAAGACCAGTAGTGACACAGCATTTGGGAACCGTAAGTAAGGTATTGATGACCACACCAAGGTAAAGAAAGGTAAGTTGGAATGGCTGGATGACAATATAATATTCAGAAAAGGTTGAGAGTTGATCCTTGGTTGAGCTGAAATTAAAGACGGAGGTGGTATTCCCGTGTTCTATGATGATATAAATGGTAAGTGAATTAATGGCGGAGGCGTAATTCCCGCGAATCTACGATGATATAATTGGTAAATGAAATGATTGAATTCATTGTCTGATGAGAGTGCACTTTAGCTCCATCGGAAAGGTAACTGTACAGCTCTAGCCCAAGGAGGTCATACGGAAAAGCAGGTATAAAGATTGTGGTCAGCCGTCTGAATTCTGAGGGAATGGCGAAGGTCGTTGCTCACCCAGCTGATTTGTTGTGGTGTGAGGGTGTCTGTCACAAGGTCGGGAAACCACTTTGAATGGTATTGTTTTCTTTTGTTGAGGGAAGGTAGTCGAACCTCCCAGGGCTTGTTTCTTTTATTACAGCTTCAGGAAGCGATGTCATGTCTTGTAATATCATTTTGAGTGCATTCATTATAGTTGTTTGTTTATTAAAATTCACGGGGCACAGGCCACCGAGGTGTGTTTATTTGATGCTTCATGTATTTTTGACTTGTGTTTGGTTTACCTTAATTAGCAGAGTTATAGCTATGAGTGAGTTAATTGTTTTATAACTTAGAACATGCACACATGCCTGTGGCCTAGAATAAGCCTATTGCCTTCATCCTCGGACTCTTGTGAGAAAGAATGATGATTGTACGAGAGAGCCTGTCCGAACCCCAAAAACCAATTTTGTAATTGTAAACATGAGTGCGCATTTTGACAGAATGGCTGGACTATTCAGACCATAGTTTGATATATTAAGTCTGTTGACATTTTATTTTTGTACTTGAAGCAGTGGACTGCAGTGAATTAGATTATTTTCTTTTCCTGATTTCAGCCAGTGTGATTATCATTTATCTTTTACAATTTGATTTGTTTGGTTAGAATCTTAGCTTGTGTTCAGAATAATATTAAGGTAGTACATATTTGTAGTTTTATTGTCTGTGGATGGGAGTAAGTGGGAGCTGCCAATTTTGTGAATAAATTATTTTATATTAGGAGTTCTCTGACATACTGATTTTAAGTTAAGCCTCCTGTGATCCTTGATGATATCCCTGGGGTGATTAATTTAAGTTAGAGCCACACCGAACAGACCATTACCCCGAGCTGGAGTCGGCATCCTAGGAACCTTGACGGGTACATATGAATTTGGTGATAACACTGTAGTTATTCAAGTTCATATAAGTTTTCTTTTATTAATTAGTGGATCACAGTGATGGAGATTGTCAGGGAGTAGCTAGCCGGAGCCTACTGAAGTATACATGCCGCGTCGAGTTTGTGATAAACATGGTGGCCCATGTCGGTCTTTATCCAAGAGGGTGAGCATTGAGCTTGCGGTATCAAACCTTGAGGACGTGTAAACAGAGGTAGAGTGCACTATGTCATGGCGCCCTTTAGTGTGGCCAAATTAACGTTAATTTAGGGGAAAGTAAAGCCAGGAGTTTGTTTAAATAAATAGTCGAAAATGCTGAGTTTATTTTGCATATTTAGGTAGAAGCAGTGTTTTCGTGGCGCCCTTATAATTGATTGATTAGTAACAAACTCCAAATGTATTTTGTAGGACGGCGTGAACCGTGAAAAGTCATGTCAGTACTTTATTGAGAGGACTGGGAAGTTAAAATTAATGCAAAAAGGTAAACTAAAAATTTATTCATGAAAGCAGACATCGATTAGGCAGCTCTTCAAGCAAATAAAAGTAATTAATGGAAGTAACATAGATTGGGATTAAGCGACTCATTTTATAATTATAGAAGGTGGGTAGCGTAAGGCTGCATGCCCCAGTTTCCAAATAAGTGTTTATATTTTGTGGCTATGGCTTCAGTGGAAGAAATTCGAGTGATAATCGAAGGCTCGGTAGATAGAACAATGGAGCAGTTCGAACAATTTAAGAAGGAGTGTCAAGAACGGAGTACAATAAACAATGCACGTATCACAGAACAGATAGCGTAGCAAAGTATATAAACAATGCATTACTCGCGGAGTAGAGCACAATTAACAATACACAGCTGACGGAACAGATTGCAGAACGGGGTAGGCTGAATAATGAAGTGTTAAAAGGGGAGTTAACGGAACAAATTGCAGAGCAAAGTAGGCTAAATCAAACTGAAATTTTGTATGTTGATAGTGGCAATTAACATAAGTAGGATATATGAAAACAGGCTGTATAGTTCTTAATGGAACTACTTGTTTAAATTTATTTCTACTCTCACCATCTTTGGTCTTGGATTCGATTCCTGACTACCAAGAAATTGTTTCCTGTTCAGGGTGTTGAAAAAGGTAATAATAATAATAATTTTGAGGTTTAAAAGTGATACCCCTTTGGCTGGTGGAAGTGGATAAAGACTTGTTAAAGTTTGAAATTTCTGAATCAGATGTCTTGCTCAGAACCCCATTGAAACAAAACTCCGTCAGTTTCATCAAGAGAATGTAAAACCCAGCAAGAGGAATGTTCACTCGGATGAATAGAAGAAATCCCATTCCTAAAAGATGAAGGCGTGGTGGGCTAACAAGAAGAAAAACAGTTGAGATCTCGCGGTCCCCAGTGGCCACATCGATAAAAGTTAAGTAAGTAACTTAATTATAATATTATCAGATTTACGTGCCATTTTACCTACTGTGGCTTTAAGAGACGCCACAATGGCGGAATTGTGACCCAAAGGAAACCTTTAACGTGCCAGTAAATTTACTAACACAGCTCTCGTGAATTTATGGACCCTAAAATGTCAACTGAATGCGCCAGAATTTGATCCTGCGCCAGAATTTGATCCTGCATTGTTGGAAAAGAGGGTACACTCAACCTCGTGATGAAAAACTAAGAATAGAGGGAGGAGAAGCTCTCCATTCCCACCTTGGCTATGATTTTCTGTGACTTTCTGTGGTTTATCACTTCTACTCCAGGCAAAAACCTTGGAAGGTCACTAACTTCAGACCACAGCCACCTACTTCCAAAATTTAGACTAAATTAGGCCTACTACTGACGCCAGGAAGGGGGCTAAGTGGCGTAGTCGGTAGAGGCGCTGAGCTTGTAACTGAAAGGGAGTAGGTTTAATCCCCACCCAGGTAGTGGATTTTAGAAACAAAACTACCATTTTCCCTGGGGTTCACTCAGCCTACATCAGAAAGGAGTACCGGGGTAATTCCTGGGAGCAAACGCGGCCGGGCGTGGAGCTGACAACTCCATCCCATCTAGAGCCGATGTCACAAAAAGTGGAAGCCTCTACCTTCCACTACTCCCAGGGCCTCCATGGCCTGTACGGAGCTGGCTTTGCTTTTTACTGAACCCAGGTCCAGGATAACACAGGTTGTCTGTCAAATACTACATATACCTAATTAAAAGGTGCTGATGATCACGATGTCCAAGTCATTGAAGGAAGCAAAAACAATAACAACCCCGTCTCTTTGTCAGAGTAACTGGAGCGAAAACAAGCGGATTAAATTGGATGAATCTCTACTCAGGAACCTGACAGACCAAAGAGCTGCTCCCGAAACTCCACGAAGCCGCAGCTATTTCACTACTCTTGAATGTTGTGTAGATAATTCCCCGAGCACAGAACACAGCAATCAAACTGGAGGAGAGATTAGTGCACACTTGAGTGAAATGCTGCAATCTCTAACTCCGTAAGTTATAACGGTTAACATACAGTATATGCTACTATACCTCTAGTCACCTCCCCCAGGGGCTCACATCTAGTGGGACGTGGGTTGGCGACCACGGGACCCCAGCTGAGTCTGGCATTGCTTCCACTTACTTGTGCCGGGCTCCTCTCCATCTTCTTTCTTGTCGACCTCTCTTGGTCAACTCTTGTTCTCTTACGACCCCGACGGTATTAGGGTATCCGAGGCCTAGGGAATCTTTCACTTTCCCGCCTTAATTGGCCCTTGTCTCTTCTTTTCTGATACCTTCATTCTTCGAGGAGTCAGCCTTCTTTTTCTTTTCATATTGTCTCCTGCCTTCTGCACAAGGCCCTCAAGTCTTTCAAAGCTAGGGGTCGACCACAGCGCACAAATTATGGTATTCTTTCGTAAATCGTGCCGTTGATAACTGGAGCTCACTACTTGCCGCAGTCTTAAAGCCTTTCCCCAAACATATAGGCGTGTTTATGAAAAGACTGACGATTTGTGTAAATACTCCAGTTTACTGTAATATTGTTATTGAATTGTAATGTATAGTTGTTTATTTGCTATGTATACCCAATTTTCCACCGGGGGATACACCCTTAATTGCAGATGAATGAATGAATGAAAGTCCTGTAATAATAATAATAATAATAATAATAATAATAATAATAATAATGCTTTGATTTCAAATGTTGATCTTTCGACTGGTTTTGATGCAGCTCTCCATATCTCCCTGTCCAGAGCTAATCGTTTCATCTCTGCATAGCTCTGGAATCTTACAGTAAAGCCGACGCAATCTGTTCAACATGTTCTAACCTTGGTCTACCGCTAAGTTTGCTATTCCTGTGTGCCTTAGTATGTGTCCTACCAACCTATCTCTTCTCTTCATTACCAGTCGCCTGAAATATCTCACCTCTCGCAATCATCTAAATACCTCTTCATTTGTTACTCTACTACCCATCTGATATTCATCATTGTTCGTCCGCCTCGTTACGTAGTGGCTAGCACTCTTGGCTGCCAAGAAATGTAATTCTAGACTGAGGGTTGGCTGGAACGGGGTACACTCAGCCTAGTGAGGTAAAACTGAGAAGAGGTGGGTTTGAATCCTAACTTATCCACCCTGGAAGTGGTTTTCCGTAGTTTCCCACTTCTACTCCAGTCAAATGCCGGGATATTGTAACTTAAGGCCACGGTCGCTCCCTACCCTCAATCCTACCTAAATTACAAATACGCACACTAGTACAGACATCACTGTGACACGGGTTATCTGACAAATTATGCACACACCAAAATACACGGAGATACATGGCCACAAAGCACCTAAGGAATCAGCAACAACCTAACAAATTCATTCAGGAGAGACACTCTCCTTATTTTCACGTTCGTGTAATTACAATATTATTCTGCTTTCCATATCTCTTTGTAGTTGCTATCCCCCCAGCGGCTCACAACTAGTGGGACTTGGGTTGGGGACCACGGGACCGCAGCTGAATCCGACATTGCTTCCACTTACTTGTGTCGGGCACCTCTCTGTTCTCTTTTCTGTCGACCTCCCTTGACCCACTCTTGTTCTCTTCCGACCCCGACAGTATTAGGATATCCGAGGTCTAGGGAGTATTCGAATTTCCCGCCCTAATTGGCAATTGTCTTCATAGCTCTCATTTCTTCTAAGTCCCTTAACTCTCATTCTTTGAGGGTTGAGGGTATCTACTTTCCTCCTGTCTTCTACTGTAGTATTTAAATGTGCAGATAATTTTAATTAGTGTCCATCTCCTTTTATTTTCATGATCACCCAATATTGAAGTATTAGAAGTCATTTTCCAGTGTTACCTACTTCTATTAGAGAAAGCTTTTCAATCGGTCAACAAAAATTTTGCCCAATTACATTAGGCCGGAAAACAAGTATTTAAGCACCCTAACTTGAAAGAACTATTACATACTATATTTATCACAACATAACACGCTTCTATGTACAAAAGGAGAGGGCGGTGCTAATTGATGCCATGTTTCGTTCGTCACTCGATGATCACACAATTTGTGTTGACCGACTGAAAAACATTCTATAAAATGATCACCCAAACCATTTGGGGCCGGTAACTCAGATGTTAGCCCCCTTAAAACAGCAATTATCATAATCATGTAGTTGCTAATTCATTTCTAGGGGTCAGTACCTCGTGACTATTAGGATTTAGGATAGCAGCTTCGGTGGCGTAGCGGTAGCCTGCTGAGCTTCTATGCCCAAAGTCACGGGTTCAAACCCGCCCGAAGTCTTCGGATTTATTGAGAGCGTTGAAATCCCTCAGTATGCCTTCCTTCGGAGGGGAAGTAAAGCCGGCGGTCACAAGTCATAGATTTATGGCATGAAAAACAACCTTCCACTAACTACACTTGTGTGAAGCCAAAATTTGTAGGTTAGAATTTGATAACGCTATATTAGTTCCAACTTTCGCTGCCAGGTGCTGACTGCAATGGAATCTAGTAGCCAAGTCCGCAAGCTAGTTGTCGTGGACGGTAGCATTTGGTAGCAAAAGTAGGAACGACTTGAAATTATCGTCTGCACTCCTTACTTGAATTAAAACAGGTAACACACACTAATAGAGTCATCACAATTAACACCGGTTATCAGACAGATTCTACACGCACCCAAACGGGGCTACATGACCGCGTTGTCGCAGCCCCTAAACTAAGGAACCAACCAAAGGATTTGGGGTAGGTGCCTCGGTACAGTACTATCCCAGCATTTTTACCTGAAGGTAGTGTGAAAGAATCACCAGGGATAACGACACTTGGGATGACCACTGATAGAACCCAAGATTCGAATCTTCAATTTCAAAACTTCCCAAATCCCTAACCGACCTACTCTACAAAAACAACATTCCGTTTCCACTGCCATTTTGAAGGTAAACTGGATATCTATTGGATGAACTGTGGCTGATATGGAATTAATTTTGTCTTGAAGTCAACAAATGAGATACGAGAGGTCATTTTCCATTTGATATCCCATGACTTTGGAGTGCCAAGGTATTCTCCCACCCTTGAAAATTCTGATTTCCTGAGCTACGATCCAAACCCATGATCTTAGGATCATAATCAGACACTCTACTACTGATCTACAGAGAAAACTGTTTTGATTTATAAAACATTCTCGGTTTCAATTTCATGCAAAGTAGCCCCAGAAATCTCATTTCATTAGATGAGAGATGAGCTAACAGACGTTGAGTGAAGGGATCTTTACAATTTCATTCAAGTACCTAGTAATAAATTGTTAAAGGACTGCAAAGAAGTAGGTCAAATATTAATGAAACTCTGCTTTTGATGTAAGAATTGTATTGGAGTAGAGATGATTAATGTCCTAGTGAACCCTGCTTGGCTGTTGTGTGGGAAAAGGTTCCAATAACATGTGGCGAGATGTGTAACATCACCAACATCGAACTGAACACGCATCGTTACGCTCGAACATTGATGAATTAGTGGTCACCAATGTTACCCTGTTGGTCATTCAATTAAAATGTCACCGGACAGTGACAATGAATGATACAAAACATGAGATACTTTAAACAAAATGGTGTACAAAACGACGATACTCTACCCCCTCCCCTTCTCACAATAGGCCTATAGCAGAGGTGTACAAATCTCTACGTTTCGACCTGACTACAGCACGTAGGCAGACTGGTAGCAAACAAAGGAATTCAAGTAGGCTTTTATAATTTGAACGTGCAGGTTGGGGTCAACTTGCTGCATATCTTCTCGGTAACTACAGAGAGATCCATATACGCATGAACTAATTTGATGAGTAATAACATTTGAACAAATAATAGATATAAAACGCCTCAACAACCTGGTAAGAGAGTACAGAAAAATAACATCAAACACAGCCCTTCATATCCACCAGGACATAGCTGTAGGATTCAGGCGCTTAAAATCGAGATCACCGCCAGTTCAGACGGCACAGTTGCTCATCAGCAGAAGCTATAATGGAAAAGCAGAATGGCAATCTGTTTGGAACGACACAGCTCCGAAGGAGTGGCAGCCATTATTTAATATCAAGCACCCTCCGGCTGGTTTTGATCTCCCACGAAGAACTTGGGTTGCCCTCAACAGAATCCGAACCAAGCACGGGCGATGTGGCTCACTGTTTCATAAGTGGGGCATGCGAACTTCCCTCATCTGTGACTGTGGTGCAGTGAATCAAACCATCCACCATGATGTAGAAGAATGTCCGAGGAGGGCGTACTCTAGATCAATGGACGACTTTCTGGTGACATCTACTCAGGCCATACAGTGGTTAGACGAACTGGACATACATCTGTGAAATCTGTAGGGCTAAGTTGATTGTTGTAATGGTTTGCTCCTTTTTTTTGGTATATATATGTATATATGTAAATAGTATATCGTTTTTGTGTACAGTGCCATAAGCATAAATAAATAATAACAAATAATGGGACATATGTGCAACTTTGGTAGATGATCATACGCAATTTGTAGATTGCAGGCATACATAAGAAAAGGTCTGGCAAGGTTAGATCAGGTGATCTTGTAGGGGGGCACATATTTTGTTGAGATTATTTCCAAAGAAGACAGTTATAAGTTAATAATTGTTGGGAGATTCCTCACAGTAAATGTTGGAAGTGCCCTGCACCAGCATCCATGCAAAAAAATGTGAAAATAGACTGATGAGATCTACAGGAGAGAGAGAGAGATTTATTTTCTTCTTCATTACTGAACATCTTGTGTATTCTACATCGGCGTATTGTAATTTTAAGACATTAAGATCTGCCTTGAATGCATTGCGTACTTGTTATTTGACTTTATCATAAATAATTTAAACGCTTTTCCTTGCAAAATTATATTTTCACAAATATTTAGTGTAGAAACCAGGAGATTAGTTTTGTAGAGGAAATTCAATTTCATATGTTGGTATAAAACCAATTGCGCCATAAGAAGCATAACGTAAGAGTACATGTGTTTGTTGTGATATTAAATAGCATTCTGTATTTCCAGATAGGCCGGGTATTTTAATCTCATTTGGTTATACAGTGTGCCCGGGAATGTTCTCCGCAGTGCCTACAAGCTGCTGCGAGAGATTACGTCACCAGTTACGTTGGCAGCATGGCTGTCGCTTGTATCATAACAAACAAACAGTAAACTTTATACTCACCACAGCCATTCATAATGCTAGAAGTGCTGATGACACACATGCTGGCTTATTACAATACACACTGACGAATTCGACAGCCCACAGCCCACACATGTGGCCTTCACCCTATCAAGGACACTGTGCTGCCAACTAAACTGATGACGCAACCACTCGCAGATGCACGTAGCCACTGCGGAGAACATTCTCGGGCGCCCTGTATTTCTGAATGATATACTTTTTCTGCCTGTTTGACCCAGTTTTTCGGGAATTAATTGAGGTCGAGAGTGGATATTTTCACCATGTGTTTATCATTCAATGTCTGCAAATGTGCAAAATACAAGCAGACAAATTGTTGAAAACACAGCACATTTCCTTTTTTATAGAAGACGTTTTCAAAAACAATTCTACATTCACAGCCACACCAATTTGATCTTTTTTCCAAAGAAGGTGAAAATCATCGAAATTATAACTACCAATTAATTTGATGATAATAACAATTGAAAAGATAAAGAACGTCTTTTCACTACCGTTTTTCTACACCATAGATGCATATTTCACTATTTTGGAACCTCAAAAAATTCATAAGCAATAGTTCTCATATGTTGATTACATTTTCATTAATACTTCAATTGTAACAGATCTGATTTTTAAAGCAATTTTACATTATATTTTTCCAATTCATTAACGATTTCTTCAAATTATATAGCATTTTCAATTATAATTAACAGTATTTTAAACAAAATTTTCAATATTTTGAAAGATTTTATAATGAACATTTTATTTCTAATGCTCATCTTTATTTCATAGAATGTTAATGTTAGATTGATGCTCTTGGGTTACTATTTGTATTTTTATTATAATTGAAGAATGGTATAATTAGTTTCCAATATATTATTGACTGTAAGGTATATCATTATTTATTTACCTATTCAAAGGTACAATTTTAATTCATATGACAATTTAGACAAATTACATGAAATGGATGAATTTCATATCAATACATGTGTAAATTAAGTTTAAAGTTTTGCATTATGATTAGGCGCGTGCGCCCTGGTCCATTAAATAAATTTTCTGAGCATGTTTATGCATTAAACATGTAAATACTATATCTTTTCTTAACCCTTCATAGGGCAAAACTATGTTTTACTTTTACGTGTTTCTACATTGTAATTTATTTTAATTATTATAATTATAAATAATGATAATTTTGTTTCTTTAATTTTAATGTTTATATAATATTTATAAGTCTATTTTCAATTTTGAAAACCAACATGGCGGCCACGCGAATTTGCGACTTTTAAATAGACGTTTCTCGCGATTTAACCAACCAAACGCAATAAAGCATGGTACAGTATATGTTCATACACATTGTAAAGCACCGACATCTAACTTGGTTCAATTGTTTACATAACCACAAGATGGCGGATGTGCGAAATATTTCACCGGCATTCTATATCTCTGAAACCATTAGCGGTATCACCCTGAAATTTTGTACGGAGATAAAGGGCGCTACTGGAAGTTCGTCTATAAGACTTTCAAAATCCGGTTAACTACAAAACGAACATGGCGGCCAAGCGAATTTGAACATTTTAAACAGACCTTTCTCGCGATTTAATGTTCCAACCGCAATGAAATCTGGTACAGGAAATGTTTATACACATTGTAATACACTGGTATCCAATATAGTTCAATTGTTTACATAACCTTAAGATGGTGGCTTTGCGAATTTTAAAATTAAGTTTTTATTTCTTGAGTCGTAATAATGCGATCGAAGTGAAAGTTTGAATAATGAACAAACGCAATAATTCTCCTTTAATGGTACATGACTCTATGGTCTATACATTTAACAATCCAACATGGCGACCATTCGAAATATTTAGACTGCTCTGAATGTATACGAACCTATTATAGCAATCAAACTGATTTTTTTTATGTTCGTAGGGGCTATGAACTTAAGTTCACCTGTAGGACTTGAAATAACCTGGTGATCACAAATCCAACATGGCGGCGACGCGAAGTATAAATATTCACATGGACGTTTCTCGCAATTTAACCATCCGAGTGCAGTGAAACTTGGTACGGTAAATCCTTATACGAATGTTAATCCACTGACATCTATTTTATTACAATTGTTTCCATAACCACAAGATGGCAGCTGAGCGAAATTTTAAAATCTCCTTGTTACTTCTTTTGTCCTAATCATGCGATTGAAGTTTGAATGCTACACGTACACAATAATCTTCATGTTACAGTACATAACTCTAGGACCTACATATTGTACCCGATACCTAGTTGAGGCTATCGGCTACGCCAGCAGACAATAAGCCGTAGTTGAGGTTTTGGGAAGAGTTAAGAAAAGATAGCGCTCAGATCGAGTCAAGAGGAATGTCAGGATGACGTAGTAGGTGTAGGATCAAGAAGGCGCTGACCGCAGTTAAGCAGATGGAATTATGGATGAAAATATGAAGCTTTATTAAGATCTATATGGAACATGGTATTTAAACATCTTAGAAGAGGAGATATAACATGCATTATATATGGTAATAATTTGAAGGAAGTCAGATAACCCTTAAGTTATTTTATAACTTAATAGCCGAGATGATGGGGGTTCGAGATTATAGTTGTGACGCAAGAGCACAGTGGTGGGGAGAAAGTCACGTGTCTGCGCCAGGCAGGTAAGGGTCAAGGCAGTGCAGAGACTGTCAGTCGAGCTCTGTGAGCCAAGCAAGAGAGTCGAGCTGAGTAGCACACGCCAAGCGCATGGTACAGATCGCGCAGCGAACAGAAACTGTCACGGAAAGTGAAAGCGACAGTTTCAACTTCACCGAGCAGCGAACGACAAGTAGGTCAGTGAGTCGGGCGGACATCCGCAGCAAACAAGCATAGGAGGCCGGGGTTTTTAAAACAGCATTGCGAGTAGTTGGAGAACTTTATTCCAAGCTGCATTTCAACGCAGAACGGCATAGTAGAGCGACATGGCGAGGCCAGCTTTAGGCGGAGATGATTATAGCATTGCAGTAGGGCCGTGCGGGTTAATTCCAACTTTATACGCAAGCATTATAACAGAAGCTGAACTTCATTACTACGTTGAGTTGGAACGTTTATTCAGCATTCGAATTATAAAAGCAGATAGTTACGAGATACTGCAACTCTGAACTTCGAATGAACATAGTTTTTCTTAATGACATTACGACTATGCATCTCATAACGCATTCCAAGTAACATTAACAATTTCTAGGCAAACGGAATGTTGTAAGCATATGCACTTCTGAACATTAGCACGTGCATTAATGCAATTATTTCTTATGAAGTGTTATGAATTACCGATTATGAACACAGCTACAGGGTGTTTCATAAACTTAGACACTCTGATAAAACAATTTTATTTTCTACAAGTAAAACTAAACCGCTGTGGAAATTGAACTTTCAACACTCAAACTGAACATTGTCTAGAACAGTGGCGTAACGTAGAAGAGGAATAGGGGGTCCGCTGTTTCTATGAACTTTTTCGTCAGGATTTGGACAATATCCGCTATGGATAACCAGAAGTTCATCATGTCGGAGTAAACGCAGACAGAGACGCGATGGCACCACAGAGCGATGGATTCGATTCCTGACGAGGAGGAGGTCCACCAGCTGATTCACTTGGAATTCGAAGGCAATCGTCATTGCATGGATGGAATGATATTCACGCCGATCTTTCGAGAAATTCATTACATAGGGAAAATCGACGATCTTTGAAATTTAATAACAGCTGATTATGAGAAGGTACTGTAAGAGTTATAACTTCCTGATACGATTATTTTCATGAATACTGGGCACACATGTATATTTTTCTAATAGGAGTGATACGATTTTTTAGACATGGCGTTGACTTTATATGCTTCGAATTTTGCTAGAATATGGCGAGACCATATGACATGGCAGGCATCATTATACGAAATTCTCACCATTGGTTGGCTTTATTAAGCAGATTTTTGGTCTTTTAGACATTTTTTCCAGTAAAGATATTTTTCATGAATAGTTTTTTTTTGTGTAACGAGTATTTCGAACTCGTGATCTGCAATTGATTATCTAAAATTACTTCGTCAGTTCATTGCATACTAGCGAGTGTGTATTATTCATCAGTAGGGATATTTTCCATTGGATTGTTTGGAGATATTAAGATGTTATTCACTTTAGTGAAAGAATATCGCTTTTATATGACAACTAGAGACTTGTTGATTCCTATCTGGTACATTCACTCATTTTAGTCGTCGAGGTGGGGTCTTTCGTATTTATACGATTGTATGGTGGTTACTCATCTTACCCATCGTTTAGGGCACTATCATGTTAGTCGACGGGGCGAGGTCTTTCGTATTTATACGATTGTACGGTGGTTACTCATCTTACTTGCCATTGATGGACTCATTTTTATCATCCGAGTGTACATGAGATTGTAAGAGAATCAAACAAGGAACTACTAGTCACATATCAGTCGAACTTTTGTTAAATAAAGTAAAGATAAATGTCATCAGGGTTACATTTGTAATTCTTGTTTGCCAATCCAATATTTTGTTGCTATACTCTTTTGAGAGTACTTTCAGTTTAACAGCTGGTACAGCTGATGCTTTTGATGATATTTATAATTGTGTTTGATACCTTTGAGAAGGATTTGACGTAATTGAATCTTGTAAGATGAATCATTAATGGTCAGATTTATTTTAAGGCAGATCAGTATTGCAGATTTTGATATGAGAGATTATAGCACATTGGTGTTTTTCTGTGATGTGAATTATGAGAATTGTAAGAGAATTTATGCTATTTGAAAGCAAATCTTGAATTACTAAGGTAATATTTTTCCAATTGTTTAAGAAGTTGTCTAGATGTGATCAGAGTAATTACAGTTATTGGAGATTGTGTGCGTTGATAATTTGAAGCCAGTTATATATTTTTTGTAGATCATGCAACATGGTTAAGTGAAGTTTGTGATAGGCATTTTGTGGAAGTTGCCAAGTGATAGTTGCATTGTTGCTAATGCATTTTAAGGCAGACATGAGGTTGTCGAACCCAGTCAAGCGTAATTGTTGAGATTCAGGCTGTATGCTGAATATTTATGGAGTTTTGTGGAATAATTGTGGTATTCAAATGTGATATTTGAAGAATTGAGGATATATAATGTAGTTGTGGATAGTCAGATCCAACGTGATGTCGTGAAGGAAATAATATTTTTTGGCATGAAAATTAAATACGAGATATAACTTGGATGTGATAAAACTGTAAGACAACGTTCTATAACCCATATTAAACAATTTGTTAGGAAATTAAACAAATAAATAAAGTTGATAATACAAGATTTTCTGAGAATAATAATTAATGAAATAATAATCTGAAATTTAAGCATATTAATGATCTGACCTAATGAAATAAAAATCAGAATGACTAGATGAAATAATAAAAATCTAAATAACCAGAAGAATGAAATTTAAATAAGTTGATAAATAAAATTTTGGAATACATCAATGAATTAAATAAAAGGATGAATTAAAGATTGGATGAATAAACTGATTTAAATACATTAATAGATGATTGGATAGATGATGAATAACTGAATTAGAAGGTGATAATTAATTAAAGAAGCTGATGCTTAATGAATTTATATGGAATTAGAATAAATTTAATTGAGATATAATTTGAGGAATTGCAACTTGAGTTGAGGAATTAAACAATTTGTATTGATGATTTAAGATGATTTAATCTGAAGTAGATGATAAAATAAGAGTGTGTGAATAATTAGAAAGCATAATGAAGTGATGATAATAATTTTCATTTAAATGATTTAATGGTGATGAGTTAATCATTCTGACAGGAATATGTTGAATTTTGAAATGAGAATTAATGTGAGAAATATTTAATTTTGATGATGATGATAATGATGACCAATGAGCCGTGAATTTTCTGTAATTCACAAACAAGTAATTATTAATGATAATGTAAATAGTGTAAATAAATTATTCAATGTTTAGGAGCATTTTTCTAACATGTTCAACATTTAAATTATGCCATGCAAGCCATAAATTGCGTGATATTTAAAATATGTGATTATAATATGTGTATGTTTAGACAGATTAATAACTTTTTCAAATCCACATTCATGATGTTAAATTGAAGATAAATTAGGTCTCAGGTATCACAAATGTCAGTGACGAAAGACATAGTGCTACAGTGATCCTGAGAACCCAAGAGAACTTTAGAGATTTTTCTGTTTTATGTGGATGGAATATTTTTGATTAGAAAAGAGATGGTTCGATTTTTGGACAAGGACAATTTAACGTTGGCATTCGACCATGCTCTCAGGTAGGAGGTATATTTAAAATGTCTGTCTGACTATCAAGGTGAAATAAATTTGTTTTTATCTTATTTGTGATCTGATGATGGTGTGATTTTCCTTTTTCTTTCCTTGTCTTGAGTAAGGCTTAACCAGGAAAGGAGGTGGTTTGCTAGGAATTCAGTTGATGGCGCCCATTTATATTTGCATTTTTTTATTAAACTTAAGCCCGTAACGACCCTAGAGATACTTTGTCTCGTGTTACCCACTGCTTTTTCGATAACTCAGCTGAATTTCCGACGCATTCCTTATTTGACTAGAGGTTCATTTAACTCCGCTCTGTCCTGGAACTCCAGGAATGCGATGTAATAGCAGATGGGTCATCGCATCCCCAGGACGAACGGGTACAATATATAAAATCCAACATGGCGACTATCCGAAATATTTAGTCTGTTCTCAATATCTACGAATCTATTACAGCAATCAAACTGGAATTTTGTATGTAGATAGAGGCAATTAACATAAGTAGGATATTTGAAAATAGGCTGTATAGTTCTTCACGGAACTACTTGTTTTTAATTTTCAATTTATGTTCTTATATACGATATTTAATTTTGATATTTTAGTGAATTAATTGATTCATTAATTAATTAATTTAAAATTAATTTTTACAATTATTTTCATAATTCCTTTAAAGTTATCTTTATTATTTTAATTTTTATATTTATTTTATTATTGTAATTTAATTTTTAATATTTTTATTTCTATATTTATATTTTATTATTACACTTTAATAGTTAATGATTTAGCTCTAAATATTTTTAAATTTTATCCAACACATAACGTCAAGTAGATAAGTATATAATATTTGATTTTTAGAAATACTAGCACTTCGGCATGAAAATTCTCCGAAATTTGGCTAAAGAATTCAACTATCAGCATCCTTAAAAGAGTAAACTGTCCTTATGACAGGTGGTTAATATAGAGACCCCTATCCCATAGAGGGTTAAAGAATTAGAAGAAATTTAACTTTCAACTGGAAACAAAACAAATAAAAAATTCCATCCAAATACGCCATTTCAAACGTGTGTGAATACCTTAAGTACCTTGGAGTAACTTGAGGAGAATTTGAGAAAAGGGATACTTCCTCCAGGAAGAGGAGGCAGTTCAAATCGCTATTAGTGGACCCTATTAACTAAGTGCTTAATTGAGTTATCTCTTCATTATTGATTGTCAGATACGCAACTCGCAACAGTATCGTTCCCTCGGCGAACGTGATGAAGTCTTCATAATGATCAAATTAAGCGAATCCTGGGGTTCAATTGTCAGTTGTTAATATCAACTAATTTTAGGGTTGAGACATTTTGGGTATAATAATAATAATGATACTAATAATATCGTATGGCCTCGGATGCCGGTTGCAAGCTTTGTTATTTGACGCCCAGAGGGCAGCTTGCATGTCGAATTTTGTTGTTCCTTGGAACGCTATGAAAGTCAAAGAGGTTAGATATCTAAGCTTTTTGACGCTATAGCGCTTTCTAGTAGAGAATGGAGGAGCTTTGTGCTGGCGGAAAATCCTGAGATTAATTTAGCCATTATGAACGGTGCCTACTGAATTCAAGTGGGTTCTTTAACATTCCAACAACGTATGACATGCGTGTCGTGATTTTTGTCGCCATTCAAAAATCACTTTCTATGGCCAGGACCGAACCTGCAAGCCTGGGGTTGGTAGTCCAACACGATAAGCACACACCCACCGTGGCAAGCTATTTTGGGTATCAAGCACGTATACAAAAGGAGTGTGTTGAATTTGATAATTTATGTTTCTATGGTAACTACGAGGTGAGTTAAATAAGAAACCCGTTCGAAATATGCTACGTGATGTATCGTATCGTTGCTTTAATTTTTAAATGTGCATGCGCAAGTGTAGTTGGGTGTATGGGACATGCACTGTGGTCCAATCCATGCATACTTGTATATAGACACGTGGTATTACATTAAGATGGCTGGTGCGATTCACAACCCGTCCACGCATGAGTAACGAGCAGTATCCAGTTCATAACGGCGGAGGATTGCAAGTCAGTGCAAGTCACCGGATATCGGTTGCTGTGTACAGTGAAAAGTACTTGCAAAATACGACTGTTTAGGATTAAGATACTCGCAAATATTTCCCGATGGTCATGACGAAACGACGGATTTCCTCCATCCTGCATCGTTCACCATTTTGGGCGTTAAAGCAATTCCTGAGGTGACAAGGATTTCATACCCAAATGGAGATACGTGTTGTTGTTGTTGCTGCTTAAGAAGCACTTACATCGTAGTCATTAGCCTATTTTCAATTTTGAAAAAATTGGCTCATGAGATCACCTTTTGTCCGTGTGTGTGTGTGTGAGAGAGAGAGAGAGGGAGGGAGAGGTGTGTGTGTGTGTCCCCTAAAAACCTCTAAACGGCTGGAGCGATTTCAATGAAACTCGGTAAGTTCATAGCACTATACCGGACGACTCCGACCGTGCCCTTGAAATTTTGTTACGTCTCACCAATCAAACATGGCGGCTGTGCGAAATATTTCACCAGCATTCAATATCTCCGAAACTATTCCCGATATCACCTTGGATTTTTTACGGTGATAAAGGAAACTACTAGAAGTTCGCCTATGTGACTTTTGAAAAACTGGTAACTACAAAATCAACATGGTGGCCACGCGAATTTGTGACTTTTAAATAGACGTTTCTCGCGATTTAACCAACCAAACGCAATAAAACTTGGTACAGTATATGTTTATACACATTGTAATGCACCGACATCTAACTTGGTTCAATTGTTTACATAACCAAAAATGGCGGCTTTGCGAATTTTAAAATTAAGTTTTTATTTCTTGTGTCGTAATCATGCGATCGAAGTGAAAGTCTGAATAATGAACCTACACAATAATTTTCCTTTAATTGTACATGACTCTATGGCCTATACATTTAACAATCCAACATGGCGACCATCAGAAATATTCAGACGGCTTTGAATATCTACGAATCTATTATGGCAATCAAACTGAATTTTTTAATGTTCATAGGGGCTATGAACTTAAGTTCACCTATAGGACTTTCAAGAACCTGGTGATCACAAATCCAACATGGCGGCAACGCGAACTATGAATATTTAAATGACGTATTTCTTAATTTAACCATCCGAGTGCAGTGAAGCTTGTTACCGTAAATCCTTATACGAATGTTAATCCACTGGCCTCTAATTTATTTCAATTGTTTCCACAACCACAAGATGGCAGCTGTGCGAAATTTTAAAATCTCCTTGTTAGGCTACTTCTTGTGTCCTAATCATGCGATTGAAGTTTGAATGCTACACGTACACAATAATCTTCATGTAACAGTACATAACTCTAGGACCTACATATATAAAATCCAACAATGCGACTATCCGAAATATTTAGTCGGTTCTCAATAACTACGAATCTATTACAGCAATCAAACTGAAATTTTGTATGTAGATAGAGGTAATTAACATATTATGTTATTAAGTAGGATATATGAAAATAGGCTGCATAGTTCTTCACGGAATTACTTTTTCCCGTGTATTTGGGTGCGTTAGAATTTGCCTGATAACCTGTTTAACTGTGGTCTCTGTAGTAGTGTAATTCAGGTGGGGATTGGAAGGGAGCCGGCCGTGACCATAAGTAACGATTGAAGAATTAGATGCCATTTTTCAGTGTTGCCTTGTAATCTATTATAGAATGCTTTTCAATCGGTCAACACGAGTGTGTCCAATTATTTTAGGTGGGAGTTTAAATATTTAAACACCCTAAACTTAAAGAAATAGTAAATTAATTATTTATCACCTAATTAACACACAAACAAGGGAGGAGGGTGGTAATTGATTGAATGACACATTTCGATCGTCACGCGATCATCTTCAGATCTTGTTCACCTATGCCTAAATAAGTTACGGTGAATATGTTTACACTTATGTACAAAAATATGAAAATGAATATCCACAGCCTGCTTCCAATCTCCAACCGGGTCAGGAATGGAATGAATGTAGCCCCCATCTAGCGGCGAGGATATGAACTGTGCCGGCTGCCGAGGTCTGACGCACTCCTCTGGGCAATGATTAAATGAATGACAGATGAAATGAAATGATAGTGGAGAGTGTTGCTGGAATGAAATTTTGACAGGGAAAACCGGAGTACCCGGAGAAAAACCTGTCGGCCTCCGTTTTGTCCAGCACAGATCTCACATGGAGTGACCGGGATTTGAACCACGGACCCAGTGGTGAGAGGCCGGCGTGCTGCCGCCTAAGTCACGGAGGCTTCATGTACAAAAATATATTTACAGTTATTAAATTACATTTTTAATAACTTGTGTGGCGTGTCGTTGTTATTTACAGATAATATTGCTCATTTGGTCTACAGCACCTCTGTAAATGTTGGATTCATATTATGATAACGATCAAGCAGTTTTGATCCATCATTCCCGGAACGTGGCATTTCGTGGATGCCTCACTTCAAGATTTGGCTAGTTGATTCAAGTAGTTCTCAAGGAGTGTAACCCAGCAGCAAATGATTGGGAACGGTCCGAACCATCTCACATGCGGCTTCGGTGGCATGCTGAGATTCTATGCCCAAGACCACGGGTTCAAACCCGGCCGAAGTCGTCGGATTTTTTAAGAGCGTTAAATTTCCTCAGTATGTCTTTCTTCGGAGGGGAAGTAAAGCTGGCGGGCCCATGTCATAGATTTAAGGCATGTAAAAGAACCTTCCACTAACTACAATTATTGTGTGAAGGTAAATTTGTAGGTTAGATTTGTTCAACGCTCTATGAAATTCCAACGTTCGTGACCATGTGCCGGTTGCGGTGGCAACTAGTTCACAGCTAGGTGTCGTTGACGGTAGCATTTGGTAACAAAAGTTCGAAATACTTGAAATTGACCCTCTGCAGTCCTTACCTGAATTACAGATGAAACATACGAATACAGCCATCACAATTAACACCGGTTATCAGACAGATTCTACACACACCTAAAGTACACGGGGCTACATGACCGCGTTGTCACAGCCCCTAAACTGAGGAACCAACCAACCATCACACGCAGTCAACTCTTGCTCCCCGGCTGGTGACGTACACGTGCCACTCACGTTCTGAAGCGGCTCCCTCGCATTTGCGCACCTTCAAATGCCAATTGACTGCGCCAGGATTCAATCATGAAACCTTGGACACAGCAGGCGGGAACGTTACCTCTGCTCCACACAGCTAGTCAATGTTTTGTTTCCATATAGGTGTAAAGTACACATTTAGCCATCAACCTCTAGTATTTATTACTATGGGATGCTTGACAACCTGTGTTATTCACTTGATTAGTAGTGTATGTACTGATATTGCGCCAGGAGTTGGCAGTTGGAATTGAACTGCAGAGGTCTTCCCGCTCACTGTGTATCGCACATTACAAAAACATTCAGTTGGTCACTACTTGCTTCACTCACTCAGCACATTCCTTCTTTCACTGGGGGCGTGGTGGCTCAGCGGTCTAGCTGTATGCCTCTGACCAAGGCGGTCCAGGTTCGATTCCTGGTCAATGCATGTGAGATTTTCGAAGTGAAATTCCATGTCCTGTGGTTCGGATTCCACGTAAAAAGGAGGTCCCTTGGCTCATGATCTCAAGATTAACGGTCACGTTAAACTACAAGCTTCCTTCCTTTTTTCCTTCTTTCACTGACTGAGTGTCGCCTGCTGCAATGACAACCATTGGCATGCGGGAAGCTGATATATTTAAGTTGGGAATAGGCGGACCGCGCATGCGTACTGCAAGACCCATGGCACCCCGTCACAGCGTGTTCAACTGCCATCTCCTGCCGCGATGACAGTACAGTATAACCTGTCATATCCGGACTAATGTGGCGACCGGCCGATCCGGATATGGATAAATCCGGCTATCACAATGCTATTTTTACAAATAGCTAGGTGACCAGAAATAATTCACGAGTTTGTTGTTGATTAATTTTTATGTTTTTATCGGTTTAGTATCATTTTGTTAACTGTATACTGTACATAGGCTAAGAAATAGTATTGCTTTAAACTAAATTTAAATAATTAAATTATAATAATATGCTTTACAGTACATGTACTTTCATGACGATTTTTCCAGCTTTCCAACCACCCCTCACTTGCTTTAAACTGTTCATCCTCTCAAATTTCCTTATTAAAGTGTAGTGCCTTTTCTTTTAGTAAAGGACCTGAGATAGGTAACCCTTGCTCTCTTCTTTCGGTAAACCAAAGAAACAATGCCTCGTTAACTTGGTTTTTAGCTGCCTTTTTCATCATTTTAAGATTTTTAACACCACTTGTTGACGCTTGTGACGAGCACCACTTTTCAATATCACTCCGAGCCTTTTTCCAGTCACTCACAGTGCTTGTTCCTACTCCCATATCCGCGGCAATCTTCTTGGCTGTTTCACCAGCATCTAACCTTTTCAGAGCACGTAACTTTTCTTCCATCGTAACAACAGTTTTTTTTTTTCCTTTTTCGGTCATTTTAGCAAAAAAAACAAAGTTAAAAGATAACAATAACGATAACAACGGTAAACAATAACAGTAACAACAGAAACACACTCGCAAAACGAACTGTCGCTTCAAGACTCACGAACAGACTGAAGGGTATAAAGAGAGGCAGCCTCGTGTTGACGTTGGTGGCAGGCAGGCAGAAGCCGTGAATGTAATATCGCTTATTCACACAAAGGAATGAGCTTCCGGGAAGATATCGTTGACCGAGTCAGGCCACAACCCCTCGCGGTCAAGCACGCACACAGCCTTCCAGCGCTGCAACTTTCACTCGTCCTCCCTGGCTAGCACACTAATGTATCCTCGCTCTCAACTACGACTTAAAAATTCATTCGGAGATGTGTCCGGATATGGGAGGGTTCGGATATCACAGGTTCGGATGTGACAGGTTGTACTATACCTTTAATTTTTGGGGTCTTTGATTGGACAAAGTGCTCCAAAACATGAAATGAGACATCATCCCGCCATTTTCCTGGAAGGAGTGTGAAAGGAATGACGAAAACCAAACCACACACAGTGCTTGCATTTGAATTGTCTTTTTCTGGTATTTAGTCGCTCAACACTAGTGTGCCCCATAAGTTGGGTGGGGTACAAGTTATAAATATATAAACGCACTCCTGGAAAAATTGCATGTAATAGTTAGTTATCAAGGCCTCCGTGGCTTAGGCGGCAGCACGCCGGCCTCTCACCGCTGGGTCCGTGGTTAAAATCCCGGGCACTCCATGTGAGATCTGTGCTGGACAAAACGGAGGCAGACAGGTTTTTCTCCGGGTACTCCGGTTTTCCCTGTCAAAATTTCATTCCAGCAACACTCTCCACTATCATTTCATTTCATCTGTCATTCATTTAATCATTGCCCCAGAGGAGTGCGTCAGGCCTCGGCAGCCGGCAAAGTTCATATCCTCGCCGCTAGTTGGGGGCTTCATTCATTCCATGCCTGACCCGGTCGGAGACTGGAAGCAGGCTGTGGATTTGTGGATTTTCAGTTAGTTATCACACTTAAATGGGCAATTTAGGATTACTAACTAATAGGTTATGAACATTCCTGAATGGGAATATGATGTAATTTCCGTTTGATCAGATAAATTATCAATTAATACGATAAAATTGGAACGGCCAGATCAAACATAAAATGCCAGCGTTTCGCCCCAGGTTGCTGTTGGGCTCGTCAGTTGGTTTGATCTGGCCGGACCAATTTTATCATATTAATTGATAATTTATCTGATCAAACGGAAATAACATCATATTCCCATTCGAGAATGTCCATAACCTATTTGGATTGCCAAGGTGAGGTTTTGTTTTATGAAAGGGAGCTTGACTTCCGTAGCACATTGGCATCACTCGTGACGTCAATACTACTTGTATTTTGTGTCTTGTGATGGCCTTCTCAGTATGTGCTAGCCATGCGAATTGGTGAGGTGTGTCTGTACCAACTGACGAGCCCAACGGCACACTGGGGCGAAACGCTGGCATTTTATGTTTGATCTGGCCGGACCAATTTTATCATATTAATTGATAATTACTAACTAATACATGTAATTATTTCCAGGAGTGTGTTGACATATTTGTAACTTGTACCCGCCCAATTTATTGGATACAGTCGTGTTCAATGACTGAAAATCGGCAATAAACAATTTGTATAGGCAACACTGAAAAAAGAATGGTATCAAATTTTCACACTTGCATTTGAACCTTGATCTTCTGTATTTACAGTCTCACGTGATATCAAGCATTTGTCTTAGCTGTAAATTTATTACGTTGTTACACACCGAAATGATATATCGTGTCTCGTATCATTTACAAGTTCTTTCAAATTCACACCCTCAAATCATCATGCCAGTGTTGTATAATCATTTTAAATGATCTTATCGACTTCGTCGTTACGCTGGGGTCTGGCGTTACGTTACGGTAACGGGACGAAATGTACCCAGTTGCGATGGGGTGTGTGACGTCATAGTACCGCTTGGTGTATGTATTCCCCGTCAATCTCTACTTCGTTAGTACAAGACAAAAATCCCCGATTCTTGGATGTCATGGGTAATCTCGAGAACCACTGAATGGATTTTGATGCGGGTTTCACCATTCTGTAAAGGATATCTCGAGGAAAGATTCTGTAGAAAATAATTTATGTATTATGAAAGGAAGCCAAGCAGTAACAATTTCCGTGACAACAAACTGGCGTCCGTACGCTTCTTAAGCTTACGCTGAGCAAACCGTTAAAAATATCAATATACTATGAGCGTATGAATTGGTCAACATGAAAAGTTCTACAAAAAAGTCCGCGAGAGCATATCTCTATCTTCAATACATCGCCCACTATAAGTGTTTTTAGACTGGATGGAAGGGGCACGTCCCCGTGCGCTCTGGTGAGCGTGACCTTGCTTTGCCCTTGGTTTGCAGTTGTCGTTCGCGAGTAATTTGAAACAAGGTAAAGTAGGCCTATTATAAAGCAAGATAAGTATTATGCAGATAATTTTCTAACATGTCAAGAGTCTTTGGCTTTGCATTTTTCAGCTTTTGTAGCATTTAAAATGATACAAAGTCTAGTCTTTCAGACTAACTGTCACTTTTATATTAACGTTCGTGTCGTCATTCCTACCTTGAAATTCTCTTAGATATTTATAGTTCCATAAGCCAAACATAAGTTTGAAAGCGGGGCATACAAGTGACAAATTCAGCTCATTCGTTTCCAAGCACCCAGCTGTACGCTACCCCTTGAATAATATCTCAAGTTTACAAATTAGTTTCTGCCTTGCAGAGATAACAGCCATTTCTTCGTAATTTATGCATAATCCATTTAAAAGACGGAGCTCTGTATTTCACTAGTACTTACCAACTTCTCTCTCGCACCTATGAAGAATACATAAAATAAACATACATTATGTTGCCATTAATGACTAGATGCTGCACTGAAGGAACAAAGTTAGTACAGATAATAAAATAATAAAGGTTATAAAACAGATTACTGGCCCCGTGGTGTTGGGGTAGCTCGCCTGCCTCTCAACCGGAGGCCCCGGGTTCGATTCTCGGCTCCGTGAGGGTTGGAACGGGGTGCACTCAGCCTCGTGAGGACAATTGAGTAGCTTTCTGACAATGAGGCAGCGCTCTGATCACGAAAACCAAGATTAACGACCGAGGGGACCCGATGCGCTGATCACGCGTCACCCCAATATCTGCAGGCCATATGGCTGGGCAGCGGTCGCTTGGTTGGCCTAGGCCCTTCATGGGCTGTATAGTACCCGGGGTTGACATTTAATACAGATTAATTATAGTCGGTAGCATGCTGAACTGCTATGCACACGATGGCGGGTTCAAACCCGTCGGAATTTTTAAAAGCGTTAAAATCCCTCAGTATGCCTTCCTTCGGAGCGGAAGTAAAGGCAGTGGGCCCATGGCATAGGTTTATGACATGTAAAAGAACCTACCACTGCAATTTGAATTGTGCAGCAAAATTTGTAGGTTATATATGGCTAGTTTGGAGACGCTCCATCAAATTCCAACGTTCGCCGCTAGGTGTTAGTGGCAGTAGCATCTTGTAGCCAAAGTTGGAACTACTTGTAATTGAACTTGTTGGGAGCCATATATGCTAAATAAACGAAGTTAATTACACGGACTAGCGTGTGATAATCATCCTTGGATTTATTGAATTTGAATAATTTACACATTTAAAGAGAGCAAATATTGCCTAAAAGTGTGAAGTTCTCGGTGATAATTTGATAAAAGACGTATTATTATCTTAAATATTCACACTCTCGTACCAATCAGATTTTCTAATAACAATTCTTTAATTTTAAGCTTTGCGCAATTCCAACTTTTCCCACACTTTAATCATAACAACCTATTTAAAATCGTATTCTACCTATTACACATCTAACTGGGTGTTAAGTACAAGGACAGGAGGACAATTTGGAAATTGTATGAAGACGATATAGCCGTTATACCATGTGGAGATTCCACAACAGAGGCCAACATTAAGCAAAGAGTTCGTCAAGGTTGTTCGCTCTCACCCATTCTTTTTAATGCGTACATCCAGAAAGCAATAGATGAAGTAAATGATAATTTGCCAATGACTGGAGGTCTCAAGATTCAAGGAGAAAGAATTACCATGCTTCGCGTTGCGGATGATATCGCAGTCCTGGCAGAAAACGAAGATGATCTGAATTATGCATTAGCAGAAATGGAATCCACCTTTAACAAATATAACATGAAGATCAACAAAATGAAAACCAAAGTTCTTCTCTGTAGCCGGCAGTATGAACCTCCTCGTTGTACTTTAAATGGAGAACAGCTGACAAATGTACAGGAGTTCACTTACCTTGGTAGCAAAATAACAGCAGATGGAAAAAGTAGAAGAGAAATAGTCAGCCGCATCAACCAAGCCAAAATAACATTCAACAAGAAAGGAAAGCTCTTTACATGCAAAAACATGAGTATGAGCCTCAGGAAACGTCTTGTGAAGATATATGTGTGGAGTGTCCTGTTGTATGGTAGTGAAACCTGGACTCTTAGCTTGGCTGATAAGAAACGAATAGTAGCCTTTGAAATGTGGTGCTACAGGAAAATACTAAAAATTCCATGGGTGGACAAAATCAGTAATGAAGAAACGCTGAAGAGGATTGGAGAGAAGCCATGTTTATGGAATATGCTTACTCACCGAAGAGACAATTGGATTGGACATATCTTGAGGCATGAAAGTCTTCTGCACACAATACTGGAGGGCAATGTGGAAGGAAAGAACTGTAGAGGTAGACCACGGCTGGGATACATAAAACAAATCATACACGACAAAGGTTGTGATAATTACTTGGACATGAAGAGACTAGCCACAGACCGGAGTTCATGGAAAGCTGCTACAAACCAATCTTCGGATTGAACACCACAGAAGAAGACATATAAAAAAATGTTTTGAGAACCTAAAATGACAATTTTGAAAACCTAGTTATAACTACAGCCTACATTTACATACAAGAATCTGGTCCCTAGCTATAACTCTTTACCCTTATGAAGCATCTTGATTGAATGTTCTTGTGATGAACGTTAGGAGTTGTGCCTTATATGAGACTTCTTGCCTACTAAGTTTCGTTGCATATCTGCTCTTGCATTCAGAGGAATTCATTCTAACATTAGATAAGTACGTCCATATTGAAGGTATAGAATAATTATGATGTGTTTTCTACAGAGAAAGCCTCTAATGTCAGGCTACGTGGTTGCTGCGGTTCGTCAATTTAACATTAATGCATAGTGAATTATCAATGAATGCCTTGAACCCGTATTAAATATGGCGGCAGTGTGATAGTCTTATAGCTAATACTAGCGACTTCTCTTATATGGTACTCCAGTTTTATAGAAATTTGTACTAATTTCGCAATTGATTCCTGAGTTATTGATTTTGTAATATTGGCTGGCTGCGTTGCATATTGGTAACGTTCTTGCCTGCTGTGTCCAAGCTAGGTTGCAGGATCGAATCCTGGCGCAGTCAGTTGGCATTAAATCAATTATTTCACGATCAGAATAGTTAGGGCTATCCATACTTGATTCTGTTACTGGCAGGTTTAAGATCCCCTTCGGGGCAAAATTTCGGCACTCTAGAATCTCTAAAAGCCGCAGTAGTTAAAAGGGACGTAGAGCGAATAATATTATCATTATTTTGAAATATTAATAGTAAGCTCAGCCACCATCTTGAACATATGACGAGGTTATTCTTTTGCCTTGGGCAGATAGGGCCCATATTTGGTTCAACTGCAATACTAATTTAAGATAGTTGTATCTCTAAAGTAACTACATAAATAACTAAATTAAATCGTTTTTATATTCCAAAATTTCAAGATCGTGCGATATTCATTGCGATATTTTTATGAGTAATGCTCGTGAGGTCTCTTATATCAGTGTTTCCCAAACATTTTTGTGAGTGTACCACGTTAAGAGATGAGAATCTTTCGCGTACCACCTAATGGTTGGGAGATATAGTAAATATAACCCCACCACCACGTAGTAGACCTAAAGATGGATTGTAAGTTGTATTTGTTAAAGTTAGACAGTTGCAGTTAAAGTTCAAATAATAAAAAGTGTATCCAGTTTTTTTATTATTTATTACTATAAGTATTCAATTCAAACATTCAGAAATGACAACGTACAGATACCATATAAAAGAACTTAATAATTACACATAAAACCCAAAGTTCAAGTAACAACTTCAGTGAGCTTAAGGATTAGAAGCCTACTTAAGATTGCTGAGTCTCAAACGAATATCGTTTCCCATTGTAAGGAGCCTATTCCGGTATTTATTCTTGAGGTAAACAAGTGAAGAAAATGCAGTCTCCACAAGTAGGAAGTAGTGAAAGGCAGTAAAAATCAAACTGCTTTGTTAGCTATGTCTGCATAGTCTGCACGCCTCTCAACCCAAAAGATCACAAGAGTCATTTTTTTAAAAGCTTCCCTTAGTTCTGAATCACAATTCAATTCATAAAACTGCTGCTTATCTTTGGCCTTAAAGTCCTCCAGCAACATACCAATGTTTATATTTTTAAATTTTATATTTTATATTTTTATATTTTTCGTAATGCATCTAATATTTTATTTTTTGTAACATCACCGCGTACCACTGCAACTTAACGAGCGTACCACCAGTGGTACACGTACCACAGTTTGGAAAACGCTGTCTTATATGACACTCCTCTGTCATATAATCTGACGTCAATTGTGCTATTATACCGCGAGTTAAAGATATTCAAGAATTAAAAATACCTCCAGCTGCCATCTCTCTCTCTATATAAAAACTAGCAGAAGTACCCATTCTTCGAGCGGTCTTCGGTATTAATAACCAGACGTATTCAATTGAGCTATTGTTGCAAAGGTTAGAGACTTGGAACCTGTTTGTCAACAAAGAAAAATGATAAGTTAAAATATGCTCTGAAACTAAATTTACCTAACGTGAAAATAAAATTGAAACCCTCGTATACGAAACGCAAAACACGTCAAATAAAACTGACCTTCACTGTTGTGTCAAGACCCCATCCAGCCCTTTAATCTATTATATATAATCCAAAAGTGACTCATCAACGCAGGGCTCAAACCACTAGACCTAGAAAGCTGAAATTTTGCATGTTGTTTGATCCGAGTATGTAGAGGCTCACTAAGCAACGGTTTTTGAAAATTCAATTTGTAAGTGACCTTTTTCGGCCCTTTGGCACTGAGCAAGGACAGTCGGTACAAAGATCGGATTTAGCTCATTTTAAGCCGCCAGATACGAGAAACAATACTCGGAGGTCCTGTAGGGACCCCGAAACACACTTTTTAAGTTCCTAAAATGAACGGTTTCGGAGATATTCCCAAATAACTGTGTTCCCTCTGAGAAACAGATCAACGTTACTATGGCAACCGCTGAAATTTTGCAGACCGGGGATAGTTTTCTGGCAATATCTCGAAAACCGTTCTTTTAGGGCCTTAAAACGCGGGGTTCGGTTCGGAAACATTGCTCCTCGCATTGATACGCGTAAAGTGAAATATATTTTATTTATAGAGGTGGTTTTTGTGATCGGATGCGAGCGTGATTTTGAGTCTAATTTTATACTCTTTGAGCTGGTTATTTTAAGCGAGCTTTCGTACCTTTACTTTAATTTACAACGTCAAGATGCTTTCTATTTTGCACGGTATGCTTTCATTTTCATTATATATTTTTTTTTTTACTGAATATTTCTGTTTGCCAATATTGATCTGCTCTTTTTCGTTTTTACCATGATCAGCAACCCATATTCACAGACGGACGTGGCGTATTCTACCGGCTGTCACATTAAATTATTATTTTTTCTTAATTATTCTTACTGAGGAATTGGGCAAACTTATTTCAATAAAGTTGGTATTTTGTCTTTCACGGCCATTGAATCCCCGCACAAGGCACGGCTTAAACCTAGAGAAGTTGCTGGGTTGGACTAATGGACTAATGGTGCAGCAGAAAAGAGGAGAATTGAAGCGTTTGAAATGTGGTGATACAGGAGAATGATGATCAGATGGGTAGATAGGGAAACAAATGAAGAGGTATTAAAACTAGTGGGAGAGGTGAGATGTTTCTAGCTACTGCTAATGAAGATAAGAGATAGGAGGGTAGGACACATATTAAGACACCCAGGAATAGCAAGCTTAGTTATGGATGGGAGGGTCGAGGACAAGAACTGTAGGGGTAAACCAGGGTTAAAGAGATTGCCTCGGATGTAGGGTGTGGTAGCTGTGTAGGGATGAAACGATTAGCTCAGGAGTGGGAGGCCTGGACATGGAGGGCTGCATCAAACCTGTTAAAAAACTGAAGACTCAAACAACAACAATCGGCAATTTTAATTTCTTAGAGAGGCAGGTGAGGTAAAATTGGTTTTGGAGAATTTCAATCCCTGGGATGTAACACTGGAAGAGACTGCATAATGTACTGTACATCAGCGGCCAAGGTGAGATATATTTAACTATAGGTCTATTAATAGCGATATGTTGACGTTCAAATCATCAATAAGTATGGCAAAATTACATCCAGAATAGCTTAAGGAAGAATACTTTTAATTCCCCATATTCCGATAGATTTGTAATTCCAGTGTGCAAGAGTGCAGTTCCCTCTTCAAACAATATTCGCAATTTCTTTAACAAAGCGCAATGACACACACTTAACAGTAGCACGTGTACATTAACACAAAACCATTTTTTCCCATGTCTCCCACAAATCCAACCCCTCGTCCTCGTCGTGGGAGATGGGCAACGTAATTAAGTAGGGGATTGCCTGTAGGGGTGAAGTACAGTGGGGACTTTGTGTGCCTCAAGACCGCTTCGGTAGCTGTGAAGGCCCTACAGGAACCCTGAAGAAATTACGGCTAACGGGGCTCTGGTGAAACAACTGCTGCCTTGTAGTTTGGAGTTGGTTCTTCAAAGGCTAAGGGAAGAAACCCTGACAGAAAATCAGCCTGGTGCCTCAGGCTTAAGGTGGCAGCCCCTCCAAGGCACTCGGAGGCAGTGGGTTAATCACTCGCTCCTCTTAAAAAACTGATTACAGAAACTGAAGCGAAATTACAAAACCGGACGGATAACCTGATGACGACTTTTGGCATGAAGAGGACTACGAAAATCGGTTTCTGGAATGTGAGGACCTTGATGGAGAAAACCAGATTGAAACAAGTGACACGGGAGATGAAGAACTATGGGCTGGATATCCTAGGATTGAGTGAAGTGAGGTGGCCAGGATTTGGTGAAATACAGACAACAGATGGAATTACATTTCTCTATTCTGGGGGCGATGAGGAAGAACACAGGGATGGAGTGGGGTTTCTGCTCAACAGAAATGCAAAGAGAAGCCTTATGGAGTGGAAGCCAATTTCTAGTAGGCTCATGTTTGCTAAGTTCAAGACAAAGATCAGGAAAGTGATCATCATCCAATGCTATGCACCTACAGAACAATCGGAGCCAGAGAAGAAGGAATAATTCTACCAAATGCTGCGAGATGTCACAAGACAAACAAGTAAGAAGGACATTCTCATTGTTATGGGAGACTTCAACGCGAAGGTGGGCTCAAAGGGGTTGGAGCAGATCATGGGTAAACATGGCCTTGGTGAGATGAATGACAATGGGGAGAAATTTACGGAATATTGCGCCAGTCAGGATTTGGTGATGGGTGGCACGGTATTTCCTCATAGGCGGTGCCACAAGGTCACCTGGGTGTCTCCTGATCAAGTCACAGAAAATCAAATTGATCACATCGCGGTGAGCAGGAGGTTCAGGAGAAGCTTGGAAGATGTTAGGAACAAGAGAGGAGCGGACGTTGGTAGTGACCATCATCTTTTGGTTGCCAACTTCCGCATGAAGATCGACGCAGTCTGCCGAAAGTTTAACACTCGGCACAACAAGTTTGATGTGGGCAAGCTTAAGAACCAGCAGAGATTGGACCAATTTAAACTGGAGCTCAGAAATAAATTCCAGGTGTTGGACTCGGAGACAGAGAAGGACGTGGAGACTGTGTGGAGCGAGGTAAAGAATATCTTCGTGGAAACCAGTGAGATGCAGCTCGGGTACAAGAACTACCTGCGGAAAGAATGGATATCCGATCAGATCTGGGATAAGATAAATTATAGGAAGGAGACTAAGGGCAAGCTCAACACCTGCAAGACTAGGCAGCAGAAGGCTCTCACTCAAGATAGTATTCAACAGCAAACAGGGAGGTAAAGAGGAGTGTACGGAAGGATCATAGGAGGAGGATTGATGAGCAGGCGGAGAAAGCAGAAGAAGCGGCAAGAAGGGGGGACGTTAAGGAGCTCTATGGCATCGCAAAGATGCTTTCGAAGAAAGGGTTTAATAAAACTAGGCCTGTGAAGAGCAAGACGGGCGAGATCCTCACGACGTGTGAACAGCAGCTGACAAGATGGAGAGAACACTTTGCGGAGGTTCTTAATAGAGATAGAGGACCAGAAAGTAAGCAGCGAGGAGAAGATGAAGAGGAAGCAGAAAGTGACCCAAGCATCAGCCTCGACTCCCCAACTCGGGATGAAATACGGACAGCGTTGAAACAGATGACATGCGGGAAGGCACCAGGTCTGGATAATATCCCTGTGGAAGTACTGAAAGCAGACCTGGATATTACGATCGATCTGCTGCACCCGCTGTTGGAGAAGATCTGAAAGGAGGAGAAAATACCAACCGACTGGAAGAAGGGGTTGATAGTCAAGTTGCCGAAGAAAGGGGACACCACAAACTGTAACAACTGGAGGGGTATCACCTTGCTGTCCATTCCAAGCAAAGTGCTGGCGAGAGTCATCCTGAATCGTATAAAAGACTGCGTAGAAAAACGGCTTCGGAAGGAACAGGCTGGATTTCGACAACATCGCAGCTGTGTGGATCTCATCAACACCCTCCGAATCATCCTGGAGCAGAGTGTGGAGTGGCGGAATACCCTTTACCTCACATTTGTTGACTTCGAGAAAGCCTTCGACTCCGTAAATCAAATAATCATGTGGAAGAACCTCGAGGAATATAAAATTCCAACAAAGATCATCAGAATCATGGAAGAGTTGTACGATGGGTATGAGTGCCAGGTTCTTCACGAAGGCAAATTAACAGAAAAGATAAAGGTCAGTTCCGGAGTGAGAAAGGGGTGTGTCCTTTCCCCCACTCTGTTCTGGTTGGTCCTGGATAGTGTGATGAAGAAGGTAATGGGAGGACGGAAGAGGGGTATTCAATGGGGTATAAATTACAGGCTTGAAGATCTGGATTTCGCAGACGACATTTGTCTTATGGCACAACGGTACCGAGACATAGAAGATAAGCTGGGGAGATTGCAGAAAGAAACAGAACGTGCAGGACTGATGATCAGCACCAACAAGACCAAAGAGATGAGGATAAATTCTGACATCACGACTAGTTTGACAGTCAACGGAAAGGACATTGAGCGAGTTGAGTCCTTCCTCTGCCTTGGAAGTATAGTCACAAATGATGGGAGAGCAGAGGAAGATGTTCGAAGCCGTATCAGGAAGGCAAATGGTGCCTTTGTCCAGCTCTACCCCTTCTGGAGAAATAGAAACATTTCCAGGAAGACCAAGCTCCGCCTTTTCAATAGCAACGTAAAGTCGATTCTTCTCTACGGCTTTGAAACATGGAAAGTCACAAAACCGATCAACAACCAGCTACAGGTGTTCATTAACAGATGTCTGCGTCGCATCATGAATGTGAGGTGGCCGGACATAATCTCAAATGAAGATCTTTGGACCATCATCAATCAACAACCGATTAGCATCCAGATCAAGGAGAGGAAATAGCGCTGGATTGGTCACACGCTAAGGAAGCCGGACGGAGCTATTGAGAGGGCGGCGCTAGACTGGAATCCTCAAGGTGACAGGAAGCGAGGTCGGCCTAAGAAGACCTGGAAGAGGACGATCGAAAATGAAATTGCAGAGGTGGACAAGAACTGGAGTCAAGTGAAGAGAATAGCCAGGAACCGTACTGCGTGGAGAAATTTCGCCAAGGCCCTATGCTCCGGAAGGAGCGGCAGGAATTAAGGTAAGGTAAGGGATTTTTTCCCATGGGCAACTGTATGCGGCGTGCTAGCGAGCATACGGGCAACAAAATCGTTATGTCTCAGCAAAGGACGTAATTTTAAAATGTGTTAGCATAATGTAACATCGAACCCTGCAGACTTTCACAACTCTATAAAATTCCCACTTTGCTGCTCATATCAATATACTGTATGTATCAGTATTCAGAATTAAAATGGACCCACCTGTAGCCGCGATTGCTGTAATAGAATAGACCAATTGTCTTGATCGCGGGCGAAGCCGCGGGTACCTGCTAGTAAATTATAAAGGCTTGTGGTGCATGAAAATTCAGGTTTTTTAGCCTCCAATGGCCCATATTCCTAAAAGCAAAAAAAAAACTATTCCAATTCTGGAATTTTTGAAAATAATGATTCTGTTTGGAGATATAATAGACCTTCTGTACGACATAACGCACATTTAACTCGTGTGAAAAAAAATCTAGGGTACCCCTTGAACCCCTTAAGCGCATTGATGAATTTTACAGTTTTAGTTGATTCCGTAATAACCTTATAGCCATTTGCAAACATTCACAGAAATTTAATAAATGGAGTGGCTTTACTTCTTGCAGAAATAGATGGAAAGTTGGATGTCACCTTTTGAGATACTGTTGTCATGGTTACTGGCTTGCATTCCTTCATTAGTTTATTAAAAGAAATTCGTTTTCTGGGACTATCTCAGAAACTGTTGGTTTTAGAGCCTTTAAATGTAGTTTACGGGGACCCTTTACGGCTATTTAGAGACACCGAGTTTTGTTTCTGACACCAAGGGGCTGAAAATAAGCTTTGTCTCGTCGTTGTAGGCCGTACTATAGTAATAATTATATTAATAATTATAATAATAATATAACAATATAGGGATAGGGATATAATAGACCTTCCGTACCACACCCGCACGTGTATATCACGTGAAAAAGATCTAGAGTACCCCTTGACCCCCTTAAGCATATTATATGATATTGATGAATTTTTCAGCTTAATTTGGTTCCGTTATAACCTTATAGCCATTTAAAAAGTATCTCAGTAATGTAATAAATGGAATTGCATTGCGTCTTACAGCAATAGATGGACCTGTGAGATTCCGTTGCCATGGTTACCGGCTTGCATTCTTTCGTTATTGTATAAAATGAAATTAATTTTCTGGAAATATCTCAAAAACTGTTGGTTTTAGGGCCTTAAAATGTGGTTTTCGGGGGCCCTGGCCCGAGTTTCGTTTCACACATTGAGGTGCTGAAAATGAGCTTTGTCTCGCCCTTCGGCGCCTATTTCAGCAAGTATTTTAAGGAGGTAGGCCCCCTTTTATGAGAGTTACAAAGAAGAGTTACATCAATGATTAGTGTCGTGCCTCTGAAAGATATCTGTACCAAATTTTACGTTGATCTACCCAGCCGCTTTCGAGTTATAAGGGAACAACATTGTCCACAAACATACAGACAGACATACATACAGACAGACAAAAATGTTATTTTCGCGCGCATTCGTCATAAAACAGTCTGAAACGCGTAAATAACGCAACTTTCCGTAGAAATTCAGAAAAAAACAGACGAACTTTCATTTTTAGCCTATTTTCATTTTTGAAAAAAAAATAGGCTTATGAGATCTCCTTTTGTCCGTGTGTCTGTGTGTGCGTGTGTGTGTGATGGTGTGTGTGTGTGTCTGTGTGTGCCCCTAATAACTTCTAAACGGCTGGAGCGATTTCAATGGAACTCGGTAAGATCAAAGCGCCATTCAGGGCGACCTCGACCGTGCCCTTCAAATTTTATTGTGTCTCACCAATCCAACATGGCGGCTGTGCGAAATTTCTCACCAGCATTCAGTATCTCCGAAACTATTACGGATATCACCCTGAAATTGTGTACGGTGATAAAGGGCACTACTAGAAGTTCGCCTATGAGACATTCAAAAACCTGGTAACTACAAAACCAACATGGCGGCCAAGCGAATTTGAGACTTTTAAATAGAATTTTCTCGTGATGTTAACCATCCAAACGTAATGAAACTTGGTACAGCAAATGTTTATACAAATTGTAATGCACTGGCGTCTAATTTAGTTCAATTGTTTGCTTAACCTCAAAATGGCGGCTGTGCGAAATATTTCACTGGCATTCCATATCTCCGAAACTGTTACAGATATTACCCTGACATTTTGTACGTTAATTGAGGGCACTGGTAAAAGTTTATCTATGTAACATTCATAAACCTGTAAAGTAAAAAACGAAATTGGCGGCCAAGCGAATTTGAAACATTTTAATGGACTTTTCTCGTGATTTAACTCTCTGAGCGCAGTGAAATGTGGTACAGTAAATAATTATAGATATTGTAATGCACTGGCATCTAATTTAGTTCAATTGTTTACATAACCTCAAGATGGCGGCTGTGCGAAATTTTAAAATTAAGGTTTTATTACTTGAGACGTAATCATGCGATCGAAGTGAAGGTTTGAGTAATGAACCTTCGCAATAATTTTCCTTTAATGGTACATAACTCTATGGCCTATACATATAACAATCCAAAATGGCGAGCATCGGAAATATTTAGACGGTTCTCAATATCGACGAATCTTTTACAGCAATCAAGCTGACATTTTTTTATGTTCATAGAAGCTATGAAAGTTCACCTATATGAGTTTCAGTAACCCGGTGAGCACAAATCCATCATGGTGGCGAAGCGAATTAAAATATTTAAATGGACGTTTCTGGCGATTTAACCATCCGAGTGCAGTGAAACGTTGCAAGTTAAATGCTTATACAAATGTTAATCCACTGGCATTCAATATATTTCAATTGTTTTCATAACCACAAGATGGCAGCTGTGCGTAATTTTAAAATCTCGTTTTTACTTCTTGTGTTCTAATCATGCGATTGAAGTTTGAATACCACACGTACACAATAATCTTCATGTAATAGTACATAAATGAAAATCGAACCTGGTGACCATCTGAAATATTTAGACGGTTCTCAATATCTACGAATCAATTACAACCTTCAAACTGAAATTTTGAATGTTGATAGAGGCAGCTAACATGAGTAGGATATATGAAAATGGCTGTATAGTTCTTCACGGAACTACTTGTTATATATAGAGAGTTGAAAGTTTGTCTGTTTTTTCTGAATTTCCACGGAAATTTGCGTTATTTGCGCGTTTAGGACTGTTTTATGACGGATGCGCGCAAACATAAGTTTTTTGTCTGTCTGTCTGTTTGTTTGTTTGTCTGTGGACAACTTTGAGTCCTTATAACTTGAGGACGGCAGGGTGGATCAATGTAATATTTGATACAGATATCCATCAGAGGCACCACACTAATCATTGATGTAACTCTTCTCCGTACCTCTCATAAAAGGGGGCCTACCCCCTTAAAATACTTCCTGAAATAGGCGCAGCAGGGCGAGACAAAGCTCATTTTCAGCCCCTCAATGTGTGAAACGAAATTCTGGGCCCCCAGAAAACACCTTTTAAGGCCCTAAAACCAACAGTTTTTGAGATATTCCCAGAAAACTAATTTCATTTAATAATCTAATGAAAGAATGCAAGCCGGTAACCGTGGCAACGGAAACTCAGAGGACCATCTATTTCTGTAGTATATTACTGTGAAGTTTGCAAGCGACTATAAGGTTATCACGGAACCAAATTAAGCTGAAAAATTCATCAATACGTATAATGCGCTTGAGGGGTTCAAGGGGTACACTGTAATTTTTTCACGCGATTTTCACGTGCAAGTGTGGTACGTAAGGTCTTTTATATCCCTATCCCTATATTGTATTTATTATATTATTATCATTATTATTATTATTATTATTATTATTATTATATTATGGCATACAACAACGAGACAAAGCTCATTTTTAACCTCTCGGTGGGAGAAATAAAACTCGAGGATTCCCGAAAACTACATTTTAAGGCTCTAAAGCCAACAGTTTCTGATATATTCCCAGAAAACTAATTCAATTTAATGAAATAATGAAGGAATGCAAGTTGGCAACCATGACAACAGGTTCTCAAGAGAAGACATCCAACTTTCCATCTATTTCTGTAAAAAGCAATGCCGCTCCTGTTATTACATTTCTGTGATAGTTTGTAAATGGCTATAAGGTTATCACGGAACCAACTTAGACTGTAAAATTCATCAATGCTCTTAAGGGGGCAAGGGGGTAACCTAGAATTTTTTCACGTGATTTACACGTGTGATATGTCGCACAGAATTATATCTCCAAACAGCAACATTATTTTAAAAAATTCCTGAATTGAAATAGTATTTTTTGCGGTTATTAGGAATTTGGGCCATTGGAGGCTAAAAAAACTGAATATTCATGCACCAAAAACCTTTATAATTTGTTAAAGGTGTCTTCCTGTGGATGGGGTTTTTCCACAACGGCGAGGGTCAGTCTTTATATGAGGTGTATTGGGTTTCGTCTACGAGGCTTTCAATTTTATTTTCACGTCAGGAATTACACGTTAGATGAATTTAGATTGAACACATTCTAACTTTTTTTTAACAAACGGGTTCATCGTGAGGATCATTTTGTTTGATACTGTGTGGTTAATATATATCCATATTCGGACACCTGGGTGATATGTTGTAGGCTGGTTGGTTGGTTCCTCAGTTTAGAAGCTGCGACAACGCGTTCACGTAGCCTCATGTACTTTGAGTGTGTGGAGAATCTGTCTGACAACTGTTGTTAATTGTGATGGCTGTATTAGTGTGTGTTATCTGTATTTCAGGTAAGGATTGCAGACGATCAATTTGCTACCAAATGCTACCGTCAACGACAACTAGCTGTGACTTGGCTACTAGATGCCACCGCAATTGGCACCCGGCGGCAAACTTTGGAAATAATAGAGCGTTAATCAAATCTAACCTACAATTTTAGCTTCACACAATTGTAGTTAGTGGAAGGTTCTATTACATGCCATAAATCTATGACATGGGACCGCCGGCTTTACCTCCCCTCCGAAGTAAGGCATACTGAGGGATTTTTGGCCTTTCTGTGTATCATTATGTACGCCTACAACTCGTGTTGGAATGTTTGGAGCATCATAAAATTAGGTATCCATCAGTGTCAATACACCAATCATTTATAAAACTCTTCACCGTACATAGAAGGGTTGGTATAGGAAAAAACTTTTCAAAATACATGCAAAAATAGGCGAAATATGAAACTTATCCTAGAAGGACGACGAAAGCATATGTTGCGCTTCTCAATGTGAGACACAGAACTAGGGAGTCTATAAAGAGTCTCCGAAAACCACATTTTAAGGCCCTTAAATTAACAGTGTCTACGATATTCCCAGAAAACTAACTTCCCTCTGATAAACGTATGAAGGAATGAGAAGCCACTAACCATTGCAACAGTAGCTCAATTGGTAACGTCTGGTTATTAATACCGAAGACCGTTCGAAGAGCGGGCACTTCTGCTAGTCAACAATATATTCAAAAGTAAATACGTGAAATAAAGTAGCGTTCATGCTAATGTATTAATTGATTCATGACCTAAAAAAGAAAACGAAATTGATCATAAGCATTCAAATGTAATAATAAAATAAAATTACGATTAATATGGATGGCGTTGCACCCTTAAAATGAATGAAAAAATTTGTAGTTTTACATAACCATCAATATCGTCATCATAAACCCTGATACCACATATTTACGTGAAACATGAACCATCGGATGTGACATTTTGCCTCAAAAATCTCACATTAATTAATATGAAATAGAACCCTCTGCGCAGCTATGATAATATCGTATGGCTTTGCGTGCCAGGTGCAAGCTTTGATAATTGACGTCCAGAGGGTAGCTTGCATTTCGAATTTTAGCGCTCGTTCGAGCGCTATGAGAGTCAAGGAGGTGAGATATCTAAGCTCCTTAACACTATAGTGCTTTCTAGTAGAGAAAGAAGAAACTTTTGGCGGAAAATCCAGAGATTAATTTTGCCATAATGAACACGGCCTACTGAATTCAAATGGATTCTTTAACATGCCAATAACGTATGACATGCGCGACGTGATTTTTGCTGCCTTTCAAAAAAATCATTTACCACGGCCAGGAGCGAACCTGCAAGCTTGGGGGTTGGTAGTTCGACACGATAACCACTCACCCACCGTGGCAAGTCTACGCAGCTGACCGCCTGTTTCTAACTAATAATACCCCCCAAGGGCCCTCGAGGTACAGGAAAGGAAATTCCAGCGGGAAATAGTGGGACCAAGGATCTTACCGGATGGAAGACGATGGTACAAACCAAATTGTGAACTCGACAAACACTAGAGAAACCTGTCATCAGAAGGAGACTTCTGGCTTTCTACGCCCACCTGTACAGAATGAACCACCACAGGCTGTCTTATAAGATTTTCGAGGTAGCTAAGAAGGGTAAAGCCACTGGGTCCTTGTGGATCATACATTTTGAGAAGTATCTTGCTTAACTTAATATTCAGCAAGACACAATAAATGACAGCAGTCGCCTTTCCTCACATCCATTACAGAAGTTCACCACAACGCGTCCGAGGAACGTAAGATAGAGTTCAGCCAGAAAATGAATGATTACTGGTCCAACAGAAAGGCTCAAGATTTCAGCAAAAAGGCAGCCGCAAAACAATCCCCCAAAAAACACGAGAAGTGGCATACAATTGCTAAAACACAATCACCATGGTCCATAGGTGACCCAAACGACCAAAGAAGAAGAAATATAACCCGGTCCACCTTGGTGAGAGAAAAGCATCTTTACCTCTACGTCAGCACATTCTCGATGCGATGCATCTTCAACTTCCGTGGGATCCTTTTAAGATGCGAGTGACTGTAGTGTTGCGAGTCGGGTCTACTTGACTGAACAGCTTGCGATTGCGTAACACGATTATTGATCAATGGAGTCGTAAATTTACGCCACCCTATTGTGCAGGTCCACACCATTCATAACACAGCAGAGACATTGCCTTATTTAGCGAACTTGTTCCTCTGCCCATATGCAGCAGGTCTCCTTGGAACTTTGTGTGCGCTATATTTCATCCCGAGAAGGAGGAAGCCATGTGCGTAGATCATTACACATGGTAGTGAAACAGGGCTTCAATACCCACAGACCACCTCGAGGTGTAGTGGCTAACATTCTTGGCTGTCACCCCAGAAGTCCGGGTTCGATTCACGGCTCTGGCGAGAAATTATAATTCTGGTATGAGGCCTGTAACTATGTAAACTCAGCCTCGTGAGACAAAACTGAGAAGAGAAGGTTGGTTAGCTCCTTAGTTTAGGGGCTGCGACAACGCAGTCATGTAGCCCCGTGTACTTTGGGTGTGTGTAGAATCTGTCTGATAACCGGTGTTAATTGTGTGATGACTGTATTAGTGTGTGTGTTATCTGTTTTAATTCAATTAAGGACTGCAAACGATAATGTCAAGTAGTTCCTACTATCGCTATCAAATGCTACCGTCCACGACACCTAGCTGTGAAATTGGCTACTAGATGCCACCGCTACGGGCATCTGGTGGTCGTTGGAACTTGATGGAGCGTTAATCAGCGTTGGATCTTACAAGCATTAATCAAACCTAACCTACAAATTTTCTTCACGCAAGTTTAGTTAGTGGAAGGTTCTTTTACATGACTTAAATCTATGACATGGGCCCGATGGCTTTACTTCCCCTCCAAAGGAAGGCATACTGAGGGATTTTTAACGCTCTTAAAAATCCGACGACTTTGGTGAGAAGAGAAGGGTTCGATTCTCATCTCTGCCATCTTAGAAGGGGTTTTCCGTGGTTTATCACCTCCACTCCAGCCAAGTGCCGGAGTGGTACTTACGTAAGGCCACTGTCACTTTCTACCCAAATACTACCTCGATTACAAATACACACATTAATACAGTCTTCACAATAACACAAGTTATCAATCCACAGACACACAAGCACCGGGTTTTACTTGCAAAGCTCCTAAATCAATAAACAACAACAACAATATCCACAATGGACGTAGGTAACCTCCCAATTGATTATTAGTAAACAGACGTCCTGATCTGGAGTTCATGTAGGGTAGGGTGTTAGTTCCTATCCCCTCCTCTTACTGGCATAGCTTCAGACCGTGCTCGTTAAACTTGGCAGCTGCAACAAGTCTGTAGATAACAGGTTTTTAGTCCCGGCGCTGAAAGAGGCTATCCTGAGTGTGGATTCTCTCCGGATTATCCACACTCCCTCCAGGAAAATGCCAGGATAGTGCCTTACTTCAAGTCTAGGGGAACTTACCCTATCCCTGTCTCCAATACAGTAACACACTCGAATACAGACATGACAGGAATACAGGTTATCAGACAAGTTCAACACACACCGAACTACACGGAAATGATGACCATGATGTCCCAAATTCCTTAAATGAGTTACCAACAAAAACAACGACTAGTAATAGCAGAGTACACAAAATTATGTATTTAATTAAGAACTTACGTTCTGTATATAGATGTAAGTATTCATAAATGAGGAAACTGTTGGCACTTTTGAAGAATTAAATAACAAAACCCTCAGAAGAAAATATTCGTAGGAAAAATAGAATCGATATAAACCGTAAATTACTAGAATTAATAGGGCAAATGCCGAATCACATGAATGCAAGAGATGGAAGGAGGAAACCCGAACACAGACGTATGAGAAATGAGGTAACAAGAACTGCAAGGAAGTGAAAAAAGAATGGTTAAAAGAGAAATATGAAAGTGTAGAACTGTCTAAAATTAGGATGAAGAGTAGTTTTGGGGAAAGGAAGACTAAGTGCTCTAATATTAAGGACTCAGATAGAAAATCTCTAACAGATAAAGAAGAATAGGTTGAGAGATGGAAAGCTTATATAGAGCGTTTGTATGGGGGTAGGGATATTGAGAATCATGTAATGGAAATGAAATAGGAAATTTGATGAGGATGGGAAAGGATATTTAATATTAAAATCAGAATTAGATAGAGATCTAGACTTAAGCAGCAACAAAGCACCAGGCACAGATGATACACCGACTGAGTTCAGATCAGGTTATTTCACTTGCTAAGTAGGATGTATGAAACAGATGAGGTACCCTCTGACTTCGAGAAGAATGATTTCATCCCTATACCGAAGAAAGCAGGAGCTGACAGATGTGAAGATTATCGTGCAATGATCTTGATCACTCATTCTTCAAAGATCCTGTCTAGAATAGTTAACAAGTAGACGGAAATACAGGGAGAATCTGAGTTGGGTGAAGACTAATTTGGTTTCAGGAGAAACGTAGGAAGAAGGGAAGCAGTACTAATTATTAGGCTGATCATGGAAGGCAGAATAAGGAAGATAAGGGAACGTTCATGGCATTTGTAGACTTAAAAAGACTTTTCATACGGTTCATTGGAGTAAGTTGTTTAACATTTTTTTAATTGAATAAATTACAGCGGTAGGAGGGTTGTTCTTCAATCTATACCGAAACCAGACGGCATTCATTCGAGACGACGGACATGAGAAAGAATCTGGTATTACTAAAGGTGTAAGGAAAGACTGCAACATAACACCCATAATCTTCAATCTATACATTGAAAAAGCAATGAAAGAACTTAGAGAAGAATTTAAAATAGGAGTGAAAATTCAATGAGAAATCATTTCAACTCTGAAATTTGGTGACGACGCGACGTTGTCATCTTAGACGACTCACCAGAGGATTTGTGTGAGTTGTTAAATGGTATGTTTTCCATCTTGAGGAATAAATTCATGATGAATAATGTAAAATGCAGCCGAAAGAAATCATAAATCCCTATTGATGTAAAATTGGCAAGTGAAAACTAAAGGAAGTAGGGGACTTCTACTACCTAGGAAGCAAAATAACCAGTGATAGATGAAGCAAAGAGGATATAAAAAGTAGGTTAGCTTAGACAAGAAAAGCATTTCTAAAGAAAAGAAATCTGTTTACGGCAATTTTGGATTTAGATATTTGAAAGAATTTTTTGAAACCCTTGTCTAGAGCGTGGCACTACGTGAAAAGTAGAATGTTCACGCAGAATAAAGGAGAATAATAGAAACATTCGAAATGTGTTGCTACATGAGAATGATTAAGATCAGATGAGTAGATCAAAAACAAATGTAGTAGTATTAAGACGATGGGCGAGGAGAGTTCTGGCGACTGCTAATGAAGAGAAGAGATTGGTTGGCAGGACACATACTAATACACCCAGGAATAGCAAACTTAGTTATGAAAGGAAGTGTCGATGATAAGAACTGTAGGGGTAGATTAAGGTTAGAATATTTTAAACAAATTGCCTCGGTAGCAATATATAGATGAAGCTATATGCTGAGGTGAGGGAGCCATGGAAAGCTACATCAATCCAGTCAAAAGATTGAAGACTCGATCAACAACAGAAATTGGATAGGTGCTTCAAATAAGTTACCTTCCTGACATTCGCCTGTAGGTAATGTTGAAAACCGTGGGGAAAAACACACCCAAGATGGCCGCTTTCAGCGCCATGATGAGGACCTTCAATCTCCAGACTTGCTAGACCCCTCAATCACATTCGTAGTAGATGAATAAATGCCCGAAACGTGAATTTAAATATGGAGAGTGAGGAGACTCTTAATGTAGCCTTCTCTACTGATCATCCTGACCTGGAGCTGTTGTGCGAGTCTATCACTTCTCCTAACTGTAGATATGTCTTTATGCCTGCTTACCTGCCCCTAATATATTTTGAGCATAACTGCACAGCTCTGAGGAATGCACCCTAAGAGGGACTATATCCTCTTCCACATCCTCTACTACATATTTGTCAAATACCACTTACTCATTCATCACGAAATCTCAGAAACCACCGAACAGATTGGAATGAAATTTGGTATGCAGCTTTTTTTCACCCGACTTACACGTGCGATATGTTGTACATAAGGTCTATTGTATCTCCAAACAGCAACATTATTTTCTAAAATTTCTGAATTGAAATAGTATTTTTGCGGCTTTTTAGGAATTTGGGCCATTGGAAGCTAAAAAAAAACTGAATTTTCATGCACCACAAGCCGATATAAATTTATTGAAGGGGTCTTCCTGTAGATGGGGACTTTACAGAACGGCGAGGTTCAGTTTTTATGAGACGTGTATTGCGTTTCGTTTATGAGGTATTCAATTGTATTTTCACGTCAGGTAGTACACGTTAGATGAATTTAGTTTGAGAGCACATATTAAATAATAATTCATTTTTGTCAACAAACGGGTTCATCGTAAGGATGATTTTGTTTTAGTTAGTTATTATTGTTTTAAAGGGTGGAACTACGAGGTCATCTGCCCCTTGAATTTGTTTGATACTGTGTGGTTGATATATCCATATTCGGACATCTGGGTGATACGTTGTAGTCAATATAGTTAGTTTGCCTCATGGCCACTAGCTGCCTTTGCTCTTGCATAAACACACCTATCTATAAATATATGATTGTTTGTTTATTAAAATTTCAATTTTGTTTCTTTTACGCGTTTCGGTATGTTTTTTGACGGATGCAAGCAAAACGTGGATTTGTGTGTCTGTCTTTCTGTGTATCTTTATGTACGCCTATAACTCGTGTTCGGATGCTTGGAGCATCGTAAAATTAGGTAGGTATCCATGAGGGTCAATACACTAATCATTTATAAATCTCTTCACTGTACTTCTCATAGAAGGGTGGGTATAGGGAAAAACGTTTCAAAAAACATGCTAAAATAGGCGAAATATAAAAATTGTCCTAGAAGGACGACCAAAGCATATGTTGCGCTTCTCAATGTGCGACACAAAATTCGGGAGTCTATAAAGGGTCTCCGAAAACCACATTTTAAGGACCTTAAATGAACAGTGTGTGTGATATTCCCAGAAAACTAACTTCGCTCTGATATACTTATGAAGGAATGACAAGCCCCTAACCATTGCAACAGTAGCTGAATTGATAACGTCTGGTTATTCATACTAAAGACCGTTCGAAGAACGGGTACTTCTGCTAGTCCTTATACAAAAGCTCAATGTTCGTAGTTAGGCCCTTCGGCACAAATCTACACCATTTCACCAATCTGGACCAAATTTCACATACTTACCCGCTGATATCCGACAAGTAACACTGTCCACTTTAAATTTCATGCAACCCTCTCCATTCCCTGCATTTAGGCCCTTTGGCACAAATCTACACAGATTCACCGATCTGAACCAAAATTTACGTACTTACACTTTGGAACTCGAAGAGTAGCAATGTCCACTTGAAATTTCAGACAGTCCACTGCATTCCCTACATTTCGGCCCTTAGGCACAAATCTACACCGTTTCACCGATCTGAACCAAATTTTACGTTCTTACCCTATTGATTCCTGCAAGTAACACTGTTCACTTGAAATTTCGGACAGCCCTCCCCATACCCTACATTTAGGCCCTTTGACACAAATGTACACCATTTCACCAATCTAAAGGAAATTTTACATAATGTACATCAGCGGCCAAGATGAGAGATATTTGCTACATGTTGACGTTCAAATCATCAATAATTGTGGAAAAATTACACCCGGAATAGCGTAAGGAAAAATACTTTTAATTCCCCATATTCCGATAGGTTTGCCATTCCAGTGTGCAAGAGAGCAGTTCCCTCATCAAACAATATTCACAATTACTATTAACAAAGCGCAATGACTCGCACTTAACAGCAGCAGGTGTACATTTAGACAAAACCAGTTTTTCCCATAGGTAACTGTATGTGGCGTGCTCACGAGTATTCAGAAAACAAAATCGTCATGTCTCGGCAAAACATGCCAAAACCAAAAAAGTAATTTCAGGTAAGGTAACATCGTACCCTGTAGACTTTTTCAACTCTATGGAATTCCCATTTTGTGGCTCACACTAATATATTGTAGGTATCAGAATTTTCCAAATTGAAATAGACCCACCCAGCCGAGATTGCTGTAATAGAATAGACCAATTATCAACAATAATGCATCATCCCCATTGTCTTCATCGCGTGCGAAACCGCGGGTACCTGCTAGTATAATATATTTTCATCTTTTATGTATAAGGATATTTTTCCCTCAAGTATTGCCTCCATTTTACACTCTTTATGCCATGAACACGTCAGAGTTAAGTCAATCACCAACTGATAGTTTATGGTATTACGGAACGATGGTGCTTCTTATTCCGTGTCTAAGTGTCAGTTGAATATGTCATGGAATGAATGCTTACAGACGTGTCATATCCGCCTTGAAACCTCAAAGGGAGGGATATCCCGAAATAAACACATGCAAATGTGGCAAACTTATGCATGATTTCTTAATGAACAGTAAAATTATTCCTCTCATAATACTTCGAATGAAGTATGCCGCAGAATAGGCGTGTGTAAATTTGGTAATCCTCTCATTAATTATATTTGAATTGGCGATAGCAGGGTATTTTTAATTGAACACCCGTAGGTCTCCCAGCAAGTACAATTTCAAGTAGTTCCAACTTTGGCTATCAGATCACACTGTCACTGACACCTAGCGGTGAACGTTGGAACTTGATAGAGCGTTTCTAACCAAATATGACCTACAAATTAGGTTCATTTACATGCACTAAATCTATGACATGGCCCGCCGGCTGTACTTCCCTTCCGAAGGAAGGCATACTGAAGGATGTTGACGCTCTTAAAAATCCGACGGCCAGGTTTGAATCCGCGAACTTGGGCATAGCCTTTCAGCATGCTATTCCACTGAAGCCAATTGAGTACCAATCCGGAATAATTTATTTGAAGCAATTGCCAGTGATTCCGAGCGGACGAAAGCAAGCGTTGCGCTCCATTATGCACATGATGTTCTCGCTCTTTGACTGCACAGTGCCAAATCACATGAAGCATGTGACGTCAATGTTTCGCCAGTTTAAACGTTACCCTTCATCATCCAACCTCAACATTCAGGAGAGATAAAATTATATGGCAGGCTTCCATTCTTGGAGGTTCTTATTAAGGGTAGTGAGATAGGAGTGTACCTGAAGATCGTCACAATAATATTTCAATAGATCACCGGTTGTCATAAGTCTACTTGAACAACATTAATAATAACGCAATAACTACAGAAGTGCTCCAAACCGATCGAACAATAATATCTGTACATAAGATTGACACGTTACACTAACTCTTACAAACATTTGTAATCTAAATGTTGGAAATTTGTGTATAAGTGTTGTACATAAACATCGTTCAATAATTAAGCCTAAGTTTGCAGGTAGTGATGATGATCACTTGACGATGGTAACCTGTTAGTCTCCCCCCCCCCATTTTGTTCATAAAACGTGATATTTTGTGATAAATATTGTATGTGAGTAGGATATAAAGGGCGGTTCTGGGGCAGGGGCTAATGGGCAAGATGGCCGCCGCGCGTAACCGCCCAATGTTATTCTTATGGAGCGGTTAGTCATAGCTGGGGCAGGGGCTAATGGGCAACATGGCCGCCACGCCCTGAGACCGTTAATTACGTCACAGGGAGAGGTCGGCCGTGTAGTTGTTAAATGGAATATTTATTATTATTATTATTATTATTATTATTATTATTATTATTATTATTATTATTATTATTATTATTATTAGGTAATTATTGATTGATCGTGTACAATCAAGACTAGCCTTATATTGTCCAGTTTTTGGGTTAGTGGCTAGCATTCTTAGCGGTCATTTCTGAGGTTCGAATCCCCGGCTCTGCCAAGAAATTTAATTTCTGGTCTCAAGAGTGGAACGGGGTACACTCAGCCTTGTGAGGCAAAACTGACAGGAGCTGGCTGGCTTTTGATTCATACTGCAGCCATTCTGCCTAACCCAATTTCACCTAACCTAACCTAACTTCACCTAACCTAACCTAACCAAACTTCAAAGTCAGAGCAAAAAAATGTAAGAGCAAATGAGAGAGCACACATAATAAACTAAGTTATAACCTAACCTAACCTAACCTAACTTAACCTAACTTAACCTAACCTAACCTAAAAGTGCGAGAAAAAAAATGTGAGCAAAAAGTGTGAGCAAAAAAGTAAGAGCAAATGTGAGAGCACAAATAATAAACTTAGTTATAACCTAACCTAACCTAACCTAACCTAACCCACAGAAACCTCATTTAAAGATTTTAGATTTTGCATTTTAACATTTTACATTTTAACATTTTAGATTTTAGATTTTTTCATTTTATATTTTTTAGGTTTTACATTTTACATTTTTGATTTTTTGTATTTTAGTTTTTAGTTTTTTTTAGATTTTACATTTTAAATTTAAGATTTTTAGATTTTAGATTTTACATTTTACATTTTCCGAAAAGAGTAAACTACAAGGTCACATACCTAACCTCACTAAACCTAACTATACCAAACCTAACTTAAGCTAATCCAAAGGCTAATGCACATACACAAAGTATATAAGTGCTCATGCAACTATCCTTATGCTAGTCTTATAGGCTACTGTACAACAAGATCACTACCCCAACCGAGTATCTTTTTCTTTCATTTTGTTGTTTACGCATTTGTCAATTTTCTAATTTCCCATTTTCAGTTTTTTTAATGTTAATTTTAAGTTTTACAATTTCATAATATGGAAACATGGAATTTGCATTTTGTTGTTTACACATTAGTCAATTTTCCAATTTTCCATTTTCAGTTTTTTTTATGACAGTTTTAGGTTTTTCAATTTCATAATATGGAAACATGGATTTTGCATTTTATTGTTTACACATTTATTAATTTCACAATTTCCCATTTACAGTTTTTAAAATGTCAGTTTAAAGTTTTTCAATATCATGATATAGAAACATGGATTTTCCAATTTGTTGTTGTACATTTGTCAATTTACGAAATTCCCATTTACAGTTTTTAAAATTTCAGTTTAATGCTTTTTCTATTTTGTCAATATGGAAACATGGATTTTCCAATTTGTGTTTTACATGTTCATTTTGCATTAGGAGTGGAGAGAGGTGGGTAGTAATTAAAAATGTACAAGCAGTGTCCATACAATATTTTTTATTTTAAATACATGTACACTATTTACACATAATACATTTATATATATATATATTCTTTTTTGTTATAAATTGTACAGTTGTTTTTATTTTGTTTTCTATTTATATTTATTTTTGATTATGATTACTATTTTATTTTATTTTTGTAGTGTTATTGTTTTATTTCCTAAATTGTTTTATGTATTTGCTAGTTCCAGGCAGAAGATTTTGATATTCATAACTTAACTCTTTAAGCATGGTCAATGATTGAGTAATGACCATAGGCATGTGTACCTATACCATTAGCATCAATCACTCTTTTATCATCACTAGGACACAAAGCAATTTTGTTTAGTCTTATAGATGATATGTCATGTTGTTTAGAAGTGATAATGTTCATGGGTATTCTTTTTACATTGTTTTTCATGACACAATCCTTATAATCTTGAAAGCTTATACAATTTTTGACAACACCTCTGTTAATACCTTTAATCTTTTTGATTTCTTTACCATTTATGTCTAAAGCGTACATTTTAGCTCTAAGTCCAACAAATGCTTTTATAATTTGTCCACAAGCCTCGTCTTTAAATTTCCCCAACGTTTTCTTGTTTGATGTAGAGTAACATATGTGATTAGTAGGATAATCTGATGTGTCCAGGTGTTCTAGGAAATCCAACTTGTCTTGATATACATCTGGGGTGTTAACCAAATAAATGAACGAGTCGGTATCCATATACATGAGTTTAAGATTGTCCATTCCATAATAGGGTAGCAGGACATCATAGTGGTGGGAATACATTAGAGTTTTTGAAATATCCAGTATACACATTCCAATATATATAGGCTTATTGAATACAATGTTACGTTTAGCCATGTGGAAAGCAGCTAGGTTGGGACCATAAATTGTTCTGTCGATGAATGTTGGTTTAGCTATTAGCTTTTCTGCCTTTTTGCTGTCAGTCACAAGACGTATGTCTATTCTTTTACGGATATTTTCCATGGTTTTCCCAAAAATGGCATTGTTGAATAATTTGTACAGATTTTTCTCAAAATCATTTCTGGCTTGTTTTCGAAGGTTGTTATTAAAATCAACGTATGCCTTTAACCAAGGTCTTTGTTTAAACTTTAACACACGATGAATTTTTATCAATTTTATTCCATGATCTAAAGCCTGTTTTAATGCCATGTAGTGAACAACATATCGCCTTCGATTTCCAAGATGAGGAATTAGTTTTTTCAGAGACGAATCCTTAGGTTGTGTACACTCTGGTAGGAAAGGTAAATCGTTGTGTAGATCATGAAGGTCAGATGGGTAATCAACATCAACGTCTAGAATGTATCCCACAGGATCGTCTTCCTTTAGTTTTTCTAGATCAACAGTATCTGGAGAAACCCACTGAAATCCACCATAAGGAAGGGAGTGGCACATAGCCCACCCGTATTGGTTGTTGGCATCATCATAGGTAATAAACTGCGATGGTTTCTCAGAATCATAGGTTTCCATGTATTTATTGTTAGCTTCAGCATACCGATGAGACACCTGGCATATGCCTCCACGTATTCCAGACTCGATTAAAAGAATCTGATCGTAATCCTGCAGCAATTCCAGTGCAATGCCTGTGTAAAGGAGCATTGCCTCGAAACTTAAACCAGGCGAAGTAAAGAAGTGTGCAGCATCCACTCGGTGTGTTTCTAGTGTTTTGTTTCTAAACGTTTCAAAGCTGTCTGCAAGAAGGAGTACATCTGATGTTAGGTAGAGGTCACTATATTCCCCTAGAGTTTTAATGTTGAACTGATTCCAGACATTTTTGGCATGTTCATAGTCTTCTTGACTAACATCTTCTTGACTTAATTTGTTAAAGAATGCCTCTTTTGGAGGTAAACGCGTTTCACTTAACTTTTCCCATGAGTCAATGTAGTCATAACAAAATACCCCTTTACGAGTCATGAGCATTGCATTTTCTTTTCCAAAGTACTTGTCTGTTTCAGGGTATGATGTTAAGTTGGAAACTAAGTTTTCCAAACTACTCGGCATTAACCGAAACGTATCCACAAATCTAAGCTTAACATTTCCTACATATTTGGTAAAGGAAATGTACTTTTCTTTGGAGTTAGCGATAACATCCACTCTCTCAGTAGTACACCCCAATTGCTTTACAATGAAATTTGCGTCGTAGCCACTCATATTATGTAGAAACACAGGAACGGGGTTTCGTGTTTTACACCTCAAATTACAGTTATTGTGAGCACTTCCACGGTATTCCCCTGTAATATGGCAGTGGTCTCGAACTTTCCAGTCCTGTTGGGTAAATGGTTTTTGACACAAATAACAGGTTTCAGAACATTGGAACTCTGCTTCTTGAGCCTGAGTTAAGGCCTTTGGAACATTTAAGCTGTAAAGGCGATCAATTTCATTAGCTATTGAGATCAAACAGTCCATAAACTTTTCTGCAGCGTCAGGCCCACGATAAATAACAGGTTGGCTTGAAAGATTTGTCTTTATGTGTTCCACAGCAGGTGAGGGTTTAACGTATATACCAAAGCTCATAGGAACATGACTCTGGTATGGCACTGTATAACTTGCCTCAGGATTAGGTAGACATGTTTGATAGGGTAACAGTATACTTTCAAAATCAGCATAGATAACGTAAGGTATTCTCAGCATTTTTTCAACATTTAAGAATTTGACAATGGGGTTTTTAATAGGCATTTCAACCCTAGCAATGTCATGCTGGACACACAAAGCTCTATGTTCTTTCATTTTTTCCATTCCTTGTTGTCCATATCGATTATCAAAGTGTGTAAAACACCGTTTACACGTATATATTTTATGTTCATGGCGGGTAATCTGATGTCTTACTAGTTTATCAAAATCTTTGATAAAGACGTAGTGGTTCTGGCCGGATGATGAACTTAGCAAAAGGAGGTCGCGATGGTCTTGCAGCTCTTGATCCACAACCTTCAGAGGGAACAATTTCTTGTCTTGTTCCAATCCAAATACATTAATGGATATATCGTTGGCTTTTTCAAATTTGGGAATGTCAGCTAGCGATGTAGGAAATGATATTACTGAAAAATCATACTTGTTTTCCAGATCCTTGTATTTACTAACGCGTTTAGCATCAGTTTTAACCAGTTTTGCTAAAATGGCATACATAAAACACCTCTCGTCCTTAAAGTTTTGAGGATTAATGCAGGCTTTTCTTGCTTGTATAGCTGCTGGTAATGGAATATATGTGCTTCCACGCAAGGGATTGTACTTATTTATTTTCAATCGTACTCCTTCCACTGCTAACAAAGCCCAATTACTGCCTTTTAGCTCAGATTCTTCCATTTCCGTAGTTAACTTTGTAAATTGTGTTTCCAAGAAACTACTTAAGTCCGTTTCCAAAAATAGGGCCTGATTTCGTGTTTTAAAAGCATGATCTGTAATTTCATTGGTAGATGTATGAATGAATCTACATTCAGCCACAAGATTAACTTTTATCGACTTGTGCATTGCTAGTTCTTTCTGCATAGCTTGTATTATTTGCTGTTTGGACTCTTTAAGGTATGAATTTAAATCCTTGCACGTATCGCAACGAATGAAATAGGATTTAAGTCGACCTTCAAAAGATGTCTCATATTCAATAAGTCCATTTTTGTCAGGGACCAATGACAGTAGGTAATGTTTTGTAGGCTCTGCTTTTTGTCTTTTAGCTGCCGACACAACATTACAACATTCTTCATGACGACGTCCATTGTAGGCATTGTTGAATGTACTACCACAGGTCTTGCACTCATGAAATTCACCACACGATACTTCATGTCGCTTCCTATGATAGTCTCGAAGAAAAGTCTTTCCACACTCTTTACACATATAGCTAGGAATGGCTTCTTCCATTATGAATGTTGATTTCTGCAAACAGCTGCTTACTGCGTATCACAGGGCTAGAGGTTGGTCGGTGAGACGGTCTTTCACGATGTGAACACCGTGAGAGGTAGTAGTCAACTGGTGATATTCTTGTTAAGGGTCCACTAATATACCCCTAGTCTAGACCAACAGCTCTTTACAGCGTATGACAAGGCTGTAGACTGGACAGTGAGACGGTCTTTCACGATGTGAACACTGTAACAAGTAGTAGTCAACTGATTATATACTTGCTAAGGATTCTCTAATATACAATAGTCAAGACCAACAGCTACTTACTGTGTAGTACAAGGCTGTACAATAGTTGTTTTGACAGTCTTTCACGATGTGGTCACTGAGAATGGTGGTAGTCAACTGATGATATTCTTGATAAGGGTCCTCTAATGTACCCCTGGTTAAGGGTAACAGCTGCTCACTGCTTATGACAAAGCTAAAGACTGGTTGCTTCAACGGTCTTTCACAATGTAAACACTGTGACAGGTAGTAGTCAACTGAAAATATTCTTATGGCCTACTCAAGGTTATCAGGTACTTACTGCATATCAAAAGGCTGTACACTCATGTGTGTTAGGCACTCTTTCTTGCTAAGGACCCCAATATTCCCTACACAAGGCTATACATGTTAGTTCTAAACACTTAGTGATTAATTGTATATTCAATTTTTGTACAAAGCTTATACAAGCACGTTTTTATGAGGTAAAACTTTGTTAAATAGCTGCATGCGACACACAAAGTATGTTGCCGCTATCTAGCGGTGACTATGAGAACTACTTGAACGACCAGCATGCTACCTAGCGCTCCATTTCAACACTCGCTCACTGAACGACCAGCATGCTATCTAGCGGTCGATAGCAATACTCCTCAACTACCAGCCTGCTATCTATCGGTCAATATGACAACTCACTCAACTACCAACATGCTACATGGCTTTTTTGGTCAGTTTTTTGTTGGCTTTTTTTTGGTCAGTTTCTGTTGGCTTATGTTGGCTTTTATTGGCTTTTGTTGGCTTTTGTTGGCTTTTGTAGGCTTTTTTGTTGGCTTTTGTTGGCTTTCATATTTGCTCTTGCTTGTGGGGGCTTATTATTTGGTCTTGGAAAGTATGTCAGTCCTTTTTTTATGGCTGCAAAATGCTTACAGCCATGTTTGTAAGCAGAAACAACAACAACAACAGCAACACACAAAATTCCAAAAAAAAAATCCAAAGTACTCTAAGGTTTATCAATGACTCTCAACTCTTACACTTACCTCTATCCCATGCATAGTCAAAAATTAGTGTATTTTTCAAATTTTTCAAAAATATTTGGAAAGTTGGCTATATCATTAATCTAAAAATCCTGAAAAGACATATGTTAACTCCAACACCTACCTCTATACCACTCTCAGTCCAAAAATAGTGTATTTTTCAAATTTTCCAAAACATATTTCCAAAATGGGTTATATTTCCAAAATTAAAAAGTTAACAAAAACGTTTGTTTGACATAAATGAATGGCCTTTGTCCCCTCTACCACTATACCAAGTCCCAGGTCTCCAGGACAAAAAAAATAAAATTTTTAAAAAGCGTTTTATTTCCAAAATTAGGAATTTTACAAACACATTTGTCTGACGTAAATCAATTGTCATTACCCCCTCTATCCCCACACTAAGTCTCATGTCTTTAGAACAACAAAAATAAAATGTTGAAAATGGACTTATATTTCCAAAATTAGGAATTTTACAAAAACGTTTGTCCGACGTAAATCAGTGGTCATTACCCCCTCTATCCCCACACTAAGTCTCATGTCTCTAGAACAACAAAAATAAAATTTTGAAAATGGGCTTATATTTCCAAAATTAGGAATTTTACAAAAACGTTTGTCTGAAGTAAATCAATGGTCATTACCCCCTCCACCCCCACACTAAGTCTCATGTCTCTAGAACAACAAAAATAAAATTTTGAAAATGGGCTTATATTTCCAAAATTAGGAATTTTACAAAACCGTTTGTCTGACGTAAATCAGTGGTCTTTACCCCCTCTATCCCCATACCAAGTCTCAGGTCTCTAGGTCAACAAAAATAAAATTTTGAAAATGGACTATATTTCCAAAATTAGGAATTCTACAAAAAAGTTTGTCTAACGTAAATCAATTGTCTTTACCCCCTCTATTCCCATACCAAGTCTCAGGTCTCTAGGTCAACAAAAATAAAATTTTGAAAATTCTATATTTTGGAAACTAGGAATTCTACGAAAAAGTTTGTTTAACATAAATGAAAGGTCTCTATCCCCTCTACCTGTAAACCAAGTTCCAGGTCTGTACGACAAAAAATAAAAAAGATCAACTGGGAAAGTAGGCGATTTTTCATAAAACCAAACATTCTAAAAAATGTTCTATGGGCTTAAAGGAATGGCCTCTATGTCCTTTATTTTTTATAATAAAACTTTTTTATTTTTTACATTTTTTTGAAAACACTCGAATTTTGAAATTTTTATATTTTGGAAAGTAGAAAGTTTACAAAAAAAATTGTTTGACATAAATCACTGGCCCTGACCCCATCTACCACCAAAATAAATTTCAAGTCGCTAGAACAAAAAATAACAGTAGTGGAGTAGTGGCGCTTTTAACCCACCCATTTTATTTGTACCCGACTGTACAAGTTCGAGCGCCACCGGGTACGTTAGAAGCGCCACTACTCCACTACTGTTATTTTTGTTCTAGCGACTTGAAATTTATTTTGGTGGTAGATGGGGTCAGGGCCAGTGATTTATGTCAAACAAATTTTTTTGTAAACTTTCTACTTTCCAAAATATAAAAATTTCAAAATTCGAGTGTTTTCAAAAAAATGTAAAAAATAAAAAAGTTTTATTATAAAAAATAAAGGACATAGAGGCCATTCCTTTAAGCCCATAGAACATTTTTTAGAATGTTTGGTTTTATGAAAAATCGCCTACTTTCCCAGTTGATCTTTTTTATTTTTTGTCGTACAGACCTGGAACTTGGTTTACAGGTAGAGGGGATAGAGACCTTTCATTTATGTTAAACAAACTTTTTCGTAGAATTTCTAGTTTCCAAAATATAGAATTTTCAAAATTTTATTTTTGTTGACCTAGAGACCTGAGACTTGGTATGGGAATAGAGGGGGTAAAGACAATTGATTTACGTTAGACAAACTTTTTTGTAGAATTCCTAATTTTGGAAATATAGTCCATTTTCAAAATTTTATTTTTTTGACCTAGAGACCTGAGACTTGGTATGGGGATAGAGGGGGTAAAGACCACTGATTTACGTCAGACAAACGGTTTTGTAAAATTCCTAATTTTGGAAATATAAGCCCATTTTCAAAATTTTATTTTTGTTGTTCTAGAGACATGAGACTTAGTGTGGGGGTGGAGGGGGTAATGACCATTGATTTACTTCAGACAAACGTTTTTGTAAAATTCCTAATTTTGGAAATATAAGCCCATTTTCAAAATTTCATTTTTGTTGTTCTAGAGACTGAGACTTAGTGTGGGGATAGAGGGGGTAATGACCACTGATTTACGTCAGACAAACGTTTTTGTAAAATTCCTAATTTTGGAAATATAAGTCCATTTTCAAAATTTTATTTTTGTTGTTCTAAAGACATGAGACTTAGTGTGGGGATAGAGGGGGGTAATGACCATTGATTTACGTCAGACAAATGTGTTTGTAAAATTCCTAATTTTGGAAATAAAACGCTTTTTAAAAATTTTATTTTTTTTGTCCTGGAGACCTGGGACTTGGTATAGTGGTAGAGGGGACAAAGGCCATTCATTTATGTCAAACAAACGTTTTTGTTAACTTTTTAATTTTGGAAATATAACCCATTTTGGAAATATGTTTTGGAAAATTTGAAAAATACACTATTTTTGGACTGAGAGTGGTATAGAGGTAGGTGTTGGAGTTAACATATGTCTTTTCAGGATTTTTAGATTAATGATATAGCCAACTTTCCAAATATTTTTGAAAAATTTGAAAAATACACTAATTTTTGACTATGCATGGGATAGAGGTAAGTGTAAGAGTTGAGAGTCATTGATAAACCTTAGAGTACTTTGGATTTTTTTTTGGAATTTTGTGTGTTGCTGTTGTTGTTGTTGTTGCTGCTTACAAACATGGCTGTAAGCATTTTGCAGCCATAAAAAAAGGACTGACATACTTTCCAAGACCAAATAATAAGCCCCCACAAGCAAGAGCAAATATGAAAGCCAACAAAAGCCAACAAAAAGCCTACAAAAGCCAACAAAAGCCAACAAAAGCCAATAAAAGCCAACATAAGCCAACAGAAACTGACCAAAAAAAAGCCAACAAAAAACTGACCAAAAAAGCCATGTAGCATGTTGGTAGTTGAGTGAGTTGTCATATTGACCGATAGATAGCAGGCTGGTAGTTGAGGAGTATTGCTATCGACCGCTAGATAGCATGCTGGTCGTTCAGTGAGCGAGTGTTGAAATGGAGCGCTAGGTAGCATGCTGGTCGTTCAAGTAGTTCTCATAGTCACCGCTAGATAGCGGCAACATACTTTGTGTGTCGCATGCAGCTATTTAACAAAGTTTTACCTCATAAAAACGTGCTTGTATAAGCTTTGTACAAAAATTGAATATACAATTAATCACTAAGTGTTTAGAACTAACATGTATAGCCTTGTGTAGGGAATATTGGGGTCCTTAGCAAGAAAGAGTGCCTAACACACATGAGTGTACAGCCTTTTGATATGCAGTAAGTACCTGATAACCTTGAGTAGGCCATAAGAATATTTTCAGTTGACTACTACCTGTCACAGTGTTTACATTGTGAAAGACCGTTGAAGCAACCAGTCTTTAGCTTTGTCATAAGCAGTGAGCAGCTGTTACCCTTAACCAGGGGTACATTAGAGGACCCTTATCAAGAATATCATCAGTTGACTACCACCATTCACAGTGACCACATCGTGAAAGACTGTCAAAACAACTATTGTACAGCCTTGTACTACACAGTAAGTAGCTGTTGGTCTTGACTATTGTATATTAGAGAATCCTTAGCAAGTATATAATCAGTTGACTACTACTTGTTACAGTGTTCACATCGTGAAAGACCGTCTCACTGTCCTGTCTACAGCCTTGTCATACGCTGTAAAGAGCTGTTGGTCTAGACTAGGGGTATATTAGTGGACCCTTAACAAGAATATCACCAGTTGACTACTACCTCTCACGGTGTTCACATCGTGAAAGACCGTCTCACCGACCAACCTCTAGCCCTGTGATACGCAGTAAGCAGCTGTTTGCAGAAATCAACATTCATAATGGAAGAAGCCATTCCTAGCTATATGTGTAAAGAGTGTGGAAAGACTTTTCTTCGAGACTATCATAGGAAGCGACATGAAGTATCGTGTGGTGAATTTCATGAGTGCAAGACCTGTGGTAGTACATTCAACAATGCCTACAATGGACGTCGTCATGAAGAATGTTGTAATGTTGTGTCGGCAGCTAAAAGACAAAAAGCAGAGCCTACAAAACATTACCTACTGTCATTGGTCCCTGACAAAAATGGACTTATTGAATATGAGACATCTTTTGAAGGTCGACTTAAATCCTATTTCATTCGTTGCGATACGTGCAAGGATTTAAATTCATACCTTAAAGAGTCCAAACAGCAAATAATACAAGCTATGCAGAAAGAACTAGCAATGCACAAGTCGATAAAAGTTAATCTTGTGGCTGAATGTAGATTCATTCATACATCTACCAATGAAATTACAGATCATGCTTTTAAAACACGAAATCAGGCCCTATTTTTGGAAACGGACTTAAGTAGTTTCTTGGAAACACAATTTACAAAGTTAACTACGGAAATGGAAGAATCTGAGCTAAAAGGCAGTAATTGGGCTTTGTTAGCAGTGGAAGGAGTACGATTGAAAATAAATAAGTACAATCCCTTGCGTGGAAGCACATATATTCCATTACCAGCAGCTATGCAAGCAAGAAAAGCCTGCATTAATCCTCAAAACTTTAAGGACGAGAGGTGTTTTAAGTATGCCATTTTAGCAAAACTGGTTAAAACTGATGCTAAACGCGTTAGTAAATACAAGGATCTGGAAAACAAGTATGATTTTTCAGTAATATCATTTCCTACATCGCTAGCTGACATTCCCAAATTTGAAAAAGCCAACGATATATCCATTAATGTATTTGGATTGGAACAAGACAAGAAATTGTTCCCTCTGAAGGTTGTGGATCAAGAGCTGCAAGACCATCGCGACCTCCTTTTGCTAAGTTCATCATCCGGCCAGAACCACTACGTCTTTATCAAAGATTTTGATAAACTAGTAAGACATCAGATTACCCGCCATGAACATAAAATATATACGTGTAAACGGTGTTTTACACACTTTGATAATCGATATGGAAAACAAGGAATGGAAAAAATGAAAGAACATAGAGCTTTGTGTGTCCAGCATGACATTGCTAGGGTTGAAATGCCTATTAAAAACCCCATTGTCAAATTCTTAAATGTTGAAAAAATGCTGAGAATACCTTACGTTATCTATGCTGATTTTGAAAGTATACTGTTACCCTATCAAACATGTCTACCTAATCCTGAGGCAAGTTATACAGTGCCATACCAGAGTCATGTTCCTATGAGCTTTGGTATATACGTTAAACCCTCACCTGCTGTGGAACACATAAAGACAAATCTTTCAAGCCAACCTGTTATTTATCGTGGGCCTGACGCTGCAGAAAAGTTTATGGACTGTTTGATCTCAATAGCTAATGAAATTGATCGCCTTTACAGCTTAAATGTTCCAAAGGCCTTAACTCAGGCTCAAGAAGCAGAGTTCCAATGTTCTGAAACCTGTTATTTGTGTCAAAAACCATTTACCCAACAGGACTGGAAAGTTCGAGACCACTGCCATATTACAGGGGAATACCGTGGAAGTGCTCACAATAACTGTAATTTGAGGTGTAAAACACGAAACCCCGTTCCTGTGTTTCTACATAATATGAGTGGCTACGACGCAAATTTCATTGTAAAGCAATTGGGGTGTACTACTGAGAGAGTGGATGTTATCGCTAACTCCAAAGAAAAGTACATTTCCTTTACCAAAAATGTAGGAAATGTTAAGCTTAGATTTGTGGATACGTTTCGGTTAATGCCGAGTAGTTTGGAAAACTTAGTTTCCAACTTAACATCATACCCTGAAACAGACAAGTACTTTGGAAAAGAAAATGCAATGCTCATGACTCGTAAAGGGGTATTTTGTTATGACTACATTGACTCATGGGAAAAGTTAAGTGAAACGCGTTTACCTCCAAAAGAGGCATTCTTTAACAAATTAAGTCAAGAAGATGTTAGTCAAGAAGACTATGAACATGCCAAAAATGTCTGGAATCAGTTCAACATTAAAACTCTAGGGGAATATAGTGACCTCTACCTAACATCAGATGTACTCCTTCTTGCAGACAGCTTTGAAACGTTTAGAAACAAAACACTAGAAACACACCGAGTGGATGCTGCACACTTCTTTACTTCGCCTGGTTTAAGTTTCTAGGCAATGCTCCTTTACACAGGCATTGCACTGGAATTGATACAGGATTACGATCAGATTCTTTTAATCGAGTCTGGAATACGTGGAGGCATATGCCAGGTGTCTCATCGGTATGCTGAAGCTAACAATAAATACATGGAAACCTATGATTCTGAGAAACCATCGCAGTTTATTACCTATGATGATGCCAACAACCAATACGGGTGGGCTATGTGCCACTCCCTTCCTTATGGTGGATTTCAGTGGGTTTCTCCAGATACTGTTGATCTAGAAAAACTAAAGGAAGACGATCCTGTGGGATACATTCTAGACGTTGATGTTGATTACCCATCTGACCTTCATGATCTACACAACGATTTACCTTTCCTACCAGAGTGTACACAACCTAAGGATTCGTCTCTGAAAAAACTAATTCCTCATCTTGGAAATCGAAGGCGATATGTTGTTCACTACATGGCATTAAAACAGGCTTTAGATCATGGAATAAAATTGATAAAAATTCATCGTGTGTTAAAGTTTAAACAAAGACCTTGGTTAAAGGCATACGTTGATTTTAATAACAACCTTCGAAAACAAGCCAGAAATGATTTTGAGAAAAATCTGTACAAATTATTCAACAATGCCATTTTTGGGAAAACCATGGAAAATATCCGTAAAAGAATAGACATACGTCTTGTGACTGACAGCAAAAAGGCAGAAAAGCTAATAGCTAAACCAACATTCATCGACAGAACAATTTATGGTCCCAACCTAGCTGCTTTCCACATGGCTAAACGTAACATTGTATTCAATAAGCCTATATATATTGGAATGTGTATACTGGATATTTCAAAAACTCTAATGTATTCCCACCACTATGATGTCCTGCTACCCTATTATGGAATGGACAATCTTAAACTCATGTATATGGATACCGACTCGTTCATTTATTTGGTTAACACCCCAGTTGTATATCAAGACAAGTTGGATTTCCTAGAACACCTGGACACATCAGATTATCCTACTAATCACATATGTTACTCTACATCAAACAAGAAAACGTTGGGGAAATTTAAAGACGAGGCTTGTGGACAAATTATAAAAGCATTTGTTGGACTTAGAGCTAAAATGTACGCTTTAGACATAAATGGTAAAGAAATCAAAAAGATTAAAGGTATTAACAGAGGTGTTGTCAAAAATTGTATAAGCTTTCAAGATTATAAGGATTGTGTCATGAAAAACAATGTAAAAAGAATACCCATGAACATTATCACTTCTAAACAACATGACATATCATCTATAAGACTAAACAAAATTGCTTTGTGTCCTAGTGATGATAAAAGAGTGATTGATGCTAATGGTATAAGTACACATGCCTATGGTCATTACTCAATCATTGACCATGCTTAAAGAGTTAAGTTATGAATATCAAAATCTTCTGCCTGCAACTAGCAAATACATAAAACAATTTAGGAAATAAAACAATAACACTACAAAAATAAAATAAAATAGTAATCATAATCAAAAAATAAATATAAATAGAAAACAAAATAAAAACAACTGTACAATTTATAACAAAAAAGAATATATATATATAAAAATGTATTATGTGTAAATAGTGTACATGTATTTAAAATAAAAAATATTGTATGGACACTGCTTGTACATTTTTAATTACTACCCACCTCTCTCCACTCCTAATGCAAAATGAACATGTAAAACACAAATTGGAAAATCCATGTTTCCATATTGACAAAATAGAAAAAGCATTAAACTGAAATTTTAAAAACTGTAAATGGGAATTTCGTAAATTGACAAATGTACAACAACAAATTGGAAAATTCATGTTTCTATATCATGATATTGAAAAACTTTAAACTGACATTTTAAAAACTGTAAATGGGAAATTGTGAAATTAATAAATGTGTAAACAATAAAATGCAAAATCCATGTTTCCATATTATGAAATTGAAAAACCTAAAACTGTCATAAAAAAAACTGAAAATGGAAAATTGGAAAATTGACTAATGTGTAAACAACAAAATGCAAATTCCATGTTTCCATATTATGAAATTGTAAAACTTAAAATTAACATTAAAAAAACTGAAAATGGGAAATTAGAAAATTGACAAATGCGTAAACAACAAAATGAAAGAAAAAGATACTCGGTTGGGGTAGTGATCTTGTTGTACAGTAGCCTATAAGACTAGCATAAGGATAGTTGCATGAGCACTTATATACTTTGTGTATGTGCATTAGCCTTTGGATTAGCTTAAGTTAGGTTTGGTATAGTTAGGTTTAGTGAGGTTAGGTATGTGACCTTGTAGTTTACTCTTTTCGGAAAATGTAAAATGTAAAATCTAAAATCTAAAAATCTTAAATTTAAAATGTAAAATCTAAAAAAAACTAAAAACTAAAATACAAAAAATCAAAAATGTAAAATGTAAAACCTAAAAAATATAAAATGAAAAAATCTAAAATCTAAAATGTTAAAATGTAAAATGTTAAAATGCAAAATCTAAAATCTTTAAATGAGGTTTCTGTGGGTTAGGTTAGGTTAGGTTAGGTTAGGTTATAACTAAGTTTATTATTTGTGCTCTCACATTTGCTCTTACTTTTTTGCTCACACTTTTTGCTCACATTTTTTTTCTCGCACTTTTAGGTTAGGTTAGGTTAAGTTAGGTTAAGTTAGGTTAGGTTAGGTTAGGTTATAACTTAGTTTATTATGTGTGCTCTCTCATTTGCTCTTACATTTTTTTGCTCTGACTTTGAAGTTTGGTTAGGTTAGGTTAGGTGAAGTTAGGTTAGGTTAGGTGAAATTGGGTTAGGCAGAATGGCTGCAGTATGAATCAAAAGCCAGCCAGCTCCTGTCAGTTTTGCCTCACAAGGCTGAGTGTACCCCGTTCCACTCTTGAGACCAGAAATTAAATTTCTTGGCAGAGCCGGGGATTCGAACCTCAGAAATGACCGCTAAGAATGCTAGCCACTAACCCAAAAACTGGACAATATAAGGCTGGTCTTGATTGTACACGATCAATCAATAATTACCTAATAATAATAATAATAATAATAATAATAATAATAATAATAATAATAAATATTCCATTTAACAACTACACGGCCGACCTCTCCCTGTGACGTAATTAACGGTCTCAGGGCGTGGCGGCCATGTTGCCCATTAGCCCCTGCCCCAGCTATGACTAACCGCTCCATAAGAATAACATTGGGCGGTTACGCGCGGCGGCCATCTTGCCCATTAGCCCCTGCCCCAGAACCGCCCTTTATATCCTACTTATGTGATATTTATTTCAGGTTAGAGCATATACATATTTGTTTTCCTGTGTAATATAAATGGGCACAATTAGTGTTGACCGACTGAAAAGCTCTCTACATTAGAACTAGGCAACACTGTACTTCAATCTTCCAAGAAAATTAATTCTCGTCTGAGGGTTAAAAGAGAAGGCTTTGTTTCCCTCCTCAACTGTCCTAGATGATGCTATCCGTGGTTTCCCACTTTCATTCCAGACATTTTTAGCCTATTTTCATTTATGAAAAAATAGGCTTATGAGATCACCTTTTGTCCGTGTGTCTGTCTATGTGTGCGTGTGTGTGTGATGGTGTGTGACCCCCCCTAATAACTACCAAACGGCTGGACCGATCTCAATGAAACTCGGTAAGTTCATAGGACTATTCCGGACGACCCTGACTGTGCCCTTCAAATTTTGTTACGTCTCACCAATCCAACATGGCGGCTGTGCGAATTATTTTACCGGCACTCAATATCTCCGAAACTATTACCGATATCACCCTGAAATTTTGTACGTTAATAAAGGTAACTACTAGAAGTTCACCTATGTCGCTTTTGAAAACCTGGTAACTACAAAACCAACATGGCGGCCAAGCGAAGTTTCGACTTTTAAATAGACGTTTCTCGCGATTTAACCAACCAAACGCAATAAAAATTGGTACAGTATTAGTTTATACACATTGTAATGCACCAACATCTAACTTCGTTCAATTGTTTTCATAACCTCAAGATGGCGGCTGTGCGAATTTTAAAATTAAGTTTTTATTTCTTGTGTCGTAATCATGCAATCGAAGTGAAAGTTTGAATAATGAACCTTCGTAATAATTTTCCATTGATGGTACATGACTCTATGGCCTATACATATAACAATCCAACATGTCGACCATCTGAAATATTTAGTTGGATATCAATATCTACGAATCTATTACAGCAATCAAACTGAATTATTTAATGTTCATAGGGGCTATGAATATAAGTTCACCTATAGGAGTTTCAATAACCTGGTGATCACAAATTCAACATGGCGGCGACGCGAAGTATAAATATTCACATAGTCGTTTCTCGCAATTTAACCATCCGAGAGCAGTGATACTCGGTACAGTAAATCCTGATACAAATGTTAATCCCCTGGCATCTATTTTTTTCAATTCTTTTCATAACCACAAGATGGCAGCTGTGCGAAATTTTAAAATCACGTTTTAACTTCGTTGTGTCCTAATCATTCGATTGAAGTTTGAATACTGCACATACACAATAATCTTCATGTAACAGTACATAACTCAAAGACCTACATATATAAAAATCCAACATGGCAACCATCCGCAATATGTAGTCAGTTCTCAATATCTACGAATCTATTACAGCAATCAAACTGAAATTGTGTATGTTGATAGAGGCAATTAACATAAGTAGGATATATGAAAATAGGCTGTATAGTTCTTCACGGAACTACTTGTTAATGATCGCTATAGAGCCTCTTAATACAGTAGCTCGTCTTTAAACCACGTACTGTAATGCATGCCCTTATTTTCTACAGAAGATGGGCATCAGATTATTAAAGCCCTCCCACTGTTCATAGTATGAACAAGGTGCCAAGTGGATGAAGAACGGCTAGAGACATCTCCCTCCATGGGGCAAAGGATATTAAGTCTCTTCAATGTCAATGCAAGAAATGTAACATTTGTCTGAGAGCTGAAACTTGCAACTTTCAGCCTTGTGAGGCAAAATTAAGAAGGTATGGGTTCGATTTCCACCTCGGCCCTCGTAGAAGTGGTTTTCCGTGGTTTCCCGCTTCTACTCCAGGCATTTATAACGATTCGAATTAATTCTCAACAACAGTTTTGCTCTTCCAAGTACTGTACTTGCTGTACTTGTATGTTGCTTGCCACGGTAGGTGAGTGGTTATCGTGTCGGACTACCAACCCCAAGCTTGCAGTTCACTCCTGGCCATGGTAAGTGATTTTTGAAAGGCAATAAAAAACAGGGTACGCATGTCATACGTTATTGGTATTTTAAAGACCCATTAGAAATCAGTAGGCCGTGTTCATAATGGCAAAACTAATCTCGGGATTTTCCACCAACACCAACAGTTCCTCTTTCTTCTACTAGAAAGCGCTATAGACTCAAGTGCCTTAGATATCTAACCACCTTGACTATCATAGCACTCCAAGGAGCGATAAAATTTGACATGAAAGCTGCCCTCTGGGCGTCAATTAACAAAGCTTGCACCTGGAACCCGAGGCCATACGATATTATTATTAATGATATTATTATTATTATTATTATTTGACGCCACTCCCTCAGCAGTTCCGTCGACAATTACGGCGGCGCTGACCTCCGTCCTGGCAGGAACGATGACGTCCTCTCTCAGCCTTACTCGTCGTGCGGTGACGGCCTCGTGTGCTGGTTGCAAAGCAAGTTCCTCACCTCCGAAGTGCAGAGTGTTGGTACTCAGGTCCAAGATGATGTTGTTCTGGTCCAGGAAGTCCAGTCCGATGATCACTTCGTTTGATACGTCAGCCACAAGCACTGGATGCTTTATCACCCGTCGACCAATGGCGAACTCCAGTGATGCTTCGCCATGTACCGGTGCGGTCTCTCCGGTCGCGGTTATTAGCTGGAGGTTCCTTTGTGTGGGTTGCACTCTCCACTTCGGGATCACAGTGGGATTGGCGATGGTCCTCGATGCTCCCGTGTCGATCAGCATGGGCCAGCTCACTCCGTTGATGACTCCGTCGACCATCAGGCTGCTATTGTCCCTCCGTAACTTCGTCACACGCACTTGGACTGCCGGGGCTTGACGACTGTCACAAGCCAACCTTTGCCCCCCAAGGCTGGCTAATACTCGTTTCCCTGGGCCGCGCGGTTTTCAGACGACTGATTTCCCGTCGGATACCCTCGGCGGCGGCGATCACCGCAGTCCTTGCTCAGGTGGCCTTTCTTACCGCAGGCCCAGCAGGTCGGTAGTCCTCTTCCAGGCCGCCTCTCCGGTTGTCTTCCGGCTGTGTCGTTGCTGGTGGTGCCGCGACTATCGAAGAAACGGCTTAGCGCCTCCATCAATTCGTCGGCCAGGGGCTTGGTCTCGTTGGTTTTTGCTGGTTCGTCGACGTCCACTTGACGCACCCGCGCGTGCATTCTGGATGCCTGTTTTGCCGTCTCGAATTCAAGTGCGTGGCTCAGCGCATCTGCCAGGGTCTTATTGCGCGCGAGTCGCAGCGCCTGTTGAGTGTCCGAGTCCCGTAGCCCGTCGGTGAAAGTCTGCGTCGCTATCTGCTCCAGAAAGTCGGCCGGCGCTGTTGGGTAGGCGAGCCTTACGAGGCGTGCGATGTCCATCTCGAACTCCTGCAGGGTTTCCGCGTTCTTCTGTACCCGGGTCCGGAGCTGCATCTGGTAGGCCTGCTGAAGATGGCTATCTCCATATCGGGACTCCATATGGGCGATCAGTGCAGCGTAGTCCTGGGATCCAGTCGGGATGGCCTGAAGGACGTTAAGGGCGTCGCCTCTAAGCGCTACAATGAGAGCTGTAGCCTTTTCTGTGTTGTTCCAGTTATTTATGGAACAGGCTGCCTCGAACTGACGTAAGTAGGTGCTCCACGGGACCTTTCCGTCGAAGGTTGGGGGCGTCACTCTGCTATGTCCCGTTCCTGATATTCCCGGTGTAACGGTGGGCGGGCGTTGGCGCAGCTCGGCAACTTCCTCTCGTAGAGCGTTGAATTCCTCTTTCACCCCCGTCAGTGGGCGTTGGCGCAGCTCGGCAACTTCCTTTTGTAAGGCGTTGAATTTCTCCTCCACCCCCATTAGCGGGCGTTGGCACAGCTCGGCAACTTCCACTTGTAAGGTGTTGAATTTCTCCTCCGCCCCCATCAGCGGGCGTTGGCGCAGCTCGGCAACTTCCACTTGTAAGGCGTCGAACTTCTTTTCCACTGCCGTGACTTCCTCACGCAGACCCAGTTCTAATTTCTTCAGGTCCTGTGTCAACTTATTCTGACCGTCTTCCATCTTCTTCTGGCCGTCCTTTATCCTCTTCAGGTCCTCCGCTAGCTTCTTCTGGCCGTCTTCTAGTTTGGCAGTTAGGTCCTCGGCTAACTTCTTCTGGCCGTCCTCCATCTTCTTCTGGCCGTCCTCCATCTTCTTCAGGTCCTCCGCTAACTTATTTTGGCTGTCCTTCAGGTCCTCTGCTAACTTCTTCTGGCCATCCTCCATCTTCTTCTGGCCATCCTCCATCTTCTTCTGGCCGTCTTCCATTTTGGCAGTTAGGTCCTTGGTTAAATTCTTCTGGCCGTCTTCTATGCCATTTAACTTTTCTAGCAATGCTGCCAATTACGCCTCCATTTTAGTTGTTTGCCTTGTAAAGGGCATGCACTCACAGGAAAATTTGAGAAAATGACCTGCTCGGGATTTGAAACCAGGACCGTCAGGTGTTGTGCTTGAGTTCGTAATCCGGCTTCTGACACCAGTTGTTACGTGCCACCCCCTAGTGGCACTTTTGTTAACTGGATTACGGTGGGGGTACAAAGCACAACACCAATTACTGCTTAAAGAAATAATTAACTTTATTGTGGCCAGAAAATTACACTAATCAGCAAATACAAGCAATTAGGAGCCTTCTCCAGTTTCCTCATACTCTTCCTTATGCGCTCTTGGCCCATTTCTCTTGCAACAGACCACAGAAGTTAATCCGTCCTAATGAGTCCGGTGGCCTTGGCAGAAGCTACCTGCCCCTCTTCCTCAGGTACAACAAAATACAGTTACTTACGAGCACTTGATGTACGCTGTTCACAAGCTGGGAGAAACAATGTCACAGGATTTCGTAACTCGCACAGCACTTCGTCACCACACTTCTGTCGCACAAGATAATCGCTCGCACTAGCTCGTAAAACACAACAACAACAACTGCTTCACGGGTCACTCTTATATAGCAGGCCGGTGACTCAATAAATGGTTCTAGATCCATCCAGGGTCCACGGCTTCTCGAGGTTTCCATCGCTGGTCAAGTCACGAATCTTCTGGACTATCCCTTTGTCTGTAGTAGCCCTGTTGCATAAGGCGCGCGCAATACAGGAGGCAGGACACAGCCCAGCCCTGGGGCAGTTGTGACTCAAGCGGCGAGCGATGACACAAACTCACAGCCGTAACAGTATGTTGATTAACCAAACATACTCACCAATGCATAAATAAAGGGTTTCCATTTCAGAGAGAGACAAATGGTTCAATGAGGAGCTTTTTAGGGCGCATGTTTCACATGATACTGCAACTTTAACTCTAAGTAGTCAATTGATATTGTAACGTTTCAATCGGTCAGCAGAATATAATCCCAATTACTAGGAAATGCAAACAACAACATGCGTGATTAAAATATATCTTTTACGGATCACAGAATTTAAAATTGCAATTTTAATGCAGATTACAGTTGTTACGACAACCACAAAATCCTCTTGAATTGGAGATAGCTGTTCTATTGTACAGATCTATCGCAAACCATAATAAAAAGTAAGTAGACACTTGAATTCTTCTGCTTCTGGCATTGGAAACGATGACCACCGAGTTCTCTAATGATCTCTGGCTTCACCAGTTTACGGGTAGATCGAAAATTGTTTGATGTAGTAATGAAGGCGCTGGGACCTACTCTTATAATAACTGCCCTCGAAAACAATCGTACCACTTCGTGTTTTGGTAGGAAGCTTAGTTAAATTCCACATTGTATATAACTAGAAAACGTTATCAAATATGATTAGCCAGTGTTCTGTGAAAGTTACTGAAGGAGAATCATCAGTGAACAATATCAGGAGGTTTTTGTTAACGCAATTGTAATTCACTGTAACAATAGTGAACGCTCTCGCTTATTTCTTATCGTGTGGAAATTTGAAGCCAGTCTTTTTTCAGTTTTGCCTATACAAATTGTGTTTTGTTGATTTTCATTCGGTCAACACAGTTTTACCCAATGAATTGGGCGGGGTACAAATTATAAATATGTAACACTCCTGGAAAATAAATTACATGTATTAGTTAATTATCCAAAATTTTCCTTTTAACTGTGTTTTTTTTGGTATTATTTAGCTTACGGAGTGTCCGAGAACATGTTTGGCTCGCCAGAGACTGTATTTGCTTCAAATGGACACACATAGGGTGAGCTACAAGTTCCGTTCAATTTCAAGTTGTTTCAACATTCGCTACTAGATATCACTAACACCTAGTAGTGAACGCTGGAATTTTAATAGAGCGTTTCAACGAAATCTAACCTAGAAATTTAGCTTCACACAAGTTTAGTTTGTGGAAGGATCTTTTACATGCCATATATCTATGACGTGGGACCACCGGCTTTACTTCCCCTCCAAAGGAAGGCATGCTGAAGGATTTTAACGCTCTCAAAAATCCGATGACATCGGCCGGGTTTGAACCCGCGATCTCGGGCACAGCAGTTCAGCATGCTACCAACTACGCTACCGAAGCCGCTATATAACTGTTAGAATTAACTAATACACGTTTTTCTTTCAGGTGTGTGTTAACATATTCATAATTTTACCCTGCCCAATTCATTGGGTAAAACTGTGTTGACCAACTGAAAAGCAGCAAGAGACAATTTCTTAATCATTTCGTGCCGATGATGAAAACTATTATTTCGGATGTTAAGTCGCCTTTGCACTTTTGAGGCTGATTGATGAATATCATAGGATTGCCTGAGAGGTTCTGAGCCATAAACAACTCCTCAACATGCCTCTAAGTCCCGTGGCCTATGCGAAGGCAATAGATTTGGAGAATGATGGCCGAAGAGCCGAATACGTCTCCCACATGCGTTTACCAGGTTGGGAAACTTTTTCAGAATCACTATACCATGTAGTTGGAATTTTCTAAGAAATATTATTTCTGTAATGAAATGTTGAAAATGAAACTAAATTCTGCTCTCTTAAACTGAGATTACTTTTAACATATGAAGTGTTACGCATTTTTTGGAGGTCAGTGTATTTAGTCATCTATAAGAGTTGGTAACGACACTCAATGGCCTTCGATTGTGAAGGTGCAGCTAGTCCCTGCCAAGTTGACACTATACCAGGGAAGAATTGAGAGAACAGTTACGTTTGCTGACTCAAAGACTGCAATACAATATATAGAATCGATGCAAAATATTGCATCGTTAGAGGCCAAACAATGTCAAACCATTTTACGTCCAGTACAGGCCGAGAACAAAGCTCATACAATGTCCAACCGTAGGTAAAGGACGAGCAGATGGACTTGTTAAAGAGAGCTTTCACTAGTAATTGACAAAGAAATATCGTTCATTTCTGTTAAAATAATCATCAATTAAGTGTTCAAAGATTTAATACATGCAGGAAAGGAAAGCATGAACATACCAGAACCCTTGGATAGAAGGAATTAATAATATTCCCGACTGGCTAAGAAGAGGCTCAATTGCTGTGCGACATGGCTGTGCGGCAGTGTCAATACCGATTAGAGCATCCACCCTGAGCCATACTGCTCACCCTTAAATCAGTAGGGGACGATGGGCATAGTAACTTGAGAGCCTGTTTCGCTCTGACGAGTAGGAGGGAATGTGACTGATATTAATAACCTGAAGGTGATGATGATGATAATTGGTGTTTTAAGGGCCTAACATCTAGGTTATCGGTCCCTGATGGTTTGGGTGATCGTGAAGATGAAAATGAAATGCAAACATAAAACTAACTACCAACTTATGTACTAGAAGAAGAAATGGAAAACAGAAGTAGAATAAGGCAAATAAAGGACAGGAGGAAAAGAAATGCCCTCAATCCTCGAAGAATGCGCATTGAGGGACGTGGAAGGAAGGAGAGCCATGAAAGGCAGATAGGAAAGTGAAAGAGGAGACCGCCCCACAGGTAAGGGACAAAAGGGGAAAACGGACCCAGCTCAGGAATCCCTCGGGGTCGCCAACTCCCGAACTCACCAGCCGTGAGCCCCTGAGGGTGTAGCATTATCGAGGGTGCACCAAAAGTGGTGGGGATACATACACCCGGCCTCCTTGAGGGCCTTGAGCAGAAGGCAGGAGATAACATGAAATTAAAAAGAAGGCTGACCCCTCGCAGAAGGAGGGAATCAGAAAAGATGAAACAAGGGCCAATTAAGGCGGGAAATGAAGAGACTCCCTAGGCCTCAGATACCCTAATACCGTCGGGGTCAGAAAAGAACAAGAGTTGACCAAGGGAGGTCGACAGGAAAGAAGACAGAGAGGAGCCCGGCACAAGTAAGTGGAAGCGATGCCGGACTCAGCTGGGGTCCCGTGGTCGCCAACCCACGTCCCACAAGATGTGAGCCTCTGGGGGGGGATAAACTGAAGGACGCATGGATCAATGATACTGGGTAATTTTTGGCATGATCGACGTGTTTCACGTGGCCCACTGGCCGAGATTGTACGCTCATCGCCCGAGCTACGTGCCACGTACTGCGCGCTGTCTGTGCCAAAGAAAGAAAGAAAGAAAGAAAGAAAGAAAGAAGGCGTATTTTAAATGTACGGTACTTAAATTTGAAGATGATTTTGGAAGTGCTGTCCTTCGGAGAGTAAGCTTTGCTGATACCTTCGGCTGAAGTTACCATCCACAGAACACAGTTCGTCATCAGAACTAGCTGACCACACGCAATTTGTAATTAATGTGCCTTTTAAGATTTCAAATAAAACTGCCTTAGACTCGTTTGACGAATGTGGCAGTTCAAACAGACTATGGACTTACTCCAGTCTACTAAGCAATAGCACCGAATTAATTTCCGAAGAGTACGTTCAAAGCTAGCTCTGATTTCAACCATATTTTTCAATCTAAGAAGTCGGCGTTTTAATTGTGCTCTATTGTTAAAAATGCTCTTGTTTTTTTTTTTTTTTTTACTTTCTTGACCAACTTTGGCATTTGGATCAGTGTGGAACTAAGACATCAGGGAATACACGGAATATTTTCGTCCAGCATGTTTCCACATAACATGTGTGCTGGTAAACTGCGTTGTTTTAAAGTACTGTAAATCGCTCAAAGTCCTTTCTTATTCCAATTTTACAGAATATCACAAGAATGTAAGTGCTCTTGCAGTTCAAAAAAAAACCTCAGTATTATTCACACCAAAGCCAATAATGAACAGACTCAATCTTCAGACTGAATTACACCAAAAGTCTTGGATCAATGTGGACCTAAGACTCCAGGGAATACACGGGAGTGCCTTTGAGATGGCTGACACAGCTGGAAATACGTGACACTTAGCTCGAGCGGTGAGTGGTCAACCTCCTTCGACCCTGTCAAAGGTCAACAGTATTATGTACTCGTCAATATATCTTCTTTGTGTGGTTCTTTATTAATCTCATGTAATTTATTTCAGGATTAGGGCATAACCCAGCTCTTTTTGGGTACATTAGTGTTGACCGACTGAAAAGCACCAAACTCTTGTTTAATATATCTTCTACTGGAAATAAAGAAAGGATTGATTCCTACCTTAACCATCCTAGAAGTTTTCCATCGTTTTCCATTCTATGCCAGGCAAATGGCGGGACGGTACATAAATTAAGGTGACAGCCACCTGCTACCAAAGTCTCAGCCCCAATTACAAATAGACACACTTGTACAGTCATCATAATGACACAGTTTATCAGAAAGATTCCATAAACGCCCTACTATACGAGACTAGATGAACACGATGTCGCAAATGAGTCGATAACAAAAAGACTAATTTACATTTGTACCATTCCGAAGACTTTGTAAAAGCAATTTGTAAATTTTATATCCTCAACTTATTTTTGTATTTCCAAAGTGGGTTTACTAATAAAAGAAAACCTAGGAGATCGATTATGAACTATAAACATTTTATAATATTTTCGTAAATCTTCTTTTTTATTAGGAATATTCTACAATACAGTAGTTTTCCTTCAACACAAAAATACTCTACTCCTCCACAAATTTCGGCCTGCAGCATCTTCCTCGGTTAAGCCTCTGGTAGCCATGCTTCTCTTTACACCATCCATCCATTGTTCCCTTGCTTTACCCCTTTTCCGTTTGTCTTCAGCTTGCCAATGTAAATATTTTGCTTGTAAAGCACTACACACATTCTTGGCATTCTTTAGTCATACCTTATCAAGTACTATAAATTTACATCAACATCATTACTTACCTGAAGTACGCAAGGGGATTTAAGTGGAATAATATTTTGTATGGTAATGAAACATATTTTCATTACAAGTGGCGAGGGCAGCTTTAAAGGCGATATTAAAAGTGAAGTGGAAGCAGAAGTACTGTACAATGATGCAGGAGTGGTTTTAACGATGTTATAATTATACCCTGATCCTTCAAAACAGAGCATGTGGTTCACAAACCGATTACAACTCAGTCAACCACCTCATGACGTAGCATTATTGATTGTAATCCCTGAAGTCCGAGTATGTTTCAAGAATCTGACGAAAAATGTAGTTCTGGTGTGAGGGCTGGAACGGGGTACACTCAGCCTCGTGAGGTAAAACTGACAGGTTCTATTTCTGTCCCATCCATACTAGAATTGCTTTTCTTATGTTTCACCACTTCGAGTCCAAGAAAATGTCGGGATGTTTCCTAACCACGGCTGCTTCCTTCCTAATCCTGGTCTGTTTTAGAAATACACCCACTACTACAGCCATCACAACAAGACAGGTTATCAGACAAATTCCGCACACATCCAAGTTCATGGAGCTGACCAAGATGTCGCAAGTCTGCAAATGAGTTAGCAACAAATACAACAACAATATGATTAAATAGCAAATCATTCTTTATTCATAATTTCATGGATTATCTTCTCCTTTCTTCGATTTCTGCCAATTATGAACCACTCCCTCATGATTTTGTCTCTTTTCTTAATTTCAGATTTTTCCAGTATTTCTTCATTTCTTCATTTTTTCTACTGCCAGAGGTGGTTACGCTCGCTAAAGCGCAGTGTTTGGTCATGGGGAAAAGCTCTCGGCTGACTCGGTAAACTCGTGGGTTCGAGCCCCACCGTCGTCTGTCCTTGAAAAGGTTTTCCGTGGTTTCTAATTTTCAACACCAAACAAGTGCTGGGACGGTACCTTCTGATAGGCCACGGCCGCTTCCTTCCACATCCTTGACAACTTCCATCCATTCATCTCATTTCTCATTCCGACGTGCAGGTCGCCCACGGGCGTCGACTAGAAAGACCTGTACTCGGCCTCTCAGGAGGTCACACGAAAAAAATATTTCTTTCTTTCCTTCTTTCTTTCTTTCTATCTTTCGTCGGTCCAAACAGTTGCGCACTTATTGTACTCCGTATTTTACCTGAAAACTCCTGAATTTAACCATCTTATTTAGAATGCATATAATTTCTTCTTTTGTAAAGGTCATTTTAGCCTATTTTCAATTTTGAAAAAAAAATAGGCTTATGAGATCACCTTTGGTCCGTGTGTGTGTGCGTGTGTGTGTGTAAGGAGTGTGTGTGTGTGTGTGTCCCTAATAACTTCTAAACAGCTGAAGCGATTTCAATGAAACTCGATAAGTTCATAGCACTATTCCGGACGACCCCGACCGTGCCCTTCAAAATTTGTTGCTTCTCACCAATCCAACATGGCGGCTGTGCGAAATATTTCACCAGCATTCAATATCTCCGAAACTATTCGCGATATCACCCTGGAAATTTTTACAGTGATAAAGGGTACTACTAGAAATTCACCTATGTGACTTTTGAAAAACTGGTAACTACAAAACCAACATGGTGGCCACGCGAATTTGCGACTTTTAAATAGACGTTTCTCGCGATTTAACCAACCAAACGCAATAAAACTTGGCACAGTATATGTTTATACACATTGTAATGCACCGACATCTAACTTCGTTCAATTGATTACATAACCACAAGATGGCGGAAGTGCGAAATATTTCATCGGCATTCTATATCTCTGAAACTATTAGCGGTATCATCCTGCAATTTTGTACGGAGATAAAGGATCCTACTGGAAGTTCATCTATAAACTTTCAAAAACCGGTTAACTACAAAACGAACATGGCGGCCAAGCGAATTTGAAAATTTTAAATAGACCTTTCTCGCGATTTAATGTTCCAAACGCAATGAAATCTGGTACATGAAATGTTTATACACATTGAAATGCTCTGGTATCTAATTTAGTTCAATTGTTTACATAACCTCAAGGTGGCGGCTGTGCGAATTTTAAATTTACGTTTTCATTTCTTGTGTCGTAATTATGCGATTGAAGTGAAAGTTTGAATAATGAACCTACGCAATAATTTCCTTTAATGGCACTTGACTCTATGGCCTATACATTTAACAATCCAACATGGCGACCATCCGAAATATTTAGACGGCTCTGAATATCTACGAATCTATTATAGCAATCAAACTGATTTTTTTTTTGTTCATAGGGGCTATGAACTTAAGTTCACCAATAGGACTTTAAATAACCTGCTGATCGCAAATCCAACATGGCGGCGACGCGAATTATAAATATTCACATGGGCGTTCCTCGCAATTTAGCCATCCGAGTGCAGTGAAACTTGGTACAGTAAATCTTTATCCGAATGTTAATCTACTGGCATCTAATTTATTTCAATTGTTTCCATAACCACAAGATGGCAGCTGTGCGAAATTTTAAAATGTCCTTTTTATTTCTTGTGTCCTAATCATGCGGTTGAAGTTTGAATGCTACACGTACACAATAATCTTCATGTAACAGTACATAACTCTAGGACATACATATATAAAATCCAACATGGCGACCATCCGAAATATTTAGTCGGTTCTCAATATCTACGAATCTATTACAGAAATCAAACTGAAATTTTATGTTGATAGTGGCAGTTAACATAAGTAGGATATATGAAAATAGGCTGTATAGTTCTTCACGGAACTACTTGTTGTTAAATACTTTCACACTTCGATGAACCAAGTAATTTGTACTTACGTAGTTTTTTTTTTCTTTTCAAAATGGTCAAATGTGTCTTATTCAGACTTTCGGGGTTCATTCGGACAAAGTGACCTTAGAAAGATCCTCTTTCTGAGAACATCTTGTAATTTTACCGTTTGGGTATACATTTCTTCATGACTATTATCATTATTATTATTATCATTATCAAGGGGCGTGGTGGCGCAGCGGTTAAACTGTATGCCTCTCACCAAGGTGGACCGGGTTCGATTCCCAGTCAATGCATGTGAGATTTTCGAAGTGAAATGCCATGTCCTGTGGTTCGGATTCCACGTAAAAAGGAAGTCCCGTGGCTCATGATCGCGCGATTAACGGTCACGTTAAACTACAAGCTTGCTTTATTACCAGTATCATTAACATTATTATCACATTAGTTATTAGAAAGTCATTTTTGAAAGCCCATGTCTGGATTGTGCTCTCTATGGAAGAGAAACATGGACTGTTGGCACATCAGATAAGAGAAGACTAGAAGATTTTGAAATGTGATGTTCCAGGAGAATTATGAAGATGGGTTGATAGGGTAACGAATGGAGAGGTATTATGACGAGTGGGAGAAGAGATAGGTTGGTAGGACACACACTAAAACAGCCAGAAATAGCAAACTTAGTTATGGAAAGAAGTTTCAAGGACAAGAAACGTAGGGGTAGACCAAGGTTAGAATATGTTAAGCAGATTGTCTCGGATATAGGGTGAGGTAGCTACGTAGAGTCGAAACGACAGGGAGGCATGGAGGGCTGCGTGAAACCAGTCAAAAGACTGAAGACTCAAACACACACAACATTTATGTCAATATTATCGTTATCTTTTTTTTTTTTTTTTTACATTCGAATTGAGCCACTATGGACTACGGAGTAACAATCAAAATCAATGTTTCGTTCTAGATCGTCTGCCAGCTTTGATGTCCTGCCAGTATCTCTTGAGCCCATCACTCAGTGCCTTGTTCCAATCTTCTGAAAGAGGTCCCCTCCGTGTCTGAATTCGCACCTGTTCATAATTTTGCAGTCCGGAATACCAATTTCTAGAAGGTCTTTGTTACATTCTTCAAACCATTCCAATTTTTTATCATTTCAAATGATCTTGTCGACTTCGTCGTTATGGTTGGGGTCCATCGTTATGCGTTACGGACACGGACACGGACACGGTGATGGACGTGACGTTATGCAGCCGCGCGGGAAGTGACGTCATGCAGCTGCGCGGGAACGTGACGTCATGCTCACGCGGGGAGCGAGAACCAGACGCTAATGATTATTGGAGTCTGTTGAAAGAGGCCCGGCGTCGAGCGATCTTTTAAAAATCAGCAACTCACTCCACAAATCTGTAAATCAGTATTCTTCCCTTATTTCAGATACACTATTCATTAAACAAACATATATGGCATAGTCATGATCCGTTCATGGAGTAGGCTATTGTCTAAATCTGGACACTCATACTACATCCTTACACTAATTCAAATTTACGGCCAAATGATCCTTCTGACAGGGAGGCAAAGGTTTCCGCCGGCTTGCCTGGGATGATGGGCCACAAAACCACTATCAAAAAGTACACAATTTACGCTTTATTCAACCAAACACATCTCTAATACAAGTACAAGAAACACATTTCTTCCCGTGGCCCTTAAAGAGGTGCCCGCGCGGGAAGCCTAAGTTAATGGTTAATGCAGTCTTTTGAAAGAGTCCTGGGGCTTCGAGCAAAGCGAGAAGCCCTCCTGAGCCTTTCTAACATGTGTAGTATTTGTAGCATGCGTCATTTGAAATGATACAACGTCTAGTCTTTCAGACTGACTGTGATTTTTTCCTCTTTGGTTTCACAAAATTCCAAAGTTTCTTTGTTCGACGATCGTTGGACATTCTGAAAATGTGTCCATAGAACAACAACCTTTTCCTTTTTATTGTTGACGTGACTGGTTCTATCTTTCTATATAACTCTTCGTTTGGCTTCAAACGTATTATTATGACCGTTATTATGAATTATTAGTCTGTTATTATCCTATTCCACAGAACTTTCTCTATTCTTTTTCTTTCTATTGTTCTTCTACTGTAGGCATTAAAAGCACATAAGTGCAATAAACGATGATGATGATGATGATCAGTATTCTTATTATTATCATTATTACAAGGGACAGATAACCTCACTGTTCCACCCCTTAAAAGAAACAATCTCTTTCACTGATAGCACGGCCAGAAGGATGCGAGAATAATTGCACACCTGTAAAATGCCCAACTCCCGTGTGGGTCCCCACAAGTCCATGCGTTCTAAAAGTGTTTTAAATTGTTTACTTAACTCTCCCGCCCCTCTGGCCTGTCCAATAAAAGCTTCAATTACAGTGACTTGTGTTTAACGAGCAATTACTTTGAGAGCAGTTCGTTGTAGTAAGTGCAACTACCCCACGGCATGGGCGGGGGGAAACAGGGAATGTTTCAGTAGCGTACGAAGAACTGCGTCTGTTGTCACTTTCCGTGGTCTAGGGGTACGTTTCAAGATTCGTGAACAAAAAGGTCTTGGATTGTGAATTTGTAGCTATTTAGGATTACGCGTGTAGCGGTTTAAGTTTACACTAAATAATTAAATAATTTAGTGTAAACTTTAACCGCTACACGCCGGCCCTGTGGTGTTGGGGTAGCGTGCCTGCCACTCACCCGGAGGCCCGGGTTCGATTCCCGGCTCCGTCAGAGATCTTGGTTTCATTCAAATCCATAATGGAATTAGGTTCGAAACATGTACCCGATGTAAATATGTTTTAATATATAAATATTGTTTGACGGAGTTTTCCTCTTAAATTGGTTTATCCGTCAGAGATTTTAGAAACTGACGTGAGGGCTGGAACGTGTGAACTCAGCCTCGTGAGGACAATTGAGTAGCTGTCTGACGGTGAGGCAGCGCCCCGATCATGAAAACCAAGATTAACGGCCGAGGGGACCCGATGCGCTGATAACGCGTCACCCCAATATCTGCAGGCCAAATGGCTGGACAGCGGTCGCTAGGTACTGTAGGGCTAGGCCCTTCACGGGCTGTAGTGCCAGGGGGGGGGGGGGGGGAGGTTAACCGCTATACAGTGATCAGGATCTGATGATGAACACTTGAGGATCGAAACGCGTAATCCTAAACTGTCCCATTATTTGAGAAAATCTAATTAGTACATGTATTTTTCCCCCCAGGAGTATGGTTAAATATTTATATCTTGTACCTCGCCCATTCTTTCGGCACAATCATGTTGACCGACTGAAGAGCAACAAATTAACAATTTTGTATTGGCAACTCTGAAAAAGTATGGCTTCAAATCTATACATAAAGGTCACGGATTCAAGTCCTGACACTGCCAAAAAATTGAATTACTGGCAGACGGGGCTGTTGAAAAATCTTCTAATTTATTTGAATTATAAATCTCTGGCTAACAGACGAAAAATTGTATTTGTTGTTTTATTCTTCAAAGTATTTAATAACCTTTTGTATAGGCCGTATTTAATATCACAGTTTAATTTACGTGTCCCACCTCCCTCAACTCGACCTAAGTTTATTACATTTTACAGCCCAAGAACTAGAACTGAACAGCATAAACATTACCCAATAATAAGTGCTATTCAATTATACAATGAACATTCAATAGCAAACAACCTCGACTTATTCAGTTCCACATATAGTTCCTTTGTTTCTGCCTGCTGTGAACTCGTACATTCCAACTACCAATTTTCTACATAGAATTATTTTATTTTCGTTTTTAGTTGTAGAATTAATTTATAGGTAGATTACAATCTCAAAATTATGCCTGTCAATTAAATTCTAAAGAATTATGTAACCAAATGTACGTGTGTTTCTTTTTTTATTAGGCATAGCCTGTCAGAAACACAATAAATCCAAATTTATACTTAATATAATAAAGCTGAAGAGTTTGTGTGTTTGTGTGTTTAAACGCGATAATCTCTGGAATTATCAGTCCGATTCGAAAAATTCTTTTTTTTTGTGATAGCCAGATTCAAGATGAGTAGTTTAGGCTATGTAGCATTACGATACGCCTCTCAGGTAATCTTAACGATTGATTTTTGTTCAGTAAGTCGGTAGAACAAGTGCTCCCAAACAGCACTATCCGCATGCGCTGGCGTTATGGTTAGTGATACATACACCGTTTCACCGATCTGAACCAAAATTTGTATACTTACCCTTTGGAACCCTGCGAGTAACAAAGTCTGCATGAAATTTCGGACAGACCACTCCATTCCCAGCATTTAGGCCCTTTGGCACAAATCTACACCATTTCACCGATCTGAACCAAAATTTGTATACTTACCCTTTGGAATCCTGCGAGTAACATTGCCTAAATGAAATTCATGATAGACCAGTCCATTCCCTGCATTTAGGCCCTTTGGTACTGTCCCCGTTTACCTGGATAGTAGGCTGTCAGATATCCGCCCCCTCAATCGGATTGCCAATTATCAATCGCACCGGCACAGTTACATCAATGAAAATGGCACTGACAGATACTATCGAGATAAGAACACAGAAGTTCACAGGAAATCATTGTGGAACACACCAAAAAGACGGGGGTTTCATACTTACCGTTACTTACCTCTTAATTATCTCGGGGTTTGAGTTGACAACAGGATCACTAAAGTCTGTTCACACAATAACCTCCACCATGACATTTAAAAATGAACCATAACGAAGACGAGAACTTTGAACTGTACAAAAGCTTTATTCCTAATAAAGGGTATGATTTTGATAACACAACAAAATCAACGTGGCTATCAGTAGCCCAAGTCAATCTGACTACGTCCTCCTATATGACTAGCAAAATTATTATACAACATGATATTAAACATTTTAGCTCCCAAGAGCTCCAAATAACGTAATATTCATAACACTATTGGATTGGAAAAGGACGTCAGGGTGTGACATATATAGAGCATTTGGTTTCCTTTTAATAAACATGAGAATGGTATTTATAGTCGCAAGGCCAAAGTGTGTACGACCTCACTCTCTGAGAACCATATGTTGGCACAGCTGCGGGCTACCCTCAGCCTGTTGCATACTGGTCAAATGCACTCCCTTCTCACATGCTATGTTACGTAAGAATACAGCTTGTTCTCGCAAACTTTTAAATGTTTACGAGACAACTCACATTATATTTACGCAAATCTTTCAAGTACTTTGCTCACATCCTATTGGATCATTATGTTAATTTCTTTAAACTTGTTAAGTTCAATCCAAATGTTTAATTAGCTCTTAAATGTTTATAACAAAATCACATAAATTATTTATAACAATTAGAAATTGTTTATAATATTTGTCAAAGACAATAAAAATATTATAAGCACGCCTTTAACATCACTCTCGTTCCATATTATTTTCAAAAATATTTACAGCAATTATTTACAATATTAACATTTAAATTGTTTAAATTATTAATTTAATAAATACATTAACCACATGTTCATTCGGTTGGTAATTTTCATAATCGTGTTTAATATAATCGACCAATGAAGGTTAGTTATACATGTTAATGTCACAATCTGGTTTAATAAAGGTTTTAATAATGATTTGTGACGGCAACCTTCATTCAAAATCTTATCTCAAATTCTTTCAAAACTCGTGTTAATTATAACAGTAATTCACTTGATTAATTTTCAACGAACTATGACAATCTTACTCCAGCGGAAAATCCTTCGCTAACAAGTTAATGCATAAACTGCATTAAAAATATGCCCAAAATCATCATATATTAATCTATATGGCATTAAAAACTTCCACATAACTTACAAAACTTCCACAAATAATTCTTTAACATTAAGTCCTGTGGGAACCTCCTTCATATTCAAGGGCATTATACCTCAGCGACTTTCAACACGCGCTGCACTAGCGATTATACATTCATAGTTCCACTTAAAAATTTTATAATCATTAATTGTTTCAAAACTGTTTTTTATTTAACCTTCGTGGATTTCATTCATGAACCGAAATGAAGTCAAAACTTGCCAATCACAAACAAATTTAATAGTGAATACGCTTATATACGCCTGTCTGGTCTATCAAAATTTTAAGATTAACATCATAAAAAATTGTAGTATGAAAATACTATCTTCAAATAAAGTGCGACTAAAATGCAAAGTAGTCGAATAGAATCCAATTAGACTGGGGAATGCAAACATCGTTATATAAATCTCTAATTGAGAAAAACTCCTAACAAAAGTACTTGACTTTAATGCATTCAATAATTCATTATTAAAGTTAATCTTTCACAAAAGTGTCTATAATGCAATGTTCATTCATAACTGACGATAAATGTCTGTGTTGCAATCAATTCAAATAACGACTAGTATTTCCAAGATCGTCGACAACGTAAGAGATTTTAACGCTCTAAAATCATTTAAATGTTCTTCCTTCTTGATGATGACAGAAAATTGGTCAAAGTAATTAAACTGGGGTTGAATTACTTTAATAAAAAGACACGCTGTCTGAATTTAAATCTGCCATAAAAAAAATCATTAACTTACAGTCAAATCGTGACTACAAAAAATATTAATTACTGAAAAATCTAAATATCAGTCTCAACTGATTCAAAATCATTAACTATGCCCATGACACAACAATGTCTTAATAAATCGTCGAAAAAATGCAAAACTCATCAAGGTGTACTGAGAATAAGAATCTCAACAAGAAAATAGGGCAAAATACATGAGGATAAAAATATGGGAAAAATAGTTGCTCAAACATTATTAGTAAACTCAAATACAATAAACGTTCACGACTACCTTATCTGCCGATTGACGTTCCAGAGGAAAATTCCCCAAAGAAGACTGCTGATGGATCCATTTCACCACGTTAAAGCTGAGCTCCATCCTCAAAATAGGAAATAGCACCCTCGGAGAATCGAACTGCTTCCTTCTCCGGAAATCGCTCTGCTCCTTGAAGACGAATAGACATCCTTCCGGCAATAATCTTCTTTGTGAGTCGGGATATCCCTGACCTCTCTTGAAAAATTCCCTGAAGTTCCAGTAGACAATCGCCATGAAGTTTTGTAGAAATTTCCGAAGAAATTATTCATATTCAGAGTATGAAATTGTTTCCATGGCTGTTCGATGGTATTCAGCCTTTAATTACGAAACATGGGTGTAGATGGTATTCACCGCATGTTCGCTTGTGTGGAATAGCAATTAGCGAAGTTCCATGTCGCTATCTTACTCCGTTGAAGTATGTCCCAATTGCAATAAGCCCTTTTAGCCTTCCATCTGCTCTTCGGTTGTAGTGTCAGAAGAACAAACTGCCGTATTCAATTGCTCCATTATACTGGTATCGTTCTGTAACCAAGCAATCTGAAGTCTTTCTATTCCACTCGCAGCGTCAGCCGTTGCGTTGATTCTGGCTATACAAAAGTGCTTCTCTAGTGGCGAGATAATCACTTTTGTCAGTCGTATAAAACTGCTAATATCTTTTAAACTAATCGGTCGAAATTGTTCAGCTTTCCTCTATTACTTTATGAAGCACAGCACAATACAATTAGCTTATCGGTGACCGCTAACTGTTCGAAGCTAAACTTGTAGAAGCTTTCTAAGGTCCGTTTCAACTTCACCTAGTTTGACTTGGATCTCGTTAATATAGTGGCCTCGCCACGCGTTATAAAGACGATTCTTTTCACTGCTGTTCACTTCGACGTCTCACTATAATGAATGTATAAGAAAAGAACTTTCACAATAGACTTCGATGATCTGAGAATGAGATCTCAGAATGATCAGAGAACGAAAGAGACTCCTCTCTTCTGCGCAAGCCCTTTTATTAACTTCACGAGGGGCGTTTCCATCCCTTCCAAAGCGTGATACTGCGTCATCGCTAAAACTTCCAACTTCGTTAATACATGACGGATTTTCAAAATTCAAAAACTGAAAATAAATTTCACCAAAATTCCAAATCAATGCTTTTACTGCAAATGGATTTCCACAATTCTGCATTCCAAAAGTAATAAAAATACCATAGTTTCAGCAATCTCCGTCTTCCTTTAAACTATCGTTCATTGGTTCAAGCCTCTCCTCCAATAGCATAGTTTCTTCCTCAGCAGAATTCCTCGTTTCCTGCGACTGCGTCGTAAATCTTGGAACATTCTCGACTAAATGCTGACGTCACTGAGAATCTCAGCTCAAGTAGCCTGCTGGCATAGCATTTGCGTCATCCGTGCTTACGTCATGACTACCCACGTCATAACTATGACAGCCATAACTCTCCTTATAATTTCAAATATAGCCACCGTGGTCTCTATATAATTCAATTACGGGGGCATTCTCCTCTCACCACGTTTTAAAAACAGTTGCAAATTGTTTTTAAACTCAATGTTACAAGTATCTCAACTCTCTTGAACACGAAATTGAATTATTACTGGCTTACTCTAGGATAGTATCTTTTTAAATTTCCAGCATTGAACTTGCCGTAAACGACATTATTCTCATCATCGTAGAGTTCGTAACAGTTGTTTCCATAAGCGTTCGTAATCCTAAACGGCCCCAGGAACACTAATCCAAATTTGGGGTAGATTTTCTTGGACATATCAGCCTTGACAGGTCTGCGTAATAATACTCGATTTCCAACTTGAAAGGGTGTACCAAAACGTTTTCCAGCTACTCTTTTCAATCGTTTCTCTGCTGCTTTCTGGAGTTGTTCCTTTGCCTTGTCAATCCTCTGCTGTCTTCCTATGTCGGGATCTCTCGGTATGTGGTTGAAAAGATTATCCCACGGCCTTTCTGGGTTTCTTCCTAGATGAAGTCGCATTGGCACTTCTCCTGTGCTCTCCTGCACTGTAGAGTTCAGACATTCCTCAATAAGGGGTACAAATCTCACCCAACCAGAATGATCATTTGGACAGAAAATTCGACAGAATTTCGAAAATTCAGCCATATATCTTTCTGAGGAATTCGATTCTGGGTAACGCACGCTTGAAAATAAGTGCTTAATGCCAAGCCTTTCCATATCCGCTGCAAATTCCACGGACGTAAACTGCGTTCCATGATCTGACAGTAGATATTCCGGTATACCAGCTTTAGGAAATACAGCATTTTCCAGTCTGCTTACTACGTTCCTCGTGTTAGCTTTCTGCATGGGACTCATTGTAACAAATTTTGAGAAAACATCCACGGTCACTAATAAGTACTGGTTACCCTGGTATCCCTTCGGACAGGGGCCAAATATATCCGTCGCCATGAGTTCGTTTGGCTTAGAAGGAATCATCGCCTTCGGTTTTCCCTTTAGTAAAGCAGAAGCATACTTTGCTCTTTGACATTTGTCACAGGATCTAATGACCTTGGCAATACTGGAACGCATGTTAGTCAAGATAAATCTCTCTTTAAGTGTGTTAAGAGTTTTATCTAAACCGGCATGTCCAGTTGCGTGATGAGCTACCCACACTAAATTGACAACAAGTTTAGGTGGCACGACTATTCGAAGTTTTGTATGCGCAGAGTCAGCATACTTGCATACGATGTCTCCACTCAAGACAAAGTGTCGTGAATTTCTCTGTGTAGCCTCATAGTCAACATCCGTATTGCCCATGTAACCCTTGAGGAACCTGTACATTTTCCTTATTGGAGCGTGTCTCTTCTGTGACACACCGATTCGGGCTAACCTCCTAACGGTTTCTTCATCTTCTTGCTCCAATTGTACATGGTGTATCTGCACATTTTTAATAGGGTTACGTGATAGAGCATCAGCCAGTAAGTTATCTTTCCCAGGCTGGTGGACGATAGTAGCGTTAAACTGTTGGGTGAACAAAGCCCAACGTGTCAATCTATCACTCGACATGTCAGTTTGCAACATAAACTGTAGTGCTTTATGGTCAGTAATAATGATGACCTTATGTCCCAGCAGGATTTTCTTCCAGGCTTGTAAAGCTGTCACAAAAGCTAACGCTTCAAGCTCTGTCGTGAAGTAGTTTTCCTCGTGCTTTCTCAACTTCCGACTAGTGAACGCAATGTAGTGCTTGTTGCCTGCCTCGTCTTTCTGGTATAAGACTGCACTAATGCCTATTCTTGATGCATCAGACTCAATATAGAACACCTTCTCAAAGTCTGGGTATTCCAGTTTCACATTATTTCTGAGCATCTCTTTTGCTTTCTCAAAAGCCTCGTCTGCAGCGGTACTCCATTTCCATCTGTTGTTCTTCTTGAGTAAGTCATACAGAGGAGCCATAATTTCCGAGTATCTTGGACAGTGGCTGCTAATAAATTGGCATGCACCTACAAATTCTCTGACTTGTTTTACCTTAGTTGGCTTTGGAAATCTCGTGATCGCATCTACTTTTTTCATGTTTGGATGATATCCATCTTTATCAATAGTATGCCCCAAATAATTTATCTCCTTCTTCAAGAATTGACATTTTCCAAAGTTCACCTTGATGTTGGCCTCCCTTAAATTCTCGAACAACTTTCTCAAGTGCACTAAATGTTCTGCGGCGCTGGGTGAAGATACGATTAAATCGTCAATGTAGCAGATTACATTTTCTTTCACTTCGTCAGTGAGCTTACTATCAAGTGCTCGAATAAGTGCTGGTCCACTGTTAACCATTCCAAAAGGCATTCTGGCAAAGACCCATGACGTCTGGTCAAATAGGAATCCAGTGTACTGCATACTATCCTCTTCTAATTGAACTTGATAAAATGAAGACGTCAAGTCAAGAACGCTGAAACAAGCTCTCCCTTTGAATTTCCGAAGCAGATCTCTAATCTTGGGTGGTCTGTCGTTTTCTGGAAGAATCTTCAAGTTGATGGTCCTGGCATCGAGACAAAGACGTATCTGACCATTACTTTTCTTCACTACTGTGATGGGGTTTATATAAGACGACGCCTGTTTTCTAATAATCCCGTCTACCTCCATTTTTCTGATTAACCCTCGTACTTCTTGATAGTATTTCTCAGGAATGGGGTATATTCTCTTCTGGTAAGGGGTTTCATCTGTCAGCCTTATCTTGTACTTATAATCCTTAATCAATCCAGGCTTTTCATCGAAAATATCTTGGAATTCCTTTATCAGATCCTCAAATTCCCCCTGAATTTCTTCAAATCCTTCAGTTTTTCTACTGGGTATTTCTTCTAAATTTTCCACTTCATTAATTATTGTATTCAAAATTTCTTCCCTAAGGTCTATTTCCAGACTGTTTTTCACGTCCTGTTCTTCTATCTCTTCTGTGATTATTTACCCATCATTAAAGCTAATACTTCTGTTCTTCATGTCAATAATAGCTCCGACCTTCGATATAAAATCGATTCCAAGCACCATATCAAAATTGATCTTGCTCACCACAATGAAGATCTGTTCATAATTCCTTCCATTGATCTCAAAGTTCAATAACACTTGAATCTTGCATTTCACTGCCTTATCTTGGAATATCCCTCTCACTTTGACGGTAGAAACAGGTAGAACTGTCATGTTCTCTCCTCTTAGCAGACTTTGATAACATTCCTCTGAAATGATGGAAATAATAGCACCAGTATCCATCAGGGCTTTGTACTGCTGTCCATCTATCCGTACAGCAATAATAGGTAAGGCACATGGTCTTTCCTCTTTAACAATACCCCTCTCTTCTAGTAAATCTTCATCGGTAACTTCGTATATCTCATTAATCGTAATCAGGTGTGGTGTAGCAATGTATTTACAGGTTCTCACTGACGTTGAGAAATCGGCGTTTTTTTTTGTGTTACCGACCTCAAAATTCTGCTGGCTTGTAGAAGGCCCAGGATCGATTACAACATCCTGCCTTTTCTTTTGATTGTCAGCTTCTTTATCCCTTAATTCTTTTAAGTATTGCTGGCTTTCCTTCTCTCTTTGCTGATACTGATCAGGTGTCATAACCTGACCTTGAGTATTCTGGTTTCTATTTTGGTTTTGGTTATTCCTATTATAGTTACGGTTATACCCATTATTGTTGTAATATCTGCCTCTTCCATTGTAGTTTCCTCGGTTGTAGTTCCAACCTCTTCTCTGTTGATACGGTCGGTAACCTTGTGATCTGTAATTTCTAAACTGATTATTCCTGTGAGGACCTACATTGTCAGTTTTCTCCTCCTCTGGCTTGTCAGTTTGTTGGACTTGGTCCATGTATACCGTATTGATTTCTTTAAACTCCTGCCTTTGACCTTTCTGGACTACGTTAGGCATTGGGCTTGTGTAGTCTAACCTTCTCAGTAATTCATCCATGCTGGATAAATCCCTGATGTTGGACGAAATTATAAGTCTCCTCACCTCAACTGGCAGCATACGAGAAATCGCATCTATTAGTTGCTCCGTGGACAATGGGGGTTGCAAAAATCTCAAGCGGGACAACTGACTCGTAAAGAAATCAGCGTACCTCGTTGGAAGAGTACCTGAGTATTTTCTTGAATACACCTCCGCTCTTAACGAATTTTGCACTTCTATGGACCAAAATCGTTTGATTAATGCCTCTGCAAACTCGTCAAAGTTACTGAATGTGTATCTAAATGCGCGAAACCATTCAAGGGGTCCTCCAATCAGATATCTCTCTACTATCTCCATCTCTCTCTCTCTGGGAATGTGAGCTTCGATGAAATAATCTTTGAGATTCCTTACATACTCTATAGGTGTCAAACTATCAGTGTTACTGAATTTTTGCGGTTTGTCTTCGAAATTCCTGATGACCGTCACGTTCCTCGGATATGAATCCGGATAGTTTTTCCCACTATCTCGGTAGTTCCACTCAGGTTCCATATTCCTCTCGTCATCCTCCTCTCTGAATCTGGATACACGTTCTTCAGGAGTCACGTCTCTTTCTTCTGGCTCTAGGTGACATCTTCTGGTATACTTCCTATTCAATTCGCAAGCTAAGCCTTCTGTATCCTTGTCGGTGATTTCTGTTAAGACTTTCTTGACTATCTCTTCTTTGTAGTTCTCCATTAAACTAGCCTCTCCTAATTTCAAATTTTTCAGTTTACTCGTCGTTTCATTTACATCCGAGACAACTTTATGCATCTGTTCCTCTAATGTAGATTTTAAAGTTTGCATATCCTGATCTAGTTGTGTTCTATCGTCAACTTGTTTTTCGGATAGCGAATTTATCCTGACGCTTAAATCTTTCCTAATCTGTACTACTTCATTGTTAATTTCTATCTGCGTACTGGCAAGTTTTCTTTCAATCCTTTCCTGAATTTGGGTTACATGTTCCCCACTTGACTTATTCCACTCGTCTTTCCATACCGCTACGTTTGCTGTTAACATTTCGGCTATGTCTACTTCGATATCCTCTTTTAATACTCTATTGTGGTCTAATACCTGTGTTCTCATGACCTCTACATCATACTTCAACTCTGCTAAAGACGTTGTTGTTCTAACTGATTCATCAACTAGTCTAGTCGCTAATGCAGTTATATTACGCGTACAAAGAGTTTTTGAGTTTTCGATTTCTTCCCTGACTTTATTTACATCAGTTTGGACTTTAGTGATATCTACGAAAACTGTGTTGACCTCTACCTGAATCTTAGTTATGTCACTTTGCACCTCAGTTATATCCGCATGAATGTTATTAATGTCTACCTGAACATTGGATACATCAGTTCTAGCTTTTTGAATTTCTTTTTGGACTTCCTCGACCTTGTCTTGGACAGTCGCTACATCGTTTTTGACAACAACTACTTCGGCTCTAGCACAAGAAATATCCCCTCAGACATTAGCTACATCTAGATTTAACATTGTAAGGTCTTTCTGTACCTTAGACACATCAAATTTAACATCATCAACATTTTTATGCACATTAGATACATCTGTGCGGATGTCACTTACAGTATTTTCAATTCCTAGGGTATTAATCTGTAAACGCGACATATTATCCTCCAAATTAGCAGCACTAGTTTGGATACCCTTCAAACTTTCATCCATGCTAGCTTTCAAATTACTAGCATTCTCCTCCATTCGACTAGTATTCCTGGCTTCCATCTCCTTCATACTACTATTCAAATTACTAGCATTCTCCTCCATTCTTGCATTCAAATTAGCAGACAAATTACTATTATTCTCCTTCATGCTTTCATTCAGCATCTGCTTCATACTACTATTCATGCTAGCTTTCAAGTTAGCAGACATCTCCTCTAGCATCAACCTCAAACTTTCATCTGCCATTACAATATTATTCAAAAATGGATTGCTGTAGGGACATACATCAAAAGAGCAAAATAACAACATTTGAGCAACACTTTTCACCATATATAAATTTGATCAATTTTCTGTCTTAAATCTAACTTATAACTACCTTATAATTAACCTTCGACGATACTTCATGTTGAAACAAACTCAAGCACATGTTCAAATTTCTTTGGCTCATTTTAAAATATCCTAACACAAATAATTTACATTTATAATCCAAATAATTTAATTTTATCTTTAATATGACTAAAATGTCATAAGCCGGTCAAATAAAATAAGATTCCAGATTATAGGCGATTTTTCCTAAGTTTCCAGCCTATTTAACCTTTCTCAAGTTGTATAAGATCTGATCTTTTCTGAGTGTAATTTTCCTAACACAATACAACATTTAATTCCTATATAATCACACTCTTAAATTCTACAATTGGCCTAGACATCTAACAAAGAATCAACCTCTTTATTTGAGTCTAATCGAACCTCACGTTTTAGGTTTGCCACTCTTACTATTGTTCAACCTGGTGATCCAGTTTTGTCGAATTCGCCCCACGTATTAGGGTCGCCAATCTTTCTGTCCCCGTTTACCTGGATAGTAGGCTGTCAGATATCCGCCCCCTCAATCGGATTGCCAATTATCAATCGCACCGGCACAGTTACATCAATGAAAATGGCACTGACAGATACTATCGAGATAAGAACACAGAAGTTCACAGGAAATCATTGTGGAACACACCAAAAAGACGGGGGTTTCATACTTACCGTTACTTACCTCTTAATTATCTCGGGGTTTGAGTTGACAACAGGATCACTAAAGTCTGTTCACACAATAACCTCCACCATGACATTTAAAAATGAACCATAACGAAGACGAGAACTTTGAACTGTACAAAAGCTTTATTCCTAATAAAGGGTATGATTTTGATAACACAACAAAATCAACGTGGCTATCAGTAGCCCAAGTCAATCTGACTACGTCCTCCTATATAACTAGCAAAATTATTATACAACATGATATTAAACATTTTAGCTCCCAAGAGCTCCAAATAACGTAATATTCATAACACTATTGGATTGGAAAAGGACGTCAGGGTGTGACATATATAGAGCATTTGGTTTCCTTTTAATAAACATGAGAATGGTATTTACAGTCGCAAGGCCAAAGTGTGTACGACCTCACTCTCTGAGAACCATATGTTGGCACAGCTGCGGGCTACCCTCAGCCTGTTGCATACTGGTCAAATGCACTCCCTTCTCACATGCTATGTTACGTAAGAATACAGCTTGTTCTCTCAAACTTTTAAATGTCTACGAGACAACTCACATTATATTTACGCAAATCTTTCAAGTACTTTGCTCACATCCTATTGGATCATTATGTTAATTTCTTTAAACTTGTTAAGTTCAATCCAAATGTTTAATTAGCTCTTAAATGTTTATAACAAAATCACATAAATTATTTATAACAATTAGAAATTGTTTATAATATTTGTCAAAGACAATAAAAATATTATAAGCACGCCTTTAACATCACTCTCGTTCCATATTATTTTCAAAAATATTTACAGCAATTATTTACAATATTAACATTTAAATTGTTTAAATTATTAATTTAATAAATACATTAACCACATGTTCATTCGGTTGGTAATTTTCATAATCGTGTTTAATATAATCGACCAATGAAGGTTAGTTATACATGTTAATGTCACAATCTGGTTTAATAAAGGTTTTAATAATGATTTGTGACGGCAACCTTCATTCAAAATCTTATCTCAAATTCTTTCAAAACTCGTGTTAATTATAACAGTAATTCACTTGATTAATTTTCAACGAACTATGACAATCTTACTCCAGCGGAAAATCCTTCGCTAACAAGTTAATGCATAAACTGCATTAAAAATATGCCCAAAATCATCATATATTAATCTATATGGCATTAAAAACTTCCACATAACTTACAAAACTTCCACAAATAATTCTTTAACATTAAGTCCTGTGGGAACCTCCTTCATATTCAAGGGCATTATACCTCAGCGACTTTCAACACGCGCTGCACTAGCGATTATACATTCATAGTTCCACTTAAAAATTTTATAATCATTAATTGTTTCAAAACTGTTTTTTATTTAACCTTCGTGGATTTCATTCATGAACCGAAATGAAGTCAAAACTTGCCAATCACAAACAAATTTAATAGTGAATACGCTTATATACGCCTGTCTGGTCTATCAAAATTTTAAGATTAACATCATAAAAGAATTGTAGTATGAAAATACTATCTTCAAATAAAGTGCGACTAAAATGCAAAGTAGTCGAATAGAATCCAATTAGACTGGGGAATGCAAACATCGTTATATAAATCTCTAATTGAGAAAAACTCCTAACAAAAGTACTTGACTTTAATGCATTCAATAATTCATTATTAAAGTTAATCTTTCACAAAAGTGTCTATAATGCAATGTTCATTCATAACTGATGATAAATGTCTGTGTTGCAATCAATTCAAATAACGACTAGTATTTCCAAGATCGTCGACAACGTAAGAGATTTTAACGCTCTAAAATCATTTAAATGTTCTTCCTTCTTGATGATGACAGAAAATTGGTCAAAGTAATTAAACTGGGGTTGAATTACTTTAATAAAAAGACACGCTGTCTGAATTTAAATCTGCCATAAAAAAAATCATTAACTTACAGTCAAATCGTGACTACAAAAAATATTAATTACTGAAAAATCTAAATATCAGTCTCAACTGATTCAAAATCATTAACTATGCCCATGACACAACAATGTCTTAATAAATCGTCGAAAAAATGCAAAACTCATCAAGGTGTACTGAGAATAAGAATCTCAACAAGAAAATAGGGCAAAATACATGAGGATAAAAATATGGGAAAAATAGTTGCTCAAACATTATTAGTAAACTCAAATACAATAAACGTTCACGACTACCTTATCTGCCGATTGACGTTCCAGAGGAAAATTCCCCAAAGAAGACTGCTGATGGATCCATTTCACCACGTTAAAGCTGAGCTCCATCCTCAAAATAGGAAATAGCACCCTCGGAGAATCGAACTGCTTCCTTCTCCGGAAATCGCTCTGCTCCTTGAAGACGAATAGACATCCTTCCGGCAATAATCTTCTTTGTGAGTCGGGATATCCCTGACCTCTCTTGAAAAATTCCCTGAAGTTCCAGTAGACAATCGCCATGAAGTTTTGTAGAAATTTCCGAAGAAATTATTCATATTCAGAGTATGAAATTGTTTCTATGGCTGTTCGATGGTATTCAGCCTTTAATTACGAAACATGGGTGTAGATGGTATTCACCGCATGTTCGCTTGTGTGGAATAGCAATTAGCGAAGTTCCATGTCGCTATCTTACTCCGTTGAAGTATGTCCCAATTGCAATAAGCCCTTTTAGCCTTCCATCTGCTCTTCGGTTGTAGTGTCAGAAGAACAAACTGCCGTATTCAATTGCTCCATTATACTGGTATCGTTCTGTAACCAAGCAATCTGAAGTCTTTCTATTCCACTCGCAGCATCAGCCGTTGCGTTGATTCTGGCTATACAAAAGTGCTTCTCTAGTGGCGAGATAATCACTTTTGTCAGTCGTATAAAACTGCTAATATCTTTTAAACTAATCGGTCGAAATTGTTCAGCTTTTCTCTATTACTTTATGAAGCACTGCACAATACAATTAGCTTATCGGTGACCGCTAACTGTTCGAAGCTAAACTTGTAGAAGCTTTCTAAGGTCCGTTTCAACTTCACCTAGTTTGACTTGGATCTCGTTAATATAGTGGCCTCGCCACGCGTTATAAAGACGATTCTTTTCACTGCTGTTCACTTCGACGTCTCACTATAATGAATGTATAAGAAAAGAACTTTCACAATAGACTTCGATGATCTGAGAATGAGATCTCAGAATGATCAGAGAACGAAAGAGACTCCTCTCTTCTGCGCAAGCCCTTTTATTAACTTCACGAGGGGCGTTTCCATCCCTTCCAAAGCGTGATACTGCGTCATCGCTAAAACTTCCAACTTCGTTAATACATGACGGATTTTCAAAATTCAAAAACTGAAAATAAATTTCACCAAAATTCCAAATCAATGCTTTTACTGCAAATGGATTTCCACAATTCTGCATTCCAAAAGTAATAAAAATACCATAGTTTCAGCAATCTCCGTCTTCCTTTAAACTATCGTTCATTGGTTCAAGCCTCTCCTCCAATAGCATAGTTTCTTCCTCAGCAGAATTCCTCGTTTCCTGCGACTGCGTCGTAAATCTTGGAACATTCTCGACTAAATGCTGACGTCACTGAGAATCTCAGCTCAAGTAGCCTGCTGGCATAGCATTTGCGTCATCCGTTCTTACGTCATGACTACCCACGTCATAACTATGACAGCCATAACTCTCCTTATAATTTCAAATATAGCCACCGTGGTCTCTATATAATTCAATTACGGGGGCAGTACAAATCTACACCATTTCACCAATCTGATCCAAAATGTGTATACTTACCCTTTGGAATCCTGCGAGTAACACTGTTTACATGACATTTTGAACAGACCACCCCATTCCCTACACCGTTTCACCGATCTGAACCAAAATTTGTATACTTACCCTTTGGAACTCTGCGAGTAACACTGTCTGCATGAAATTTTGGACAGACCACTCCATTCCCTGCATTTAGGACCTTTGGCACAAATCTACACCGTTTCACCGATCTGAACCAAAATGTGTGTACTTACCCTTTGGAACCCTGCGAGTAACACTGTTTCCATAACATTTTGGACAGTCCACTCCATTTCCTGTAATTAGGCCCTTTATCACAAATCTCCACCGTTTCTCCTAATTGCACAAAATTTTACATACACTTCTAAACCCTGCTGTTAATACTGTCCACTTGATATTTTGGACAGACCACTCCCTTCCCTGCATTTAGGCCCTTTATCACAAATCTACACCGTTTCTACTAATAGCACCAAATTTTATATACACGTTTAATCCCTGCTGTTAACACTGTCCACTTGAAATTTTGGATAACGCTCTCCATTCCCTACATTAAGAATACCAGACAAAATGAATTTGAAAACCACGTATTAAGCCCCTAGAACCATTCATGTCCGTAGTAGCGTAACTGTAAGTGTACTTTAATTTGTCTATTGTTGACGGGCAGTTCTGGCTGCATCACGTCACCCCTACCAGTGTTCTGGTGCAGAATTGCGAAAATAGTTGCATCTTGCGCTGTTTATAAATTGCAGTCACGGAGAGTAATTAACGGAAAAATATTTCTTAGGTCCTTTAAAGAGTTCCCATCATGAAAATATTGTGCCTCTGTATAAGTGCAATGGTGTTGGTGCAGTAGACGACACTCTTGGTCTCTAGTTTTCTAACAGTCAATGAGATATAGGCCCTAGGCGGTGTCTTTTAATACACTTACTCCTCTTTCAAATATTTGTTTTTAAATTTGTTCGTAAATTACATGTGTCAGTGCTTTAGTTAGTAAATAGCTGTTTCCCCATTCATAATTACCATTATTATCATTACGGGAAAATGACCTGAATGTTACGTCCATTATGCTGTACTACTTGTCTCCCCGACTACTACCACCACGAAAAGTTATATTTTTAAAATATTTTTTCTGTTAGTTTAAGTATCAAGTGCCAGATCTGCAGTAGTATTCATTATCTTATATATAAAAGTGAAAGTCTGTATGCATGTATGTATGTGAATCTGTTCCGTATTCAAATCTACACCGTTCCACCAATCTCAACCAAATTTTTCATACACATAGTTTAGGACCCAGAAGAAACCACTGGCTACATGAATTTTCGATAGTCTTTCTCATTCTTCTGATTTCGGCCCTTTTGCACTCAAGCACAGGCTAATCAAATCATAAAATATACTCATGAAGGAATGGCAAGGCAAATAGTTTCCATGGCAAAATAGCTCAAGTCGAGACACGGCCGACTGGATGCCAATTGCGCCCTGCACTACCGGTATAGAAAATAAGGATCTTTACTTGAAATCCCGTTAGTTACTCAATTGCTCACACAGCACTGTCAACCGAGTTTAACATAACAAAGACTTGACACTATCAACTATATATTTGTCAAATACCACTCACTCACTCATTCATTCATCACGAAATCTCAGAAACCACCGAACGGATTGGAATGAAATTTGGTATGCAGCTTCCTCAAGGGCTGCAAATGCCCACTAGGAGAGGATTTTTGGATATTCAGGTTCTAAAGGGGTGTTAAGGGAGTAGACCTGCATTTCATTGAATAGCAATATCTCCCGATTCTTTTCACTGGGGGATGTGATACTCGGCATATAAACTCATAATTAAAAACAAGTAGTTCCCTGAAGAACTATACGGCCTATTTTCATATATCCTGCTCATGTTAATTGCCTCTATCAACATACAAAATTTCAGTTTAATTGCTGTAACGGATTCGTAGATATTGAGAACCGTCTAATATTTCAGATGGTCGCCAGGTTGGATTTTTATTTTTGTACTATTACATTAAGATTATTGTGTACGTGTGGTATTCAAACTTAAATCGCATGATTAGAACACAAGAAGTAAAAACGAGATTTTAAAATTACGCACAGCAGCCATCTTGTGATTATGTAAACAATTGAAATAAATTAGATGCCAGTGGATCAACATTTGTATAAGCATTTAACGTGCAACGTTTCACGGCACTCGGATAGTTAATTCGCGAGAAACGTCCATTTAAATATTTATACTTCGCGTCGCCGCCATGTTGGATTTGTGCTCACCAGGTTACTGAAAGTCCTATAGGTGAACATATGTTCATAGTCTCTATGAACATAAAAAAATCAGTTTGGTTGCTGTAAAAGATTCATAGATATAGAGAACCGTCTAAATATTTCGGAAGCTCGCCATTTAGGATTGTTATATGTATAGGCCATAGAGTTATGTACCATTCAAGGACAATTATTACCTAGGTTCATTATTCAAACTTTCACTTCGATCGCATGATTACGACACAAGAAATAAAAACTTAATTTTAAAAATTCGCACAGCCGCCATCTTGAGGTTATGTAAACAATTGAATTAAATTAGATGGCAGTGCATTACAATCTGCAAAATCATTTACTGTACCACATTTCACTGCGCTCAGAGAGTTAAATCACGAGAAAAGTCTATTAAAATATTTCAAATTCGCTTGGTCGCCATGTTTGTTTTGTACTCCACATATTTATGAAATATACATAGGTAAACTTGTATCAGTACCCTTTATCACCGTACAAAATTGCAGGCTGATATCTGTAATAGTTTCGGAGATATTGAATGTCAGTGAAATATTTCGCACAGCCGCCATTGTGAGGTTATGTAAACAATTGAACTAAATTAGACTCCAGTGCATTACAATGCGTATAAACAATTGCTATACCAAGTTTCATTACGTTTGGATAGTTAAATCGCGAGAAAAGTCTATTTAAATGTCTCAACTTCGCTTGGCCGCCATGTTGGTTTTGTAGTCACCAGGTTTTTGAAAGTCTCATAGGTGAACTTCTAGTAGTGCCCTTTATCACCGTACACAATTTTTGGGCGATATCGGTATTAGTTTCGGAGATATTGAATGATAGTGAAATATTTCGCACAGCCGCCATGTTGGATTGGTGAGACGTAACAAAATTTGAAGGGCACGGTCGATGTCGCCGGGAATAGCGCTATGAACTTACCGAGTTTCATTGAAATCGCTCCAGCCGTTTAGATTTTATTAGGGGGACACATACACACACCTCACACACACACACACACACACGCACACACACACGGACAAAAGGTGATCTCATAAGCCTATTTTTTCAAAATTGAAAATAGGCTAATAAGAAGACATGTGTCTGAGGGGTTTCGATGTGGTGTATATGATGAGGTGAAAGGGGTGAAAAGTGGGGATTGAAAGATTCCTAACGGAGCGTGTATCTCTTAAACGACATAGGCGAGGAGTTTGAAACTCAGCGAAAAAAAAAATCAACATAAAAAATAAGTAAATGTGTGTTTGACCGTTTTTTTCATAAATCCAATTTAAGGGACCCATGGGGAGGGGTGGAATTCTGGGGGGGGGGGGGGGGGAACAGGAAAAGAAAGTGTCCTAACTGATTGACTGACTGATTCACTCATCAAACTCAAGGGGAAAAAACTGCTTTAAAGTAGGTAAATAGCTTTAAGACAGTTTTTCTGATCAATCAAATTGAAGGGGTTCATCGGGAGGGGTGAAATTCTGAAGAAAAAAAAATTGAAAGAAAATGGACTCATTCACTCACTCATCATCGCCCAGCCAAAAATATTGAAGTTGGAAACATGAAATTTTGGGAATATATTCGCTGTATGTCGAAAACGTCAACTAAGGAATTATTTTTGTTTAATCGGGGTTTAAAGAGGTGTTAATGGGGTAAACGTGCATTTCATTGAATAATGATATCTCATGAGCTGTTTCTTTGGGGATGTGATATTCGGTATATAAACTAATCATTAAAAATAATCAGACATATGTCTAAGGGTTTATCGATGTGGTGTATATTATGAGGTGAAAGGGGTGAAAATTGGGGTTGAGGGATTCTTAACGGAGCGTGTATCTCTGTAACGACATAGGCAAGAAGTTTGAAATTCGGCGGAAAAACATCTTAAAATACAAGTAAATAGGTGTTCGACCGTTTTTTCATAAATCCAATTTAAGGGGCCCTTGGAGAGGGGTGAAATTCTGGGAGGAAAAAACAGGAAAGAAAGTGTCCTAACTGATTGACTTACATACTCACTCATCAAACTCAGGGGGAAAACAGCTTTAAATAAGTAAATAGGTGTTCGACCGTTTGTTTCATAAATCCAATTTAAGGGGTTCATGGGGAGGGGTGAAATTATCAAAAATAAATGAAAGAAAATGTCCTGACTGACTCACTCACTCATCATCGCCCATCCAAAATTATTGAAGTTAGAAACATGAAATTTTGGGGATATGTTCGTTGTATGTCGAAAACGTCCACTAAGGAAAGAGTTTTGGATATTCAGGTTGTAAAGAGGTGTTAAGGGGGCAAACGTTCATTTCATTGAATAACAATATCTCACGAGTGGTTTCATTTGGGGACGTGATACTTGGCATATATAGCCTACTAATCATTAAAAATAAGTTGACACATGTCTAATGGTTTTTCGATGTAGTGTATATTATGAGGTGAAAGGGATGAAAAGTGGGGGTTGAAAGATTCCTAACGGAGCGTGTATCTCTTAAACGACATAGGAGAGGAGTTTGAAACTCGGAGGAAATCAATCAGCTTAAAAATAAATAAATAAATAAATAAATAACATAAATAGGTGTTCGACCGTTTTTTCATAAATGCAATTTAAGGGGCCTATGGGGAGGAGTGAAATTCTGGAAGAAAAACGTCCACTAAGGGAGGATATTTGGATGTTCACTCTCATCGACCAACCAAAAGTTAGAAGAATGATATTTTGGGGATATGTTTGTTGTGTGTCGAAAACGTCTACTAAGGAGGGATTTTTGGATATTCAGGTTCTAAAGGGCTGTTAACGGGGTTAAACCTGACGACACGACTATGACGCGAGCGAAGCGAAGCTAAAAATGAGAAGGTGTGTGTCTGTGTATTACTCAATCACGCAGTCTGTCTGCGTGGCTCAGGGGTAACGTTCTCGCTTGCTGAGGCCAAGGTTGCAGGTTCGAAACCTGGCGCAGTCAGCTGGCATTTGAGGGTGCGCAAATGTGAGGGAGCCGTGTCAGTACATTTACTGGCACGTTAAAGATTCCCTTCGGGGCAAAATTCCGGCACCCCGGCGTCTCTAAAAGTCAGTGAAGTTAAAGGGACGTAAAACCAATAACATTATTATTATTATTCACTCAATCACGCAAGTACCACTGGTCAGATTTACATGAATTTCACATGGAAGTAGCTGATTTACCTGGTTAACATATAGGTTGCTTTTGATTTAAGTACTTTGCACTATTTAAAGATGGCGACCATTTTAGTGACGTCACTACACCCTTTGGTTTCAAACTTTCATTTTTCCATTTCAAATAAAAAGAGAACGCTATGAAATAGGAAACTTTTGATGGCATATACGAGGTTTAAAATGACAGTTTCTAACCGAAAGGTATCTCCAACGGTTAGCGAGTAAAACCTAAATTTGTGCTATAAAACACGGTCAACGCCGAGCGGTGTAGTTGGACAAAATGTTCCATTCTTAATCTCCCTCTGCGCAGCACCTCGCCTATCCCCTGTTTTAAGAGTCACCTCCACATTTTAATTTATTTATGACGCGTAGCGAAGCACGGGTACTTCAGCTAGTCGTCCATAAAACAAATAAATCCACCGGGCGAAGCCGGGCATTACTGCTAGTAAATAAATAAAAGAGGAAGATACCTGTTGACGGTTCGAGTCTGGCTGAGGGCATGTGTGTGTTCATAGCCTTAAATAGCAGCCTACTTTCAATTAACTTTAGAATTGATTCATTATGGACCATAAGAATTATCCTCTCAGCGTAGAAGTATTTTCATTCCCTGGCTACCCTGTGTTCTACGACAGTCTTTCTCAACCTTTTTTTAGACTGTGAGCACCACCCCTATGCTTACCAAATACCCGAGCACCATTAAATCGAATATAATAATAATAATATCAATAGTAATAATAATAATAAAGCAACAAGCATGCACCTCTCTTTCCTTTCCCTATCTTTCTCTCCCTCAGAAATGCTGAAATAGCTAGGGATTCACCGCTCACCAGGCATGCTGCAACTGCCTGCATAACTCGTGAAAATAAGATACATTTACGCGTAGGCAGTCGGGCCGAGTCAGCATCTTTCATGTTATTCATGCTTGCCACGTTGAGTGAGTGGTTATCCTGTCAGAATACCAACCGCAAGCTTGCAGGTTCACTCCTGGCCGTAGTAAGTGAATTTTGAAAGGCGAGAAAACTCACGATTCGCATGTAATACGTTGTTGGCATGTTAACGAACAAATTTGAATACAGTAGGCTGTGTTCATAATGGCAAAATTAATCTCGGGATTTTCCGCCAACAGAAAGTTCCTCCATTCTCTACTTGAAAGCGTTATAGTGTCAAAGCATACTGAGGGATTTTTAACGCCACCGAAGCCGCCGAAATCTACTCTAATGTGACTCTATTTTATCTGGCATTGATCTGGTTTTAACATAATCACGCCCTTCTGTGTGGTAAGTAAGACTGGTTGCGGTTTAAGATCAAGATGCGTACCCTGCAGTGGTTAATTTAAGACAGGCAGCTTCTCTCGTCTATCTGATAGACCGCCGTTAATTACCTGAGAGACAGAACTTGACGCCTTCAATAAGTCGCTCATTTACACTTGTGAATTAAGTCTTTGAGCAGAGAACTCTGAGAAATCTGCTTGACGTAGTGTTCCCATGAAGGAAACGACAGTCAACTGTGTCGTATTCTCAGACCTCACAAGGATAACAGACTTCCTTTGAAGCGTTCCCATCATTCATTACTGAGCTGTTCGCAATGGTTACTTGTGTGGCTACTGTACTGGTTCTAGTCTGGTCTAATTAGGAGCACAGTACGTCGAACATCAATTCCGCCTGATTTTCCTCAATTCCACTCGGCCCTCCAAGGGACCCAAAAATAAGTTCCTCAACTCCCCTCAGGCTTTGACAAGGGGCCGGCAAAGGGGTTATCCCCAATGACGTAAACACATGTCATAACCCTCCTGCTCGCATACCAAGGGCCGGGTCTAACACCTTACGCAGCGCATGAATGAATTCTTGAATGCAGCTAATTTTTCCGTTTTAGGCTAGAAAACAGTATTTTCAGCATCCACAGCTGATATCGAAAGTATTATTTTAGGTTCAAATTATACTCCTATTATTATCTAAATTTAATTTAATAATGTCTGACGAGGTCAATAAACATACAAACATTTAATTATGCATACGTTAAAAACAATGCATACAATTTGTAGAAAAAAATAGAAAACTTGGCAGACTTATTTAAAAGAATATTATGATTAATTTTAAATCACTTATATTTTCTGCCATATAAGTTATAATGTGCCAAACACTTTATAACTGATTTAACGAATGAGCGGACTTGACATAAGAGCTGTTGACCAATGGCACAACAATGTCTTGCGAAAACCACCACGCCATCGGTTAAGCGCTCTGAAGTCAAGTCCGCTCATTCGTTAAATCAGATATAAACATAATACATAAAGAGCAAGATATTAATCACTGTTGTTAAATAAAAATATGGGCAGGAAATGTCATAAAATAAGAAAAATCAGTATCTTAAAATCACATAAATCTTTACTTCATTTCAAACTATAACACCGGCCCTTGGTATGCGAGCATATCGGATCGATATGCTCGAAAACCATGTGATTTATGCTCGATAGATATGCTCGAAAAACCCACTATATGCTCGATAGATATGCTCGAAACCCCCATTATATGCGGTTAAATATGCAGAATATGCTCGAAAAACACCGTTAAAACTATAGAAAGGAAAGTAAAACGAAGAAACCAATAACATACCTTTAAATACGAGCTTTATTTTCTAATTGTATGTATGATACACTGCAATATATTCGCACTGAAGTTTTACAAGTATATATAAGAGAAGTGCTCTTATAAAAGATAAAGTTTAAAAGTTCATTTACAAAATGTTCATAATTAGGCGAGTCAGTGAAGTAGATTTGCATTGGTCTGTACAAAAAGAAATTTTCTATGTTTTCAGTTTTGAATGATTTTCTTAAATCAGTCAATAAAAGTTTCAATGACGAGAACGACCTCACAAAAGGTTAAAAGCCTGCGGTTCTATTATTCGCACCAGATAGGCTTTTCAATAATTATTTTTGTTTTCGAACCTTAAGAATGGTCAGGGCCCGAATTCGAGGGAGAATTCGAAGAAAAACAAACTATTTAGACGAAAACCACAAGAATATGCATTTATATGCTTCTACTCTGAAAACCGCGGTTTTATGTATTTATATGCTCGATAAATTTCAATTCTTTTGGTCCCAGAGAGGTGAAAATACCACCGAAAGGCTTCTTTCAATGTGTACTCTTCAGGAAAAAAATATGCAAATATGCTCGAATCCGAGCCCTAGTTATGACATTTGTTTACGTCATTGGGGAAAAGCCTGGGCGGAGTTGAGGAACTCATTTCTGGGTCCCTTGGAGGACCGAGTGGAATTGAGGTAACCCTGGCTACCTGACTGGAATTCCCGGGTGGAATTGATGCCGGCCCGCACAGTACGTTTCCCTTAGGTCAGGGATGTTTAATTTGACACCAAAACACGTTATCTCAGCGTGGCTATGTTCAAGGCCAGACTACATCCAACTCGAAATACCCACAGTTGTGGAACTTGTTTTCAATACAGAATATCTCCAAAAATTAAAAACAAAATTGTTCTGGGTGATTCGGTAACATTTGCCTCAGATACATTGGATGGTAAAAAGTGTTTTAATCAAATGTTAATATCGCCCACGTATAATATATTGACCTAAAGACAATGAAAATAAATCTGTAACATCAAGAATCCAGAAAATGGAGGTTGCTTTTCAATACACAACAAATTTTTATAACAAGCAATGCTTGTCATGGAATAGTAAAATTCGCCTTTACTTAACAGTGATAAAACCGGAAGCTCTTTATGCTTCAGAGACGCTCAATTTACAACTTAAGACATTTACGGAAAAATTAGAGATTAGGAAAGGAAATTCATGCGAAGGATCTTAGGGCCTAGAATTAACAAGTAGTTCCGGGAAGAACTGTACAGCCTATTTTCATACATCCACTTATGTTAATTGCCACTATCAACATACAACATTTCAGTTTGATTGTTGTGATAGATTCGTAGATATTGAGAACCGACTAAATATTGCGGATGGTCACCATGTTGGATTTTTATATATATATAGGTCTTAGAGTTATGTACTGTTACATGAAGATTATTGTGTACGTGTAGTATTCAAACTTCAATCGCATGATTAGGATACAAGAAATAAAAACGAGATTTTAAAATTTGGTACATCTGCCATCTTATGGTTATGGAAACAATTGGAAAAAATTAGATGCCAGTGGATTAACATTTGTATAGGGATTTATTGTACCAAGTGTCACTGCACTCGGATGTTAAAATTGCGAGAAACGACCTTGTGAATATTTATACTTCGCGTCGCCGCCATGTTGGATTTGTGATCACCAGGTTATTGAAAGTCCTATAGGTGAACTTGAAACAAGACAAATCCTAAAAGAGTTGAAGATCAACCTATCTAGAGCAGACTCAAACACTTGGTTTTCATAAGACTTCTCTGTCTTGGAGGTGTCTCATGCTCTGAAGGAAACAAAATTAGGAGAAGCAGCAGGCTTGGATTGCATTTACCCAGAATTTCTGAAACACTGTGGCCTTATAACTCTGAAATGGCTTGCTAAATTCTTTAGTGACATCCTAAGGAAAGGAAGACTTCCACCTATTTTTAAAAGAACTAAAATTGTAGCCATACTAAAGCCTGGTAAAAGCGGATGCAATGCGGAAGATTACCGACCTATTGCTCTACTGAGTATCTGTTATAAACTGCTAGAGAGACTGGTTTATAACAGAATCTCAGCTACTGTACTACAGTACATCCCGATCGATTAGGCAGGTTTTAGACCCGAAAGAAACTGCTGTGATCAGGTTTTAGCACTAGCCAGTCATATTGAACAAGGCTTTGAAGAAAAAAATAAAACCATTGCAGTGTTTGTGGACCTATCATCAGCGTACGATACAGTATGGCGTAAAGGAATAATTCTGAAGTTCCTGAAAATCATTCCTTGCAAGCCATTAGCTTCGCTACTCAACAACATGCTCAGCAACCGACTAATTGAAGTACACCTAAATGGAAATATAAGCAGGCCCTATAGATTAAATGATGGATTACCACAAGGCTCAGTCCTTGCTCCACTTCTCTTCAATCTTTCCACTGCACCTTCTATTTGCAGAAAGTTCATATATGCTGATGATATAGCCCTGACAGCCCAGTCCACAGATTTTGAGACTGCTGAAACAATTCTCACACAATATCTCCTAAAATTGGACAGCTACTTTGACACTTGGCGACTGAAGCCCAACAAGAGCAAAACAGAGGTCAGTGCCTTTCATCTGGATAATAGGAGGGCGCATTACATACCCCGTGTACAGTTCAGAGGTCAACAGCTAAAATATTGCACCCAACCAAGATATTTGGGTGTTGTGCTGGATCGCTCTTTGACATACAAAGAATATCTCTGCAGAACAGCAGCTAAAATCAGAACACGTAACAACATCCTTCACAAACTCTGTGGTACAAGTTGGGGAGCAAATGCGACTGTTTCTTCGCACAACAGCTCTCGCCTTAGTATACTCGGTTGCTGAATATTGTAGCCCCGTATGGATCAATAGTGCACATGTAGGAAAAGTTGATGTCCAGTTAAATGATACAATGAGAACAATATCGGGCACTCTCAAATCCACACCACTCAAGTGGCTACCAGTATTATCCAACATTCAACCTCCGCCCCTGCGAAGACTAACAGCTCTAAAAAGGGAATGGTCAAAATGCGCTGCAAATGATCTCATACCCATACATCAGGTCTGTAATCCACAGAAGCAAGGGAGATTAAAATCTCGACATCCGTCATGGCAGCTAAGCAAGATGCTTGTTGAATCTAGGTTCAATATGGACGAAACGTGGCGACAAGAATGGGCTACATGATCTCATAAGCCTATTTTTTCATAAATGAAAATAGGCTAAAAATTGCATACGCTATGAACTTCCAGTAGTGTCCTTTATAGTATTGAAAGCGCGCGCATAGTACATACGATGGCTGGTTTTTTTTTTTCCAAGTTTCGATGGACTGTATAAAAATAACAGATTGACATTACCAAACTTGACCTTGCAATAAGCGTGCAGTTGCTCAGTCGCCAGTCTAAACCTCAAGTGCTAACATGGTGAGACAGTTATCATTGCACCATCGTAATTTTTTATGTAAAACTTATTTTAAGTACCGAGTCGGCTCGGCGGGTACGTGATGCATTTGTTCAACAATTTCCTGATGAAGTGCCACCTTCACTAGCACAGATTCACGTAATTGCAAATAAGATTGACAATACTGGCTCGGTGCTCAATAAAAAACATGCCCGCACACGAACAGTTTTAACAGAGGATGAGCTACAGTAGATGACATTGGCGAGAATCGTGAACGGTCTCCGAATAAATCACTTACAAAATTAGCACAAGTAGGGGTTTCGGTTTCATCAACAATAACTAACTAACTAAAGACATGCTTCGGTGGCGTAGTCGGTAGCATGCTGAGCTGCTATGCCCAAGATAGCGGGTTCAAACCCGGCCAATGTCGGAATTTTTAAGAGCGTTAATAATCCTTCAGTATGCCTTCCTTCGGAGGGGAAGTAAGGCCGGCGGTCCCACGTCATAGATTTATGGCATGTAAAAGATCCTTTCACAGACTAAACTTGTGTAAAGCAAAATTTGTTAGGTTAGATTTCGTCAGAACGCTCTATCAAAATTCCAACGTTCGCCGCTAGGTATCATTGATATCTGGTGGCAAAAGTTGGAACTACTTGAAATTGAATGGAACTTGTAGCTCACCCTTTAGGGTGTCCGCTGGAAGCAGCTAGAGACTCACGCGAGCCGAACATGTCCTCGGACACTCCCGGCACTAAAAGCCATACGATAAATAGATAAATAAAATAACTAACTAAAGTAAGATTTCAGCATTGTAGACACGCTAGCAAGGCCTCTGCATCATATAGGATTGTACACACGCTTAAAACAGGGGGCCTTGGCGCGCCAAAAGCTCGGCCAAGGTGACCGCAGCAGCGGTTAACAAAGCCGGCACTTGGCGTTCTTATTTTATATGAAAGACCCTGTATGTGGAGATATTCAGTTCTGAAAACAAGCTCCTCAGTTCATGCCATTCAGGCAAGCAACTCAATGTAGAAAATACCCTGTTACATTTTCGTCCGATTGTCGACTCGAACCCGGTTCAACACTGAATCTTATTGTTGGAGCATTTGTAATTAATTTTCGTTGTATTCCCCACCGTTCCAAACGTTAAGGACACACTACACTTTTCTTACGAGGTGCTGGCACATGATAGACTATTCATTGTTCAGCGGAAACTCAACCATATCCGCTCGATTAGATTAGCAGTTTGCATTTTCTACAACTACGAGCGCTAGTGTGATTCAATGCAGAATTGCATTAAGTCCTATCAATACTTCCGGTGCTTGTCACGGAGGGTGAGTGGTTATCTTGTCGGACTTCTAACCGCAAGCTAGGAGGTTCGACCTGGCCGAGATAAGTGATTTTTGCAAGGCGACAAAAATCATGTCATGCATGTCATTCGTTGTTGGCATGTTAAAGATTCCATTTAAATTCAGTAGGCTGTGTTCATATTGGCAAAAATAATCTCGGAATTTTCCGCCAACACAAAGGTTCCTCCTTTCTCTACTAGGAAGCGCTATAGTGTCAAGGAGGTTAGATATCAAACCTCCTTGACTTTCATAGTGTTCCAAGGAACGACAAAATTCGACATGAAAGCTGCCCTCTGGGTGTCAAAAACAAAGCTTGCACCCGGCAACCGAGGACATACGATATTTTAAAAATTAAAGTACTTCCGGTGTGAAAATTTTACAAAAAATCGATAAACTCCTGAGGACATTGAACCATGGAAAACATTACAGAAGGAATTATATAAACTAGCATTACTCGTCGCGGCTTCGCCCGCGAATACTCTAGTTGTAAAGAGTACACATAGCAAAATCTCAATCATGAATGCTATGACTGATTTATCCTTGGTATGAATAATCAGACTTTATCAATTCAGCTACTGGTGCAGTGGTTTGGGGTTGTCATTCCTTCATAGGCATATCAGAGCGAAGTTAGTTTTCTGGGAATATCACAGACACAGTTAATTTAAGGGCCTTTAAATGTCGTTTTCGGAGACCCTTTATAGTCGGGCGAAAAAGACCTTTCGTACCACACACACACGTGACAATTGCGTGAAAAAAATCTAGAGTGCCCTTGACCCCCTTAAGTGCATTATACTGTATGTATTGATGAATTTTACAGCTTAATTTGGTTCAGTGATAACCTTATAACCATCTGGAAACTTTCACAGTAATGTAATAATTGGAATTGCATTGCGTCTTACAGAAATAGATGGACCTGTGAGATTCGGTTACCATGGTTACCGTGTTTCATTCTTTCATTATTTCATTGTAAATATACAAAGTTTTAAGGTATTTATTTAATTATGAGGCATTTGAAGAGTAAGTGAGTGCGTTTCGCTTAAGCATTGGGTTATGCTGAACCTGCAGGTACCCCATATGTGTAGGTGGTGTTAATGGGACCTTATTTTCGGTACAAAACTGGAATGGGATCTTAGCAGAATAATATAGGGAGCGATAAGATAATTTGGCTAGGATTTGAACCAAAAAAGAAAACTAGTAAAGAGACAAGCGATTGTAGGCTGCCTCTCTGGAACTGCATTTAGACCGGAAGTGATTTTCGAAATTTGTTTTTCTTAGTTTGCTAGAGCACTTCAAGACTCACAATGTGAAACCTTTCCCGGCCCTTTAGCCTTTCGACCTTTGGCAGAATTGAGGAAGTTACTTAATTTTACGTTTTTGCTTGTTTGGGGACCCCTACTTTGTCTGGTAAGAAATCATTTCAACATTACAACGAGTGGGTTCGAAGCACAACATTTAAAAGAAAATTACGAGTCTTACAGTAGTCGCATATGATGTGTAACATCTGACATGTTATTCGAATAATTCCATATTACTTACTCGCATTTTTTTTAAAGAATGAACTCATAGTGCTACCTTGTGCCAGCAAACATGAAAGGATTCTCCAATGCATCTGCAGTAGTGACATATAGGCCTACCTGTAACTGTATACGGGAGCAATCCACTGCCTACTTGATGCGAGCTTCGCTTTATGCCGGCCAGTTAGTGAACCCATGCCAGCGGTGTTATTTGAAAATGGCCTCTTATTGCCGATATAGCGCACTGCCAAGTATAGGCGTGATTAAAAATTAGGTGTGCAGTAGGTATATTAAATGCGTTTCTCCCAGTGATACGTTTAGACCAACGAAGTTTCAATTATTGTTAGGAGTCAGTGTAATTCCTACGTTGTTTGGAGTGTTGGTTGATGCGATATAGCACTCGATACCTCGAGAATACAGCAAACGTATGAAGATTTAATAAATCGTAATTGTTTTCAGCAAATATCATATAATGAATATTTTCACACCAAAGAACGACAACTTGAAGATGATTTATTGTAGGAATTTCTTTAATGGGGCCTCCAAACCTTGAGATAAACCGTATGCGATTTACATTCCACAAAGTCACATGGCTTACAGTACGTCGTTGTACCGATCTCCGCCACCGCGCGCGCTCATTGTTTTCGTCCCATGCACTTCCGTCCCATCCACTTCCGTCTCTTTTCTAAAATCACTTCCACAAGAATGTCCAGCTACCGAGTGCCACAAAAATATCCAGATACCGAGTGGAAAGATGTTACACATCAAAAATGTGTTAACGTGACTTCAAGATTTCTCGGTGAATTACTGGTTGTGTGCCCTTCACACGATCCCCAAAAACGTGGATAGCATTCCCGGACGAGGAAGTCCCAGTTTTGAATGCCGGGATTTCATCCATAGCGATTCATATGCTGTTGACCCGTAAAAGCCCTCTCGTGTCACATCTGGTGCTTGCATGACAACGTTAATTAAACCTCAACCACAGATGGACCAAAGTTCCAATTTCGCCGCTAGGTGGCAGGACAAGTAAAACTTTGATATTGGAGAGGATATCGTCCAGATGGTTCCAACTCATTGAGATCACACGAGGCATTTGAGGTCATAGTGTAATTATTATTATTGTTATACTAGGAGTAGTGCCCGGCTTCGTCCGGTGGATTTATTTGTTTTATGGATGATAATGAATACTACTACAGAACTGGGGCGGTCAAGGATAAGGATCGGAAAGCACCAACGCTTATTGCAGCTGATAACCTCAGTATACTGCACCAACACCATCGCCCTTATACAGAGGCATACTATTGTCATGATGATAACTGTTTTAAGAGACCTATGAACTCTTTTTGCACTAATTACTCCCAGTGACTGCAATTTATAAGCAGCACGCAATTCTGCACTAAAACACTGGTAGGGATGACTTGATACAGCTCGCATTGCCACGCAACAATATACTTCGGTATTATTGAAGCTGTTCTGGAGCGCTTGTTCTTTCGACTTACTGAACAAAAATCAATCTTCAAGGTTACCTGAGAGGTGTAGCCTAATGCTACATAGCCTAAACTATTCCTCTGAATCAGGCTATCATATACAAAAAGATTTTTTCGAATCCGACTGGTAGTTCCAAAGATTGGCGCGTTGAAACACACAAACAAACAAACTCTTCAACTTTATTATATTAGTATAGACATATAAAATTTACAACAAAAAAAGAGTGACAGTCAGTCTGAAAGAGACTTCATATCATTTTTAATGCTACAAATGCTACAAATGCTGATAAATGCTGGAAAGGCTGGAGTCTTCTCGCTTCGCTCGAAGCCAAAGACTCCTGACATGATAGAAAATTATCTGCATAATACTTACCTTGCTTTATAATACTATACCATGTTTCAAATTACTGGAAAGTTTTCGTATGTTTCCTCTGCGACACTGAAACTTGCAGTAAAATCAATCTCGATAATACGTTACCTTTTTTAAATCGTTTAAAATGATAATTTTTTTTCGTTTAGTAGGATAAAGACAAGGAAATTTAAAAAAAACACTGATCGTTAGCCTGAAAGACTAGACCGTATATCATTTTGAATGCTACAAATGCTGCATAAACTCGAAATCATTTTGCAAAAAATAAAAAAAATAAAAGATAAAAGAGCAAGTGCAAACCAAGGTCAAAGGAGGTAGCCGGCTGGATGACTTCACGCTCACCGGAGCGCGCGGGGAAAGGAAGAAGCTCAAGCAGTACTATGACGTCACACACCTCAGTGCATTCTCGGTACATTTCGTCCCGTCACCGTAACGTAACGCCATACCCCAGAGAAGTCGACATAATCATTTAAAATGATAAAAAAAAAATGCAAAACCATCACCGTTGGACTCCTTGGCACCCACAGGCACTGGTAGCACTGGATCTCAAGATGTTCGGAGTCACTGAAGACATGAAACATTTCGTATTATGCTTGCGGTGTCACAGCCTAATACGAGGGGAAACTAATAGTGTTCAGTATCGTCTGCGGGTATATGCTTGCAATGCATTAGTACAATATGGGATGCAAACAGAGAAATATCGACCTTCCTGACAACGCGCGTTAGTTGGGCTGCATAAAACAATATTAGGGGCAGCTGATTCACCTGGTATATTAATCATATGTAATTTCTTTCAAACTGATTTTCTAATGTCCCAGTAAATGGGATTGTATTTTATTAACCGACTGAAAAGTCGCAATATGTCCACTGTCAATACGGCAACACTGAAATTTGGCGTCAAAGCTCTCTGTTACAATTATTTCATAAAACCCTTGAATGAATCAACAACAAGTCAACAACATAATGCATCAAGACGATGTAGTAAATCACCGATCAAGGAACGAAAGTCTGTCCAGGCTGGCATGACAGGTGGAGGGGACAGTCGAGCACTGAGCAGTCAGTGGGCACCCTCCATCGGGTGATACCGAGCTGCGCTAATGGGTTTTCTCCATGGGGGTCAATTAGGAAAATCTTAACAGGGGAGGTTGCCTAGGGCGTGTTTCACTGCGCCCCACTCCAAACTGGACGTGAAGGCAAATATATTTGGGAATGTGTCAACCTGCACTGATCTTCACAGTGTTCACCACTATCTACTCTTGTTATCACAAAGACGTATTCGATACTATTCATTAGCAAGATTCGGTATTATTCCAGATTCCTGGATATCATTAGTCTTGCTCTTAAAGCTCACGTTCGGTCATTTTCTTTGTGCTTCACAGTTAGTCTACAATTCAGATCTGTACATTTCATTTTTTATATTATAGCTTTGTGAAAAATGAAAATCCACAGCCTGCTTCCAGTCTCCGACTGGGTCAGGAATGGAATGAATGAAGCCCCCATCTAGCGGCGAGGATAAGAACTGTGCCGTCTGCCTAGGCCTGACGCACTCCTCTGGGGCAACGATGAAATGAATGACAGATGAAATGAAATGATAGTGGAAAGTGTTGCTGGAATGAAATTTTGACAGGGAAAACCGGAGGACCCGGAGAAAAACCTGTCTGCCTCCGTTTTGTCCAGCACAGATCTCACATGGAGTGACCAGGATTTGAACCACGGATCCAGCGGTGAGAGACCGGCGTGCTGCCGCCTAAGCCACGCAGGATGCAATATTATAGCTTCGTAAACATGCAAATTATAGCCTGCACTATGAGCTTTAAAACGATATCGTGGGAACCAAAATGCTTATATGTAATCTGCTACAAAATAAGATGCATTCATAAATGAATTCCTTGTTGGAATACCTACAAGTTGGCCCCGTTGTGACATCTCAAGCTTACAGCATTTATAGTGTCCTATAACTCGCAATCCTCCACTTCTTTGACTGTACATGGATAACATGTCAGCTGCACTGATTATATCTACGGATACTCCAGGGGGTCCAGGTCCAGGCAGGGGCAGATCTAGGGGAGGGCGAGGAGGGCGAACACCCAGGGCCCCGCACCATGTATTTTTTTAAAATTTAATTAATTAATTAATTAATTAACTGTCGCCTCCGTAGCGTAGCGGTCAGGTTCGATTCCCGGCTCTGTCACGAAATTTGAAAAGTGGTATGAGGACTGGAACGGGGTCTACTCAGCCTCGGGTGGTCCAAATGAGTAGAGGGGGTTCGATTCCCACCTCAGCCATCCTCGAAGTGGTTTTCCGTGGTTTCCCACTTCGTCTTCAGGCAAATGCCGGGATGGTACCTACTGTAAGGCCACGGCCACCTCCTTCCCTCTTCCTAGCCTATCCATCCCTATTTTCTATCCCTTCCCCTCCCTCATGAGGCCCCTGTTCGCTTTGCAGGTGAGGCCGCCTGGGCGAAGTGCTGATCTCACCTCCCCAGTTGTATCCATCCCGACCAGATGTTCCAAGCTCCAGGACACTGCCCATAGAGACTGTAGTGGTGAGTTTCCTCGCTGAGTCCGTGGGAACCACCAACCTAGAGGGTAAATTGACTAAAAAAATAAATAATTAATTAACTATACTTTTCAAACTTTACAAACTAATCTATAATTCTTTTTTTTATTGTGCAGCTATGACCTCCCTTGACCGTTTAGCAAGTTTAGAATTCAGTGAAATAATAGAAGACTTCAGCCGGAAAAAGTCGCAAAGTAATATTTTAATATTTCATAGTTTACATAATCTTCTTCAAGGAGACTTAAAGGTTTCTTTCATATTATTAAAAGAATGTACTGTAGTGTATTCAAAATATTGTAACTATTTTTTATTTTATTATTATTATTACAAAACTACTTTCCTTTTGATTTGGTATTTTTTATTTCCTATTGTTGTGGGTCCCACCTTATATCGCCCAGGGCCTCGCAAAGCCTGGATCCGCCACTGGGTCCAGGTGCACGTAGTTGTCAACCAACTCACGGCTAAATCAGGATTTCAGGAGAGGTTGCCTACCCCCCACTCTCTTCCCAAGCCCATTAGCGTGAATTGACCGGACTCTTTGTGTTTAACCTAATTAGCGCAGTTCGACCATCCCGCCTCCATCAATGGCACGATGTGGGAAAACCTGGCGTACTTATTACACAAGTGAATATGATCAGAGAATGGCCCGGCTGTTGAACCACCAGCCAGCAAGGGAATAGAACAATACTGTGTCATGCAAGACACACACACACTGTAGTTGTAAGGACAAAGATATGTATCGCGTGACAAAACGACTGTTTCTATTCTTGAGAACTGCTAATCATGTCAACGCTTCCTAAACTGTGCGTGCAGAAACAACTTGATCAAAACGAGACGTCACGTCGCATGCGATACTATATCATCATGATGGAACCTAGCTCACTTGGGACATTCCAGGAATCATTTTCAGGAATGACATAGCCCACTGTACCAATTTAAAAATACGTGAGTTATTCCAAAAATAAACTATATTTCATTGTTCTTCATCTCTCTAACGCCGGCTCTCTAATTCAGTATTGTGACATTTGACCTCGATATCTTGACCCCTTAAACCCATTTAAGCTTATTGACGTTGAGCATGTCTTCTTTGGAAATCTTCCCACACAACTTCCAGGCAGCCACATGTACAATATGAGACCCGGAGCATTACAAGGTCTCTATGGAGGGGCAGATAACCTCGCTGTTCCGCCCCTTATACAGCAATCATCACCATATACTGTATTAAACGCTAAGGTGTATGTTTCACAAAACTCGAGCTCCTAAACCCGAGGGAGTTAGAAGGTGCGGTTCGTACCGAAATCTCCCACATCGTCTCTAAGTCCCTCGGAACAAATTGGCCCGTGAATTAGAAACTGAAGCTGGCGACCGGGCCTACCTCAAGTTCAATGACAGCTTGCAATGCAGAAGAGGGTTGGGAAGGGGCGAGAGGAGGCGGAGGAAGAAAGTCTGCTTCTAGTGACAGATTTATAACAGAGAGGTACAGTCAGCCAGTTGTTCCCAACGTGCTACTTATTTACCAGTCACATGAAGGAAGTGAGGACTACCACAAAGATATGAACGGTGAATATTATTTTCGTTGGTTAAAAGAAAAGTTGATCCCTAACTTGGAACGCTACTCAGTGCTTGTTATTGACAACGCATCGTACCACAACACGCACAAACAATGGTTGATTATTAACAGTACAATGCTGAACTATATAATCATAATATTTTCGTTAGAATATTATTCCATTACACGTATTAGTGTCATTTAACTATTCTAATCACCTAATACAGTTTGTAACGAGTGAAATAAATAATGGTTGTTATAGTGTGTGTGAGTGAGTGACAGTTGCTGCGTGAACAGAGTGTAATTCTTACGACTGACGGGTGACGCAGCGGACAGCACCCAGCAGGTTGACAAAAGCAGACTCTCTCTTCAGCTTCCTAGGCCTACTAGATTATCACAAGGGTCAATTATTTCTGAGGCAGTTAACAAGAAAAATCATGCATACTTTTGGAAAGTTATTTGTTCATGAAGTGCGTTTAAACAAATAATCGAGACGAGATGATAGCCCCTGTCAGAACTGTGTTGCATCCATCCCGCATAACAGCAAAGCCGAGCGGGTGGTGTAAGCTATACAGTACACATGGGTTGCTATCAAGTATAAGTGATCTATAATAATGTTATTGGTTTTACGTACGGACAGCGGTAGCTACGCTCGCTAACGCGCAGCACTACGCCATGGGGACGTCTTTCTGCGGACTTGGTAGATATGGGTTTGAGCCCCACCGTTGGCCTTCCTTGAAATGGTTTTTCTTATTTTCACCTCCAGGCAAATACTGAGACGGTACCTTCTGACAGGCCACGGCCGCTTCCTACTTGAATGACAAGTTGTTAAGTTTACTGATATTTTCATGCATTTCGGTGAAAAAATCTTATGACTTTAGTATGATACATACAGAGATTTTGCCATTTTTCAAGTTCCTTTTACTACAGAACTAGCAACCCGCCCCGGCTTCGCACGGGAACAGTTATGAATGCATTGCGTGATAAAAGATTTTTTTTTTTCGATATCAATGAACTACAACCTATATTCGTTTTACGTCTCGGCATGATGGGTTAAAATCACTGACTGGACTTTATATTATCATGGAGATGCATGTGCAAGGAATTCTTGTCAGACGTAATTTAGTAATGGCGAGGTGCATGAAAAACAAATCCCCTTTCGGTCCAATATTAACTTGACTGTGTATTTTGCGGAACGAAAAGTTCACAGGCGAAATGAAGAAAAGCCGAGTTGCACTTCCAGGGAAACTCCAAAAATAACCACTCTTTTCTGAAGTCTTAACTCAACACGACTCGACAGTTTGCAGCTGGCTGTATCTGGGTAATATGTTCGCCCGCTAGCTACGCTGTAACTGGGGTTATATACTCGCTCACTAGCTAGGCTGTAACTGGGGTGATTGACTCGCCGCTAGCCAGCTCGTGAACTGTCGACTCAGTATTTGAATGGAGATTGTTGGAAGAAATGAAAACGTAAAAACACTTATACTGGGCGTTGTATTGAAAATAGATATATGCTCTCACGGACTTTTTGTAGATCATTTCATGTTGAACAATTCTTACACTCATAGTATAACTTATAGATATTTTAACGGTTTGCCCAGCGTAAGCCTAAAAAGCGCATGGATGAAATGTGTTTTTTTCTCGACTTTTTCACTGAAATTTTTACTGATTGGCTTACTTTGATCATAAATAAATTATTTTCTACAAAAACCTTCCTCGAGATATTCTTTACAGAATGGTGAAACACACATCAAAATCCATCCAGTGGTTCTCGAGATTACCCGTGACATCCAAGAATCGGGGAGTTTATTTTATACTAGGTAGAGATTATCCGTCTCATTGATAAAATGACTTTTGACTACCACCTAGCAATTGTCAGCAAATGTAAATTGACAAAACTGCCTTTGAGTAATGTTATGCAAGCATGTTTTATTACTGTTGATAATTTGTCCTACGATATTAAAATAGTGATTCATCAAACCAATGGTGATTTCCTGTGACGCGATATTTCTCGTACCCCATCACAGCGTCAAGTTGTAAAGGCATTTGTTTAACTTCATTATATTGCTTATTTAAATAGATTTAATTGTTATCAATTGCATTTTTTATTTTAAGCCAGAGCTTCTTGACAATTGCTAATTAGAAAATATGTTTCCTTTATATTGGTGCTCCATACACGCCGTGCTTTGTGTTAATATTTGGGAGTTAGGCGTTCATCCAACTAATGCTCTACAGCAGTGGTCGGTGGATTGCGGAACTACATCAAGCCTTCAGACGTGATGGAAAATACTATCAACAAGAACAGTTAACTGAAATTAAGAAAGATGAGGTAATTCAAACAATGCAGCACTTGTCAGTGTACCCCGATCTGTCCCTCAGACCAGAATTAAATTTCTTGCATGAGCCAGCAATCAAAACCGAACCTCAGGAGTGGTAACCAAGAATGTTGAGGGCGGCTTCTGTGGCGTAGTTGGTAACATGCTGAGCTTCTATGCCCAAGGTCACGGGTTCAAACCCGGCTGAAGTCGTCGGATTTTTAAGAGCGTTAAAATTCCTCTGTATGCCTTCCTTTGGAGGGGAAGTAAAGCCGGCGGTCCTATGTCATAGATTTATGGCATGATAAAGAACCTTCCACTAAATATACTTTTGTGAAACTAAATTATAGGTTAGATTTGCTATTGATCTTAGGTTCCAACGTTCGTCACCAGGAGCCAACTGCGGGGACATCTGGTAACCAAGTTCATAACTAGTTGGTAGTTGACGGAGGCGTTTGGTAGCCAAAGTTGAAACCACTTGAAAATCGAATGTCTGCAGTCCTTACTTGAATTAAAAACAGATAACACACTCTAATACAGCCATCACAATTAACACCAGTTATCAGACAGATTCTACACACACCCAAAGTACACGGGGCTACATGACCACGTTGTCGCAGCCCCTAAAATGAGGAACCAACCAAGCAAACAAGAATGTAGATCGCCACACCACGAAGTGGTCTCATCTACCAAATAGTGCATCAGTAAAACTACAGGGTATTCGACTTTGAGTCCCGATTGTGGTATCTTTAATGATTTACACTTCAATTGAATATGTTATCCCATTCAAATAATGTTTGGTTGGTGGGTTGGTCGGTCATCAGCCTCGTGTACTTGGGTGTGTGATGAAGGAAGTCATTGAGGGGTACACGGGAAGAAGGGCGAATATCACTCAAGTTGTAAACTCGAGTTATCAGCTCAATCTGGTAGGTCTCTTTGCGAAGGCACACTAAGAACAATGTGTCGTGAGAAAATTACGTTTCATGTTGACGTGTACATGTAAGTACTGAAACTATATTTTCAATTTAATTTGGGGTGGTGGTTGTGTAGCACAAAAAGGAAACACTTTCATAACCATATATTTTCATCTACAACCAGACATAACCATATCTATGATAGAATCAACACATTTTCATTCATTAAATCATTTTTCAAAACGTCCATCCTATGTCATATCTTCAACACATAATACTTCATCATAACGTTTGCATCCAAGCCCTCTCACATATATATTCATATATAAGGTGCCTTCAAAAAGTAACGAGCCGGAGGCTGGAATGCGCAAACCGGTGACTACATCGGCTAATTGTGGCGTGTGTAACGAGGTATGGTTCCGACCAGAGCGTGGATGGTCACAGCCCGTCGCTAGAGGGCATGCGTGCACGTCACGTGACGATACAAAGCGAGCAGCAGCATGAATCAATCGTCCAACGCTGCCAGTCGCATTGCAAACAGTGACATGGAGGCGTCAACCGAAGCTCAAAGAGGTGTTGTTCGATTTCTGACAGAGGAAGGAGTAGGGGGAACGGACATTGAATGCCCAATGTCACAAGTGTACGGCGAACACTGCATGTCCCTTGCAAGGGTCAAGGCATGGCACAAGCGGTTCAGGGAAGGACGGGTGTCGTTAGCCGACGATGCCCGGTCTGGGGCACCCCCCTGCATTACCGATAACAACGTCCAGCTGGCTGATGCACTCGTTACCCAGGACCGCCGAGTGACAGTGAACGCCATAGCCGCCGTGGTCCCTCCACGACAATGCACGACCTCATACGGCCAACACAGTCGCGGCACTCTTGCAGAAATTCAAATGGGAGGTTCTCGGCCACCCTCCAAACAGTCCAGACCTCTCTCTCTGTGATTACGCCATGTTTGGTTCCCTGAAAAGGGCTCTGCGCGGCCAACGATTCACCTAGGACGCCGACGTCCAGCTGTACGTGCGGAACTGCTTCACATCGCAGCCCAGGGAATTTTATGAGACAGCCATTCACCGCCTCGTGTCACAGCGGGACAAGTGCCTCAACAGCCAGGGCCAATACTTCTAACATACAGGTACTGGTTTCTGTAATTATGCCTCCGGCTCGTTACTTTATGAACGCACCTTATACATATAACCTTCATCCTTTTCCAACAAGATTTCATAACCAACATATCAAGCAACATAACCCATTCCATTCTCTACACAGCACATCCATCCATCCATTCATTTTATCATAACCCAACAAAAAGAATCTCAACAACTGACTATCATAAAAGGAACACATACAGAAAAAGATACTTCATAGGGCAAAGCCCCTTGCAACTCATTGCTGGAGCACCACAAAGAATCCAAAATGCACAAGTGCTAGACTCCTTGCAATGCCCCATCAGCAAGAGGTGGCCATGCAACTAACCTATATGTGTTCCTTGAGAAAAGGAACCGTTTCAGTACATATAAGTAATGAAACTTTAAAACTCGTTACCCGAACATTTTACATTCTCTGACATTCCCCCTTCTTCCCCAGCACCCTTCAATTGCTCACGTGGTTTATTTCCCATTAAATATCACACTTCCACTTCTCGGACATAAATCTTCAAGATCTGTTATCCTCTCCAGCCAGGCGGCAAACTTGGAATGCCTTCTATTCGCGACCACTGCTGTTGTAGAACCACTTATTGAATATCTTCCCCTCAACGTGCTCGCAGATTTATTGGAGCTTGTGCTTAAAGAGGATGGCTTTGAATTCAATGCTTTTCATTGCATTGAGTAGCTTCATGCAGCATTAGAGACTCGCCACACAAATTGGATTTTTAATTACTGCCATCAAAATTATGAATAATTGTCGTATATCGCTGGCTTTCACAGGAAAGCTACTCGCGTATTAGCACAGAGTTGAAGAAGAGAAAAAGAGTTAGCGAGAGCCACACCAGTATCCACGTTACTGGCTACGTGACGAATACAATGAACAGAAGATTGGAGGTTAGAGGGGTTTGATAGTCTTGCAAACACGCTGCTTGCGCACCACCAAAGTGGGCCGGGCTCGATGTGTAGATCAATGCATTTTAATAGAACTCCTCGTGGTGTAGTTATTAGAGAGCTGTAATTACACCCAGGAGACTCAGCTCCAATTGTCGTCTCTGCCAGGAAATCTAATTTTGTCATTTAGGTTACGGGGCAGTTCTGTTGAAATGTGTCGTACCCAAGTGGGGCCCCGTCGCTTAGAGTCTACCCTTCATGGCAATCACCACGGAGATCCTGGTTTGATTCCCGGCTTTGCCGATAAGTTCAATTATAGTCTGAGTGGTGAAATGGTGTACACTCAGCCTCGTGAAGCAGAACCGAGAAGAGGTGGTTTCGATTTCTACCTCAGCAATCCTAGAAGTGGTTCCCATGGTTTTCTACTTCAGGCACATATCGGGATGATTCTTAAGTTAAGGCCACGGCCACTGCTTTCGAATACTAGCCTCAATTACAAATACACACACTATTAGAGGCACTCTAACACTTACATTACTTCCCTTGCGTTACAGCCCTTGTCAACCACTTGAGTTCTCCATCCATCTGTAGACTCAGCCGACGCCTCCGTTCCTCAAGTCAGCCTGTAGCCTACATCATCCATCCATCCGACTCCACACCATCCCACTGAACAGCTGTTTGAGGAACAGGGAACATTAATAATGTCTATTAATTATGTACTACTTGAGAAGCCTCCGTGGCTTAGGCGGCAGCACGCCGGCCTCTCACCGCTGGGTCCGTGGTTCAAATCCCGATCACTCCATGTGAGATCTGTGCTGGACAAAACGGAGGCAGACAGGTTTTTCTCCGGGTACTCCGGTTTTCCCTGTCAAAATTTCATTCCAGCAACACTCTCCACTATCATTTCATTTCATCTGTCATTCATTTAATCATTGCCCCAGAGGAGTGCGTCAGGCCTCGGCAGCCGGCACAGTTCATATCCTCGCCGCTAGATGGGGGCTTCATTCATTCCATTCCTGACCCGGTCGGAGACTGGAAGCAGGCTGTGGATTTTCAATTATGTACTACTTGAATCGTATTCCTTGGCGGCTTCGGTGGTGTAGTTGGTGGAATGCTGATCTTCTATGCCCAAGATTGCGGGTTCAAGCCCGGCCAAAGTCGTCGGATTTTTTAGGAGCGTTAAAATCCCTCAGTATGCCTTCCTTCGGAGGGGAAGTAAAGCTGGTGGGACCATGTCATAGATTTATGTCATGTAAAGGAACCTTCCACAAACTACAATTGTGTGAAGTAAAATTTGAAAGTTGGAATAGATTAACGCTCTTTAAGTTCCAACGTTCGCCACCAGGTGCCAGTTGCAATGGCATCTAGTAGCCAAGTTCAAAACTAGGTGTCGTTGACGGTATCATTTGGTAGCAAAAGTAGGAACTACTTGAAATTGATCGTCTAAAGTCCCTACCTGAATTACAGATGACACACAACAACACAGCCATTGCAATTAACACCAGTTATCACACAGATTCATCACACCCCCAAAGTACACGAGGCTACATGACCACGTTGTCGCAGCCCCTAAACTGAGGAACCAACCAACCAATCTTATTCTAATTGATACACAGAGGTGGGTTCGATTTCTATCTCAGCCATCCTGGAAGTAGCTTTCCATGGTTTCCCACTTCTCCAGGCAAATCGGTCCTAACTTAAGACCACGGCCGTCTCTTTCCCATTCCTCACCTGCATTACAAATACACACACTACAACTACTACTACTACTACGGACACCAGAATAACACAGATTGGCAGACAAATTCTATACATGTTTACACCCAAGTACACGGGGTTAATTGACCACGATGTCACAAATCCCCTAAATGAATTAACAACAATCTTGTCACCAGGGCGAAATTGTTGAAAGCTATTACCTGATGCCAATTGCGCCTTGATGTTCAGTGGCCCCTCGTTTACCTCCGTCACCATTCCACCCAGCGCAGAGTAGGTCAAAATCGAAATCTAAGAGGACAAAGTTATTTATTTTCTTGATTAAAAAAACAAAATTTATTACTTCTACAGCATTCTCATACAATTGCCGCTCACTAGTCTGGGATACAAACACATCTTAGTGTAAATCTGTCACCACTGTTCGAGCAGTCTGAATTGGAGGGTGAATGTAAGTGGCTGTGGTATTTGTGGTTAGTGTGATGCTTTAAGATGGAACATGCAGCTGATGGTATGACCTTTGTAACGTGTTTCAGTTATTAATGGGCGTAATTGTTACGTAATTTTAGGGATATTTGCATTATATAATATTTAACTATTATTTTTAAAATTATATTTTCACTTCGAGTTTTAGTATGTCGCGTCACTCTGCGTCACTTTCTACTTAATGTTAAAATGTAGATAAAGTATTGTAGATTACGCCTGTTATAAGATTTTTTGCATCTTTTTGCAACTTACTTAGTTATTTTAAGTTTTAGAAGATGCCACGCAACCATTTCTCACACGTTTACGACTGTTTGAAGCACTGGGTTCGACGATTATGTCAACAGTAGTACTTTGTGACTTTGTTAAAAGTAAATTAGGGGTAGAAAATTGTTCTGAAGAGATAACTGAATGCTCTATCCAACTCCAAGTCATAGACAATTTCTTGTATGTGTAGAAGGAGCTTAAAAAGTTCTTAACTGATGTCTATTATGAAGTAAACAAATTATATACGTTGCTTTCACTCTAAATTCTTGATTAAAACGTAAACATAATTTTGTCCCCCTAGATTTTGATTTTGACCCACTGTGCAGCGCACTCCAATAGCACAGGTTATCAAACGCATTCCCCACTCACCCAAGTAAACAGGACTGATGATCAAATTGTCCAAGCCCCAGCATGAATCAACAACAAAATAAGTTATTTGTCTTCCAAGATGGTGCCTAATTGTCTGTCCGGGTCGAATGAAATAAGTATTCACCCAGGTATCAGAAGAACCGAATCTTTTCCTTTTCATGATCACATCTTCTAGTTTTCACATTATTTCTCCTTTCTTATTTCCTACGGCCAAGATATCGGCACGGTCAGACCTGTTGACAATTAGGTACAGTAATTGCACTCATTAATGAATATTACGCCTGGCAGAAATATGACGGATACTGAAAATCAACACGCAAAAGATTTTCTAAGATAAATTCATTGTAAATACTCCACTTCCGAAAGAAAGTTTCAAAACGCTATCGGCGGGAAGGCGTAACAAAGTCCTTAAGTGCCAAATGGCGTGAGGTGATGGATTACATCCTGTAGGCATAGAACGCGACTAAATCAAATATCCAATCTAGATATACACAATGATAAATCTCCTTTTTATGTTACAGCAATAGAGTGAATGGTACTAAGGTTAGACCCAAAGTTAAGTGGTTTATTTTTAGCCTCGTGAAAAAAAAAAACTCAGAAGGGATGGGTTAGATTCCATCCACAGACATCTTGAAAGTTGTTTCCCGTGGTTTCCCACTTCAAATCCAGGTAAATGCCGGAATTGTTCCTACCACGGCTACCTCCGTTCCAATTATCACTTAAATGACAAATTCAGTACATACACTATTACAGGCTCCAATATAACACAGACTTTCTGTTTAAAAATAATTGAAAATTTCAATATTATTTTGGCAGCCTACCCAGTATCTTTTGTTATATACATGTTAATACTTACTGAATTTTGTATGAGTGTCCCGAGTTTAGAGTAATTCTATCAAATAAGTTTTGAGTATCCCTACGATGCCTAAAAAATTGTGTTGGATTTGGCGGATTGTCGTCAGTGGAATCAATGTCTTCATAATCAGTCGAAAATGTCATTCTCGCACATTTCACTCAATGTTAAAACCCTATTTATTTACCCTTCATTCAAAGAATACAAATACATTTTCCATTGATAGCACAATGTTTGTAGATATCCGTATTGATACATGAATTCATAGTTTAAATTATACGGCAATCAATACTTACACAAATATATCAATTATATATTGTACATGATTCGACCTTAGATTGAGGTCTCCTTCAGCTCAATTAAGAATAAAATCAATTAAGAATAAAATAAAATACTAGAAATGTATAATATTTGTTAGTTTAATTAAAAAGTCACTTAAAATTATTTCATACGAAACAAACATTATACTTAGTACATCTCTAGTTTTTTATTTTATTCTTAATTGATTTTATTCTTAATTGAGCTGAAGGAGACCTCAATTTCTGGTCAAAACATGTACATTATATAATAGATATTGTGTCCAACTCTAGGAATGGGTATTCCAAGATTATGACATCTAGATATCAAGGGAAAGGTTACAGCCGCTTTTGAAAGTTGAGATATTTGAATATCGCGCTCCATTACTTCTAGAATGGACTGGAAACTTTGTGCAGCCAAGAGCATGTTAAGTGACGTAGCGAGTGGTAGCAGAGGTCGAGACTATTTGTTGATTAAATAGTTAGCCATGGAGTAGAGACTTGAAACTTGGATCAGATTACTGGCACGGCCAAATGAAAGAGAATGCACTTAGTCTCAAGTGAATCGGACCACAGACACCGGAGATATGAGGATTTCCAGATTTCAGCGTGATCCAGCGTGGACCCGACCGTTTTGAATAAAAGCCGACCGGCCCAAGCATCATCAGCTCACTTCGAACCAAGCTCTTGCATGACAAGGTGCTGCTGCTACGTTGAGCCAAGGCACATGGTTGCCGGATCTACGCAGAAGATATCTTTAAATTGTGATAGTCACAAAAATGTTGCGATACGTGTGGAACATAGTAAGTTTCCGGCAGAGGGAATCACTAACGTGATTGTTATTTTTCTACGGACACTGGTGAAATACTTTATTTCTATATGGACACATGCTAGACTTTGTCTAGAAAGTACTTTGTCACAGTCCAGTAATAATAATTCAATACTTGTATATTTTAATCCAATTAGTCAGTTTCATAAATTGTAACTTGATAACCACTCCGATCTTTCAGTATATTGAAGGCCAGTCTATCACGGTGTTGTTCATTAGCCGACAAAGGGAAACTATAAGTTGCTTCGCGCATGATAGATGGTGATAAACCATGTCCAGGGAACGATCTTCAGAACAGCCGTTGATTGATTTAGACTGTCAGTGTTTTCCTGTACTGAAAAGATTACCGTGAGTTATGTTACAACTGACGTATTTGAGAATAGATCATTTGGATCTGACCCCATTTAAGCAAACTGCTATGGATAAATGAAGTCAATATTAAAATGGATCAGCAGTTACTTCAAACTTCAAGAAATATTTCCACTATGTCGTGTTAGACAGATTGTGGGTATATAATGGCGGCCGATACAAGGATTAGACGTGCGCGTCCAATCGGGCATGTATCTGGATAAATCTGGTACAGACCAGGTTCACTACGCTTCAAGACCAACGAGAAATGTAAGCCTCATTTGACTTTTATATTATGCCTAGCTAATTGGAACATACTCATTTTCTGCAGATGACCAACACATTTATTTTTCTTCGTATTTAAATCTTGCATTGATTTACGCAAGACACATTAGGGTTATTCTGAGTATTTTCAGTACTCAGAACAGTTTAGGATCGATGACCGAGCATAACGATCATTTATTTGAATGTTTCATATTTTTTTGATAATCACGGTAATCAGCCGAGGTAAATGTAAAAGTTAATAATTATTTTTGTTGAGAAATGGATATTTTATCCATATTCGAAGAATCGAACATGTGGATTCTCACATAATGAAATAATAATTAAACACATCTACAATAATATAACTAATAATAATAATAATAAACCACTAATAATAATAATAATAATTTTCATAACTTTTCTAAATAATTCTTGGATCTTATATTATCTAATAATCACATTCATTGAGAATGAGCTTATGAAGAAGTTGAATCATTTCTAGTTTGGAACAGGTGATTTTCCGAAGGATAGTGGTTAGCGCAAGCCCGCATTCAACCAACATTACAGTTCTGGTTGAACAGTTAATATTTGCAATGAGCAAAGTATATTTTTCAGATAACACGGAGAGGTATGAAACGGGAAGCAAATGATATTTGTATCAATTAAGATATTTTTGTATTTATATAAAATCATGACGTAGATACACATTCGAAAGTGAAATAGAGAGTATCACAAGTGTGGTAACTTCACGATTTGAACTGAATGGTAAAATAAAATAAACTTTTAAGTTTATAAATCTTCCAGTTTTGATAATAAGCAGAGGCTTGATGTATTGTATAAATTTTGGGAAGAAAATTTATGTGTGTAGAGTAGTTGAAATGCCATTCCCAGGTGCGCATGTTTAAGTCGCAGGAATGAGGAGGTTTTTATTTGAGCATCAATCAAATAGCAGGTTCGATGACTCAGTGTTAAAGAAGGAGTATTGGAACTACACATTGCGTCGTATGAATGACCCAAAGGTTATTTCTTAAAAAACCATCAGTTCTTATTTCAACCTTGTTTACAGATTCCATTAAGACTTTGATTTTGCTAGAACCCGGATTTGTCATGATAATATTTTATTCTTCTTCAGAGGAAGACCTTTGCCGTTGTTGTTGGAATATTGTGTTCTTATAAAAATAATAGAATGGGCCACTGCCAATTAAAAAATAATTCTATAACCACGAATAATTTGAAGGATGTTTTCAATCCTAGTGTCATGAACTAAATGAATTTATTATGAAGCTACAATTCTTATTTCCGCATTCTGTTCAAGAATTGCAAGTTGTGAAAGTTACTAAAATAGCAACAAATATAAATATTTTTCTTAATAATGATTCCAAGTGGAAAATCGAATAGTTGAATGGTCCAACAATTTATTGATCAAGTTGATGATTCAGAAATCATATATTTTGTTAGGAACTTGAAGTTCATAATCGAGTCACTTCTCGAAACGTTTAATGTCAGAAGAACAATTAATTTTGTTGTGCTTCGCACAGTTCTTCGATGCTATGCTCAAGGGTCAGATACTTTTCAGATGTTGTTATTAATATGTGTACATAATTTGTGTTGATTCAGAGATAATAATATTTTTTGACAATATTTTTTGAAACTGGAAAAATAAGTGAAAGTTAAAAAATTCTATGAACAATTATTCTACGAGTGTTAATATTATATAACAATTCAACCAGTGAACTACAGTATTTCCAGTAAAGACAATTAAATTTGAACTGGATTTAATCATAAATAATGGATATAATTTTGGAACACAGTCTACAGGACTGATAATCAGACTTGTGTCTCCAAAGATAATTTTCCAATGTGTTGGAAAATTTCTGTACATTGTGTAAATAGTAATGTGGGTCGCCACACATGAATGATGCTGCTTTGAGCATTTTATTTTGCAGTCAATTTTAAATTCAGAATAAAATGAGATAATTTTTACATGATGTGTTATAACCAGTTGAATCTCCTTCTATCCTTATTGTTGCATTGAGCCAAAAATCAGTAATGCATTTTTTTTCATTTGATGTCGTTTTTGCGATTAGCTTTAACCCATCTGGCGCCCCAGGATATTTTGACTCTCGTGCTGACTGATTCTTGGTAAAATGCATATGTGGTCGTGCGGACTCCGGTCTAAACGGGCACAATATATTTGTGGAAGTGTTGATTGCCGTAGAATTTAAACTTTGAATCCGTTCAAAGAGCTAGACATATTTATCACCACACTAGCAGTAGTACCCGGCTTCGCCCGGAGGATTTATTTGTTTTCAGAACTCGAGCGCTCAAGGATAAGGATCGGAATAAATGAAAGTAAATTCGAAAGCGCCAACGCTTATTGCAGCTGATAACCTCAGTATACTGCACCAACACCATCATCCTTATACAGAGGCATAATATTGTCATGATGATAACTGTTTTAAGGGGTCTAAGAAATCTTTTTGCACTAATTACTCCCCGTGACTGCAATTTATAAGCAGCTCGCAATTCTGCACAAGAACATTGGTAGGGGCGACGTGATGAAGCCCGCATTACATGGCAACGATAGACTTCGGTATTATTGAAGCCGTTCTAGAGCGCTTGTTCTTCCGACTTACTGAACAAAAATCAATCTATCAGGTTACCTGAGAGGTGTAGCCTAATGCTACATAGCCTAAACTATTCCTCTTGAATCAGGCTATCATATACAAAAGGAATTTTTCGAATCCGACTGGTAGTTCCAGAGATTAGCGCAATTAAACACATAAACACACAAACAAACACACAAACTCTTCAGCTTTATTATATTAGTATAGATATCTTAATTAGCTCCATGCAAGATCAGTAACATACACGACTTCAAAAGATAACACACACGAGAAACCAGTTAATTTCAGCATGTTCAATGAACACCTATAATAAATCCAGTTATTTGTGGAACTTAAAGACATCGATATATTCTGAGAGAGAATGAATCCCGCGTTGTCTTGGTTACAACTGTGATAGTGCTGCATTACTAGAAAAAACACTAACAATTTGAAAAAGACGGTGCTGCCGGGTGGTATTTTAGCAGAAGCTCCCTTGGCAAATATATAGAATCCTTGGGCACTATCAGGGTTAAAACATGATAAGCACACTGCATTTCATACGAGCACTCCCATCATAAACACATCCATATATTTATGGTTGATGAATAAGCGATAAATCCACAACAACAATATCAGAAATTTAAATCATATCTGTACATTGTCACAGTTGGATTGTTTACGTTTTATCACGTTAACTTTATCGTACATACGTGCACTTTATTTAGCATACGTTCATAAAAATGAAAATGAGATTAATTGGAGGTCTGTTTGCGTGTGTCTGTTTATCCAGTGTGTGGAGACTAAGCCTTCCCTCTCTTGTTGATGTTGTTGAGCAATGACACGAAGTGAATCATTTTAAATGATTTAGGTCCATACTGACTTAACACCTTAAAATATAAATTATTAAGGCTTAAAAACAAATAATGAACTTTTCCACCTTGTGAATACCATTTTATCGCAAGTTTCGGCCCATTTTGAGCCTTCTTCAGCTGGGATAGAATAATTCCCTATTAAAACCATAAATTAAAACCATATTTCAAAATTATAAATAACCTACAATACACTGATATAATCATATTATGAGAATACTGAGCTATATTAGTTTTCCAAACAGGGAAATTAATTATTTAGCAGTGTCACAGTGATTTGTTTTCATATCGGTGTACATTATCTTTGTGCGCAAATAAATAAATAATTTAATTAATTAATTAATAATTAATATACAAATAAATAAATAAACTAAATACAAAGAGTAAATGCGGTACGAAGTGGCTGACAGCGGTCCAGAGGGACCTACAATAGAACAATATACAAAATCTCGAGGTCCGCACAGAGTACCGGAATGAAATAAAAAATGTTATGTTTGAGCAAAGAACGTCACGACAACCTGGAAAAAAAATGGACAGCTGAGCGGAAGAAGGAGAATTCCGAGAGCATGAAGAGATTTTGGGAAGAAAAGAGGGAAAACGCCTGACGATGGAATCGTGAATTCAAGTTCAATCGATCTCCAAACGGGAAACAATCGATTAAATAAATACATTAATCTAATATATAAAAGTGAAAGTCTGTATGTATGTATATATGTTGGTTCCGTATACAAATCTACACCGTTCCACCAATCCCAACCATATTTTGCATACACATAGTTTAGGACCCAGAAGGAACCACTGGCTACATGAATTTTCGATAGTCTTTCTCATTCTTCTGATTTCGGCCCTTTTTCACTCTAAAACAGGCTAATCAAATCATAAAATATACTCATGAAGGAATGGCAAGGCAGATAGTTTCCATGGCAACATAGCTCAAGTCCAGACACTGCCGACTTGATGCCAATTGCGCTCAGCACTACCGGTTTAGAAAATGACGATCTTTACTTGAAATCCCGTTAGTTACTCAACTGCTCACACAACACTGTCAACCGAGTTTAGCATAACAAAGACTTGACACTATCTTCTTTCTACTATATATTTTTCAAATACCACTCACTCACTCACTCACTCACTCATTCATTTATTCATCACGAAATCTCAGAAACCACCGAACAGATTGGAATGAAATCTGGTATGCAGCTTCCTCAAGGGCCGCAAATGCCCACTAAGAGAGAAATTTTGGCTATTCAGGTTCTAAAGGGGTGTTAAGGGGGTAGACCTGCATTTAATTGAATAGCAATATCTCCCGATTGGTTTCATGGGGGGATGTGATACTCGGCATAAAAACTCATCATTAAAAATAAGAAGACATGTGTCTGAGGGTTTTTCGATGTGGTGTATATTATGAGGTGAAAGGGGTGAAAAGTGGGGATTAAAAGATTCTTAACGGAGCGTGTGTCTCTCAAACGACATAGGCAAGGAGTTTAAAACACAGCGAAAAAAAATCAACATAAAAAAGAAGTAAATATGTATTTGACAGTTTTTTCATAAATCCAATTTAAGGGGCCCATGGGGAGAGATGAAATACTGGGGGGGGGGGGGACAGGAAAGAAAGTGTCCTAACTGATTGACTGACTGGCTCACTCATCAAACTCAGGGGGAAAAACTGCTTTAAAGTAAGTAAATAGCTGTTCGACAGTTTTTTTTCATAAATCAAATTTAAGGGGTTCATGGGGAGAGGTGAAATTCTGAAAAAAGAAAATTGAAAGAAAATGTCCAGACTCACTCACTTACTCACTCACTCATCATCGCCTAGCCAAAATTATTGAAGTTAGAAACATGACAGTTTGGGGATATGTTCATTGTATGTCAAAACCGTCTACTAAGGGAGGATTTTCGGATATTCAGGTTCTAAAGGGGTCTTAAGGGGATTAAACCTGCATTTCATTGAATAACAATATCTCCCGATTGGTTTCATTGGGGGATGTGATACACGGCATATAAACTTATCATTAAAAAGTAACAAGACACGTGTCTGAGGGTTTTTCGATGTGTTTATGAGGTTAAAGGGGTGAAAAGTGGGGATTGAAAGATTCCTAACGGAGCGTGTATCTCTTAAACGACATAGGCGAGGAGTTTGAAACTCAGCGGAAAAAAAATCAGCTTAAAAAGTAAGTAAATCGGTTTTCGACTGTTTTTTTTTCATAAATTAATTTAAGGGGCCAATGGGGTGGGGTGAAATTCTGGGGGGAAAAAATGAGAGAAAGTGTCCTAACCGACTGACTCAGGGGAAAAAGACAGCTTAAGAAGTTAATAGGTGTTCAAGCGTTTTTTAATCAATCCAATTTAAGGGGCCCATGGGGAGGGGTGAAATTCTGGTAAAATAAATGAAAGAAAATGACCTGTCTGACTCACTCACTCATCACGCCCAGCGAAAACTATTAAAGTTGGAAACATGAAATTTTGGGAATATGTTCGCTGTATGTCGAAAACGTTAACTAAGGAATGATTTTTGTTTATTCGGGTTTTAGAGACGTGTCAAGGGGGTTAACGTGCATTTCATTGAATAAGGATATCTCATGAGTTGTTTGTTTGGGGATGTGATATTCGGTATATAAACTAATCATTAAAAATAATCATTAAAAATAATCAGACATATGTCTAAGGGTTTATCGATGTGGTGTATATTATGAGGTGAAAGGGATGAAAATTGGGGGTTGAGGGATTCTTGACGGAGCGTGTATCTCTGAAACGACATAGGCGTGAAGTTTGAAATTCGGTGGGAAAAAACAGCTTAAAATACAAGTAAATAGGTGTTCGAACGTTTTTTCATAAATCCAATTTAAGGGGCTCTTGGAGAGGGGTGAAATTATGGGAAATAAAACAGGAAAGAAAGTGTCCTAACTGATTGACTCACTTACTCACTCATCAAACTCAGGGGGAAAACAGCTTTAAATAAGTAAATAGGTGTTTGACCGTTTGTTTCATAAATCCAATTTAAGGGGTTCATGGGGACGGGTGAAATTATCAAAAATAAATGAAAGAAAATATCCTGACTGACTGACTCACTCACTCATCATCGCCCAACCAAAATTATTGAAGTTAGAAACATGAAATTTTGGGGATATGTTCGTTGTATGCCGAAAACGTCCACTAAGGAAAGAGTTTTAGATATTCAGGTTCTAAAGAGGTGTTAAGGGGGTAAACGTCCTTTCCATTGAATTACAATATCTCACGAGTGGTTTCATTTGGGGATGTGATACTTGGCACATATACTAATCATTAAAAACAAGTAGTTCCGTGAAGAACTATACAGCCTATTTTCATATATCCTACTTATGTTAACTGCCACAATCAACATACAAAATTTCAGTTTAATTGCTGTAACAGATTCGTAGATATTGAGAACCGTCTAAATATTTCAGATGGTCGCCAGGTTGGATTTTTATTTTTGTACTATTACATTAAGATTATTGTGTACGTGTGGTATTCAAACTTCAATCGCATGATTAGACAACAAGAACTAAAAACGAGATTTTAAAATTACGCACAGCAGCCATCTTGTGATAATGCAAACCATTGAAATAAATTAGATGCCAGTGGATCAACATTTGAATAAGCATTTAACGTGCAACGTTTCACGGCACTCGGATAGTTAATTCGCGAGAAACGTCCATTTAAATATTTATACTTCGCGTCGCCGCCATGTTGGATTTGTGCTCACCAGGTTCCTGAAAGTCCTATAGGTGAACATATGTTCATAATCTCTATGAACATAAAAAAATTAAGTTTGGTTGCAGTAAAAGATTCATAGATATTGAGAACCGTCTAAATATTTCGGGAGCTCACCATGTAGGAGTGTTATGTGCATAGGCCATAGAGTTATGTACCATTCAAGGACAATTATAGCCTAGGTTCATTATTCAAACATTCACTTCGATCGCATGATTACGACACAAGAAATTAAAACTTAATTTTAAAATTTCGCACAGCCGCCATCTTGAGGTTATGTAAGCAATTGAATTAAATTAGATGGCAGTGCATTACAATCTTCAAAATCAATTACTGTACCACATTTCACTGCGCTCAGAGAGTTAAATCACGAGAAAAGTCTATTAAAATATTTTAAATTCGCTTGGTCGCCATGATCGTTTCGTACTTTACAGGTTTATGAAATATACATAGGTATACCTGTATCAGTACCCTTTATCACCGTACAAAATTGCAGGGTGATATCTGTAATAGTTTCGGAGATATAGAATGTCAGTGAAATATTTCGCACAGCCGACATTTTGAGGTTATGTAAACAATTGAACTAAATTAGATTCCAGTGCATTACAATGTGTATAAACATTTGCTGTACCAAGTTTCATTACATTTAGATAGTTAAATCGCGAGAAAAGTCTATTTAAATGTCTCAACTTCGCTTGGCCGCCATGTTGGTTTTGTAGTCACCAGGTTTTTGAAAGTCTCATAGGTGAACTTCTAGTAGTGCCCTTTATCACCGTACACAATATCAGGGCGATATCGGTAATAGTTTCGGAGATATTGAATGCTAGTGAAATATTTCGCACAGCCGCCATGTTGGATTGGAGAGACGTAACAAAATTTGAAGGGCACGGTCGAGGTCGCCGGGAATAGTGCTATGAACTTCCCGAGTTTCATTGAAATCGCTCCAGCCGTTTCGATTTTATTAGGGGGGGACACACACACGAATCACACACACACGCACACACACACACACACACACACACACGCACACACACACGGACAAAAGGTGATCTCATAAGCCTATTTTTTCAAAATTGAAAATAGGCTAATAAGCTGACACACGTCTAATGGTTTTTCGATGTAGTGTATATTATGAGGTGAAAGGGATGAAAAGTGGGGGTTGAAAGATTCCTAACTGAGCGTGTATCTCTTAAACGACATAGGGAGGAGTCTGAAACTCGGACGAAAACTATCAGCTTAAAAATAAATAAATAAATAAATAAATAAATGAATAAATAAATAAATAAAATAAATAGGTGTTCGACCGTGTTTTCATAAATGCAATTTAAGGGGCATATGGGGAGGGGTGAACTTCTGGAAGAAAAACGTCCACTAAGGAAGGATTTTTGTATGTTTGCTCTCATCGACCAACCAAAACTATTAAAGTTAGAAGAATGATATTTTAGGGATATGTTTGTTTGTTGTGTGTCGAAAACGTCTACTAAGGAGGGATTTTTGGGTATTCAGGTTCTAAAGGGGTGTTAACGGGGTTAAACCTGCATTTCATTGAAAAACAATATGATACGACTATGACGCGAGCGAAGCGAGGCTAAAATTGAGATGGTGTGTGTCTGTGTATTACTCTATCTCGCAAGTACCACTGGTCCTATTTACGTGAATTTTACATGGAAGTAGCTGATTTACCTGGTTAACATATAGGTTACTCTTGATTTCAATACTTTGCACTATTTAAAATGGCGACCATTTTAGTGACGTCACTACACCCTTTGGTTTCAAACTTTCATATTTCCATTTCAAATAAAAAGAGAACGCTAAGAAATAGCAAACTTTTGATGGCATATGCGAGGTTTAAAATTACATTTTCTATCCGAAAGGTATCCGCAACTGTTAGCGAGTAAAACCTAACTTTGTGCTATAAAACACGGTCAACGCCGAGCGGTGTAGTTGGACAAAATGTTCCATCCTTAATCCCCCTCTGCGCAGCACCTCGCCTATCCCCTGGTTTAACTGTCACCTTCACATTTTAATTTATTTATGACGCGTAGCGAAGCACGGGTACTTCAGCTAGTTAATTAATAAAAATAAATATAAATTCATTGAATGATTGTTTAAATATTTGAGGTATATTTAACCCACAAACATTGGAAATAAATATATTCAGTTGAATTACGAAGTAAGGTGGTCCTGCTACATAATCACTCTCAATAATTATTATTGATAATATTGGATTGTAAGTGATGGTGCAGCAGTATACATACTGTATTTGCTTAGTTATTGATATACTCGTATCTTATGCATTTGCTTCTTTCCGGACAGTGACATACGTCAGTGTTTTCTGATCAGCAATATATTTAGAACTTAGCAATTCTTCTAGGTTTGTGCCGTGTCTTCCATCAGTAAGCACTTGTGCCAATGTAAATCATGTTAAAAGAGCCATCCTCCATACTCGAAAGTATTTAGATTTTGAAGGAAGCAATGTGATAATTTTTTACAAAATAGTGGCCTAGAAAGAACTCCTTTGTCTTAAAATAATTGCGTAAAATATAAATTAAGCTCAAAATTTAGGAATTTCAGCCTCATATTGACTAAAATCAAATGTATGGAGAGAAAGCTGACATTCGTAATTAGTGTGACAAGTAGTTAATGAATTTACGAAGTTTTATTTTATTCCTTACAATTTGGCCTCGTCTGTAAGATCGGTGATTATGTAAACAATTTTACATGAAATTCAAATTATTGCTTTTACATCAAAATTGAAATTGTTTATCTCAATAATTGGCGAAAACAAGCTACTCAAAAAAAAAAAGAATCCAAAAAAACCTTCCATCAATAAGCACTTGTGTCAATATAAATCATGTTAAAAGAGCCATCCTCCATACGCTAAAGTATAGCAAATATAAGAGAAGAGTCAGGCTCTTGAGGATGTCCCAGGTTTTCAGGACAAACCTTTAAACAAAGAAAGGCACCCCCTGGTCGGAGGAAAGAAAAGCAATACACCGGGAAAAGATGAATCAGTACTGGGCAAAAATCAAAACCCAACTGATAAATAAGAAAAAGAAGAAGATGAATCAGGAAACTAAAATTTATGGAGGCGAGGTCAATTCTCGAAGAAACCGGGAAGTTGACAAGTATTGCATAGTATTAACAACGTACAAAGTTATTTTTCTTTCAAGCCTTTATATTTTGAAGTTCTAATGATGTTGTTTCTAGTTCGTTTTAAGGGCTCGGGACATATTGGTTATCATCCCCGTGTTCTTGGGTGTGTGTTGAATTTAAATGGTAACCTGTGTTGCAGTGATTACTGTAGTAGTGAGCGTGCATGTGTTAGGGACAGAGATGAGGTAGGTGCCCCGGGACTTGTAATAAGGTACTATCCATACAGTGTATTTAGATATTCTCTCCAATTTCAATTCACCCAAACCTTCCTCTTTCCTTCCTGTTCAACACTAATTGGTCCGCGTTTGTCGAACGCTAGAGGATTTGGATGAGTTTTTGAATTGTATGGACTCCGTCTTGAGGAAAGAATTCATAATGAAAATTAATACATGGAAAACAAAAATATTGGAATGCAGCCGAAATAAATCAGAAACCTCTATGGAGATCAAATTGGCAGGTGAAAATCTAAAGGAAGTAGGAGACTTCTATTACTTAGGAAGCAAAGTAAACAGTGATGGACGTAGCAAAGTGGATATAAAACGTAGGTTGGGTCAGGCAAAAAAAGCATTTCTACAAAAAAAAATCTGTTGACATCGAATATAGATTTAGGTATAAGGAAGTCATTTTTTAAAGCCTTTGTCTGGAGCGTGGCGCTCTATGGAAGTGAAACTTGGACTATTGGTGCAGCAGAAAAGAGGAGAAGTGAACCGTTTGGAATGTGGTGTTACAGGAGAATGATGAAGGTCAGATGGACAGATAGGGTTACAAACGAAGGGGTAAGACGAGTGGGAGAGGAGAGATGTTTCTGGCGACTGCTAACGAAGAGATGAGATAGGTTAGTTGGACACATACTAAGACACCCAGGAATAGCAAGCTTAGTTATGGAAGGAAGGGTCGAGGGGTAGACCAAGGTGAGAATATATTAAACAGATTGCCTCGGATGTAGGGTGTGGTATCGATGTAGAGATGAAACGTTTAGCTCAAGACAGGGGGGTATGGGAAGCTGCTTCAAACCAGTCTAATGACTGAAGACTCAAACAACAACAACAACAGCAGTAGGTACTGCATGCACAACAAGTGTTCAATGATAAGAAAACATTCTTGGTGTCAAGTTCATTTCCTTAAATCACGTTCCACACAACAATCTACTCGTTGTAACATTATAGAGTACGATCTCAGGGATGTATTGGAATGCCATCTATAGTCTCAAGAATATTGTAATATAGGTTCACCTCATTGCGTAGTGGCTAGCATTCTTGGCTCTCAACCGGACGCCCAGATTAGATTCCCGGGTCTGCCAAAAAGTTTAATTCTGGTCTGAGGGTTGGTCTGGAATGGGGTACACTCAGCCTCGTGGAGCAAAACTGACAAGAGGCGGATTCTACTCTTACCTCAGCCATCCTGGAAATGGTTTTCCGTTGTTTCCTCACTCCTACTCCAGGAAAATGCTAGGATGGTACTTAGCATAAGGCCACGGCCAAATCTTACCTCAATTAAAATATACAACTGGTCTCGATAGCATCGGTAGAGCGTGGGTTCAAACCCCCATCTTGGCCATCCTGAAAATGGTTCTCGTGGTTTCCCATTTTCACCACCAGGCAAATGCCGGGACGGTTCCTTTCAGTAGGCCCACGGCTGATTTCCTTCCAAAATTCCTTCCCTGACCCGTCCTGAAAAGAAAATACATGGCAATTGGCTGCATTAATAAAATTATAAAATTACAAAATATACAGTACTCACTAGTACAGACATCACAGCGACATAGGTTATCAGACATATTCTACACACATCCAAGTCAATGGGGCTACATGACCACGATGTCGCAAAGCCCCTACTAGAACCAACAACAACAACAACAACAACAACAACAATGAATAATATCGGCCTAGTTATCCTCAACAAAAATTGACTCAATCTTATGGATACACGCTTTGGAAAGTTGCATAGGCTGTATGGCGCAGTCGGTAGAGGCGCTGATCTTCTAACTGAAAGGGAGAGGGTTCGATCCCCACCCAGGTAGTGGAATTTAGAAACAAAACTATCACTTTCGGAAACGCTGATAGCCTGGGATTCACTCAGTCAACACCAGAAACGAGTACCAGGGTAATTCCTGGGAGCAAAGACGGCCGGGCGTGGAGCTGACAACTCCATCCCATCTAGTGCCTCTGTCAAAAAGAGTGGAAGCCTTTACCTTCCACTACTCCCAGGGCCTCCATGGTCTGTACAGAGTTGGCTTGCTTTGCTTTGCATGGGCTTCGTATAGTTTAGTGCGTGTATAATTTGTCTGATAACCTGTATTATTGGGATGTCTATAATAGCAGGTGTATTGTTAATTCACGTTAGGAACCTTCCCGGTATTTGCCAGGAATCGAAGTGGGAAACCCACGGAGAACCACTTCCAGAATAGGTGAGTTGGGAATCGAACCCACCTATTCTCAGTTTTGCCTCCCCACGATGCTTTATGTAGCCTACCCCACTTCAGCCATCAGAACAGAATTAAATAACTGGATAGAGTAACGAATCGAACCCAGACCTCTGGAGCGACAGCCAAGATTTATATCCACTACACCACGAGGTGGCCGCTTTGGAGAGGTGATCCATGTAAGTGATATTTGAGCACTAATATGTGTGCATCTGTTTCTAAAAGCCTATAAAGCCTATAATTCGCAGATTAATTTGACAGTTGACCAAGCCCCTGGTTCTTTTAGTTCTGATTCATCAAACAGGAGCTGTCAAAATTGACCTTGTAAGCTAGAAGGTAGAGTGAACGGTGTCACTGCAACAAAGGGTCGAAATATGGAGGCTGTTACGTAGCCTGGCATTTACGTGGAGAAAGTGTAGAGAAATCAGGGGAAAATCCACACTCAGTATAGCCGCTGTTAGCGCAAGGATTCAAACCTTTGATCTATAGGCTTACTGCAGCTCCCTGTTGCATTTGCTGTACGCAATTTAACATGCACGCCCCTGTCGTGTGATCCTCCCTTCTCTATCGATTCCTAAACTCCTGAACTAATTTGAACAACAAGTAGTTCCATGTAGAACTATTCAGCCTATTTTCATATATCCTACTTATGTTAATTGCCACTATCAACATACAAAATTTCAGTTTGATTGCTGTAATAGATTCGTAGATATTGAGAACCGACTAAATATTTCGGATGGTCGCCATGTTGGATTTTATATAATTATGTAGGTCCTAGAGTTATGTACTCTTACATGAAGATTATTGTGTACGTGTAGCATTCAAACTTCAATCGCATGATTAGGACACAAGAAGTAACAACGATATTTTAAAATTTCGCACAGCTGCCATCTTGTGGTTATGGAAACAATTGAAATAAATTAGATGCCAGTGGATTAGCATTCGTGTAAGGATTTACTCTACCAAGATTCACTGCACTCGGATGGTTAAATTGCGAGAAACGTCCATGTGAATATTTACACTTCGCGTCGCTGCCATGTTGGATTTGTGATCACCAGGTTATTGAAAGTCCTATAGGTGAACTTAAGTTCATAGCCCCCATGAACATTAAAAAATTCAGTTTGAGTGCTATAACAGATTCGTAGATATTCAGAGCCATCTAAATATTTCGGATGGTCGACATGTTGGATTGTTAAATGTATAGGCCATAGAGTCATGTACCATTAAAGGTAAATGATTGCGTTGGTTCATTATTCAAACTTTCACTTCGATCACATGATTAGGACATAAGAAATAAAAACTTAATATTAAAATTCGCACAGCCGCCATCTTGAGGTTATGTAAACAATTGAACTAAATTAGATAACAGTGCATAGCAATGTGTATAAACATTTCCTGTACCAAGTTTCATTGCGTTTGGAACATGAAATCGCGAGAAAGGTCTATTTAAAATTTTCAAATTCGCCTGGCCGCCATGTTCGTTTTGTAGTTAACCGGTTTTTGAAAGTCTCATAGGTGAACTCTCAGTAGTGCCTTTTATCTCCGTACAAAATTTCAGGGTGATACCGCTAATAGTTTCAGAGATATAGATTGCCGGTGAAATATTTCGCACAGCCGCCATCTTGTAGTTATGTAAACAATTGAACGAAGTTAGATGTCTGTGCATTATAATGTGTAAAAAACAAATACTGTACCTAGTCTTATTGCGTTTGGTTGGTTAAATCGCGAGAAACGTCTATTTGAATGTCGCAAATTCGCTTGGCCGCCATGTTGGTTTTGTAGTTACCAGGTTTTCTAAAGTCACATGGGTGAACTTCTAGTAGCCCCCTTTATCACCTTAAAAAATCCAGGGTGATATCGGTAATAGTTTCGGAGATATTGAATGCTGGTGAAATATTTCGCATAGCCGCCATGTTGGATTGGTGAGACGTAACGAAATTTGAATAGCACGGTCGGGGTCGTCCGGAATAGTGCAATGGACTTACAGTGGTTCATTGAAATAGCTCCAGCCGTTTAGAAGTTATTAGGGGGGCACACACACACACACACACACCATCACACACGCACACACAGACGGACAAAAGGTGATCTCATAAGCCTATTTTTAGCCTACTTTCGATTTTTGCAAAAAATGAAAGTAGACTTATGAGATCACTACAGGGAGAAAAAAAAGGGTGTCTGTCTGTGTGTGTGTGTGTATGTGTGTGAGTCAGTGTGTGTGTGTGTGTGTGTGTGAGTGAGTGTACTCTGAATGTCTGTCCCCCCCTATCAATTCGAACACGGTGAGCGCAAATTGAACGAAATTTGGTACAAAGGTAGCACTAGCAAAGGACACCTCAGTGCCATCTTGACGGAAACGTAATGGCGGCCACACAAATGTTCAAAGCTTAAATCAAATTACGACTAACCTAATCATCCGATCTCTACCAAATTTTGCAACAACATACCTTTATGGGGGCAGCATCCTTTGACCAAACTAATAGGTCATCAGCCTAATAGTTTGCGGATGGCGGCCATCTTTGTGTGAAAATCGATTGCCCCTATTAATTCAAACACGGTGAAACCGAATGGAACGAAAATTGGTACAGCGGTAGTACTAGCAAAGGCCACCCCAGTGTCATGTTTTATATCACCGCCATCTTGACGGAAACGTAATGGCGGCCACACAAATGTTCAAAGCATAAATCAAATTACGACTTACCTAATCATTCGATCTCTACTGAATTTTGCAACAACATACCTTTATGGAGGGAGCATCCTTTGACAAATCTAATAGGTCATTAGCCTAATAGTTTGCGGACGGCGGCCATCTTTGTGTCAAAATCGATTACCCCTATTAATTCGAACACGGTGAAACCGAATGGAATGAAATTTGGTACAGAGGTAGTGTAACGTGTTTTTCGAGGGGTTTTTATGCAACTGGCATAAGTCAGTAGGAAGCCATTCTATATTTATTTACGCGGCAAATTGTTCAGCCAAGAGAATTTTTCATGTTAATTTATTATTATTATTAATTTATTATGAAGCCTCCGTGGCTTAGGCGGCAGCACGCCAGCCTCTCACCGCTGGGTCCGTGGTTCAAATCCCGGTCACTCCATGTGAGATCTGTGCTGGACAGAACGGAGGCAGACAGGTTTTTCTCCGGGTACTCCGGTTTTCCCTGTCATAATTTCATTCCAGCAACACTCTCCACTATCATTTCATTTCATCTGTCATTCATTTAATCATTGCCCCAGAGGAGTGCGTCAGGCCTCGGCAGCCGGCACAGTTCATATCCTCGCCGCTAGATGGGGGCTTCATTCATTCCATTCCTGACCCGGTCGGAGACTGGAAGCAGGCTGTGGATTTTCATTTCATTAATTTATTATAATTATTATTAAGATATTTTCGGAGCATTTTATAAAAATTATAAGCATACAGATAGGTTTTCTATGTCTTAGAAAACGCTATCAAGCAAATTATTACGAACGACAATATAATAGAAAATTATGTGATTACGGAATTTTACGGAGTTTTCGTCAGTTAGGGTATATCGAGAGACGTGACTCACTGGGATTTCAAGTACACGCTTAATCTTGTCGGAAAGCATGACGCAATCCTGGGTCGCAGCGTCCAGGAAAGGCGAATTGTTGAAACGGAACCCTCCCGCCGAGTGTAATGACCCAGAGGAGGGGAAGATAGCGCGGCGTGCTCAGCCAATCAATAAGGACGACGTAAGCCAGATGTCGGTACCATGGTGGGGGAGCCAACGTGTGGATATATCGTTCGCCGCGCCGTGAAACGTGAACTATCTGTGAAATACTTGACGAGTATGGATGCGCGTGCGAGTGGCTCCGATGTTCGGTGGAGTTAAGGACTATCTGTGTAGAACTTGCGGTGTACGGTCGCAAGTGCGTGTCGCTCCGATGTTCAGTGGAGTTAGCGACGAACTTTTGTAAAACGTAACCAGTGCGGTTTTACGCGAGTTTGGGTCCGAGGTACGGACCATAGAATTATATAATCTACCAGGATATCATCAAATTTCGACGGAGATGACGACGTCCAGGAGACTGTGGGAAGCACACAGCATCATCAAGAACGAGGGAGATGCTTTGGCAATTTCCAATGGTAAGCGCACATGACGCAGAAATACGCAATCTCTCATTTTCTTTGTTTTATATTTCATATTTCAGTAACTTCATAGCTTGGAAATAAGAGTAAAATCAATTTATCAGACTCCGTTTTCACGTAATTTTCTATCGGTAATATTCAAATCACAACGCTCCAATTTAAATTTTAAACTTATTATTATTATTAATTTTGCTATACTTGTTTTATATAATAAATTCATTTCTTTTACAATGCAATCTTTGCTTTCAGTAGGTAGCATTAGATATAGACCAATTCCTTCTCCTGATACAATTGTTTGTTGGGTTAATGATCAAATCATACCACGATCTGAGTGAATAGAGTCTTGAATGTGTTCTGCCAGAGCTAGACGTTGTTAAATACAAATTTAGATTTCAACATTGCATTGAGGTCTTGGCGCCCATTAAAACAACATAGCTTAGGCAAAGGTAAACAGTTACATTTCTCTCCCAACAGTATGGGCTAGCGAAATCCATTACATTTGTCGCTCAACGTGAGGGCGAAAGCAACCATTACATTTGTCGCCGACAACTTGGGGCTGAAAACCTAATAACATTTGTGGAAGGAGAAGGGTATATATTTCTGTGCCTGTATTTTGGGGGTTATTTGTCTTTATCAGTGTATATCATTATGGGGGATGAGAAAGAAAGACAGATGAGGTTACGTAGTGGTCATCAACTGGAGAATGATGATACGAGCAGTATGTCGAGTGATGGTAGTACCGGGGTAGCGGAGGTAAATCCCGATACTGAAACAGGGAGTGTAGGCGGCCAACCAGAATTAAAAACTTTACTTCTCGAGTTCATGTATCAGAACAAAGTTAGTAGTGATGCTTTAAATGCAAAATTAGAACAGAATAATGCAAAATTAGAACAAAACAGTAGGGAAAATAAAGAAAGTACAGATGCTTTAAATGCAAAATTAGAACAGAATAATGCAAAATTAGAACAAAACAGTAGGGAAAATAAAGAAAGTACAGAAGCTTTAAATGCAAAATTAGAACAGAATAATGCAAAATTAGAACAGAATAATGCAAAATTAGAACAAAACAGTAGGGAAAATAGAGAGAGTAATGAAACTTTAAACGCCAGATTAGAACAAAACAGTAAGGAAAATAGAGAGAGTACTGAAACTTTAAATGCTAAATTAGAACAAAACAGTAGGGAAATGAGTGACAAATTCGAACTGATTAGAGGTGAGATCAGGGGGGTGATGGAAGAAAAGGCTAAAGAGATTATTGCAGATGTAGACAGAAAATTAGGAAAAGTACAGGAGGAGTTGGAAATTAGAATCAGTACACAGGCTGAAAATTTAAAAGAACTAGTGCAACTGGAAACACAGCAGGTCAAAAAGCAATTGGGGGGAGAAATTGACAAAATTCAGGTAGCTACTAAAGAGGTTAAGGAACAGCTGGGGGGTAGAATTGAGAAAGTCCACTCACAAGTAGTTGCAGAAGTAAATGATTTAAGAGAGAGTAATAGGGAAAGCATTAGCAAGATTGAGGAGAAACAAGCAAAGCTATATGATAAAGTAGAAGAATCAGAAGGAAACATTAAATTAACAGTAAACAGTATTGAGAGGAAGGCTGAGGAGAAAATCGCAGAATTAGAATTAAAATTAAAAGCTAGGATCAGGCAAGAAAATAGTCAGAATAGGCCAGTTTTTGTGAATAGCACACACAGGGAGGTAGAACTGGGTAAGTTCAGCAATCGACAGGGGTGCCCAATGGAGTTCATGAACACTATAGAAAATAAATTTGGGGAGAGGTTGGAAAATGGTAGTATTGAGTGGTGCCAGGTAGTTGAAATTTTAGAACAAGTGTTTGTGGGGGAAACGAGGAATTGGTTTGCTGTCTACAGAGACAAGTTTACTGATATCAATGATTTTAAAATGAAATTCTGTGAAAAGTTCTGGAATGAGGTTATTCAGTCGCAGCATCGTGAGGGAGTAGTGTGTGGTAAATATAACCCTAAAGGAAGCTCCACCATGACCGAATACTTTTTAGGGCAGGTATTAGTGTGTAAATATCTGGATGGCTTGAAGGAGGAAAGTGATGTGGTAAGGTTGCTACTTAGGCACTTTCCCTATAGGATCAAGGAGGCTGCTTGTATCCAGAATGTAAAGACTATATTACAAGTAGAAAATTTGTTAAGCACATTTGATGCACTAGGGAAAGGGGGTTATGAGGACAATTTCAATCGGAACCAGGGTAATAATAATAATAGACCTGATGAAGCCAGGCATCAGGAAGTTCAAGGGAACGGTGGCGAAGGGGCCAACGCTCAAAATAGAAATAATAATAATCAGCTATATCAGAACAGAGGAAATGGCTATGGTAATCAGTATCAAGGGAGGAACAATGATTACAGGGGAAATCAAGGGAGAAACAGTGATTTCAGGGGAAATCAAGGGAGAAATTATAATGTATTTGTGCAAATCCATTCCCCAGATCAATTCAAACACGGTGAAACCGAATTGAATGAATTTTTTTACAGAGGTAGCACTAGCAAAGGGCACCTCATATTCATGTTTAATATCCCTGTAGCACGTTGTATTTCAACAAGCTACTACAACCAACATTCAATTATACTCCTTGAATAGGACAAAGAGTTATAACAATACCCATGCATTTAGGAGAAAGTAGGCTATATGTTCTTTACTGAACATCTTGTTTAGCCTACTTTCGATTTTTGCAAAAAATGAAAGTAGACATGAGATCACTACAGGGCGAAAAAAAGTGTGTCTGTCTGTGTGTGAGTATGTGTGTGTGTGTGTGTGTGTGTGTGTGTGTGTGTGAGTGTGTGAGTGTGTGGTACTCTGAATGTCTGTCCCCCCCCCCCCCTATCAATTCGAACACGGTGAAACCGAATGGAATGAAATTTGGTACAAAGGTAGCACTAGCAAAGGACACCTCAGTGTCATGTTTTATATCGCCGCCATCTTGACGGAAACGTAATGGCGGCCACACAAATGTTCAAAGCTTAAATCAAATTACGACTACCCTAATCATCCGATCTCTACCAAATTTTGCAACAACATACCTATATGGGGGCAACATCCTTTGACCAATCTAATAGGTCATCAGCCTAATAGTTTGCGGATGGCGGCCATCTTTGTGTGAAAATCGATTGCCCCTATTAATTCAAACACGGTGAAACCGAATGGAATGAAATTTGGTACAGAGGTAGTATTAGCAAAGGGCACCCCGGTGGCATGTTTTATATCGCCGCCATCTTGACGGAAACGTAATGGCGGCCACACAAATGTTCAAAGCTTAAATCAAATTACGACTAACCTAATCATCCGATCTCTACCAAATTTTGCAACAACATACCTTTATGAAGGGAGCATCCTTTGACAAATCTAATAGGTCATTAGCCTAATAGTTTGCGGATGGCGGCCATCTTTGTGTCAAAATCGATTACCCCTATTAATTCGAACACGGTGAAACCGAATGGAACGAAATTTGGTACAGAGGTAGCACTAGCAAAGGGCACCTCAGTGTCATGTTTTATATCGCCGTCATCTTGACGGAAACGTAATGGCGGCCACACAAATATTCAAAGCTTAAATCAAATTACGACCAACCTAACAATCTAGTGTCAACCAAATTTTGCATCAACATGCCATTATGGAGGGAGCATCCTTTGACCAAACTAATAGGTCATTAGCCTAATATTTTGCGGATGGCGGCCATCTTTGTGTGAAAATCGATTCCCCCTATTAATTCGAACACGGTGAAACCGAATGGAACGAAATTTTGTACAGAGGTAGCACTAGCAAAAGGCACCTCAGTGTCATGTTTTATATCGCCGCCATCTTGACGGAAACGGAATGACGGCCACCCAAATGTTAAAAGCTTAAATCAAATTTCGTCCATCCTAATAATTTGATCTCTACCGGATTTTGCAACAACATGCCTTTTTGTGGAAAGCATCTTATGACTGACTACAAGGTCATCAGCCCAATAGTTTGCAAATAGCGACCATGTATGTGTGCAAATCCATTCCCCAGATCAATTCAATCACGGTGAAACCGAATTGAATGATTTTTTTTACAGAGGTAGCACTAGCAAAGGGCACCTCATATTCATGTTTAATATCCCTATAGCACGTTGTATTTCAACAAGCTACTACAACCAACATTCAATTATACTCCTTGAAAAGGACAAAGAGTTATAACAATACTCATGCATTTAGGAGAAAGTAGGCTATATGTTCTTTACTGAACATCTTGTTCAAAATTGAAAATAGGCTATAAGGGACACATAAGTATCCATTCTCCCGTGCACCTTGGCCACACTGTCTACTGTATATTACCACAAGTCTTAACTAAAACGAAATGACGGTTGGTTGGTTGGTTGGTTGGTTTGTTGGTTGGTTGGTTCCTTAGTTTAGGGTCATGTAGCCCCGTGTACTTTGGGTGTGTGTAGAATCTGTCTGATAACCGGTGTTAATTGTGATGGCTGTATTACTGTGTGTTATCTGTTCCCCGACCCAGATGGAACCTACAAAAAGCTGACTGGACTATCTTTTCTGAAAACCTTGATAAATGTTTAGGTTGGATTCCACCATATGCTGATAATTATGATAGGTTTGTTGGAGCTGTTATAAGCGCAGCAAAAATGCATATTCCCAGAAGATATTGTAAAGAATATATCCCAGGATGGGATGAGAAATGTGAAGAACTCTATAAGGATTTTCAAAATAATGGTGATAAAGAAATAGCAGATGAATTAATACATAATCTAGATACCGTACGCCGACAGAAGTGGTTGGATACTACACAGAAACTTTATTTCAGAGTATCCAGCCGAAAAGCATGGTCTCTGCTTCGAAAACTGGGAGGGACTAGTCGTATTGTGCGAGAAGATAATCTTGTAACACCCAATAATATTGCTTCACATATTGTTAAAACTTCTAAAGGAATAAATCATCGTGCGACTACAACCTCTGTTAAACGAGAACTCAAGAAATTGAAAGCAGCAGCTGCCTCTACGACGGAATATTTATATGACATCACCCCTGAAGAGATCGTAGCAGCAATAAAGGGTATAAAACCTGGTAAAGCTCCTGGCTTTGATGGTATCCTTCCTGAGTTTCTCATCAATTCTAGAAAATACATGAAGACATGGTTAGCAGAATTCTTCACCTCAATGCTAAAAACTGGAATTATACCCCAGAAGCTTAAACGTGCCAAGATAATTGCACTCCTTAAACCAGGAAAACCTGCAATCTCCCATTGCATTGCTTAGTGTGATATACAAACTCTTTGAGCGAGTACTGTTTAATAGGATTGGACCGCCAATACTCTCGGCAATCCCTTTAGAACAAGCTGGCTTTCGTCCCAACCGAAGCTGTGCAGATCAATTGTTGGCACTAACATCGCATAACGAAGCAGGCTTTCAGAAGAAGATGAAACAGATGTTAGGCCCCTTAAAACAACAATTATCATCATCATTCATTGATTTATCAGCAGCCTATGATACCGTCTGGAGGCAAGGCCTACTCTACAAACTGATGAAGATCATCCCATGCCAACAAGTTACAAAACTCATCGATAATATGATTGATAACAGAGGATTCCAGGTTGTTATGGGAAATAAAATCAGTAGCCAGAAATTCCTCCAAAATGGCCTTCCTCAAGGTTCTGTTCTAGCCCCATTGCTCTTTAGCCTTTACATTGCTGATATGCCAGAAACAGTTTGCACGAAATTCGGATATGCTGATGGTTGTGCCATCGCAACTAGGCATACTCGCTTTGAACCTATGGAAGAAATTCTAACATCTGATCTGTCTACACTTGCAGAATATTTTCGAAAGTGGAGACTTCGACCAAACGCATCAAAAACAGAGGTGAGTTGCTTCCATCTCAACAACAGACTATCCAACAGGACTCTGAAAGTGTATTTTGATGGTACACAACTTACCCATAAAAAGGAACCATCATATCTGGGTGTCAAGCTAGATAGAACTCTATCGTATAAATCACATCTTACAAAAGTTGCTGCAAAACTGAGGACAAGAAACAATATCATACAAAAGCTTTGTGGAACCACTTGGGGATCAACCGCCACAAATCTGCGGACATCCGCGTTGAGCTTGGTATACTCTTCGGCGGAGTACTCTGCACCAGTATGGTTGAACAGCACACATATAAACAAAGTCGATGTCCAGCTTAATAATACAATGCGTATTATTTCGGGAACGATCAGGTCAACACCCATCATCTGGCTGCCTGTCCTATGTAATATACCTCCCCCTCATCTGCGAAGGAAAGTTGCTTTGAGAAGAGAATACACCAAGATCATGGGAAACCCTGATCTCCCGATACATTCTGATATCCCTGACCTTGGGATCAACAGACTCCGCTCAAGACATCCACCTCTTGCACTTGCCAGCTGCCTCGGCGAGTTCAACATCATTGACTCCTGGAGGAGAGATTGGCTCGAAAACGCTCCAGTTACTTGCCAGTCTATGCCTTGTATCAGTAAGACAGTTCCAGGTTTTGATCAGTCTCGTAAAATGTGGTCAGCACTCAATCGCCTTAGAACGGGACACGGACGATGCGGTGATTCGCTTTTTAAGTGGCGAATGCTACCCTCACCAGCATGCGACTGTGGAGCACCGCGGCAAACTGTTGAACACATTAGGAAGGACTGCACAATCAGAGCATATGAAGGACGCTATGAAGACTTCCTGTTGGCAACCCCAAAATCCATTGAATATATACAGGACCTAGATGCTTGTTTGTAATAATTGTTGTAAATTTGTAATAATGTATTTGTATGCCATACGCTAAATAAATAAATAAATAAATAAATAAATGGAAGTAAGGACTGCAGACAATAATTTCAAATAGTTCCTTTTTTGCTACCAAATGCTACCGTTCACGAACCTTGTTTGAGGACTTGGCTATTAGATGGCATCGCAGGCAGCACCCGGCGGCGAACGTTGGAACAAATAGAGTGTTATCAATTCTAACCTACATATTTTGGCTTCACACAAGTGTAGTTAGTGGAAGGTTCCTTTTCTCGCCATAAATTTACTACATGGACCGCCGGCTTTACTTCCCCTCAGAAGGAAGGCATACTGAGGGATTTTTAACGCTCATAAAAAATCCGATGACTTCAGCCAGGTTTGAACCCGTGGCCTTGGGCATAGAAGCTCAGCATGTTACCAACTATGCCACCGAAGCCGCCCAAACGAAATGACAGTCACCCGAATTCCCGTAACTCAATCGGCTTCTAAGAGCCCTTATATTTTCATTACAAGTACTCTCCTACTATTGCTCTCATCTATTTGTACCAGCAATAATTCATGCTTACCTCATATCAGTTAACTCTAGCTTATGTATGAGATATCTTGGTTCTACCCTGTTTTCACTTCCAAGCAGCAAGGTTGGTCTAAATACGAGCGATGCAGTGAGAATTGTGTTGCTACACTAACTTCTTTCCTTCAGAATACAGTATCGCAACTGAAAATTCGCTGTATTCGCGTTCCTGTTGTCTACTCTATATCTTTCACTGTACTACCATCCTTATAAAATACACAACCCAAGTACAGTACCTTGTTTCAAGTGGTGGCCGGCCAGCAAGCTCCTCACAGCGGGGCACCTGGCGGCGAGCAATACTACTTGTAACCGGTACTGTTCGCATAGCTGCGCTACTCCATGTGCTTATTAGACATAATAATGCTATTGGTTTTACGTCCTTTTAACAACTGCGGCTTTTAGAGACGCCAGGGTGCCGGAATTTTGTCCCGAACGGGAGCTTTAATGTGCCAGTAAATCTACTGACTTGGCTCCTTCGCATTTGCGCACCCTCAAATGCCATCTGGCTACGCCAGGATGCGATCCTACAACCTTGGGTCCAGCAAGTGAGAACGTTACCGCTGAGCCACCCAACCAGCCGCTTATTAGGCAATTGAAGGGACCTGATACATTGTGAGACAACGTGTTTGTGTTCGTCTTCGTGTTATAGGGCCGTTATAATGCCGTACAGTGAATTTACCTGAATTTATGGTCTGTGAATATTCTGCTCAGCCGGCAAGCAGCGCGCTGTTGGCCACGAAGCTATCTCGCTGTAAGTCGGGCGGCCACCACTTGAAACAAAGGCACTGTACTTACAATGGTCCACCTACAATGTTGTTCCTCCTACTTGGCGTCATTTTTCTTGATTTTCTTCCCTACCGACATCACCTTCGTGTTCGAAATGTTAATTTTCATACCATATTCCCTACTTTTTTGTTCAAGTTCTAACATGTTGGCTTGCAAGCTTTCGATGCAATCAAAATAAATGTGAACTGTATTGGAGTGAGAGCATTGTATTTATTTGTGTCTTTCTTTCAACTCTCCTTCATATGGCAAACAATTATGCGTCACAGTTTCAATTGCTTTCTGCCGATAGCAGTGATGTGGGTAACATTGCGCGTTAGCTTTCGAAATGTGGTATGTAAATACACGTCCTTCGCTTCAGCTCTGGGTTTTAAAAAGCAATCATAGGCTACATTCGATATAAGCCGAGCAGAAATTAACTGTCTCGCTGACTCATGACATTGAAATAGCAATTTATTGGCACGTAGAATGAAGGATTTCAATACTTTTATCATGTGCTAAGCAGTACGCGTTGGTGTTAGGTGGATGGAGTATTTCCGTATTGTTAGTGGAGGGTGAATGTTCTTTGGTAGCAATACGCGTAGTGACAACATCACATGAATATAAAAAGTAAATATTCGGGAATAATTGACCTTACCAATAATTTTGAAAACCCAGCAGCCAGGCCCAGCTCAAGCAAGTGGACGGTAAAATGAAAATAATTGTTATTACAACTGTTCAGTCGGTCAACACAGTGTAATCCCAATTATTGACACATGCGAAATATAACAAATTCATGTGATTAAATTATATATGTATAGATATTTGTCTTGGACTACAGAAGAAAGGAAAAATAATCTCTTATAACAGGATAAAACTAATCCCACATAAAAGGATAAAACTAATCCCTTAGAAGAGAATAAAACTACTCCCTCAAAAGAGGAGAAAACTACTCCCTTAGTTGAGGAGAAAACTACTCCTCCAGAAGAGAAGAAAATTACTGTCTCAGAAGAAGAGAAAACTATTCCTCAGAAGAGGACGAAACTACTCCCTCAGAAGAGAAGAAAACTACTCCTTAAAAGATAAGAAAACTACTCCTTCAGAAGAGGGGAAAACTACTTCCTCAGAAGTGGAGAAAACTATTCCTTCAGAAAAGAAGAAAACTACTCCCTCAGAAGAGAAGAAAACTACTTCAGAAAAGGGGAAAACTACTCCTTCAGAAGAGGAGAAAACTACTCCTTCAGAAGAGGGGAATCTACTCCTTCAGAAGAGGAGAAAACTACTCCCTCAGAAGAGAAGAAAACTACTCCTTCAGAAGAGGGGGAAACTACTCCTTCAGAAGTGGAGAAAACTACTCCTTCAGAAGAGGGGAAAACTACTCCCTCAAGAGGAGAAAACTACTCCCTCAGAATAGAAGAAAACTACTCCCTCAGAAGAGAAAACTACTCCCTCAGAAGAGGGGAAAACTACTCCCTCAGAAGAGAAGAAAACTACTCCCTCAGAAGAGGAGAAAACTACTCCTCAGGAGAGAAGAAAACTATTCCCCCAGAAGAGAAGAAAACTACTCCCCCAGAAGAGAAGAAAGCTACTCTCTTAGAAGAAGAGAAAACTGCTCCTCAGAAGAGAAGAAACCTACTCCCTCAGAAGAGGAGAAAACTACTCCCTTAGATGAGGAGAAAATTACTCTCCCAGAAGAGAAGAAAACTTCTCTCTCAGAGGAAGATAAATCTACTCCTCAGAAGAGAAGAAAACTACTCTCCCAGAAGAGAAGAGAACTTCTCTCTCGGAAGAAGATAAAACTACTCCTCAGAAGAGAAGAAAACTACTCTCCCAGAAGAAAAGAAAACTTCTCTCTCAGAAGAAGATAAAACTACTCCTCAGAAGAGAAGAAAACTACTCTCTCAGAAGAAGAGAAAACTCCTTCAGAAGAGAAGAAAGTTACTCCCCCAGAAGAGAAGAAAGCTACTCTCTCAGAAGAAGAGAAAACTGCTCCTCAGAAGAGAAGAAACCTACTCCCTCAGAAGGGGAGAAAACTACTCCCCCAGAAGAGAAGAAAGCTACTCTCTCAGAAGAAGAGAAAACTGCTCCTCAGAAGAGAAGAAACCTACTCCCTCAGAAGAGGAGAAAACTACTCCCTTAGATGAGGAGAAAACTACTCTCCCAGAAGAGAAGAAAACTTCTCTCTCAGAGGAAGATAAAACTACTCCTCAGAAGAGAAGAAAACTACTCTCCTAGAAGAGAAGAAAACTTCTCTCTCAGAAGAAGATAAAACTACTCCTCAGAAGAGAAGAAAACTACTCTCCCAGAAGAGAAGAAAACTTCTCTCTCAGAAGAAGATAAAACTACTCCTCAGAAGAGAAGAGAACTACTCTCTCAGAAGAAGAGAAAACTCCTTCAGAAGAGAAGAAAGCTACTCCCCCAGAAGAGGAGAAAACTACTCCTTCAGAAGAGAAGAAAACTACTCCTCAGAAGAGAAGAAAACTACTCCCTCTGAAGAGGAGAAAACTACTTTTCAGAAGTTGGTAGAAGCTGTACAGATCAAGTCCTTAGTCTTACAACTATTATTGAGGCAGGCTTTCAAGAAGGTATGGAAACGTCTGTAGTAGTTGTTGATCTGAGAGCAGCCTATGATACAGTATGGAGAGCGGGACTCCTTTAAAATTCTTAAGAGTGATCCCCTGCAGATTATTAGCCCAGTTATTAAACAATATGGTATGTGATAGAGATTTCCAAATTGTCCTGGGCAAGGAAATCAGCAATAGAAGAACTCTGAAAACCGGTCTTCCACAGGGCTCTGTGCTCGCACCAATCCTTTTCAATCTATACATTGCGGACATCCCTCATACTGAAAGTAGGAAATTTGCTTATGCAGATGATCTAGCCATTAGCGTCAGTAGAAAGAGGATAGAGGAAACTGAGTGGATATTGACAGATGATCTTTCAATCCTGTGACAGTATTACCATAAGTGGCGACTCACACCTAGCCCAAGTAAAACAGAACATTCTTGCTTTCATCTTCACAACAGACAGGCTTACATACTATGTAATGTTCCTCTAGTCCTAGTAATTCGGATTACATACTGTTGAACGACTTAATAGTTGTTATACCAATTATCAATAATTCAATACTTGAATCTGGCTTCAAAACTCTCTATGTGAAATGAAGACTCTATAAAAGAACTCCGGGGTTTTAAAAATTCATATCTTAATAACTGTAGAAGATAGCAAAATGTGGTTAATTTCTCTGAAACGAGTAGCTCATTAAGTTTTACTCATACCAATTGGGAATATTTTCATCAACAATTGGCAGCGCTGCGGAGCGTTGACCTTGAAACAACGATTCGGCAGTCAGTGCTGTCTGGATTGCCGCGCTATGGCGACGCTGCAACAAAAGGCTCAATGCATTATTTGGCTCATAGAAACTAATTCTGTTGTTAATGTACAAAGAAACTTTCGACTTAATTATGATGTTGACCCGCCTACGGATAAAACCATTTGCCAATGGTTAAGTGTTTTAAAATAAAAGTCCCCGGGTAGGCCGCGTGTGTCACAAGAGAATGTGGACAGAATCCGAGCTTCATGCCTTCGAAGCCCTAAGAAATCATTGACAAGACGTAGTCTGGAGCTGGGATTACTAAGATCAATAGTTCATAAGGTAGTTCATAAAAGACTTCGTTTAACTGCTTTCAAAATTCAACTGTTACACCACATTAAACCGACAGACAAGATTAAGAGATTAGACTTTTCTGTTTCTATGCTAAACGAAATCGATGAAAATAACGATTTAAAAAATATAAATTTTTATTGATGAAGCGACTTTTTATGTGAACGGGTCTGTAAACAGACATAATTGCAGAATTTGGGGATCAGAGCTGCCCCATGAGTTCATAGAGTATGAACGAGACACGCAAAAAGTGAATGTTTGGTGTGGTCGTATGCATGATAGAGTAATAGGTCCCTTCATTTTTGTTGAAAAAAATATCAATGGTGATGTCTATTGTGACATGTTAGAGGAATATGTTTTTCCTCAGTTAGATGACATAGGGGCGGAGAAGGGTTTAGTCCACTTCCAACAAGATGGGGCACCACCACACTTCAGTTTGCGTGTGCGTGAGGCACTTGACGCTCGACTCGGCCACAGATCGATTGGAAGGGAAGGACCTATTCCATGGCCTCCAAGGAGCCCTGATATGACTCCGTTGGACATTTCTTCTGGGGGCATATCAAGAATCTTGTGTATGCGGAGAAAATTCATGATGTTGGCCATCTCAGGGAACGAAGAATCAATTGTGTGGCAACCGTCCCCCCAGACATGCTGGCCAGGACATGGCAAGAGGTGGAATACCGTTATGATGTGTGCCGTGCCTCTAACGGGGCTTATATTGAACTTTATTAAATTGTTAAAAAAACTTGAATATGCAACCTTTCCAATCATGTATTAAACATTAATATAACTTTTTTACTGCATTACAATATTTTGCCTCAAAACCCCGGAGTTCTTTTATAGACACCCTGTATTATGAACCAACAATACCGTGCGTCACTTTATCAACTCAAATGGTATTACATAGTAACAGTTCTGTGCCAAGTCTGTCTCTGGGCGCCCAGGATGCTATGCGTAGTCTCACGCCAATTCTGGGACTTGCAATCAAGTGTTACATAACTTTGTCCTCTATTCAGCATTCCACACGGCCGTTCAGATATCATGAAAGAACACAATGTCGCTCTGATTTGAAAATCTGTCCCACTGGATTATGTCTGTCTGCTGCCAGCTGAGCTAAAAATTCAATTTCCTGTTAGAGCTTAAAGTAATGAAATTCCTTTCAACGTGACGTCAGTTTCCTTTGCTTTTAAGTGCCCGACCGCCGTAGAGCAAGAAGTCATTATCTGAACGCAATGGGCATGAGATATTGAGACTACTTGGGTCAACAAGGGTTGTAAACTGAGGGCATTTACTTCGCGTTACCACACTGCTTCCTAATGCGGACGTTGAATATTATGCAGGGTGGGTGCGGTAAGGCAGACTGTAACAAATGATTCCCCAGGTCGAAATATGCCGAAGGGCGAGCTCCGGAATTCGGAATTTTTTTCTAATTATAAAAATGTCATTTCCTGTGTAATATTAAGCTACTTATCCTTAACTTTCTAATGGTACATTTATGTTCTTTATGTTCGACGATGTCGAAATGTAAATTTATATGTCAGAAAACTGTACTATAATGAGGCTCATTATAGTACAAGTTTTCATTATGATACAGTTTCTCCCACCAATCAGAGCTCAAGAAACAGTTGCTTGACCAATTAGGTAAGGATAGCATCGCACTTGCGCTGAGTTTCAAGGCCTTCTAATTTAAATTTCACTGCGTGGCCTAGTGTCATAGTGTGGGAGGAGGCCATAGTAAAATACAAGGTATTCTCTGCGTCCCATGAGCTCTGTTCAGTAGGCTACATAAAACTGGCGAAATCTCGACAGAATTTAGGAATATTTATGTTCAAACATAAAATAGTTATAATAATTATCGTCGAACATAAACAGTCGTATGCAACTCGCCTATAATGGCAATAATTAAGACACGAGTATGTTTATAAAACGAGCGTATGCGAGTTTTATAATTTCCATACGTTGCATAATGTACTATAATAGATCATTTCTAAGGCTAAGTTACTTTCCTTATACTTTCCCAACACCGTGCCTTCTACTAGTACACCAGATACTGTTCTTTAATAATTTGTTCTATTTTTTCTAGATTTCTCTCTAGATTTTTATTTTTCTTTCTATTTAATAGACAATACAAATAATTTTCAATAATAATTAATTACAATTCTCCGCCAATCAATACAAATAATATTCAAATTAGTACATGTTTCGGTCCAAAAATGCGACTTTTAACAAATTAGAATTAAAGGTTAAGAAACCAATTTAATAAAACTGTTAAAAAATCAAGTCAAGTAAAATACAACCGTGGTTTTGAAACCCATGCCCAGCAGCCAGATGAAGTGAACAATGAACAGAAGGATATTACGAGCCTACAGTCCCTTTCTACAAGAAAAAATACCGCCTTCAATAAATAGAAGTTATTGGGTTATTAGTGGGGGGCCGGGGAACACTACCTTCTATTTTTGCTGCAACGTGTAGAAAATTCGTACCTCATATGCCACCATTAATTCCATAGCAGTAACAGGCCTTAAGAGATCCATTAGTATTTTGAGAAATCACATATATCGTAAATGATGTGTATTTTAAGGCTGAATAGCTATTTTAATTATTTATCTTTAGTTGCGGTTTGCCCTCATCAGGTCTTTTACTCTAATGTATATGTGTCACAGATTTCATAGTTCATTACCGGCACTCGTATTGTGTTAACCTTCTAATTTTTAGCCTACTTTTCACTTTTTGCAAAAATGAGGAAAAAGTAGACTTATGAGATCGATCCGGGAAAATGTGTGTCTGTCTGTCAGGCTGTGTGTGTGTCCCCCCCCCCTATCAACTCCTAAACGGCTGCAGCAATCAAATCCAAATTTAGTATGAGTAAAGATGTGCACCGGAATATCTCACGTCCATATTTGAAAATGATGTCAGTGCTACCAACATCTGAAAAAACGCACTAGAAATTTGAGCTCCATGTTGGATATCTTGCAAGGTATCCATGGGAGCTATTCTAAAATTGGCACACATGTAGATAAGACTATTTTAGTTTAATTTCCAGGAGGCCAACCATGACAGTGTTGCCAAAATAATTTTAAGCCTTCTGATAGGTCCAATGTTTAAATGCATATAACTTCTTCACAATCAATTGGATTTCAACCAAATTTTGTATGTAATATCTACACTTAAACAGATATGAATGAGCGTATTCTTAAGAGCCACCAGGGCAGCCAACTGTTAATAATTGCTCTCTCTATTTTTTTTATCCAAATACCAATATACCACAAAGTATGCAAGCCAACAGCTTTAAACTATGCACACGTATATTCTAACATTTTAGATTAATTTGGAGTAACTTATATACGTCAGTTCTACCAACATGATTATAAGCCTGCTGATAGTACCAATTTTTAAATACATGTAACTTCTATACTATCAGTTGGATTTCAACCAAATTTCGTATGTGCTATGTGTACCATAACAGATATGACTATAAGTATTGTTAAGAGCAATCAGGGCTGGCAACTGTTAATAAATGCTGTCTATATTTTTTTAATCCTAATATCAATATATCAGAAAGTATGCAAGCCAACAGCTCTATACTTTGCACACGTATAGCACCTGACATTCATGATTAATTTGGAATAATTAATACAAGGCAGTGCTGCCAACATGATTCTATGCCTGCTGATATGTCCAATTTTAAAATACATGTAACTTCTATACTAACAAATGGATTTCATCCAAAATTGGCACAACAAGATATCATAATATTTCAGATTATTTCTGACCAGCACACGCATGACATTGTTGGGAACATGCTTTTACGCATGCTGATAGATCCAGTGTCTAATTGCATGTAACGTCCATTGGACTTCAACCAAATTTTGTATTCTGTACCTTAAGAGATGGAACTAAGAATGTATTCAGTCACCAGGGCTGACAACTGTAGTGCTCTATTAGGCTACATCATACCAGGTATATTTTGAACTAATTAGATATTTCGATATTACCAACTTAATTTCGTCATTATTCTAGATAGGTTCATATTCTGTTGAATAATCATTGGCATGAAAAGTAGGCTGTATAGTTCTTCACGGAACTTCTTGTCTTCTTTCACTTCATTATTATTGTTAAGCTTTGTATATTATCAGCCTTGTAAGTCGAGGAAGCATAAGGAATAAAAATAATAAGGATAATTTTAATTAAAGAAAGCTTTCCCGTTGGTCAACACAAATTGTGCCCAACAAGGCTGTCATCACAGACCCACTTGGAATGATAAATTAAAGATGGTATGCTATATAATACAGCCAATACTCTATCTTGAAACTCTCTTTTGTGACCGACCGCAAAAGAGTTGTATTTTTAGTCTATTTTCAATTTTGAAAAAATAGGCTTATGAGATCTCCTTTTGTCCGTGTGTGTGTGCGTGTATGTGTGTGTGTGTGTGTGTCCCTAATAAAATCTAAACGGATGGATCGATTTCAATGAAACACGGTAAGTTCATAGCACTATTTCCGGCGACCTCGACCGTGCCCTTCAAATTTTGTTACGTCTCACCAATCCAACATGGCGGATGTGCGAAATATTTCACTAGCATTCAATATCTCCGAAACTATTACCGATATCGCCCTGAAATTGTGTACGGTGATAAAGGGCACTACTAGAAGTTCACCTACTAGACTTTCAAAAACCCGGTGACTACAAAACCAACATGGCGGTCAAGCGAAATTGAGACCTTAAATTGACACTTCTAGCGATTTAACTATCCAAACGTAATGAAACTTGGTACAGCAAATGTTTATACACATTGTAATGCACTGGAGTCTAATTTAGTTCAATTGTTTACATAACCTCAAAATGGCGGCTGTGCGAAATATATCACTGACATTCTATATCTCCGAAACTATTACAGATATCATCATGCAATTTTGTACGGTGATAAAGGGTACTGATACAAGTTTACCTATGTATATTTCATAAACCTGTAAAGTACAAAACGATCATGGCGACCAAGCGAATTTGAAATATTTTAATAGACTTTCCTCGTGATTTAACTCTCTGAGCGCAGTGAAATGTGGTGCAGTAAATGATTTAGCAGATTGTAATGCACTGCCATCCAATTTAATTCAATTGTTTACGTAACCTCAAGATGGTGGCTGTGCAAAATTTTAAAATTAAGTTTTTATTCTTGTGTCGTAATCATGCCATCGAAGTGAAAGTTTGAATAATGAAGCTAGGTAATATTTGTCCTTGAATGGTACATAACTCTATGGCCTATACATATAACAATCCTAAATGGCGAGCTTCCGAAATATTTAGACGGTTCTCAATATCTATGAATCTTTTACAACAACCAAACTGAATTTTTTTATGTTCATAGAGACTATGAACATATGTTCACCTATAGGACTTTCAGTAACCTGGTGAGCACAAATCCAACATGGCTGCGACGCGAAATATAAATATTTAAATGGACGTTTCTCGCGAATTAACTATCCGAGTGCCGTGAAACGTTGCACTTTAAATGCTTATACAAATGTTGATCCACTGGCATCTAATTTATTTCAATTGTTAGCATAATCACAAGATGGCTGCTGTGCGTAATTTTAAAATCTCGTTTTTACTTCTTGTGTTCTAATCATGCGATTGAAGTTTGAATACCACATGTACACAATAATCTTAATGTAATAGTACGAAAATAAAAATCCATCCTGGCGACCGTATGAAATATTTAGCCGGTTCTCAATATCTACGAATCTGTTACAGCAATTAAACTGAAATGTTGTATGTTGATAGAGACAATTAACATGTGCAGGATATATGAAAATAGGCTGTATAGTTCTTCATGGAACTACTTGTTATTTCTTGGGCGATTGCGTTTTCCAGCGTTCAGATCTAGAAATGAACAGACCCGGAAACAATTCATCAGCATGAGAAAATTCTTCATATTATGATCAGATCTCAGCTTACCACTGAGAATCAGAATCATTTTCTCCGTCCTTGACGGGTGTGAAAGTTGGACTTTGGACCCAAATACTGAGAAACGAATTCAGGCATTTGAAATGTATCTGTACAGCCGTATCGTACGCATATCATGAATACTATCGGCTTCGGAGGCGTAGTTGGTAGCATGCTGAACTGCTGTGCCCTAGATAGCGGGATCAAACCCGTCCGAATTGGTCGGGTATTTAAAGAGCGTTAAAATCCTTCAGTATGCCTTCCTGTGGCACTTTGATAGAGCGTTCCAACGAAAACTAACCTAGAAATGTAGCTTCACACAAGTTTAGTCTGTGGAAGGATCTTTTACAACTTGTGTGAAGCTACATTTCTAGGTTAGTTTTCGTTGGAACGCTCTATCAAAGTTCCAACGTTCACCACTAGGTGTCATTGGCATCTGGTAGCGAAAGTTTGAACTACTTGAAATTGATCGGAACTTCTAGCTCACTCTATGGATGTCCGCTTGAAGCAGCTAGGGCCTACAGCCTCTGGCGAGCGGAATATGGCCTCGGACACTCCCGGCACTAAAAGCCATGCGATAAATTTAAAAAAAAACATGGATACTGAAATATTTGAATAACGAGGCCCTTTTTCGGATGGAAAAGCAAGGAGAGCTACTGCTTAGAATATAACAACGAATAACAAGATATTTGGGACATGTTAAGAGTGGCGAAGAATACCAGTTACTACAACTAATTATTGAAGGGAAAATTCATTGAAAAAGTCTATTGAAAGACGAAGAAACTCGTGGCTGAAGGATATCCGAAGATGGCATTGTTGCACATCAGAAGAGGCCTTTCATGCAGCACTGTCAAGATCACAGCTAGCTATATGGATCGGCAACTTGCGTTCGGAGACGACGTCGTAAGAACGAGAAGCGTTCAGTTCCCCTTTCTACATAGCGTTACATAAAGCCATGTTATAGTCCTTGGTGCAGTAAGCCATTCATATTCTCGATGGAGGGAACAAAAATTAAACCACCACGATAGTCCTATGAACTTTCTGATTTCTGAAGTGATACAACCTACTAGGTCCTAATAGGCATCAATCATCTTCTCCGTGATATGTAGCAATTGATCATGTCATTTTCTGCCTGGCCAACACTCCTAAACGTACTTTGACACTGGCCCAACAATGGTCTTAAAAATTCTTCAACTTCAGAAAGAACGGCATTCTGCATTTGAAAGAGACTTCTGTGACTTGGTACAAGTTCAACCAACCTGCGGAGATCTTGTGTCTTGCAGGTGGAAATGCACTGCAGTCTGAAGAGAGAAACCCAAGTACTTGATCTCAGTTGCTTTCTTTATTGGGGTGAATATCATCAATTTCAATTGAACCGTCAGATCTTTCTCCACACTCAAGGTTCGATAGGTGCTCAATTGAAACTCGTTCGAAACATGTCACATGATGTGGTGTTGTCTGAGGTTCAAAATACGCAAATGGAAGTCGAATTGAGTGTATGGCTCACGCGCTGTGTGAAGTTGGGAAGTATGAAGGTGGATCAAAAAGTTAGTTGCACTAACGCGCTGTCGCAAACGTGGGCACAGCGGAGAAAGGGACAGACACTGTCCACACATCTGTTAGGCAGGTCGCTGTGGTGTCTCGTCGTGTATGGTGTGAATAGCGGCCAAAAGCATTGGTGCGTCGACTGGACGTACACTCCAAATATGAGGTGCGTGCGACAATCCGATTCCTATGGGCCAAAAGGAAGAATTGCACGGACATTCATCGTGAAATTAGTGCTGTGTATGGGGAGCGGGCCATTTCCCGGCAAGGGATCGTAAAGTGGTGTCAGCAATTCGAAGCCGGACGTACAGATATCACGGACGAATATCGCGAGGGTAGGCCTGCAATGTCCAGGACCCGTGCAAATGTCAACAGTGTGAATGCGATCATTAGACAGAACGGTGGTTGACATTCCCAGACCGATGGGGAGCTGAAGGCCGCTGTCTCCGTGTGGTTGCAGAACGCTGGAGGAACTTTCTATGCATCCGGCATCGACAAGTTGGTTGTGCGTTCGCAGAAATATTTGGAGTCTCTTGGAAACTATGTGGAAAAGTGACGTTACATTGTATGTCGTTATAGGCGTGTTGCTGATGTATAGGTGGTGTAATAAATGACCATAAATGGGAAGTGCAACTTATTTTTTGATCTGCTCTCGTATATAAGAGGTCTACTGCATTTCTTAAGATGATTGCCACATTGGAGCGGACATCGTAGCATTAACCCTTCCTGTGTTACTGAAATATGTAGAACTACTCTTTGAGTGACCTTTCTTTTAAGGAAAACATTTAAAACGTGCTTATTTTTATGACATTTCTACAGTATATTGTTTAGAAAAACTTTTATGAGGGGCTAAAATAGCACAAAATATGAATGCATAGCAGAAAGCAGGCAAACCTTGGGATACTATACTTGAATCTGCATCACCACTGATCACATTTCCGTCAGTTTCATTGTCACTTGATGACAAATCCTCAATCTCCTCACAGTGTCTTCACAGTGTCCAATATTATGCTGTTTATATCGTACGTCAGCTGATAATGTCGAACTCATGTATACCAATCCTGAAAATATAATCGATATGATGCTCGTATTAATTTCAGTTTCAATTACGTTCGTCAAAGTTGTCTTAATTTATTCCTGTCAACTACCGTAATTGTATGTGAACTTATGGTAGCCTGGGAAATATTCCTTACGTAACCCGCTAGGGCGGGAATTAGGTTGCAGAATATCTCGTAAAGTACACACAAGGCGAAAGTATTAACGTGGAAATTCCAGAAAAGACATGATAAGGGTAATATAGAAAACAATTGAAGACTCAGAATTTTGATCAAATGTTCGCATGGACATTTTTTAACCATCAACAGCTTTATCGTCTTCCAGTTACTAAGCAATAAAATTACCACTCTCCACCAACCCTCAAACAATGTCAGTGTTTTTGTTCATCCCCCGCTGATAATATTCGATGATAGGTTTGAAGCTTGGCGATATCATACGAATAGCGTTAATTTGTGCTTGAAGCCGTTTCAATCATTGAATGCAGCCTCACGGTATTCACTTGTGCTCCATTGTTCTTGGCCTGTAGAGCGGTGCACAATGGTGGATTGGTTCTTGATCACCGCCAATTATAGCTCATGGAGATGTTGGCTGCACGCAGCGGTCATGTATAATACAATACAGACGTCCACCTGACCCTGCAGTGTCACCCCGCAGTGTGACCTGCCTGGGGTCGTTTCGGTTTAGTCCACGGTTCGACAATATTCTTATTGTGAAGTTTCATTTAGGGGCATGTATATCCTGACCAATTCAGCCCCGTGTACTTGGGTGTGTGTAGAATTTGACTGATAATCCGTTTAATGTGGTATCCACAGTAATGTGTGTATTTATAATAGAGGCTATGATTCGCAAGGAGATGGTCATAGCCTGAAGTAAGAATAATTCCAGAATTGACCAGGCTTGGTGTAATAGAATGACATGCAAAATTTACATTGCCAAAATCAATAAATTAGTAAATAAATAAATAAATAAATAAACAATTTAAGAATAATTTCATTTTTTCTTTTAATATTAAAAATTTAAAAAAATCAAAAATTGTTCATTTTAAGAAAGCTTTTACAGTATCCGCAGGTACCTTCTGTGGCCCGAATGTCATTACTATGCACCGTCCGTATCTCACCAGCGTCTTTACCTAAATCACAGCCATGAATGTAACTAGTTTTCGGTGAATAGCCACATTTACTTCAGCCTGTGATCCAAAAATGCAGTATTAATTGAGTGATGATGAACACAATCTTTCATTTTATATAGATACTAGCTGAAGTACCCGTGCTTCGCTACGCGTCATAAATAAATTAAAATGTGAAGGTGACAGTTAAAACAGGGGATATGCGAGGTGCTGCGCAGAGGGAGATTAAGGATGAAACATTTTGTCCAACTACACCACTCGGCGTTGACCGTGTTTTATAGTACAAATTTAGGTTTTACTCGCTAACCGTTGTAGATACCTTTCGGATAGAAAATTTAATTTTAAACCTCGTATATGCCATCAAAAGTTTGCTATTTCTTAGCGTTCTCTTTTTGAAATGGAAATATGAAAGTTTGAAACCAAAGGGTGTAGTGACGTCAATAAAATGGTCGCCATCTTTAAGTAGTGCAAAGTATTGAAATCAAAAGTAACCTATATTTTAACCAGGTAAATCTGCTACTTCCATGTAAAATTCATGTAAATCGGACCAGTGGTACTTGCGTGATTGTGTAATACACAGACACACACCATCTCATTTTTAGCCTCGCTTCGCTCGCGTCATAGTCGTGTCATATTGTTATTCAATGAAATGCAGGTTTAACCCCGTTAACACCCCTTTAGAACCTGAATATCCAAAAATCCCTCCTTAGTAGACGTTTTCGACATACAACAAACATATCCCCAAAATATCATTCTTCTAACTTTAATAGTTTTGGTTGGTCGATGAGAGTGAACATCCAAAAATCCTTCCTTAGTGGACGTTTTTCCTCCAGAATTTCACCCCTCCCCATAGGCCCCTTAAATTGCATTTATGAAAAACCATTAGAAATGTGTCAGCTTATTCTTAATGATTAGTATATGTGCCAAGTATCACATCCCCAAATGAAACCACTCGTGAGATATTGTTATTCAATGAAATGCACGATTACCCCCTTAACACCTCTTTAGAACCTGAATATCCAAAACTCTTTCCTTAGTGGACATTTTCGACATACAACGAACATTTCCCCAAAATTTCATGTTTCTAACGTCAATAATTTTGGCTGGGAGATGATGAGTGAGTGAGTCAGTCAGGACATTTTCTTTCATTTATTTTTGAAAATTTCACCCCTCCCCATGAACCCCTTAAAATGGATTTATGAAACAAACGGTCGAACACCTATTTACTTATTTAAAGCTGTATTCCCCCTGAGTTTGATGAGTGAGTAAGTGAGTAAATCAATTAGGACACTTTCTTTCCTGTTTTTTTTTCTCTCCAGAATTTCACCCCTCCCCAAGGGCCCCTTAAATTGGATTTATGAAAACACGGTCAAACACATATTTACTTCTTTTTATCTTGATTTTTTTCGCTGAGTTTCAAACTCCGCGCGTATGTCGTTTAAGAGATACACGCTCCATTATGAATCTTTCAATCCCCACCTTTCACCCCCTTTCACCTCATAATATACACCACATCGATAAACCCTTAGAAATATGTCAGATTATTTTTAATTATAAGTTTATATACCGAATATCACATCCCCAAAGAAACAACTCATGAGATATCGTTATTCAATGAAATGCACGGTTACCACCTTAACACATCTTTAAAACCCGAATAAAAAATCATTCCTTAGTTGAAGTTTCCGACATACAGCTAACATATACCCAAAATTTCATGTTTCCAACTTTAATAGTTTCCGCTGGGCGTGATGAGTGAGTGAGTCAGACAGGACATTTTCTTTCAATTATTTTTACCAGAAATTCACCCCTCCCCATGGGCCCCTTAAATTGGATTGATGAAAAAACTCTTGAACACCTATTAACTTATTTTTGAGCTGTCTTTTCCCCCTGAGTTTGATGAGTGAGTGAGTTAGTCAGTCAGTTAGGACACTTCCTCTCCGTTTTCCCCCCAGAATTTCACCCCACCCCATTGGCCCCTTAAATTAATTTATGTAAAAACGTTCGAACAGCGATTTACTTACTTTTGAAGCTGATTTTTATCCCTGAGTTTCAAATTTCTCACCTATGTCGTTTAAGAGATAGGCCTACACGCTCCGTTAGGAATCCTTCAACCCCCACTTTTCACCCCTTTCACCTCATAATAATTCACCACATCGAAAAACCCTTAGACACATGTCTGTTTATTTTTAATGATTAGTTTATATGCCGAGTATCACATCCACAAATGAAACCACTCGTGAGATATTGTTATTCAATTAAATGCAGGTTTAACCCCCTTAAGACCCCTTTAGAACCTGAATATCCAAAAATCCTCCCTTAGTGTACGGTTTTGACATACAACGAACCTATCCCCGAAATGCCATGTTTCCAACTTCAATATTTTTGGCTGGGCGATGATGAGTGAGTGATTGAGTCAAGACATTTTCTTTCAATTCTTTTTTCATCAGAATTTCATCCCTCCCGATGAACCCCTTCAATTTGATTGATCAAAAAAAAACTGTCGAAAAGCTATTTACTTACTTTAAAGCAGTTTTTTTCTCCCTGAGTTTGATGAGTGAGTCAGTCAGTCAATCAGTTAGCACACTTTCTTTCCTGTTTTTTCCCTCACAGAATTTCACCCCTCCCCATGGGCCCCTTAAATTGGATTTATGAAAAAACGGTCAAACACATATTTACTTATTTTTATGCTGATTTTTTTTTCCGCCGGGTTTCAAACTCCTCGCCTATGTCGTTTCAGAGATACTCGCTCCGTTAAGAATCGTTCAATCCCCATTTTTCACCCCTTTCACCTCATAATATACACCACATCGAAAAACCCTCAGATACGTGTCTTCTTACTTTTTAATGATGAGTTTATATGCCGTGTATCACATCCCCCAATGAAACCAATCGGGAGATATTGTTATTCAATGAAATGCAGGTTTAACCCCCTTAATACCCCTTTAGAACCTGAATATCCGAAAATCCTCCCTTAGTAGACGGTTTTGACATACAATGAACATATCCCCAAACTGTCATGTTTCTAACTTCAATAATTTTGGCTGGGCGATGATGAGTGTGTGAGTGAGTGAGTGAGTGAGTCAGGACATTTTCTTTCAATTTTCTTTTTTCAGAATTTCACCCCTCCCGATGAACACCTTCAATTTGATTCATCAAAAAAACTGTCGAAAAGCTATTTACTTACTTTAAAGCAGTTTTTTCCCCTGAGTTTGATGAGTGAGTCAGTCAATCAATCAGTTAGCACACTTTCTTTCCTGTTTTTTCCCCCACAGAATTTCACCCCTCCTCATGGGCCCCTTAAATTGGATTTATGAAAACACGGTCAAACACATATTTACTTCTTTTTTATGTTGATTTTTTTTGCTGAGTTTCAAACTCCGCGCCTATGTCGTTTAAGAGATACACGTTCCGTTAGGAATATTTCAATGCCCACTTTTCACCCCTTTCACTTCATAATATACACCACATCGAAAAACCCTCAGACACGTGTCTTCTTATTTTTTTATTTTCAACCCCCTTCATCATCCCCTAAACATGGACTACCATTGGGGTGTCTGAGAAGGTACCGGGTGTATTTAACCACCTGAAAACCTGCACACCGTCCTCAGTTGCTGATTGCAGTAAGTTCTTAAGGCCTCTGGCAATGTTCACCCCTCCTAACACCCTCAACTTGCATGGGACCAAACCACCCCCTCTCGATTCACCCCTAAAGAATGTTGTAATCGAGATGTTTATCAGTGCTGTGAATAGGGGGGGTCTTCCCGTAACATTAAAAAAAAAGAACTGTGCCTGTGTCACCACCCCTTCCCCAGCTACCCCCGTTTGTATGATTTTTCGAATCAGGCCCTCTGTAAGGGCTGAAACGAGGTCTTAACCGCTGAAAGGGCTGTAAAGGTCCTTAGAAGTAGTGGTGACACGAAATCAACCCCTTCCGATCGTTGATTAACATTCCGTCCCCCAAACTTGAAATGTTTGCACCCCCAACCCTCCCTGTCTGGACGCGTAACACGTCATGGCAGAGTTTTCAGAGTTGGATGAAAATGAATCCTGCAATCGAGCCCAAAACAGCAGGTTGGATGGAAATTCATCGGTAGGGTGGGAAACGGGACCAAAATGTTTTCAAAAAAGTTAACAGCCTCTAGTAAGTACACCCATGCATAGGCAACTCACATCACGTAATTTTTCTCCCATTACCTACCTTTGTAACCTATTGCCGATCATAGGCAACCCGCACTCAAGGACGTGATGTGGGTTGCCTATGCATGGGCGTACTTACTATAGACTGTTAACATTATTGAAAAATTTTGGTCCCGTTTCCCACCCTACCGATGAATTTCCATCCAACCTGCCGTTTTGGGCTCGATTGCAGGCCATAAGTTTCATTTTCATCCAACTCTGAAAACTCTGCCATGACGCGTTACGCGTTCAGACAGGGAGGGCTGAGGGTGTAAAAATGTCAAATTTGGGGGATGGAATGTCAATCAACGATCGGAAGGGGTTGAGTTTGTGTCACCACTACTTCTAAGGACATTTATAGCCCATTCAGCGATTAAGACCTCGTTTCAGCCCTTACAGAGGGCCTGATTCGAAAAATCATACAAACGGGGGTAGCAGGGGAAGGGGTGGTAACACAGGCACAGCTCCTTTTTTTAAACGTTAGGGGAAGACCCCCCATTCACAGCACTGATAAACATATCGATTAAAACCTTCCTTAGGGATGAATCGAGAGGGGGTGGTTTGGTCCCATGCCACTTGAGGGTGTTAGGAGGGGGGGGGGGTGAACATTGCCGGAGGCCTTAAGAACTTACTGCAATCAGCAACTGAGGATGGTGTGCAGGTTTTCAGGTGGTTAAACACACCCGGTTCCTTCTCAGACACCCCAATGGTAGTCCATGTTTAGGGGATGATGAAGGGGGTATAAAATACTCAAACCTCAAATGTAACGATTTCAAAGTGTTTGTAGAACCTTTTTATTTTTGACTGCTTTGGCAACCTGCGACAAGTCCTACAGCGTTTTTCGCAAACTTCAATTTTCGGTATTCCAAAATGGGCTGGTTTTCGGGGCGCTACCCCGAAACTACTCAAGTTGGGGAGTTGTGCTAAAGCATATGCTTGGTAGGCGTCAAGTCAAACGTCATACTGAGATTTCGAGCTTGTGCGAACATCCTTTCAAAATTTGGTGGCCTATGAAAAAAGTGGTGCTTTAATTTTTTTGAGGAGCGTATATAGTAGATAGTGTCAAATCTTTGTTATGCTAAACTCGGTTGACAGTGCTGTGTGAGCAGTTGAGTAACTAACGGGATTTCAAGTAAAGATCCTCATTTTCTATACCGGTAGTGCAGAGCGCAACTGGCATCCAGTCGGCCGTGTCTCGACTTGAGCTATGTTGCCATGGAAACTATCCGCCTTGCCTTTCCTTCATGAGTATATTTTATGATTTGATTAGCCTGTGCTTGAGTGCAAAAGGGCCGAAATCAGAAGAATGAGAAAGACTATCGAAAATGCATGTAGCCAGCGGTTCCTTTTGGGTCTTAAACTATGTGTATGCAAAATTTGGTTGAGATTGGTGGAACGGTGTAAATTTGTATACGGAACAGATATACATACCCACATACAGACTTTCACTTTTATATATTAGATATGTAGGGAAAGGAATCATTTCCACTAATTTCAATTTTCTTGCAAATTTTCCTTTTCTCTGCGTATTCGTAATTCATAAGCATAATTTCTCCACCACGAGAGAATCTCCTCGCCACCCGACAAAAATTGTCACTCAACCCGCCTCCATCGATAATATATTCTGAGGATGTTACTAACGACGAGCCAGATGACCTGGAATGACTTGTCAAAGAAGACAACGTGACGTTCACATGGCTCGTGCAGCAAGGAGAAGGGAGATGAATGAACGTGGCCTGTCAGATTTTCGAGGTGCAGTTGATATAAAGCTTCTGGTTCTTGCGCTGTTTATATGTGCCGAGTTAATGTTAACTTAAAAATAGAAGTAGAAGCAGTCTGGAGATATGGTTCAAGGTTCACTTAAAATATCCATCTTTGTGTCCGTTACTGACAGATGCTTTTAACTTCTCGCCCGGCTACTCTCCTGAGGCTTCAGTGTGCTGAACTTCCTGGCTTGCCGTCAAGTTTGTCAAATCTCTGGGAAAGAGACGTATTGTCGCAGTGGCCACTGTATTCCATGACCTTTTCCCTTTAAGTCACTATCCCCAAATTAGATATTTGAAATAGTTTTCATCTTCTTTTCTTCAGCGTTTGTCCCGGCTGGTGGAAGGGTCCGCTACATGGATTCGATGTCTCCATTGAGTTCTGTCCTGGGCCATGTCAGGCTGGAGATTGACGCTCTTCAGATCTTTGTGAAGGGTATCGGCCCATCGCTGTTTTGGTCGTCCTTTTGGTCTATTACCGGCGATTTCCCACATGTAACACGTCTTTGCTATAGTGTCAGCCCCTGTCCTCAGCACATGTCCAAACCATCTTAAACCAACTTAAAGTAATAATAATAATAACAATAACACTGTGTCATCCACCGCAGCGTTGCTAACCGTGCGATCTTGATTATAATAAAGCATTTATCACGGCCAATGGCCATAGGAGTAATACTACATAATTATAGCAATGTAGCCTGCAGCGTGTTCCGATTCAACACGGAACTGTAAAATGGGTTGCCTACCCACCCGCAAACAGCTTGAAATCTGCTCGCAGCGCACTAGCGACGGGGCTGAGTTCGATTTCATTGATTGCCGCCTTCTTATGCTGCATTGCAAAGCATTTTGCTCTTTCAAAATATATTTACACAGGCTTCACAACAAATTCGAACGATTTCTGTTTCAGAACTTGTTATTTTACGCTTTTGTTAGTGGCTTTTGCAGAGAATTTCTGTGAAATAACATGTTATTTTACAACATAGTTTATTACAACACAATGTATTTTTGTGTAGTATTTTATTTACAACACAATTTATTGCTTTTTAACCCAATACCACAAAACGAGATACAATTTGGAAATTATTTGTTACAAAGTTGTAATCAGTCTTCGATGCGACTAAAAAGGTAATTTATCACAGACGTTACATCTACTGCTAATGGACATTTACATAAGGTGTTCGAAGTGGCGTCCATCATTTTACAAGCAGAGGGCCACTCGTCGCATGAAGTTCTCTCTTGCGTTCGACAACATCTGAAAAGAAATTTCCGCAAAGGCTTCGGTAATGACGAGCTCCATTTCTTCGAGTGTTTGTGGTGATCTTAAAAATGCTTTCGGCCTGACGTAGCCCCAAATTAAGGAATCCAGGACGGTCAGATCAGGTGAACGTGGTGAGAATTCTATAAAACCACTAATTCCTATCCACCGGCCAGGAAACAAACGGTTTAAAACTTCTCCCGCCAGTCTGGAGGAGTTCGCTGGATGAATATCTTGTTGAAAAAGCATGTTGTAATCGTGTTGTAATAAACTAAGTTGTAAAATAAAATTTTATTTCATAGAAATTCTCTGCAAAAGCCACTAACAGAAGCGTAAAATAACAAGTTATGAAACAGAAATCATTCAAACTTATTGTCAAGCCTGTGTAAATATATTTTTAAAGAGCAAAATGCTTTTCAATGCTGCATAAGAAGGCGGCAATCAGTAAAATCGAACTCAGCCCCGTCGCTAGAGCGCTGCGAGCAGATTTTAGCCAATTGCGGGTGGGTAGGCAACCCATTTTACAGTTCCGTGTTGAATCGGAACACGCTGTACATTAGATCCAATTATACTCGTATAACACCAGAGACTTGGTATTCGTTAGTGGGCAAAATCGGACCAAAGGGTCAGAATTGAGGTGCCTTTTTCGAAATAAATGAAATGTCGCTAAAACTTTCTTGGTATATGAAAAATCGTATCCATTCAATGTTCGTATTTTTCTTTGGGTAAGGGCCAAGGTTATCTTAATAAACTCCTTTGATAGCTCTGACATTTCATCAAAATGGTGGGAAAAATTGAGTTTTGAGAAAACGAAATCCAGAAATCATCTATTTCAATAGGCATAATAACAAAACCGTTAAAATTGGTCGAGAGTCCTCTAAACATTACCTAAAACTTTCGACTGAAACTCATTTTGATATGATACACCTTTACGCCAAGGAATTACGGGATATTCCCAAAAGATTATTCCCGGTATACTTAGTTGATGAAGGAAGATCCATACGTTACCATGACAACGCCATCTCACGAGATCACATTCAATTTTCCAATATGTCTCCGTCAGAAATAAAGTTTTACGTGTAGTAGTAACAGACCGCTAGATAGTTAAACATCAGTGCCGAAACCTTGCATAAGAACAGTGCGACCAACAGTTTAAAAATATACCCCAAATGACGGAAAGGTTTCCGTACCCTAAGACAATAAAATTATGAAAATTTCAAAATTGAAACGATTAAAAGTTATTTAAGCTCATTGTAAAATACGTAGTTTCTCACAATGAGGGGTTTAAACTTAGATGTGTCTAGTCCTTCTACGAAAACCTCCATATTTTGTTTATTTCAGCCTGCCAGAGTGCCAAAAATGGCGAAAATCAGAATGATATGTTATATTTGGAAACGGCAATAGTCCTATGTTTTATTTGCTTATTCTACATACGGTGCTATTATATTTTTTTCTGTACTGTGGTGTTCTTATGAGTCAATAACCTTTTATCGGGGAACATGATACACGTTCTCGGAAGCACAATAAATGTGAAAAACTTTCCCAACTTACCTATAAGAAAGAAAGTGCTGGCTGAAGACAAATGTCCATTGTCTGAGAAAGTTTCCCCACCTGATGTCCTGCCGTTTGTGACGATATTGCACCAATTTCTCATAAGAGAGGAAGAAGGGTCCGATTTCATTTTACGACAATCGTAAAGTGGAGCTTTTTATCTGCTCCTTTGGCAGCGGAGTTCACTCAAGTGTAGTACTTTAGGCTGTGATGTGAATGAGAGTTTAATACGAGTTAACATCACTTGCATCGAAAGCAAAATGTTATTATTCAATGAATTTTTACTTAAATACGGCGCATAACAGTGTTTATGTTCGACGATGTCGAAATGTAAATATTATATGCCAGAAAACTGTACTATATAATACGGCTCATTATAGTAGGCTACAAGTTTTCATTATGGGACAGTTTCCTCCACCAATCAGAGCTCAAGAAACAGTTGTTTGTCCAATTAGCATCGCACATACGCTGAGTTCCAAGGCCTTCTAATTTAAATTCCACTGCGTGGCCTAGTGTCATAGTGGGGTAATCGAGGAGGCCATGGTCAAATACAAGGTATTTTATGCGTCCCATGCGCTCTGTTCAGTACATAAAACTGGCAAAATCTCGACAGATATTTATGATTAATTATGTTCGAACATACAATAGTTATAATAATTATCGTCGAACATAAACAGTCGTATGCAACTCGCCTATAATGGTAATTAAGACACTCGTATGAAATTTATAAAACTCGCATTCGCTCGTTTTATAAACTTACTCGTGTCTTAATTATTGGCATTATAGGCTCGTTGCATAATGTACTATTTCCGCCCACCCTTCCTGAAGCTGTACATTGAAAGCAACTAATTTGTCCAGTCAACAAGCGTAATTATATCCACATGGCTAGGCTGGTGGATATTTTTAAGACTGATGCTTTTTGACCACCAACCATGGTAGCTGCGTTCCCTAAGGTGTCGTGCTCGGCCATTGAGCCGAGCTTTATACCTGATATATCATCTGTCCCTAATTAAAGAAAGTAATAACCCCTGGCACTACAGCCCATGAAGGGCCTAGGTCTACTAAGTAACCACTGCCCAGCCATTTGGCCAGCAGATATTAGAGTGACGCGTTGTCAGCGCATCGGGTCCCCTCGGCCGTTAATCTTGGATTTCGTGGCCGGGGCACTGCCTCACTATCAGACATCTACTCAATTTTCCTCACGAGGCTGAGTGCACCCCGTACCTGTCCCTAATAATATTCTTTAATGCAGTCCAACTAGCGTTGTTATCAGGAAGATCGATATTTCTCTACTTTCATCCCGCATGGTACTAATGCACTGCAAGCATATCCTGCAAACGATACTGAACACTATTATTTCCTCTCGATTTGACTACAGACTAATACGAGCGAATAATAATAGTGTTCAGTATCGTTTGCAGGATGTGCTTGTAGTGCATTAGTACCATGCGGGATGAAAGTAGAGAAATATCGACCTTGCTGACAATACGCGTTAGTTGGGCTGCATAAAACAATACTATTCGGGGGAACTGATTCACCCGACACACCGAGTCGGAAGGCAAGTGAGTTCGTACCCCGCCGTCAGCTGTTCTGGAAATGGTTTTCCGTGATTTTCTATTATATAACTTCAGGCAATTTCCTAAACGAAAACTTTTAACAAGCTACAGACTATTCCTTCCAACTCTTTGCCCTATTAAGTCATATTTATTCACATCACCTCTCATGATATTGGCGTCAAGAATTCATTCAATCATAAAAACCACCAATCAAGAGAAAAATCAGGGGCGTATATGAGGGGGGGGGGAGGGGGAGAGGGGGGCAAATATATAACTCCGGGCAATTTCCTGGACGAAAACTTCTAATAAGCTATAGACTAATCCTTCCAACTCCTTGTCCTATTAAGTCATATTTATTCACATCACCTCTCATGATATTGGCGTCAAGAATTCATTCAATCATAAAAACCTCCAATCACGAGAGAAATCAGGGGCGTATATAAGGGGGGAGGGGGAAAGTGGTGGGGGGGGGGGGATTGTCACATATAATATTTGTTTATAAATTAAAACGTTAAAATCGAATATACTTATCATGTATTGTGGTGTTTGAAGCCATATTTTCAGTGTTGCCTTAGTAAACAAGAGTTTAGTGCTTTTCAGTCGGTCAACACGAATGTACCCAAAAGAGATGGGTTATGCCCTAATCCTGAAATAAATTACATGAGATTAATAAAACACTAGGATGACCAGTTTCGATCGTCAAGCGATCATCATCAGATCCAATACACTTAGGCTATAAAATCTATGTTTGAAATACAGGTGAAAATATTTACAATATGTACAATTATTTAGTTGCAGTATTGGTACTGCAACTGTCAGTGTATGCTAAATGCAGTATATATGTTAGGTGAAATGCTAAATGGTGATGGCTATCCGGAGATTGTACTTTAGAGAGATTATATGGTTGTAAACTATGGTTAAACTATAAAAATTTTAGGCTAACTACTTATCTGATTGTCTTCCGTACTACAGCTATTCGCAGTTTCCGTGCTCACTTGAACTCGCTGTGCGGACGACTGCAGTGGTTATCTTAACGACTGGTTTTTCCCTGCCTTCCCCCCCTGTCCCTACGTGCTGTGGGGAGTGATCGCGATGTGTTTATGTGAGGTGTTGCCAACCTAGATAAGATGTATGTTATTGAATGAGGTGGATCTACAACTATTAAAGACCGTGGATTAGTCCTCGCCACGCGTGGAGCATAACCCATTCGAACTAAGCGTTGACGGTCTTATGAGGACGTCCCGGCACCTTTAATACTGCCTTTAATAGATCCACCTCATTCAATAACATACATCTTATCTAGGTTGGCAACACCTCACATAAACACATCGCGATCACTCCCCACAGCACGTAGGGACAGGGGGGGAAGGCAGGGAAAAACCAGTCGTTAAGATAACCACTGCAGTCGTCCGCACAGCGAGTTCAAGTGAGCACGGAAACTGCGAATAGCTGTAGTACGGAAGACAATCAGATAAGTAGTTAGCCTAAAATTTTTATAGTTTAACCATAGTTTACAACCATATAATCTCTCTAAAGTACAATCTCCGGATAGCCATCACCATTTAGCATTTCACCTAACATATATACTGCATTTAGCATACACTGACAGTTGCAGTACCAATACTGCAACTAAATAATTGTACATATTGTAAATATTTTCACCTGTATTTCAAACATAGATTTTATAGCCTAAGTGTATTGGATCTGATGATGATCGCTTGACGATCGAAACTGGTCATCCTAGTGTTTTATTAATCTCATGTAATTTATTTCAGGATTAGGGCATAACCCATCTCTTTTGGGTACATTCGTGTTGACCGACTGAAAAGCACTAAACTCTTGTTTACTAAGGCAACACTGAAAATATGGCTTCAAACACCACAATGTTCACGGCTAGTCAGGCAAATCGTGAAGCCAAGAAATTCAAATCACTCAGGCTTAAACTCATGAATTTAGACAAGTCAATTTGGTTCAACAAAAAATGTATAGAACTAAACCTCACCCCTAAATACGTACCAATTAAAACCGTACCGAACACACCAGCCTCGATCATTTCAACTAAACAAGCCAAAGCGCTTTGGATAAAAAACGAATTAAGATTTGCATACATAAGAAAGCAAAAAAATAACCAACAATTATACGACATTCAATTGCAACTAAGTAATTTCTGGCACGCAGCCCAATGGGACAGCTTCACCGAACACCTACATGACACCATCAAAATCAGAGCAACGAGGAAGCATGAAACGCTAGAAAATAAATTAAGAAAACTAGGAGAAACACAGAACCATCAATCTAACGAACAACACACGAATAACAATGAATTCAATTTCCACAGCAGAGTAAACAACAGAACGAACGTAACCTTTTCTCAAGGTGAAATGAATATGTTAGACAAAGGTTTGAAATACAACTGCACAGACGCACACACGAACCACAATATAAAACAGTTAATCACAGATATTGAGATAGCCAGTCACAAGCTCCCAGCAGAAGACAGGGAATTAACCAAAAATCTCGCCACCAACGAAGCCAAAAAAATCCTCAAACGAGAGGGCGATAGCAATAACATTCAAAACAACAAACAAATCAAAGAAATAAAGTCGTTGAAACAAAAAATAAAAGAACATGACTTAATCATCACAAAAGCAGATAAGGGAAACACTACAGTAATTTTGAATAAAACAGAATACATTGAAAAAACAGTCGAATTCCTAAACAACAACGAAATCAAGGAATTAACAAAAGACCCCACCAACAAATTCCAAAAACAAATAAAAAGTGCGCTAAAAGAAACAGAATACATACTGACCAAAGCTGAAAAATCAAAACTAATAAACATGAACCCGAAAATACCGTCATTGAGGGGACAACCAAAAATACACAAAAAGGAATGCCCAATGAGACCAATAGTCAATTGTAGGAATGCCCCTAATTACAAAATCAGCAAAGAGTTACTAAAAATCTTAAAATGCCGTCTTTCCAACGACAAAAACAACTCTGTAAAGAACACAACAGAACTAGTAACAGCATTGAACACCCTACAAATGAAACCTAGCTTCAGGCTAGTATCCTTCGACGTAACTAACATGTACACCAATATTCCGATTATTGAAGCAATCAACACTATCGAAAACAACTTAAAATCCAACAATTCGGTAAAAGAAATTGAAGAGATTGTGAGATTACTGAGGGTCGTTCTCACCCAAAACGTGTTTCAATTCGACAATAAAATATACACACAGAGAGAAGGCCTAGCAATGGGATCGCCACTAAGTGGGTTAATCGCTGACATCTTCATCAATGCACTAGAAAATGCGTTCTTAGAAAAGACTTCAACAAAGGGAATAGTAATATGGAAAAGATACGTAGATGATGTAATTTGCATCTACGATACTGAACTAACAAGCGAAGAAACAATTCTCCAATCCATTAATAGCCTTCACCATTCTATCAAATTCACTAAGGAATCCGAAATAGACCGGAAAATAAATTATCTCGATATAACTATTGAACGTAAAGACAACGACCTTTCATATTCCATATTCCGGAAAGCAACACAAACCTCGCATGCAATCGACAATCAGTCTAATCACCCCAGTACGCACAAACTAGCGGGTTTCAATTCAATGGTGCACAGGGCTTTAAACATACCCATGTCAAAAGACAACTATAATAAGGAAATAAGAACTATTATGCAAATAGCAAAGGAAAACAACTTCTCGCCAAGCAAAATAAATCAAATTATAGCCAAACATAAAAATAAAGATAAAACGATTCCCAAACCGGACAGTAATGAGAAAAAATTTGCGCGTTTCAACTATGTGAATGCGAATACATATAAAATCACTAACCTATTCAAAAAGCAAGGCATAAAGATAGCTTTCACGACGAAAAACACAACCGCTAGGCACCTCCTAAATAGTAATCTAAATAAACGTGACCCGTATTCAAGGTCAGGGGTATATTCTATAACGTGCCAAGACACCGATTGTCAAGCTAATTACATCGGGCAGAGTGGAAGGCGAGTAGACACACGTTATAATGAACATAGAAATGCGATAAGATACGGAACACATTCAGCCGTGTGCGAACATATGTGTGACGCAGGGCATAGCTTTACCAACATAGAGTCGGACCTTAAAATAATCCATCACGAATCGAAAGGCAGAGCTCTTGACATAAAGGAAGCAATCGAGATACACCTAGCCAAACGAAACAATCCCAACAATCTAAATGAACACACGTTCATGGAGAGCTCACCCCTCTTCACGCTACTAAAAAACACACCCTGTCGGAAACAAAACACAATTTAGCGACACAGCCAAGCTAGATAAAAAAAAGGGGGGAAATTAGGGGGTTTTTAATAGGTAAATGTTATCTGGATCAGGTGTACGATGTACCTTTCTTCTGCAATAAACCAAGGCCCATATTAGAGGCAGTATTAAAGGTGCCGGGACGTCCTCATAAGACCGTCAACGCTTAGTTCGAATGGGTTATGCTCCACGCGTGGCGAGGACTAATCCACGGTCTTTAATAGTTGTAGATCCACCTCATTCAATAACATACATCTTATCTAGGTTGGCAACACCTCACATAAACACATCGCGATCACTCCCCACAGCACGTAGGGACAGGGGGGGAAGGCAGGGAAAAACCAGTCGTTAAGATAACCACTGCAGTCGTCCGCACAGCGAGTTCAAGTGAGCACGGAAACTGCGAATAGCTGTAGTACGGAAGACAATCAGATAAGTAGTTAGCCTAAAATTTTTATAGTTTAACCATAGTTTACAACCATATAATCTCTCTAAAGTACAATCTCCGGATAGCCATCACCATTTAGCATTTCACCTAACATATATACTGCATTTAGCATACACTGACAGTTGCAGTACCAATACTGCAACTAAATAATTGTACATATTGTAAATATTTTCACCTGTATTTCAAACATAGATTTTATAGCCTAAGTGTATTGGATCTGATGATGATCGCTTGACGATCGAAACTGGTCATCCTAGTGTTTTATTAATCTCATGTAATTTATTTCAGGATTAGGGCATAACCCATCTCTTTTGGGTACATTCGTGTTGACCGACTGAAAAGCACTAAACTCTTGTTTACTTATCATGTACTTACTATTGTTACTAAGCAACATATGGCATCGTTTTCTCTTCCTTCTTCTCCTACTTTTCTCTTTTTCTCGTTCTTTTCTCTTCCTCTGCATCTTCTCTCATTCTTCTTATCCTTATTCATTCAATACTATTTTCCTTCTTCTTTTGTTTCTCCTTCTCCTCCCACTTTTCTTTTCTTCCTTTTCTCTTCTCTCACTCTTCCTCTCTTTTATCTGCTAATTCTCCTCCTTCTTATCCCTATCCTGCTTCCTCTTTGACCTTTGGCATTCACTCCTGAACACAGACCTATTGCCCTGCCTTTGGTGGTCCATGAATATCTCAATCCTCCTTGTGTGGCGCTTTCTTTCTTCCACCCGTTTTGCTGGTTGTCTACTTTTACACGGGAAAATTGAACCGCACCTCGTGGTTGGATCTTAGAGAACCAGGTCTACCCAAGACTGAATGCCGCCTAGCTCATAGTCTGTGGACAATTGACTCGCATGCCAAGCCACATTACCTTGGTTTTAGGCCGTGCAGCGCTACTACTCTTTTCAAGAAGCTGCTCAATTGACCTCAGGCGGTTGAATGCATCCCCTTACTGCCGTGAATAGAGCAGAGAGCCTCTTAGCTGAGGGGCAAATGTTACCCCTACACCATATAGCCGTCTGCTGGCTATTCAAATGAAAGAAGAGAACTAATTCGATGTATCCCAATTACTTGGGGTCAACTTGGTTGATAGTAGTTTCGCGTGAGGATTTAAGGCCGAATAACCTTCCTGATGCCACATCTAGTTTTTCTTCAAGTGTCTCCCACGGCGACACCATGCTCGTTAAATCGTGCACCCCGACTGCGTGAGCAGCTGCAGGAAATCCAGAGATCATAGGTTTGAATCCTGGCGCTATCAGTGGCTATCCTGAGTGAGTTTTACTGCGTGTTTTTCCACACTATCGCCAGATAAATGCCGCGATAGTACCTTATATCAAGCTCCGGGGCGCCTTTCCCATCCCTGTCCCCAATACAGCTACACACACTACTACAGTCATACTATTGTAACAGATTTTCAGACACTTCCAACTACAAAGGGCTGATGGCTATGATGTCTCAAGCCATAAATTGAATTATTAACAACAACAGATTTCCTCAAGTGCGAATTCCATCCTGCTTCATTGATATTCAAATCTTCTTAAGAAGGCAGGAAGTCTATTGAAGATGAACCTCGCAGCGGAAGGCCGTCAGTTTACAAGAATCGATGCTAATGTCGAATCCTGGATCTGGAGCGTATACGTTTAACGATTTGTTTCCTGTCCTGTTTGAAGAGTTTATTTAGCATCCTCTTATCGGATGACAAGTTTAATTTGTGTAGCTCTCATTGGATATTATTTACAGTACGTCGTGACTCAAAAGCAAGGAAGATTTATTACTAGACCTTATGGCATACTAAATCTTTTATTACTGACGTGCGAACAGTTCAGCTTCATACAATATATTACAACTCTTGAAGAGGGAAAGACTGGTGTTTTAATGGTCTAGTTTGAAAGACGAACGTACAGTACAGTACAGTAGTGCTGTAAGCTCGAGCCAATATCACATCGAATCTCAAACTGTACGGATGATGCCGAAGAGCCTTCCCTATAGAACGGAGCTTCGCCTGTACTGTGGGACTGGGTAAGCGCGTTGAGCCAGCGCCAGTTGACTAGCATCTACCATTACACAACAGCGCGTCGGGATGCCCCGAATGCTGGCATTGCATTTATTACATACGGAGCTGGCAAGATACCTTAGTTGAGTTAATTACGACATTTGGTGAAGTACTGTAGGCTATCTCATATCTCGTGAACATGGTTAGGTACGGAAGAAAACAACGAATTTTCCTAGTGGAAACTTACCTTATCAAGAAGAAACCTCCCGGTAAATGTGTTCGTAAGTTTCAGCGCCTTGCGAGTTTTACTTGTGGGGGAATCTGAAACTAAACAAATACAATCCGCACACTATGTAGGCTCTCGAGAACGAAATAACTGCACTTTTACGAAATATCTGCGAAGATGAATCTCAGCGAGTGTATCAAAACTTCCTAAGTTGGTTTAATGTGTGTTTACAAAATGAAGGACTGTATTTCCAGCAACTACTATGAAATTCATGTAAGTAATGATGGTTATTAAATACCTATAAAAGTGTGAATGTGTTGAACTAGTTAGGTGCTACGCTGCTGCTAGCCACAGCGCATTGCTCGACAGGCGGATAGCCAGAGAGCCCTGGCCGTCACGTGGCGCATCCGAGGCTCCGTTCTATAGGTAGAGCCCTGCGTGGATAACCAAAACCTTATCCGCATCCGCCCCGCAACCACACGACTTTCATCCGCATCCGCTGGCATTGCAATAATAATTGTAATGTATTGCATAAAGTATTAAAGCAACACGTTTAGACATTTGAGAAAAAAGTCGTTCCCCTAGGGCCTAGGCGATGTGCCATGAGTTATGTTTAAAATGAATGTTATACATCCAGAATTGCAACCCTTTTCAGGTCGTAGTGTTAATTATGCTTAATGACATACTGTAATTTGAATGCGATTAGCATAAACCATCATCTTATATTTGTCATGGAAAATATATGATACGTCATAAACATCCGGGTCCTAGTAGGCCAAATGATATTCAACGAGTTCGGATTACATTCTAAAATCAATCTGCAAATTTAGTCCAAACATTCTCCTCAGCTTATTCGCTATCCGCACAGCCATGCAAACTATATGCTCATGACAAGAATTTTGTGGATATTCGCGGGTTTATCAGCGGATATCCGCATCCACGCAGAGCTTAATCTATAGGGAGGGCTCTCACTGTATAAAGGCGTGATCAAGAAGTATCCGTTTGAAGGCGTTGCCTGCAGCACCTGATCCGTTTCAATGTTGACGGCAACGCGTTCCTGGGGTGCATTGTTGTAGGCGATGAAAGCTGGTTCCATCACTTGGAATCGAATGCGTCGAAGATGCTGTGGTGTCATGCATCGTCCCCTCATCCCAAAAAGTTCAAGAGCCAACCATCCCCTGCAAAGATGATGCTCACGCTGTTCATTGATCGCTTATTGATTTCAAGGAACCAGATGTCTCCATCGTTGGGGAACGGTACTGAGCGAAACTGGAGAAATTACGGCGTGCAATTAAGGTGAAACATCCGGGAAAACTGTGACAAGAGGTGCTGCTGGTTCATGATAACGAACGTCCCCATGCCGCAAAGGTCGTAACGCTGAAGGAACGCTTCTGAGTTCTTTGAATTTAAGCAGCTTTCATAAAATCAGGTATCTCTCAGATTATTAAAACAATTTACTAAAGCTTACACCGAAACTGTTTGTCTAGGCAACCTGTAGACATTCCACAACTTCAGATAAGTATCAACAGTAGATTTTTGAACACATTAACAGCAGCAGGCACAAAATATTTGATGTTGTAGTTATAGCTCCTAATCTTCACAATAGAGTAGGCCTACTTGTACTTCATTTCCGTAAATCAGTTTACAATTCTTTTGTCGATTTAGGGCTTACTGTTTACGTGTGTCACAGCAATTCATAGATTCATAGATTAATTTGGGGGAGGTAGAATGTTTTTGTTTTTGGGATAGTCATTTCCAAGTTTTGCAACATTAAGACAAATACTTCTTTTTCAGTCCTTAATACCTTAATTTATGCTGAGTTTCTATGCCCAAAGTCGCGGGATCAAACCAGCCCGGAGTTGTCGGACTTTTTAAGATTGTTAAAAATTCCTCAGTATGCCTTCCTTCGGAGGGGAAGTCAAGCCGGCGGTCCCATGTCATAGATTTATGGCATGAATAAGAACCTTCCACTAACTACAGAAGTGTGAAGCTAAAATGTGTAGGTTGGGTTTGATTAATGCTCATAAGTTCCAACCTTCGTCATCGGGCACTGGTTGCGATGGTAACTAGTAGTAGCGAAGTTCACAGCTAGGTGTCATGGACGGAAGCATTTGGAAGCGAGAGTAGGAACTACATGAAATTATCGTTTGCAGTCCTTATTTGAATTAAAAACAGATAACACACACTGATACAGTCATCACAATTAACACCAGTTATCAGACAGATTCTATACAAACCCAAAGTACACGGGGCTACATGTCCGCGTTGTTGCAGCTCCTAAACTAAGGAACCAACCAACCAACGTTAATTTATCCGTAATAATTACCACACTTACTAAGTTTTCTGACGGATTTACTAGTATCTTGTTTTTGTAGGGCAGAGACTGTCTGTGGGTATCACTGTATGTTTGGTAGTGTTTTGTAGAGGTATTGTCTTGCATATTTGGTTCTGATGATGCTTGCTTGACGAGCGAAACATGTCATCCCTTAGTTTTCTTCTTCTTCTTCAATAGTCCGTAGCAATAACTATTATCAACCTTAATCACATGCGATTTATTTCTGGCTATTAGCCTACTTTCGATTATTGCACTAAGAAAGTAGACTTATGAGATCTACACAGGGCGAAAAATTGTGTGTCTGTGTGTGTGAGTATGTGAGTGTGTGTACTCTGAATGTCTGTTTCCCCCCCCCCCCCCTTATCAATTTGAACACGGTGAAACCGAACTGAACGAAATTTGTTACAGAGGTAGAACTAGCAAAGGGCACCTCAGTGTCACGTTTTATATCGCCGCCATCTTGACGGAAACTTAATGGCGGCCACCCAAATGTTCAAAGCTAAAATCAAATTACGATTAACTTAACCATCCGATCACTACCAAATTCTGCAAACACATATATTTATATGGCAAGCGTCCTTTTACTAAACTACAAGGTCATCAGCGCAATAATTTGCAGATGGCGGCCATATATGTGTGCAAATTGATCCCCCTATCTATACAAACACGGTGGAACCGAATTGTATGAAATTTGGTACAGAGGTAGCACTAGCAAAGAGTACCTCAGTGCCATGTTCTATATCGCCGCCTTCTTGACAAAAACGTAATGGCGGCCACCCAAATGTTCAAAGCTTAAATCAAATTACGACTAATTTAATCATCCGATCTCTATCAAATTTTTCAACAACATATATTCATATGGCGAGCGTCTTTTGACTAAACTACAAGGTCATCAGCCCAATAGTTTGCAGACGGCGGCCATGCATGTGTGCAAATCGATGCCCCCTATCAATTCAAACACGATTAAACCGAATTGAACGACGTTTGGTACAGAGGTAGCACTAACAGAGGGCACTTCAGTGTCATGTTTTATATCACCGCTTTCTTGACGAACACGGAATGGCGGCCACCCAAATGTTATAAGCTTAAATCAAAGTACGACCAACCTATTCATCTGATCTCAACCAAATTTTGCAACAGCATACCTTTATTGGGAAGCGTCTTTGGACTGAACTACAAGGTCATCAGCCCAATAGTTTGCAGATAGTGGCCCATATCAATTCAAAAATGTTGAAACCGAATTGAATGAATTTTTTTACAGAGGTAGCACTAGCAAAGAGCACTTCATATTCATGTTTAATATCCGTACAGAACGTTGCATTTCAACAAGCTACTACAACCAATATTCAATTATACTCCTTGAAAAGGACAGAGAGTTATAACAACACCCATACATTTAGGAGAAATTAGGCTATATGTTCTTTCTTGAACATCTTGTTTCGCATATTCCAGTTATTGGTATGATTTTCTATTGGCCGACTGAAAGATACAATATTAATTGTTAATAACACTGAAAAATGGCTTCAGATTTATCTGTTTTAATGCTGTGTCAAAATATTCGATATGACGTGTGTTAGTTTATGAAAGTTTGTCTGTTTTGTCTGAATTGCTACGGAAATTTGCGTTATTTACGCGTTTCAGACTGTTTTATGACGGATGCGAGCGAAAATAAAAATTTTGTCTGTCTATCTGTCTATCTGTATGTCTGTCTGTTTGTCCGTGGACAAGTGGTTGTTCCCTTATAACTCGAGAACGGCTGGATGGATCAACGTAAAATTTGATACAGATATCCTTCAGAGGCACGACACTAATCATTGATGTTACTCTTCTCTCTACCTCTCATAAAAGGGGGCCTACCCCATAATATACTTGCTGAAATAGGCGTAGAAGGGTGAGACAAAGCTCATTTTCAGCCCCTCAATGTGAGAAACGAGACTCAGGGCCCCCGAAAACCACATTTTAAGGCCCTAAAACCAACAGTTTTTGAGATATTTCCTGACAACTAATTTCATTTCATACAATAACGAAATAATGCAAGCCGGTAACCATGGCAACGGAATCTCACAGGTCCATCTATTGCTGTAAGACGCATTACAATTACATTTATTACATCACTGAGATAGATTGCGAACGGCTATAAGGTTATAACGGAAACAAATTAAGCTGTAAAATTCATCAATGTCATATAATGCGCTTAAGGGGGTCAAGGGGTATTCTAGATTTTTCACGCGATTTACACGTGCGGGTGTGGTATGGAAGGTATATTATATCCCTTTCCCTATGTTGTTATATTATTATTATCATTATTATTATTATACTACGGCCTACAACGACGAGACAAAGCTTATTTTCAGCCAGTTGGTGTCAGAAACAAAACTCGGTGCCCCTAAATAGCCGTAAAGGTTCCCCGAAAACTATATTTTAAGGCTCTAAAATCATCAGTTTCTGAGATATTCCCAGAAAACTAATTTCATTTAATAAACTGATGAAAGAATGCAAGCCAGTAACCATGACAACAGTATCTCAAAAGGTGACATCCAACTTTCCATCTATTTTTGCAAGAAGTAAAGCCACTCCATTTATTAAATTTTTGTGAATGTTTGCAAATGGCTATAAGGCTATTACGGAATCAACTAAAACTGTAAAATTCATCAATATGCTTAAGGGGTTCAAGGGGTACCCTACATTTTTTCACACGAATTAAATGTGCGTTATGTCGTAGGGAAGTCTATTATATTTCCAAACAGAAACATTATTTTCAAAAATTCCTGAATTCTAATAGTTCTTTTTTTTTCTTTTGAGAATTTGGGCCATTGGAGGCTAAGAACCTGAATTTTCGTGCACCACAAGCCTTTATAATTTATTAAATGGGTCTTCCTCTGGATGGGGACTTGACACAACAGTGAAGGTCAGTTTTATTTGACGTATATTGCGTTTCGTCTACGAGGTTTTCAATTTTATTTTCACGTCAGGAAGTACACGTTAGGTAAATTTAGTTTCAGAGAATATATTATAACTAATCATTTTTCTTTGTCGACAAACAGGTTCCATTGCAACAGTAGCTCAATTGGTTACGTCTGGTTATTAATATCGAAGACCGTTCGAAGAATGGGTACTTCTGCTAGTCTTTCTTATAAATTCGGAAATGTATGAATATAGTTATAACTCTTTGTCCTTATCAAGGAGTATAATTGAATGTTCGTTATAGTAGCTTGTTGATATACAACGTGGTGTACTATTTTATACTACAGGTATGCTAATTATTGCCCTTTTTCCACTCATTACGGTACTTTAGCGGGAGCGTCGTGGAAAGCCCTAGGACAGAGTTTTCCGGGTCCCTGCATATTTTCAGCCTGAGACATTAGTTTTGAAGCAGTAATCTGACTTTCTTTGAACCCATTAAAAACTCCCATGAAATTTAGCATGTTCAAATTGAATATGAGTTTACTTGGTTTTCAGTAATTCAACCACTCTTCTTTCTGTACCTCTCATTGCTTGTCCTTTTACTTCAAGATGTTGATCACTATGAATTTAATATATCATTTGCATTGTATCTCACCCTGTTTGGTCACCTCAAGTTGTTTAGTTTATCCGTAATTTTATTTAAGCTTTGAACATTTGGGTGGCCGCCATTTATTTTTGGTTAAGACGGTGGAGGAATAAAATTGGACACTGAGCTGCCCTTTGTTAGTGCTACCTCTATAGCAAATTTCGTTCAATTCGGGTTCGACGTGTTTTACATTAATAGGGGGACGACACACATACACACACACAGTGACACGAAATTAGGCAAAAAATTGCACGCCTATCATGTGAAATGTAGAGGGATCAGCTGGGGAATAAAACTCTGAAGTACAGCTTGTTCTAAAATTTTAAATTACGCCAATGCATACTTGACTCTTTGTTCTACACTGAGCATCTTGTTTGTTTTAAAATGTTCATTTTCGAATTTATAAGAAATATGGAGTGTACTAATCATAATTAGGGACCGATAACCTGGATGTTAGGCCCCTTAAAACAAGAATTATCATCATCATTTCAAGTATTGATTGGGATATATTTTACACTTTAGAATCCATGTATCAATACGGATATCAACAAACAATTTGCTATCAATGGCAAATGTATTTGCATTCCAGTCCAACTTGTGTAATCATAAGGCAACCTCTGAAGAAAGGTTGTTTGAATACTCTAAATTTATGAGCTCAATTTTATTCGGCTTTATCATTAACTAAAATTGAACAGAAAAATAAATCAGAAACCTCTATGGACATCAAATTGGCAGGGGAAAAACTAAAGGAAGTAGGAGACTTCTGTTACTTAGGAAGCAAAATAACCAATGATGGATGAAGCAAAGAGGATATAAAAAGTAGGTTGGCTCAGGCAAGGAAAGCATTTCTACAGAAAAGGAATCTGTTGACATCGAATATAGATTTAGGTATTAGGAAGATATATTTGAAAACCTTGTCTGGAGCGTGGCGCTCTATGGAGTGCAACTTGGACTATTGGTGCAGCAGAAGAGAGGAGAATTGAAGCGTTTGAAATGTGGTGTTACAGGAGAATGATGAAGATCAGATGGGTAGATAGGGTTACAAACGAAGAGGTATTAAGACGAGTGGGAGAGAAGAGATGTTTCTGGTGACTGCTAATGAAGAGAAGAGATAGGTTGGTAGGACACATACTAAGACACCCAGGAATAGCAAGCTTAGTAATGGAAGGAAGGGTCGAGGTCAAGAACTGTAGGGGTAGTCCAAGGTTAGAGTATGTTAAACAGATTGCCTCGGATGTAGGGTGTGGTAGCTATGTAGAGATGGAACTATTAGCTCAGGCAGGGAGCATGGCGCGCTGCATCAAACCTGTCAAAAGAGAAGGACGAGCCCGGTGTGGGTCGTTTTTTCTTTTACTTACCCATCAGGTAGATTTATGCTCTATAATGCAAGGGTGTCCCATGCTAGCGATCTCGCCCTTATAATCCGGAAATTGAATATTATATTGAAGCCTGCAGTGACAAGGCGGCGGCTGAGGTGTGATACACATTGAAATGCTCCCGCAGAGAACGGCGAATGCGCCACGGCCCGTCACAGCCCCAGTTGCGGTGTGATTGCCGCGATGAGTGGATGCAGTACGTTTGTATATACGTTGTGATAGTGTTGCGTGTCCTATCCGTTATTTATCATCACGTTTAGTGTATTGCAATATCTATTATGTTACAATACTATGTTTCACTGTCCCCATCTCCATAAATGAACCTATATTTTGTTCTATTGATTTACAACGAGTAACAGCAGTAAAACAATAAATATTTGCACTTTATGTTTCATATTTCAATAGTAGGCTATTCGTAGTATTGCATCACAGTGTGCATTTGAAACTGCTCGCAGCATTAACATGTCCGGAGCACCGAATGGTGGCCTCGCCCTTATCCAATTCACAATCACGAACCTTGCACACTGATTATCTCCAAATGCACTTGTGGCGGGCTCGCCCTCTTCTTACGGAACGCCTCATAGCAACTGTTCACCACGAAAGTCATTCGCTTCTTTCCGCTGATGTTCGCTGACTGAAGCCCCATGATGTTCTCTGCCTGTCGGCATAAAACCTTGAATAATTGTCTGTACAAAAAAATAGCTTGCTTTCTTAAATGCTAAACGAGATGTTTCCGACTGTAGTTTGTAATCTACCTCATCAATAGCTACCGTAGGATGTACAGGAATATTTTAACGAGCAAAACAGCGAAGTTCTACCGAATATTATATTTGAATTGCAGCCAATGGCCATAGCAGGGTATTTTAATTGAACGACCGAAGGCTCCCCATCAAGTTATATTTCAAGTAGTTCCAACTTTGGCTACCATAGATGCCATTGTCACTGACACCTACCGGCGAATATTGGAACTTGATAGAGCGTTTCTAACCAAATAACCTACACATTCAGCTACACACTACCAATTGTAGCGGTAGGTTTTTTACATGCCATAAATCTATGACAAGGGTCGGCCGGCTTAAGCTTACTTGTCCTTCGAAGGAAGCCACACTGAAGGATTTTAACGCTCTTAAGAAATCCGACGACTTCGGCCGGGTTTTAACCTGCGAACTTGGGCATAGCAGTTCAGCATGCTACCGACTACGCCAACGAAGCCATATTCATATCTGCATATCAGGAACAGGGAGGTTCTGCAAATAGCTACCATGTAAATAATTTATATTTTGCGTTCAAGTGTGTGTGTGTCAGAATGTATGCTGTAGAGTTTCAGAGAGTAGCCTCTTAAGATTCTGCAACTCTTTCAATGTAAACATCGTTGAAATATGAATTTGCCGTACTTTTTATGGCAAGGAGTCTCTTAGAAGTGGACAGAACCGTGACGCAACAGGCACCGTTAAAGAATCGCCACTGTACATTAAGCTCATTAAAGTAAATCTGGTGACTTCCAGAAACAGAGCTGCCATTCACCAAGTCTTTCGTCAAATAGAAACATATTCATGCGTTTACAAATTCCTGTATCCTGTTTTATATGTGTTGAAGTAGACTTATTCCAGAACGTGACATGTGTATATTTTCGGTGCTTGTACAGTTTCTTTTCCAATTAATTTTTAATGTATAGCCTATACTTCTTTCATTAGAAGGCTGTCATACTAACAAAGTGTACATAAACAACTACATAACACATCTTTACTTGAGTCCATTTTGCCTTTCAGCGTCCAGTTTAGTCTACAAGCCTCTGAGTGCGAACAAGTCGCCTCCACGATCCCCTATTAGCAGTTAGCACTGGGGCCTCCTCCACTTTTACACCTCTCACTTTGAAATCGTTCAACACTGAATCTAACCATCACCTCCTAGAGGCTCCCACACACCGGAGCGATCGCGGTGGCGGTGGCGGTCACCTGCAGAATTAAATAGAAGCTTTCAGACAGGCAGCGATCACACGGGCAGCGTTCAGGACAGTGCAGCGTTCTTCTACGCCAGGGCCGTCCAGTCATTGCGCTCCAGGAGCGTGGCCGTGCTCGGGGAGCACTGGGCAGTCAGACTAGCGCTCCTTCCCCTGTAGCAACGAGGAGACGGACGATGTTTGGACCACGCTGACTATATACAGTACGTACAGTCGTGCGGCCGACGGCCATTGTGGGGTTGTTGACATATTAATAGGGCTGTTTTGCCATAACAAATATACCACATATACAAATCGAATGGTACCCCGATGTATGGAATGTGCAGGAAACGAACACAAGTGTTAAGTAAAGAATATTGTGATTTTTTCCAGACTGAAATGTGAATATATTAGGGAGGAAAATTCAACAACAAATTGTGTTCTTTTTAACACATTACATCTCTGTTGCACACTAAACATTTGGCATGCCCTTTACAAGCTGTACAGAAAAATGAAATTTCCTATTCTGCTTTAAAGACTGCTGCTTCACCACTCCTTTTTCTTTGTATGCTGTTCAGTAATGACCACTGCGAAACTGATTTACTTACACGCTGTCAACAAAGCGCATTGGACTAGACTAGCGACTGATGGATCGGCGTGCTCAGCCAGCCAAGCTCCTCCCACCACTTCTGAAACTGCCTTTCACCCAAGCGCTCGGAGCACTGGCTTAGAGCGCGGCCCGAGCGCTGTCTGGATGGCCCTGTTCTACGCGGTGGCGATCAGATGCAGTTTGTCGAGTTTGACCACTGCCCACGTCACTGTGTGTGTCAAACCATGAGTGCGACAACAGAGCAACTCATTAAAGAAGGTTATTCCGAAAGTAAATGTAGAATCGTTCTTCATGTTGTCGCAGTTGCCGACATGAAGTGTGAAATTCTCGTTCGTGCTTACGAAGCAGATTCAGGTCGCTAATACACTTTCTATGACTTTTTTTTCTGAAAGATAGCGGCTTCGGTGGCGTAGTTGGTAGCATGCTGAACTGCAGTGCCCAAGATAGCGGGTTCAAACCCAGCCGAAGTCGTCGGATTTTATTAGTGCGTTAAAATCCTTCAATATGCCTTCCTTCGGAGGGGAAGTAAAGCTGGCGGTCGCATGTCATAGATTTATGCAATGTAATAGATCCTTCCACAGACTAAACTTGTGTGGAGCTAAATTTCTCGGTTAGATTTCGTTGGAACGCTCTATCAAAGTTCCAACGTTCACCACTAGGTATCATTGACACCTGGTAGCGAAAGTTGGAACTACTTGAAATTGAACGGAACGTGTAGCTCACCCTCTGGGTATCCGCTGGAAGCAGCTGCAGACTATGGCGAGCCGAACATATCCTCGGACACTCCCGACACTAAAAGCCATACGATAAATAATAATTCTGAAAAATATATTATTATTTGTGATTTGCATTATTTGCGAATTCTTCTCACATTTCTCTAATTGTACACAATGAATGGAATAATTACATAGCTTGCTGCTGCTCCTCATCATCATCAACCGCTGCCAACAGTAACGCTTCTTCCTCCAGTTGAGATAATCGATGCATCCTTGACGTACACGATTTTCCAAACTCATCGCTACCACCGCGCGCCTGGATGTGAAAAGACCTGATCGCCATCATGATCGCCACCGCCACTGCAATCACTCCGGTGTGTGGAGGCCTTAAGTCCAGCTCTGCTCCTCTTACTCTCCCGGCATTCACCTGGAGTAGAAGTGGGGAAACCACGGAAAACCATTTCCAGGATGGCTGATGTGAGAATCGAATCACCCCTCTTCTCAGTTTTGCCTCACGATGCTGAGTGTACCATTTTGCAGTCCTCAGAGCAGAATTAAATTTCTTGGCAGAGCCGGCAATCAAACCGGGCCTCTGCGTTGACAGTCAAGGATGCTAACCAACACGCCACAAGGTGGACCCCAGAAAGAAAGGAAAAACTTTCGACTAGGCCTAACTGAGGACTCGGTGGTTTTGTGTCTTACATCCTTGGCTACAGTCGGACAATGGTCCAAACAAATAAGCGACTTAAACTCTCGGCTTAGCTTCCTGCTTGCGGGGATTTGTCTTAATGTAAGTTCCTCATGAGAGAGCTTAGTGAGCCTTTAAGATAAGTAGTGTATATTTAACTAAATATCAAGATTACAAACTATTAGGCCTGGCTGTCAGATACGCTTACTTTACGAATACTGCATAGTAACCCAACAATATTACCTCCAGCATAGCCAGGAGCGCTACGTCAGATACCACAACTGCAAACAGGAGCTGGAGTTCCAGATAATGAGGAACGTTTTGGTAGCGACCATCTCTAGTGTGGGTTTCGCGCTGTAATATACACATTCCCTCCAAGCCCATTCCAGGAAGGTACTTGCTTCTGTTTTTTGTATTTTTTCTTCTGGTTTTTGTTCTTTGTTTTCTGCTATTTGTATTTATTGTGTGTTTTTTTATTTTTTGTTTCTTGTGTTTTTCTGTATTTTTTATTTTGGTTTTCGGTTTTTGTTTTTCGTGTTTTGATTTTTAGTTTTTTTGTTTTTCCGTTTATGGTTTTTGTTTTCATTTTTCTTTCTTGTATCTTTTGCTTTTTGGTTTTGGTTTCTTTATTTTTTGTTTTGGTTTTTGCTTTTTGGTTTTTGCATTTTGTATTTTGTTTTTTGTTTTATTGGTTTTTGGTTTTTGGTTTATGTTTTTTCTTTGTTTTTTTGTTCTTTGTTTTTTGTTTCTTGGTTTTGGTTTCTGATTTTTGGATTTTTTTTTTGTTTAAAATTTTTGGTTTCTACTTTTTAGTTTTCATTTTTGGTGTTTGCTTTTTAGTGTTTAGTTTTTGTTTTTTGGTTTTCTGTTTTCTGTATTTTGTTTTTTGTTTCTTTAATTGTTTTGTATTTTGTTTTTTATTCTGTTTTATGTATTTTTTCTTGTTTCTTTTTGATTTTTGGATTTGGTTTTGGATTTTTAATTTCCGTTTTTTGTTTCTTGCTTTTTGATTTTTGGTTTTTGTTACTTGTTTTTTTTCTTGGTTTTGGTTTTTGGTTTCTAGTTTTTTGTTTTTAGTTTTAAGTTTTAATTTTTGTTTTTTGTTTTTTAGTTTTTGTTTCTTCTTTTTTATATTTTTATTTTTTTATTCTTTTTGTTTCATTAAGAGACTTACATCGTGGCCATTAGGTGGGTGTATAATGTGTCTGCTAACCCCTGATATTGTGGTTTCTGTAGCTGAGTGTGTATTTGTAATTCAGATTAGGATTGAGAAGGAAACGGCCGTGACCTTGCTAGCCAATTACAATGAGGTATGGAAGGTCCCGGTACTTTGTTCAAAGGCAGTGTTACATAGCACTTTACAGTACTAGAGCTTAATAATTTCAGTTACAGCCGAGAAAGACAGGTACCAAACAAACGCAACACACACACCCAAGTACACGGGGCTGATGACAAGTATGTATCAAACTCCTAAAATAAATGTAGCCTATAGCCAATTACCACATCCAACATGTCGAGCAATTAGATTGATCTATTGTTATAACCATTTTGTCGAGGAGAATATGAAACTCAGCTCCGATTATTAGGCTTAGTGCCATACCGCTGTAAAACGAAACGTGACTAAAAGGGTTAAAATAAATTTGCCGGCATTTGCTGAGAGCAAACGTTTAAAACCAAGGAAAAACACATTAAAATTGCTGAGGTTGGAGTCGAACCTGAATCTTCTCAGTAATCATCGTAGAACTGAATCTACCCTGTTCAAACCCTCAGACCAGAATTAAATTTCTTGTCGGACCGGACAATCCAACACAAGCCTTTGGGAAACGACTCCGTACGCCACAGAACTCAGCTAACGGAGCTACTATGTTTGTCAAGTTTGTTGTTAGCAATCTGTTCACTTTGTATGCCAGGCATTTACTTTTCAATCAACGTTCATTTATGTATCGGGGACGCTACTTGATTCAACAAAATGGAAATGACTCGCTATAACCAATCAGCTGTCGCAACATTCATTTCACGGTTGACAAGGTCTGTAACGTCCTAAACGAGTGGTATTTTAACGTGGGCTAAAAATAATTGCCCCTCTGCGTAAATTACAGCGAGTAACGATGTTAATATGTTGTTAGTTATTTTTCAGAAACGTGGTGTTAGTCAGTGCTGGACGTAGACATTTATTGGTGAGGTGCAAAGTTGGTCTTTGCCGCTCCTGAATTTCTTTATTTTATGGGCTGCTTGAGTATGAAGAAAATGTATCATAAAAAGCATTATTTTGCAAAAACACGCCCAATTTGTGACAATTTTCTTTTAATAAAGACAAATGGGTGTTAATGGGTTTATTGTTATTGTGTTTCATTTAGAGGCTTGATATGATTTTTATAGATAAAGGTTGGATTTGTTAGATCCGGAGAGATAATTACGAAACACATGATATCATGAATGATAAAATAATTTATGTCTGAACGAAGCTAGATAATGTAATCAAGATAGAGTAACGTCAAATGTCAGTGAATATTTGATTCATGATAATAGCATTGATTTTTAAAGAGAGGATTACAATTATTACTATGGAATAATAACGAAAAGTTACATAAGGATGTTGCTGTGAACATTGATGTAAAATAATGCTTGGATTATATCAAGAATATCAAGTATTTAAGCGAGGTTAAGAACATGTATATCAGCTATTTTTAGGTAATGTGGGGAAGAGGTACCCTGATCATTAAACAAGCACGATACTATGGTCCAGGTCATAGACGTTATTGCAGATACGGTAGACTTCGACAGGAAATTGTGTCCACAGTGTGTTGTGTTAAGGTATGTGATACAAAATGTTCTGCGATGAGAAGTTGCTGCTTGTGTCAAGTAGTGGGCAGGTCGTGAGACAACAAACTTTAAGGAAATTAAAGCAGCAGGTGATGGTGTATGTCCCCAGAGTTTAAGTGTCTACGACTAGCTTTATGATAGCTCGTAATGAAAGTTGCTGCAGATTGGGGAAGTGAATTGCTCCCATTCAAAATACTACGGTTGTAACACCCACCAAGTAATTTGGACACAGAAGAGGAAAAGTGCCCTTACAAAACCATAGACTACGTGTAATGCTAGGTCAATGTACGCTCTGTTTCTCCCAATAAATATCAGCCTGCTTGTATTTAAAGTAATGGCCAGCTGTGATGTGGTAATGACCACAATAATGAATTTCAGCCAGCATAGATGTCTGTGTCAAGTAGGCCTAGTGAGTGGTTAGGAACTTTATCCCATTGCATATAAAAAGTCACTTCAATTTTTTTTGCAAAGCAGCATACGCGACGTCATCGCCGTCATAAATTTTGATCCATAGCGAAGATTTGTACTCTTATGAAACAATTATGAAATAATAACTGGTGATAAAATATGATGTGATTAGCTTAATTCCAACATAATAAATGTGTGTGTTGCTGCTGTTAATCTCCAAGTCGAGACCCCTATTAAACACTACTGCCACCTAATAAAAGTTTATTTACTCGTAGTGTTTGATTTATGAGTGAAAGTGGTATGTCGATTCGGATGGTAAGTTAGTTTAGTATACTATTTTGTTGTACTTTAAGAAAGGGTAGGGGGATAATCCCCTAAGTTTATATTAGCTAAGTGTATGTGTACAATCTTTAAGGTCTTTTCATGTTGTTGTGAGTTTCATCTATTGGTGGATGGTCATACGAAAGAATAAGAAAGCATGTCAAAGTGTAAAAGGAAGCCATGTCTGGGTTACTCAAAATTAATCTAAATCTTATGTCCTATAAGTTTGAAAAATATAGATTTGTTGGCCTGCATGCACTCTACTCTACTCTACTCAGACTAGGGCTCAAAATTATAGAGAGTATTTATAAACAAGTCCAACCCTGGAGACTTGTAATATATTCTTAGTGCTGGGGGTGTCGTTTGTACATAAAAGCACGGAATTGTGTGATCAAGATCTTATGTAATATTCTTCATATAAATACTTGTTTTCCCACCTAATGTATTTGGGCACAATTTTTGTTGACCGACTGGAGAGCTTTCTTTAATAGAACTAGGCAACACTGAAAAATGGCTTCTATCACTTCAATGAAGGCTAATACCGGTGTATAACATGGACGTTACACGCAATTAAAAATTGAACTTACCAGCAAACTTGGAATCATGTTGGCAAAACTGGCATGTATGTGTTGCTCAATATTAATCTGAAATATTATCTACATATGTGCCAATCTTGGAAGAAATCTATTTTATAGTATGATAGTCACATGAAGTAAACATTCAACCCATCAGAACGCGTAGAAGCCCGTTGGTAACACTGTCATGTGTGGGTTACTCAAAATTAATCTGTAATGTTCTATACGTGTGAAAAGTTTAGACGTCGTTGATTGGGACTGCTCTTTTGCTAGACTGGCTAGGGGCGTGGGTGTATGTGACGTCTTCCTGAAATAAATACCGAAAATCAAGTAAAAATAAATAAACAAAAAAGTAAAGTATAAGAGAGAAAAAGAACTGTCACAGACGTTGTTGGGCCAGCTCACATGGTCCATGTAAAGGGAATTTGTTCTTATGAGTACTACAAGGCTTGGCTATGACAGGAAGATCTCCTTTCTACCTGAATTGCTTTGAGGATAGTGGAGGTAGTTATTCATGAACGCGTTGTCATGTCTGGGAAAAGTAGATGAATGTTGCTTACGTAACTGTCTTCCTCCCCGGTCAAACGAAAAGCAAGTGAAGTCTTCCTTTTAACCAATCACCCCTTTGTGTTACATCAAGTTCTCTAGCTTTGTTTTCTTTTGGATACGTCTTCTACTCAAATATCATGCTTGCTCAATTTCATTCGACTAGTTCTGAAGTGAATGTACAGTAAACATATCGTCGAATGTTGAACTGAGTGTATATTTGATCATTATACAACTTGCCTGAGATAAATGCAACGTATACAACGTATAATTCTCAAAGTAAATAGACTTCATAAAGGCTATTCTTTACACGACTAGCTATTCTGTGTGCATTATCTGGATTGACAAATCGGTAATTCATGTAATATAGTAACGTCCGATTTTGAAAATTTAGTTTTATTGTTCCAGATAGAAATTTTCATGGAAGGGCTGTTAATTTTATGATTTTTTTAAATCATGAAAATTCAAAACTGTATTTATTTACAAACCATCATAATTAGTGTTCTGCCCTAAGACAGGTCTTCACGGGGTCGCTCTCCAAGCAATCCTGTCTCCTACTACCCTCTTAGTTCTCTAATAATTGGCTTATATTCTTATGCCATCAACCATCTGGAATCTTCTCCGTCCTCTTCGTCTTCTTCCATTAACCGTTCCGTTAATGAGATGCATTATTCGAAAATAAGCCAGTAACTAGCGTCTAAAATTTCTTTTCGTGGCCAACAGATAGTTGGAAAGAATGGTGGTACGAAATTTAATCATATAATCAAAAAGATATTTATAAGCGAATTCTGAAGTCAAAAAGTAGAAATTACGGTTCCTAACATCAAGATTCGATTTGGTAAGTGTTTACTAGGCCTATAGTCAAATTGATCCACCAGACCTTAAAGAATATAATCTTTATAATGGGATAATTTATATTTTTTACAGATACGACTAATTCGCTCTCAAGAGTTAGGTGGAAGTCATAAAGTGTTCTACCAAGTTTTAACAAAACGTTGACATAGGATTGTTATGCGGATTTTATTCAGAGATTTGGTCACTTTAATAATTTTATTTCTACAGAGAGTTATTTGGCACATTGTTTCACACAGTTTTATCCAGTAAAGAAATGTGTTTTTAAGAAAGAAAACAATATGTTCAGTAAAGAACATATAGCCTACTTTCTCCTAAATGCTTGGGTATTGTTATAACTCTTTGTCCTTTCCAAGGAGTATAATTGAATGTTGGTTGTAGTAGCTTGTTGAAATAAGTGTCATACGGATATTAAACATGAATATGAGGTGCCCTTTGCTAGTGCTACCTCTGTACCAAATTTCGTTCAATTCGGTTTCACCATGTTTGAATAGATAGGGGGAATCGATTGGCACACATACATGGCCGCCAGCAGCAAATTATTGGGCAGATGACCTAGTAGTTTGGTCAAAGGATTCTTCATACATAAAGGTATAATGTTACAAAATTTGGTACAGATCAGATAAAAAGGTTGGTCGTAATTTTATTTAAGCTTTGAACATTTGGGTGGCCGCCATTAAGTATCCGTCAAGATTGCGGCGATATAAAACATGACACTGATGTGCTCCTTGCTTGTGCTACCTCTGTACCAAATTTCGTTCAGTTCGGTTTCACCGTGTTTGAATAGATAGGGGGAATCAATTGGCACACATACATGGTCGCTATCCGCAAATAATTGGGCAGATGACCCCGTAGTTTGGTCAAAAGATTCTTCATACATAAAGGTGTAACGTTGCAAAATTTGTAAGAGATCAGATGATTAGGTAGGTCGTAATTTGATTTAAGCTTTTAACATTTGAATGACCGCCATTACGTTTTCGTCAAGATGGCGGCGATATGAAACATGACACTGAGATGCCCTTTCCTAGTGTTACCTCTGTACCATATTTCGTTCAATTCGCATTCACCGTGTTTGAAGAGATAGGGGGAATCAATTTGCAGACAAACATGGCCGCCATCCGCAAATTATTGGGCAGATGACCTCGTAGTTTGGTCAAAAGATTCCTCATACATGAAGGTATAATGTTACAAACGTTGGTAGAGATCACATAAATAGGTTGGTCGTAATTTGATTCAAGCTTTGGATATTTGGGTGGCCGCCATTACGTTTCCGTCAAGATGGCCGCGATATAAAACATGACACTGAGGTGCCCTTTGCTAGTGCTACCTCTGTACCAAATTTCGTTCAATTTGGTTTCACCCTGTTGGAAAAGATAGGGGGAATCGATTTGCACACAAATATGGCCACCATCCGCAAATTATTAAGCAGATGACCTCTTAGTTAAGTCAAAGGATTCTTCATACTTAAAGGTATAATGTTACAAAATTTGGTAGAGATCAGATGAATGGGTTGGTCGTAATTTGATTTAATCTTTGAACATTTGGGTGGCCGCCATTACGTTTACGTCAAGATGGCGGCGATATAAAACATGACACTGGGGTGCCCTTTGCCAGTGCTACCTCTGTACCAAATATCGTTCAATTCGGATTCACCGTGTTCGAATGGATAGGGGGGACAGACATTCAGAGTACACACACTCACACACACAGACAGACACACAATTTTTGGCCCTGTAGTGATCTCATAAGTCTACTTTCATTTTTTGCAAAAATCAAAAGTAGGCTAAAAATAGTTTTTCAAGAAGATGTTTTGAATAGGATAAAGTATTTTTTTAAAGTATGTTACATATTGAAATACTTTATCAAGACTGAACCGTCTGGAAACTTTCACAGTAATGTAATAATTGGAATTGCATTGCGTCTTACAGAAATAGATGGACCTGTGAGATTCTGATACCATGGTTACCGTGTTGCATTCTTTCATTATTTCTTTGTATTAGTGTGATGAGATTTTTGTTGGTGTATTGGGTTTCCCAATTGTGTTTGGGGCCTTTTGTTAGAATTTCTAATTCTATTTTGTTGAAAGTTACGTTGGTGAGGTTTTTGATTGGTGTGCTGAATTTGTGTAGCTTTTCGTCATTGGTTGGGTGTTCGTTTCCTTTCTTGTTGCTTTGAAATATTGGATTGAAAAGCGGAAATGTAGAATTAAAGACCATCACCGTTCCTACCATAACATCCAATAGTATGCAATCTCTTTTCATCCAGTGTCCAATCTAAATGTGTTTCCACAACCTGATTACTGAACCCATGGGAGAGGTTCAGTATCGAACTCATATCCTTATAGTTCGGAGAAAAGAAGGAATAAATGCTGGCTTTAGAAGGGAGTTCTGAAGTTAGTTGAGAAGCTGATACTTCATAAGGTTGCGTGGGGCAAAGAGATGTTGTGCAACCAGTGATTGCCAGGCCACAGCTGCCCGGTGAAGTCATCTGAACAGTCACCAGAGAGCTGATTACGCACGTGGTAAAATTAGATCTGGAAAACTTCCATGGACGAGAGAGATGAAGTTTCGGAAATAGCCCCGAGTCGACAATAAAATGGCAGCGTCGCATGAAGGGAGGAGCCGGAAAATAAGAGAAATAATTGAAATTAAGCCATTTGCAGGCATTAAAGTAAAGAAAGGACTCCATCAGTGATAATTATCCAGGGAATGAGATATTTTAGAGTGGATAAAGTTCATAGAAGTTATGCAGGAAAGAAATGCAAATTCATCACTACGTAAATGGTGAATCCCCGAACCAGAAGCTGATGGTGGAAGACAACAAGAATACACTACCCACATATCTGAAGAGAACATTTAAATTAATATTAAAGATTTGTACGATCGATTCCTGGAAACTTAGATACTGTTGAGACGTTTAAAACCTCAGCTTTCCAGAATTTTTTTTAAACATCGTACGACGATTAGTTTGGAAATTGGTGGTGAGGAAGAAGAGAAATTTATTTATTTTTGCCAGAATCAGATATAAGGGCCTGTAGCCCAAGCAAGAGCATGCAGTAACTCATCATACCTCGTATTGGTCGTGCTGCTGGTCAGCACAGTAGGACTCGAACCTGTATCATGACGCAGAAGTACTCTAAGTCAAAGTACTGTCCAGCTTTCTTCAGTGTCGCCGTGCTCTAAATCGTTGAAGTTCTTTTCAAAGGAAAAGTACAATTTAGAACTTCGAAAGGTATAATAGTCTACGGTGGTAGGCCAAGCTATAAACAGTGTATGAAAAGATACGTTAGCCGGCGAGGGTAGCCCTGACACTAGTATTCGAAGTGAGAACATAGTATCTCAATAGTATACGAGACATCAGCAAAGAGTAGATACTCTAAAAACGTTTTCCCAGTGCGAAGTATAACCACGGTCGGGTAAAAACATAGCTAATACCTAATTATCATGATTGAGGAGATTAGGGTAACACAGTGGCGATAGTAGTAGGAATCTACAAAGAGATAAACGTAGCCACGTGGAGTTTCATAGGAGTACTCCACAGAGAAAAGACAATAGCCGTCCGAATTCAGTTCCGCTGCATAGTATCAGATAAACAATTGTAAAAGCGCAGTATAGCGACTTCAGGGGTAAGCGTGAAAATATACCGTTTTCACAGATAGACAATTGCGAACCGGAAAAGATTACATTATCGTGCAGTATTGTAAATGCCGATAAATTAAACACCAGAATTAGGAGGGAACTTTTTATCCAAGGAGGTTTCATTTCGTACGAGACTGTCAATTTCAGAGTAGAAGGAAGAAGGCAACGTCGAAATTTGCACCCCTGGGATTTGGTGAAGAAAGAATTCACGTGTGTTTGTTACCCAAAAAGTGAAATTCTCTGTGTGTAAATATAATATTAAGTGAAAGTTATAATCTTTTTTAGTGTAGTGAAAATGTTTGTAAACCCTCATATTAATCTAAAAATGTGTAATTCAGAGGGCAATTTAATAAGTGATAATTTAATGATGAAGTAAGAAATTTGAAGTGGGCCGAATGTCGTTCCACTGGAATTCGGACAATGGGGCCGGATAAACCATGTAAGTAACACCCAAATTTATTATGTGTTTTGGATTCGGGAATCTCATGTAGCAATGGTAACCACGGAGAAAGTATTCTCCAGTATTGAAAATCAGGGATATAAAACTGTGTGAATATAATAAGTGCGGGATCTAATATAAAAATTGCTAAAATGTATTGTTAATCAAATGAAATCGTATTCAGTGGAATATTTGTGAATATAAAAAATAACGTTATTTAAAAGGCAAACAGGATAATATAAAAAGGAAAATGTAACATAAATGATATGGAAATAATTTTCAAATATGAGCCGTTGTGTGCTAAAAATAATGAGAATAATGTAATGAATAAAGTAATTGTTGAAGTAATAATTCAAGTATAAGCCGTTGTGTGCTAAAGAAATAATAATAATAATTATAGAACCAGTTGTGTTCTTGGTAATGAAAAGTTGAGACTTAGTAAAAGGCAAATCTGTTAATTATGGACGAAGATAAAAATGAATTACGTTGAAATAAATATTAAACTTTGGGAGGCATCACGAATGTATTGATTGTCGCCTTTGAGCGCTAAATAATAGAGGGTCACGCTAAAAATTGCAGAGAAGATAATGCCAGGAATTATAATTGCGGGGATCAGCTGGGTGAAGTAATTGATTTTGTATGTGTTTGCTGTGACAAACTTTCAAAGAGGGTGCTATATATGATTGTCAAGCATGGAATTGTGTGCGAATACCTTTTCCCAAAGTTGCTTTTATTATTGTTAGGAGGAGTGGTTAAATACCCTCGCTCTATGGAATTAGCCCTAGCCCTCGAAAATGGAAGTGTCCTAGAGGCAGGCCAGAGAATCGAACCAGATGTCTCTCACGTCGGAAGCCCCTTAATTATGATTGGTTTTGAATTCTTACTGCCCAGTGTTAATACTCCGAAATTATAATCATATCTGAGCTATAGTAATAGGTCATTGGAACCTCAGAATAATGTTGTTATATTAATGTGATGTGTAGCCTTTCCAAGTTCTGTTCACGCTTGTTTGAAAGCGGTGTTTTGAAGTCCCCTCTAGAGAGGAGAGAGCATTGACTTCTCCCCTATGTAATAAATTAAGCCGTAATGTCTCGACGTTTTCTTAATGAAGGTCGGTTGGGGTAGGTCCAAGACAGAGACAGACCATGTCTGCGCTCTGAAGTCTTAAACCTTTTAAATGGAACGGTAATTTGTACCGTCTTTTATATTAATCATTTATCCTTGCCGCTGCATTATAGATCCGCACTTCATGAATAATGAATATCGTCAATTGAGACAATAATGAAAATCCCTGCGCATTGTTGCATGATATATGTTATTGTACACAAGAAATTGTTGAAGATATCGAATAGCTGGGAGTCTATTTCGAATTGAATAAATCAGTAGTCTTTAACGCTTGTGGTACATGAGATTTCCGAAGACAAATACAGTTTTGGTAGTGTTGAAGAGAGGGATGATATGTTGCGAATGTCATGTGGTACCCAAATAAATGGGGAATTGTTGATACCATTGAATTGTAATTAACTCAAATTTCTTTTAATGTATTCAAATTTGGAATATTTAATATGTTTCTTAAACATAGAATTATGTAATAAAATTAGCCGAGACTTTTAGAACTCGTTTTCGAGAAAGTTTTAATGTTGCTAAATGGAAGTGAAACTAGTTTTGAGATTTTTGTTTAGGGTTCAATTGAACCTAAATTAATGATTTTTATGATTAATGTGTATTGTTCCTTGTTCATTAGAACAAGTGTGATGTTGACTCAGTTGTTTTGTATTATTGTAGCGCCAAATTTTGAGAATTAAATAGTTTTATTAGTAGGATTTTGAATTTCATATCAGTGATGTGTTATCCCAAGCTTGATCCTATAATGTGTGAATCACTCATTGCGAGGACGTTCTATGCCCCCAAAGAGATAAGACTGAGCAGCTGGATAGTGATTTGCATATTTCTTTTACGAAAGGGCACATTTCCTTTAATATGTTTCTCTCTTCCCCAACTCTTCTCAGCACCTCCTCATTTATCACCCTTTTACCCATTTAATCCCTTCCATCTTCCTCAAAATCCACATTTCAAATGCTTCCAATCTTCTTTCTTCCTCTTTCCTCAGCGTCCATGTCTCAGCTCCATGTAGTGCCACACCCCAAAAAGATCACTTTGTCAGTCTCTTCCTCAGATCACGTTCCATACACCCACAAAAAGCCTCCTCTTCTCATTAAATGCCTCCTTGTCCATCGTGGTACGAGATTTCACCTCCTGGTTGCATCTCATGTCTTCTGTTATTATGTGTCCCAAATATTTAAAATCACATACTTCACTAACTTGTTCAATATCTTTGTGTCCTAACTTGTCGTTTAGCGTTACACTTCTCTGCCACTCATGCCCTACGAGTTTTCATGATATGTCATTGTTTATTTGGTCCACAAACAGACATTGCTAACTTATACAAAATTCCTGATCATAGTTAGGTAGATTTCTTTAGAAAGCTAAATATTGCAATGGGTACCATGTTTCGACTTCCGGAAAATTTTGACATATCTTCGCGTTTCACATCCCCTAGACCATAAAACCACCGTCAGTTCAAAAGTTTATATATAATTTATGTATATATGTATATATCTATATTGCGCCCGTTGACGCATGTTTGCTCAGGCAACAGAGACTAAAACTTATGCTGAAATGTAACTGAACATACCCTACGAGCGGCGGGAAGAAGCTGAAGCAATATCGCTTATGATTATAATTTTACTTATTTTTCACATTCCTAAAATCAACTATAATTATAACCAAGTAATTCTGCATATTTAAAGTACAGCATACTTCGTAAATCGAAGAAACTATCAATTTACGCGGCCAGCTCATGTACTGAGAGCACGCCATATTTGGTAACACCAGTTCCTATTCGTCTGTGGAAGAGACAACATGTGCATGATGGAGCACAAGTGAAAGGAAACCATGTGGCAGGAAAAATCAACGAATAACTTTCTTATGGATAGCCATCATGGCATTGTGTAATAATTGAAGGATTGAAGACATTCACCACTACGAGAACTGTGAAATATTTTTATTATTATCCGAGGTGAAATTAAGGACTTGTGTGAAGAAAACTTTGCGACCGCATGGTCTCATTCTCAAGCTTCTCTCATGTTTCAGTGTTCTATAAACTGTGGATTTAATTAACTGTGTAACTGTACAAAACTACAAGTATTATCTTTATTTGCCGGATGGGCAGTGATTTTGATTTATTTAATTGTGTTAATATTTTCTTGTGTAAATATCAGGGCAAGTCACGAGTGAATGTCGCACAAGCGACAGAGACTAGAGCCAGTGGCGGAGTGAAAATGGGCATTTTTTTTACCGCATATTAGCTGCAGTGCGCGACAGTCTTATTTAATTATGTGCTACATTTTTACCAACGCTAACATCGCAATAATGATGAACCAGCAGATCTTCAGATACAACTCCAATCGCGCGATGGCATGCGATTGCTAAATCATGCGTGGGGAATTGGCGCCGGAGGATGTCCAGACACAATGAAATGGTAACCTAAAGCCATACACGAGACCGCACACAACATCTCATGGCGGGACTCGAACCAAGAGACGCTGAATCTGTAGGTCAGATCAAATATTTATAGCGTATTGTAAGAGTGGAAAACAGTAGACTTAGTTTATTTTGGCTTCATTTATTTAGTGCACATTGCAGGTAGCTAATTATAAGACGCGTGTGGAAATTAATACTTTATTAAACACTAGCAGAAGTACCCGTTCTTCGAACGGTGTTCGGTGTTAACACCAGACATTATAATAATAATAATAACAATGTTATTGGTGTTACATCCCTTTTAAGTACTGTTGCTTTTAGAGACGCACCAGACATTATCAATTGAGCTACTGTTGCAATAGTTAGCGGCTTGTAATTCCTTCATAAGTTTATCAGAACGAAGTTAATTTTCTGGGAAAATCACACACACTGTCAATTTAAGGGCCTTATAATGTTGTTTTCGGAGATCCTTTATAGACTCGCGAATTTTTTGTCTCACATTGTGAAGTGCAACATATGCTTTGGTCGTCCTTCTAGGATAATTTTTATATTTCACCTATTTTAGCATGTATTTTGAGAAGATTTTCCCTATATCCACCCTTCTACTCTATGAAAAGTACGGTGAAGAGTTTTATAAATGATTGGTGTATTGACTCATGTTTACCATACCTAATTTTACGATGCACCAAGCATCCGAACATGAGTTATAGGCGTACATAAGGATACACAGAAAGACAGACAGACAATTCTATTGTCTACAACATATCACCCAGAAATCCAAATATGGATATATCTACCACACAGTATCAAAGAAAATCATCCTTACGATGAACCCGTATGTCGACAAAAAAAAGAAAAGAAAAAAGATTACTTGAAATGTGCTCTCAAACTAAATTCACCTAACGTGTACTTCCTGACATGAAATAGAATTGAAAGTCTTGTAGATGAAACTCAATACACGTCACATAAAAACTGACCCTCTGCGTTGTGTTGGGTCCCCATACACAGGAAGACCTCTATCATAAATTATAAAAGCTTGTGGTGCATGAAAATTCAGGTTCTTTAGTCTCAAATGGCCCAAATTCCTAAAAGCCGCAAAAAAATGCTGATTCAATTCAGGAATTTTTGAAAATAATGTTGTTGTTTGGAGATATAATAGACCTTCTGTACTATATGTCGCACGTGAAAATTGCATGAAAAAATCCTAGATTACCCCTTGACCCCCTTAATTGCATTGGTGAATTATACAGTCTACGATGGTTCCGTGATAACCTTATATTTGCAAACTTTCACAGAAATGTAATAAATGTAATAAATTGCTTCTTACTGAAATAGATGTAAAGTTGGATGCCACCCCTTGAGATAATGTTGTCATGGTTACGGATTTGCATTCCTTCATTAGTTTGTTAAATTAAATGTAATTAGTTTTCTGGGAATGTTTCAGAAACTGTTGGTTTAAGAGCCTTATAATGTAGTTTTCGAGGACCCTAGAGTTTTATTTCTGGCACCGAGGGGCTTTGTCTCATCGGTGTACGCCATAATATAATACTACTAATAATAATATAATATAGGGATAGGAATATAATAGACCTGCCTTACCACACCCGCAGGTGTAAATCGCGTGAAAAAATTCTACTGTACCCCTTGACCTCCTTAAGCGCATTTTACATATTGATGAAATTTACAGCTTAATTTGGTTCCATAATAACCATCTAGCAGTTTGCAAACTTTCACACTAATGTAATTAATGGAATTGCATTGCGTCTTACAGCAATAGATGGACCTCTGAGAATCTGTTGCCATGGTTATCGGCTTGCATTCGTTCAGTAGTTTATTAAATTAAATTAGTTTTCTGGGAATATCTCAAAAACGGTTGGACGTAGGACCTTAAAATGTGTTTTTAGGGCCCCCGAATGTTATCTCTCACATTGAGGGGCTGAAAATGGGCTTTGTCTCGTCCTTCTACTCCTATTTCAGCATGTATTTTAAGGGGGTATGCCCCCTTTTATGACAGGTACAGAGAAAAGTTACATCAATGATTAGTGTCGTGCCTCTGATGGATATATGTACCAAATTTTGCGTTGATACACCCAGCCGTTCTCGATTTATAAGGGAACAAATTTGTCCACAATCAAACAAACAGACAGACAGACCAAAACATTATTTTCGCGCGCATCTATCATAAAACAGTCTGAAACGTGTAAATAACTCAAATTTCCGTAGAAATTCAGAAAAAAAAACCAGACAAAAATCTATTTATATATGTAGAGATATACTGCACGGCTCGGTGTTGACCGTGTTTTATTGCACAAATTGAGGATTTACTCGCTAACCGTTGGAGATACACGAAAAGTGCTAAGGACCTTTTGGATAGAAAATTGAATATTAAAGCGCATGTATGCCATCAAAAGGTTGCTATTTCTTAGCGTTCTCTTTTTATTTGAAATGGAAATATCAAATTTTGAAACCAAAGGGTGTAGTGACGTCATAGATGTGGGTTTTACTCGCTAACCGTTGGAGATAAACGAAAAGTGAAGCTCGTATGTACCGTCAAAAGTTTGCTATTTCTTAGCGTTCTCTTTTTATTTGATAAGGAAATATGAAGTTTTGATTAAAGTGTGTAGTGACGTCACTAAAATGGTCGCCATTTTTAATAGTGAAAATTATCGAAATAAAATGTATCCTATATGTAAACCTGGTAAATCAGCTACATCCATGCAAAATTTCATTTAAATCGGACCAGTGGTTCTTGCGTTATCGAGTAGCACACAGACAGACCGAAAGACAGACACACACCATCTCATTTTTATATATTAGTATAGCGGTGTTATATATTAACACCAGACATTATCAATTGAGCTACTGTTGCAATGGTTAGCGGTTTTTCATTCCTTCATAAGTTTATCAGAACGAAGTTAGTTTTCAGGGAATACCACACACACTGATAATTTAAGGGCCTTAAAATGTGGTTTTCGGAGACCCCTTATAGACTCGCGAATTTTGTGTCTCACATTGAGAAGCGCAACATATGCTTTGATCGTCCTTCTAGGAGAATTTTTTATATTTCGCCTATTTTAGCATGTATTTTGAGAAGTTTTTCCCTATATCCACCCTTCTACTGTTTGAAAAGTACGGTGAGGAGTTTTATAAATGATTGGTGTATTGGCTCATGTTTACCATACCTAATTTTACGATGCACCACGCCTACGAACACGATTTATAGGCGTACATAAAGATACACAGAAAGACAGACAGACAATTCTATTGTCTACAACATATCACCCAGATATCCAAATATGGGTATATCTGCCATACAGTATCAAACAAAATCATCCTTACGATGAACACGTATGTCGACAAAAGAAAGATTAGTTAAAATTTGCTCTCAAACTAAATTCACCTAACTTGTACTTCTTGACGTGAAATAGAATTGAAAGACTTGTAGACGAAACGCAATACACCTCACATAAAAAATGACCCTCTACGTTGTGTTAGGTCCACATACACAGGAAGACCTCTTTCATAAATTATAAAGGCTTGTGGTGCATGAAAATTCAGGTTCTTTAGTCTCAAATGGCCCAAATTCCTAAAAGCCTCAAAAAATGCTGATACAATTCAGGATTTTTTGAAAATAATGTTGCTGTTTGGAGGTATAAAGGATGATTGTAGTTTTACGTGACCATTAATCGCGAGATCATAAGCCACGGGACCTCCATTTTACGTGGAATCTGAACCACAGGGCATGGCATTTCACTTTGCAAATGTTTGGAGATATAATAGTCCTTCTGTACTATATGTCGCACGTGAAAATTGCATGAAAAAAATCTAGGTTACCCCTTGACCCCCTTAATTGCATTGATGAATTATACAGTCTACGTTGGTTCCGTGATAACTGTATAGCCATTTGCAAACTTTCACAGAAATGTAATAAATAGAGTGACATTACTTCTTACAGAAATAGATGGAAAGTTGGATGCCACCCTTTGAGATAATGTTGTCATTGTTAGCGATTTCCATTCCTTCATTAGTTTGTTAAATTAAATTAGTTTTCTGGGAATATTTCAGATACTTTTGGTTTTTGGGCCTTATAATGTAGTTTTCGAGGACCATTTAGGGCCCCCAAGTTTTGTTTCTGGCACCGAGGGGGCTTTGTCTCCTCGTTGTACGCCATAATATAATAATAATAATATAATATTGGGATAGGAATATAATAGACCTGCCGTACCACACCCGGAGGTGTAAATCGCGTGAAAAAATTCTACTGTACCCCTTGGCCCCCTTAAGCACATTATACGTATTGATGAATTCTACAGCTTAATTTGGTTCCGTGATAACCTTCTAGCCGTTTGCAAACTTTCACACCAATGTAATTAATGGAATTGCATTGCGTCTTACAGCAATAGATGGACCTCTGCGAATCTGTTGCCATGGTTATCGGGTTGTATTCGTTCATTAGTTTATTAAATTAAATTAGTTTTCTGGGAATATCTCAAAAACGGTTGGTTTTAGGGCCTTAAAATGTGGATTTCGGGGACCCTTCAGGGCCCCCGAGTTTTGTCTCTCACATCGAGGGGCTGAAAATGATTTTTGTCTCGTCCTTCTATTCCTATTTCAGCATGCATTTTAAGGGGGTAGGCCCCCTTTTATGAGAGGTACGGAGAAGGGTTACATCAATGATTTGTGTCGTGCCTCTGATGGATATCTGTACCAAATTTTACGTTGATACACCCAGCCGTTCTCGAGTTATAAGGGAACAAATTTGTCCACAGACACTCAAACAAACAGACAGACCAAAACATTATTTTCGCGCGCATCTATCATAAAACAGTCTGAAACGTTAAATAACTCAAATTTCCGTAGAAATTCAGAAAAAAACAGGTAAATGTTCTATTTATATACATAGAGATATACTGCACCGCTCGGTGTTGACCGTGTTTTATTGCACAAATTTAGGTTATACTCGCTAACCGTCGGAGATACACGAAAAGTGATAAGATCTTTTTGGATAGAAAATTAAATGCTAAAGCTCGTGTATACCATCAAACGTTTGCTATTTCTTAGCGTTCTCTTTTTATTTGAAATGGAATATGAAATTTTGAAACCAAAGGGTGTAGTGACGTCACAAATGTCGGTTTTACTCGCTAACTTTTGGAGATACACGAAAAGTGATAAGGACCTTTCGGATAGGAAATCCAATTTCAAAGATCGTATGTGCCATCAAAAGTTTGCTATTTCCTACCGTTCTCTTTTTATTTGATATGGAAATATGACATTTTGAAACCAAAGGGTGTAGTGACGTCACTAAAATGGTCGCCATTTCTTAATAGTGCAAAATATCGAAATTAAAAGTATCCTATATGTAAGCCTGGTATTTCAGCTACATCCATGCAAAATTTCCTTTATATCGGACCAGTGGTTCTTGCGTTATTAGGTAAGAGACAGACAGACAGACTGAAAGACAGACACACACCATCTCATTTTTAGCCTATTTTCAATTTTGAAAAAATAGGCTTATGAGATCACCTTATGTCCGTGTGTGTGTGCGTGTGTGTGTGTGTGTGTGTGTGTGTGTGTGTGTGATTCGTGTGTGTGTCCCCCCCCCCCTAATGAAATCTAAACGGCAGGAGCGATTTCAATGAAACTCGGAAATTTCATAGCACTATTCCCGGTGACCTCGACCGTGCCCTTCAAATTTTGTTACGATTCACCAATCCAACATGGCGGCTGTGCGAAATATTTCACCAGCATTGAATATCTCAGAAACTATTACCGATATCACCCTGGAATATTTTACGGTGATAGAGGGGACTACTATAAGTTTACTTATGTGACTTTTGAAAACATGGTAACTACAAAACCAACATGGCGGCCAAGCGAATTTGCGACTTTTAAATAGACGTTTTCGCGATTTGACCAACCAAACGCAATGAAACTTGGTACAGTATATGTTTATATACATTGTAATGCACCGACATCTAACTTCGTTCAATTGTTGATATAATCACAAGATGGCGGATGTGCGAAATATTTCACCGGCATTCTATATCTCTGAAACTATTAGGGGTATCTCCCTAAAATTTTGTACGGAGATAAAGGGCACTACTGGAAGTCCACCTATAAGATTTTCATAAACCGGTTAACTACAAAACGAACATGGCGGCTAAGCGAATTTGAACATTTTAAATAGACCTTTCACGCGATTTAATGTTCCAAGCGCACTGAAACCTGGTACAGGAAATATTTATACACATTGTAATCCACTGGTATCTAATTTAGTTCAATTGTTTACATACCTCAAGATGGCGGCAGTGCGAATTTTAAAATTAAGTTTTTATTTCTTGTGATGTAGTCATGCGATCGAAGTGAAAGTTTGAATAATGAACCTACGCAATAATTTTCCTTTAATGGTACATGACTCTATGGCCTATACATTTAACAATCCAACATGGCGACCATCCGAAATATTTAGACGATACTGAATATCTACGAATCTATTTAACAATCAAACTGTATTTTTTAATGTTCATAGGGGCTATGAACTTAAGTTCACCTATAGGACTTTAAATAACCTGGTGATCACAAATCCAACATGGCGGTGACGCGAATTATAAATATTCACATGGACGTTTCTCTCAATTTAACCATCCGCGTGCAGTGAAACTTGGTACAGTAAATCTTTATCCGAATGTTAATCCACTGGCATCTAATTTATTTCAATTGTTTCCATAACCTCAAGATGGCAGCTGTGAAAATTTTTAAATCTCCTTGTTTTTTCTTGTGTCCTAATTATGCGATTGAAGTCTGAATGCTACACGTACACAATAATCTGCATATAACAGTACATAACTCTAGGACCTACATATATAAAATCCAACATGGCGACCATCCGAAATATTTAGTCGGTTCTCAATATCAACGAATCTATTATAGCAATCAAACTGAAATTGTGTATGTTGATAGAGGCAATTAACATAAGTAGGATATATGAAAATAGGCTGTATAGTTCTTCACGGAACTACTTGTTATATATTAGTATGATTTATAGAAGCCAGGAAGGCTGGATTTTCAATGCTCATTCGTATCATTTAAAAACAGGTATTATCAACTTTTATTTTTGTCAGGCTGATGACAAATAAACTAGTTTGACAAATGTTAAATCAAGGCCAAGGTTACGAGCCAAGTTCACTACACAGCACACTCGATTCTAGGCAGTGGATTAATATTTTGTTTTAGAAGGCTGTGAGATTCTTGACATTATTACAAGTGGAATGCAGTGTTCCGTTATTCACATTTATTGGCCAGAACAATACTTGAAAACAGGTTTATTTCTTAAAAGAAGCCACGCAGGCAATGAATGCAATTGTATTTTGTAACCAAATGAACGCAGGTTCGATTTATTCAGGGAAGAGGCAATTTTATAAACGCACACACACAGTTAGCTCGTGTAATCTTTATTACCAGCAATTCAAACGTGTATCAATTAGTATTCCACACTTTTGTAAACTAAGAGTATTATATGAGTCGTGACGGTGGATGAATACCTCCGACATTGTTATTGTGGTTATATCGGTGGCAATGAACTAACTAAAGTCGTACCAAAACCGAAGGCGCCTGGATCAATGGATCCAAAATAAGAGTAAAGTAATTGGTGAAGACATAGGATGTCTAATAAGTGTCATGAAATATTGGTGAAGACACAGGGTGTCTCGTAAACCATTGAACTATTGAGTTATTTGCTTAAGTTGGATACACACGTTACCTGAATACACTGAACGCTTTTAAAGGTCCATAAACTGAACAACGATACTGTCAGGAATAAATAATTGTGTGAAACTTTAATAATCAAAAATAGGGCTTTGAAAACTAACAAATCTTATAATCCCCCCCTGAACATAAATAAAATTTATAAACATTAAAAATAAACTATTTTTCTGGACCAAATGATAACACTTAGATATTGTTAAGCTATTGTAGATACATTTTGATACATTTTCACAAGATTAGTCGACCACTAATTGGTGATGTGATAACTGAAGCACACACATCAGATTAGTAGCAATATGAGTCGATGTAATTGTTTAATTACTATCGCATTTGCAGGCTTTCCTATATTTTCTATTTTCTTAACACTTTGACACTATGACCGTTTGTTACAAACAGTAACAAATCGAGTACGTAGGCAGTGCCAATTGCACAACCATAGGAGTGCTGAATTATTGTATGCTTTTGTGTTGTATTAGCATAATTTTTTTATTCAGCAACATTGTGCACATAGCTTGATTTTCTTAGTAATTAACGCATCTCGTTTATTAATTAATGATATTTAGGACTAGCTAAACATTTAACTCTAAAGATAAATGTTAGAGATGGTACCATCATAGCATAGGACAAATTTTCCCCTTGCTACTAAATGTAAATGTTCTAGTATTTGTAAACAAGTAAATGTCTTGCTTTGATGTAAATTCTTTTGATGTTTGATCCACCCGTAAATTATTTCGATGTAATTGCTTAGGGCCGATCTTACGTGCCATTCTTTTAGCTTGTTCATTTTGTCGAATTTTGTATTAGGACCATGAGAGCAATTTAGATCTTGTTTAGGACTTTTTTTATATTTCTTTCAGGGAAGAATAGAATCGGACTAGCCGTTTGCAACTCTCATGCTAGGCTAGGGATCTATTCTGAATAAAATTTATTTGTGATTTTAACCTAAGACTGACCTCTCTTTTCATGTTCAGTTTTGTTATCGATGCATTCCTCTGAGCTGGTTAAATATCGAACCTCACTAATTCCCGACACCCCCGAGTGCAGACTTTGTGCTACACCAGCCTATGAATGTATCGTCCCCCATACTTGGGTGTTAACTGGAAGAGGATCCCGGAAGGGTCATTTGAAACCGGTGGCTCCCCGAAACCTTCGGCCAGCGGGCACAATATATATATCACTTTCTTGTGGACACGATCAATACCGCAATTTTGCACCAATCACTTTGAAATTTTTACATAATATGTATCCCTTTAAAATCTCGGTCGAGTTCGTTAATGGGCAAAAACGGTCGACGGGGATGAAAATGGGGGCCTTTTTTCGTAAAAGTGAAATATCGCCAGAACTCTCTTAATATTTGAAATATCGAATCCATTCAAAGTTCATACTATGTGTCGGATAAGGCTCAAAAATGTATGTTTGAAAAGTTTTTTTGATAGCACCAACCATTGACCAAAGGGGTGGGAAAAAGTGGGTTTTTCGGGAAACATTAATCATATCTCTCTTAATAGGCACAATATGAAAACCGTACAAAATGGACTATATTCCCCTAATAATTACCTAAAACTTTTGTCTGAAAGAATTTTTGATATGACCCACCATTACGCCAAGGGATGAGAAAAATGATTTCGGAATTATATGAAAATGCAAAGAGCCATCAGAGGTTGCCATGACAACACTACTAAATTGATGAGGGATGAGTTATCAGACGTTGCCATGACAACGCACTTGCACGAGATCACATTCAGTTTTCTATCTGTATAAGTGTGAAGCGGCTTCGGTGACTTGACTGGTAGCATGCTGAACTTCTATGCCCAAGGTCACGCACGGGTTCAAACCCAGCTGAAGTAATCGGTTTTTCTAAGAGCGCTAAAAATCCCTCAGTATGAATCCTTTCGGAGAAGAAGTTCCAACGTTCGTTGCGAGTTGCTGGTTGCGGTGGCATCTAGTAGGCAAGTTCACAGCTTATTTGTTAGCAACATTAGGAACTACTGCTTGAAATTGACCGTCTGCAGTCCTTACCTCAATTACAGTCTAATACAGCCATTACAATTTACACCGTTTATCAGACAGATTCTACACTCACCCTAAGTACACGTAGTTACATGACCGGGTTTTCGCCGCCCCTAAACTGAGGAACCAACCAAAATCTCTGCGGGAGACAAAATTATGCGTGAACAAGTAACAGACCGTTAGATAGTTACACATCAGTGTCGAAACCTTGCATAAGGACAGTGTGACCACAAGTATAAAAATGGACCCCAAATGACAAGAATGTTACCGTCCCCTTAAGACAATAAAATGTTTAATATATGCATAAAATGACGAAAAACAAAGTTAATTAAGCTCCGATTATAAAATACTTTCTCGCAATAAATGAGGTCTGATCCTTCTACGAAAACCTGCATATTCTGCCTATTTTCGCCTATCCCCAAGTTTATCCGGTGAAATCTACCTCCGCCTTCCGGCGTGCCGAGAGGACTTTTTCCCACATTGCAGAAATACTAATTTATTACGCCATTGGTTGGTTCGTTCTTCATTTTTGGGGCTGCGACAACGCGGTCATGTAGTTCCGTGTACTTTGGGCGTGTGTAGAATCTGTCTGATAACTGGTGTTAATTGTGATGGCTGCATTAGTGTGTGTTATCTCCAATTCAGGTAATGACTACAGACGATCAATTTAAATTAGTTCCTACTTTTGCTACAAAATGGTACCGTCAACGACACCTAGCTGTGATCTTGGCTACTAGATGCCACCGCAACCGGCACCTGCTGGCAAACGTTGGAATTAATATATCGTTAATCAAATCTAACCTACAAATTTAGGGAAGATTCTTTTGCATGCCATAAATCTATGACATGGGCCTGCTGGCTTTACTTCCCCTCCGAAGGAAGGCATACGCTCTTAAAAAGTCCAAAGACTTCGGCCGAGTTTGAACCCGCGATATTGGACATAAAAGCTCAGCATGCTACCAACCACGCCACCGAAGCTGCCGATTTATTACATCATTTTTGGTCATTGTTGGGCATTCTTTTATTTTTATGTCATTTTCTAAAAGTATACATCATTAACCTTCTGCCACCCGCGTTAGTGTGTCACGGGCTACATATGTAGCCCAATCAGTTATTCAATCTGATGGACTCGCACACGTTATTTATGGGTGTTCAGTTTCAATAATATGATAAATAGTTGTATATATTAGCATTCTAAGCTAAATCTGAAGATTTTATGTAGGCTTTTATCTTCATATGGGGAGAAAACACAAACCTAAGAAGAAAATTCAATTTTACTGTACATCTTCGGTAAAATTTCAATAAAAATAAAACTAATGGAACTAGAACTGTTAAATTATTTTTATGTAAACCTAAATACTTATATTAGTGCATATTTGGATTGGAATTAATCAAAAATAATACTAGGTTAGATACTTTCCTTAGAAAATCAGTACTTATTATGAACAATTTCAGTATTTTCATTTATTTTTTGTCGAAGTCTTGAAGTTTATTTTTGCCCTTTTGGCTGCAATCCATAGCCCAGGAAATCCATAAGCATGCTCACATTAATTGTCACTGAAGCATTCTGTGGAAATGGACACACTGATCCGAGAGTTCTTCATTGCATTTTGCGCATCTGTTCCTTGTTGATTTATCCCTTCCTCGTCCACACAAGAAGCAACAGCCTAGTTTATTTCCACTACACTCAACCTATTATTACTTTCATCTAAAAACTGACTGATTTGAAAGTCATCTACATGGCCGTCTCCTGTGAGGCAGCGTTTCCTTTGCACGTTCAATAAAATTCTGAAACAGCGATACTATTGTAGCCCAGATGATTTATAATGCATCTGGTGTCAGTTTGGTGCAATTGGTTCAGTAGGAATCACACCCGTCTATTAAATACAGCATCAACAGGCAGCTACAGAGAATCTCAATGTTCCTAGCAAAATATATACTCTGCGATACAACAAAATAAATCACTGGGCTGCGAGTATCCGAGCGTTAATTGTTTTTGTTTTGTGGAATTAATTATATTATTTTTGTAGCCATTGTGTAATCTCTACTTAGTATAAAACAAAGTCCCTGATTTGTGTTTGTTACGGGTAAACTCGAGAACCACTGGATGGATTTTGATGCGGTTTCTACCATTCTGTAAAGGATATCTCGAGGATTATTTTTGTAGAAAATAATTCATTTATGATCAAAGGAAGCCGAGCAGTAACGATTTCAGTGGATAAGTCGAAAAAAAAACTGGCGTCCGAGCGCTTTGTAAGCTTACGCTGGGCTAACCGTTAAAAATATCTAAATACTATGAGTGTAAGAATTGTTCAGCATGAAAAGTTCTACCAAAAGGTCCGTGAGAGCATATGTATATCTTCAATACATAGCCCACTATAAGTGTTTTTACGTTTTAATTTCTTCCAAACACGTCCATTCAACTACTGAGGCGACAGAGTACGAGCTAGCTAAGGGCGAGTCTATCATCTCTGTTACAGCCTAACTAGCGGGCGAACCTATTGCCCCAGATAGAAGCCAGCAGCAAACCGTCCAGTCGTGTTGAGTTAATACTCCTGAGAAGGGTGGTTGAGTTTGGAGTTTACCTGGAAGTGTAACTCCGGTTTTCTTCATTTCGCCTGTGAAGCAAGTCAAGTTAAGATTGGACGGAAGGGGATTTGAGTTTCATTCACCTCTCCATTCCCTGGAAGTGCAACTCTCATTTCGCCAGTGAGCTTTTCGTTCCGCAAAATTCACAGTCAATTTAGATTGGACGGAAGGAGGATTATATTATATTAAATTATACTAATTGGCGTATAATCTCTACTTACTATAAAACAAAGTCCCCGGTTCTTGGATGTTACGGGTAAACTCGAGAACCACTGGATGGATTTTGATGCGGTTTTCACCATTCTGTAAAGGATATCTCGAGAATGATTTCTGTAGAAAATAATTTATTTATGATCAAAGGAAGCCGAGCAGTAACGATTTCGTAGGAAAAGTAAAAAAAAACCTGGCGACCGAGCGCTTTGTAAGCTTACGCTGGGCAAACTGTTAAAAATATCTAAATACTATGAGTGTAGGAATTGTTCAGCATGAAAAGTTCTACAAAAAAGTCCGCTAAAGCATATGTCTATCTTCAATACATCACCCACTATGAGTGTTTTTACGTTTTAATTTCTTCCAACCATGTCCATTCAAATACTGAGGCAACAGTTTACGAGCTATCTAAGGGCGAATCTATCATCCCTGTTACAGCCCAGCTAGCGGGCGAACCTATTGCCCCAGATACAGCCAGCAGCAAACCGTTGAGTCATGTTGAGTTAAGTCTTCAGAGAAGGGTGGTTGTGTCTGGAGTTTCCCTGGAAGTGCAACTCGGGTTTTCTTCATTTCGCCTGTGAACTTTTCATTCCGCAAAATTCACAGTCAAGTTAAGATTGGACGGAAGAAAAATTTGTGATTCATGCACGTCGCCATTCTTAAATTACGTCTGACAAGAATTTGTTGCACATGCATCTCCATGATAATATAACTAATAGTCCAGTCAGTGATTTTAACCCATCATGCCGAGACGTAAAACGGATATTGGTCGTTGTTCATTGACACCGGAGAAAAAAAAAAGCTTTTCACGTAATGCATTCTCCCGGGCGAAGCCGGGTCGGGTTGCTAGTGTTCTCATATTTTAAAGGGTTTCCATGCATTTTTGCGAATGGTGTTGGATATATTCGGAACAGTGAGGATGAATGCGAAGACATGAGCATCTTCACAGCTCATTGACGATCTGCAGACTAAAGTAACTTAGTTCAGTCCTTACTTCTTGGAAATATCCACATTCCAGGAGACACACCTGCTCTTGCAACTAATCTGGGAGCGATGTTGAAAGCGAGGGTAGCAGGACAGACTACACTAGGCCCAGTAATGCCAGTCGAGTTAAATACTTCAGTGCAACCTTACGTGTGCTGAGTGAATTTGTGTAGTCATTTGCGATTGTTCTTTCGAGTATATTTTAAAATACCGAAGTTAAAGCCATCTAGGGCTGTTCGTTCCAAACAAACAATTCCGGAATTCGGTGAGGATATATTTCTTCCGATGGTGAAATTCTTCTCTGCAAAATACGTCAAGTTAAAGTTTATGTTTGCATTTCTTTGCGAGATGAAATTATGTCAGCAACATAAATTTACCTATATGAACTCGATGAGTAAATTCATGGTAAAACATCATTCAAATTTATAGGTCATGTTTTAAAATTTTCGGGATATTTTATTGGATTCTTTCTGTCATTTTATAGGACTTTTTGAAACAATTTTAGGTCATCAAAGTCCATGTCCTGCTCATCACTACACAGTTTGTTTTTTTCTTATTGATTGTCATTCCGAATTCCTCACAGGTCATATTTAAATCTCCTAGTATTCCAAGCATAGATCTTTTACTCTCTGCCAATAACACCATATCACCAGAAAATTGAATACATTCAATCCTATGTTAAAGTAAGGAGTAAGTCTTTAAGAACAATTGTTAATTGTTTCTGAGAAAATGGTAAATTAAAAGTTGGAAATTAGCGTGGTCAATACAGGGCATTGCGGAGTCCCTTATGAAGCAAATCCTTGAAAATAGCTGCCACGATTATAGGTATAAGCCAGTCTCTTGGTGTTGGGGTAGCGCGCCTGCCTCTCACCCGGGGACCCCGGGTTCGATTCCCGGCTCCGTCAGGGATTTTAGAAACTGACGTGAGGGCTGAAACGCACAGTGGGTCAATATCGAAATCTAGGGGGACAAAATTATTTTTACGTTTTAATCATGAATTTAGAGTGGAAGCAAGGTATATAATTTGTTTACTTCATTATAAACATCAGTTAAGATCCTTTTAGCTACGTCTACACATGCAAGAAATTGTCTATGACTAGGAGTTGGATAGAACATTCAGTTATCTCTTCAGAACAATTTTCTACCCCTTATTTACTTTTAACAAAGTCACAAAGTGCCACTTTTGATATAATCGTCGAACCCAGTGCTTCAAACAGTTGTAAACGTGTGAGAACTGGTTTCGTGGCATCTTCTAAAACTTAAAATAACTAAGTAAGTGGCAAAAAGATGCAAAAAATCTTATAACAGGCGTAAACTACATGACTTTATCTACATTTTAACATTAAGTAGAAAGTGACGCATAGTGACGCGACATACTAAAAATCTATTGAACATATAGTTTTGAATGCAAATATAGCTAAAATTGCGTAACAATTACGTCCATTAATAACTGAAACACGTTACAAAGATCATACCTTCAGCTGAATGTTCCATCTTAAAGCATCACACTAACCAGAAACACAACCAAACCACAGCCACTTACATTCACCCTCCAATTCAGTCTGCTCTAACAGTGGTGACTGATTTACACTAAGATGCGTTTATATCCCAGAATAGTGAGCGGCAATTATATGAGAATGCTGTAGAAGTAATAAATTATGATATTTTAATTATGGAAATAAATGATTTTGTCCTCCTAGATTTCGATTTTGACCCACTGTGGAACGGGGAGCAATTGAGTAGCTGTCTGACAGTGAGGCAGCGCCCCGGTCACGAACACCAAGATTAACGGCTGAGGGGACCCGACGCGCTGACCTTGCGTTATTCTTATATCTGCAGGCCAAATGGTTGGGCAACGGTCGCTTGGTAGGCCTAGGCCCTAATGGACTGTATTGCCAGGGGTTATTATTATATTATTAAAGGTATAACTTACGTATACCAGGTGAATCAGCTGCCCCCAAATAATATTGTTTTATGCAGCCCAACTAACGCGTTTTGTCTGAAAGGTCGATATTTCTCTGCTTGCATCCCGTATGGTACCAATGCACTGCAAGCATATCCCACTCCAGGACGCAGTGGTTTAGTAGTCAATGACTGGAGAGTGTCGGATGTTCTGATCAGCATTCTAAATTTATCCCTGTTGAATATATCTTTGGAATCAATTTCTAAAAATTCGAGGTCTTTTCCAATAAGTCTCGTCCATTTGGCAGTTGTCCCCTTCCCTCTAGAAATGATGTTGAAGATTCTTGAGGTCAGTCTGAACACTATCATTTTAATCTTGATCATATTATTCGAACTGTCTGTAGTCACATCGAGTGAAAAATAATAGTGTTCAGTATCGTTTGCGGGATATGCTCGCAGTGCATTACTACCATACGGGATGCAAACAGAGAAATATCGACCAGTCTGTTAACACACGTTAGTTGGGCTGCATAAAACAATATTATTAGGGACAGATGATTTACCTCATATAACATATCAGTTACATAGTGAGATTCTTTTGCTGGAGCGGGGCCGGCGGCCGACTGCCGGGTGCGCGCTCCTTCCGCCAGCCAACCGAGCTCGGCCGGCAGGGTTGCGCGAGGCGGAGTCGAGCTAACCAGGTCCATTAAAGTCATTAAGTCACTAAACTTTCATCAACGAGGGTGTGTAGTGTCAGCGCACAGATAAGAAGGTAGCACAAACAACAGCTGCAATATTTAATTAAAGAACCACGGAGATGTTCTTTTATTTCTTGGGAATCTGGATGACCTCAAGCCATCAGTTAAAGGTTAGAACTTATCTTTTCGCAGAAGATACTAAAATTGTTCTCCTTCAGCTGACAGACAGTAACTTAGGCTGTTACATCGTTACATTATGTAGCTACTCCTGCACCCCTCCCCCCACCCCCGCCCCTCCCCAGTGTGTTTACTGTAATTAATCGAAGATCGGTTAAATTTACCGAAGGTATCAAGCTTAAAATCCTTACACCTAAAATATCATTAAAAAAAAAGATTTTGCCCAAGCCCGGATTCGAACCCGGGACTATCGGCCTTTCGAACCGCAACGCTATCCATTACGCCAGCGCTCCATGGTGAAATGAATCTTGCCAAGAGTTAAAGGATTGAGAAAGGTAATAGAGGCTTGGGTCAGTTGCCTAACTTACAGGGTGGAGGGCCTGAATCAACCCTCTTTTTAGGGGTTAAGTTCCCTATCTCAAATTACTTCTATACCCGTCCCCTACACGACCTATCATTCTCCAAAGGTACATAAAAGACACCCTGTATACGGCAGCAGATATCCCTCACAACAGAAGGGAATCACAACGTGTACGCTAATTTATTTACACGGTACAACGCATGACTGTCAGCTGAAGAACATACTCAGCATCTCCTGTGGATAGGTAAGTTCTTTAATTGTGATTTGCTGGTGAATTTACCATTAATGAATGTACTTTTTTACGGTTTTCAGCTGCGCGCAATCCGCGGTGCGAGCTCCGTTGGCTCGCGGATTGCAGCTGGCCGCCGGCCCCGCTCCAGCAAAATAATCACACTGTATATCCTTAAGTTAATGAGACTACGTTTCTGATTATAATTGATCTCGTAATATTTTACAACGCAAATTAATACGAATATTTTAGGATTACGTTAATGCCTTAAATGTAGGTTTTCAATTTCAGCTGCCGAGTCAAAAACAATGGTCCTACTACAGTAAATATAGTTTTAATTAATTTAATATTAAAGGAACTTCGGTCATCTTGTGGAGTCTTTAGTCGCTATGACTGCTAATTGTATTGTCTCTGCCAAGAGCTCTTTGCTCACTGGAAACGGGAGGAGGAATTAAGTTGAATAAGGACTTCCTCCCCTTAAACAAGGGGCTTAAGACAGAGACCTCTATGTTCCATACAGAGAGTGAGACGGAATTACACCACTAGGCACTTTGCCAAAATGTCATTAATGGCTGATGAGAGGTGGGGGAAAGGGATAAGGCCCTGGAAGGACAACACAGGATGTTTTTAAAACGTGATACCCATGAAATAACGTGTGTGGACAAAATATATACGTGCAGTATACGGAATGTCTCTAACCATTACGTTCAAAATAGTACAGTTGGTAGAGGATCCAAAACTAAGAATTTGGAGAGAGATACAATGTTTGAGAAAGCACTTTCTCTACGTTTCCTGCCCAACAGAGCAACATCCTTCATGGCAAGATCGTTAACCTCATAGCAACAACTTAAGTTATAACAACAACAATGTGCCAAAGTCTAGAATACCAATCATTCAGCCAGACTATATCAAATACCTAAACACTTCCCCCAATCCTACAGTAGGCCCATATAATTACACTTGTAGAGTCACCATAATAACATAAAACGGACTAATTCCAATAACGAATCCACACACAATTGCCTGGGGCTGATGATCAAGATTTCTTAAACAACTTAACTGAATCATGACGAACAACAAAGTATTGTGCAAATGTAATTACTTTTCCTTATGTATAATTGTCATGATTGAACAAAGTCGCAGTGCAGTTTATCCTAACAGTAGTCCTACAGGATATGACAGAATAATTAGACTATTATTATTAAAAGATAAGCGCACAATGTGCAAAGACAAATAATCAATTATGCTAACGCCAGTCTTATTATTGAGGTTGTCCTAATTTTGCAGTTTTGTGCGTGGTACCTCTCACAATGTTCGTCGTACAGGTCCCATACACTGTCTTCATTCGGTTGGTGGAAATTCTTGGTTTTGCAGAATCTATAGTGTAATCCAGAAACGTGTGATTACCTGCCGTAGCTCGTAGTTAGCTTGTTTCCACTCTTCCGTCATTATGGCATCTGTGGAGTAAAAGTCGGACCAAATGGCATTTCGTTTCTCATTTAAGGTTCGGCGTGCATTCTCATATGCTTTGGTGTTTGGTAGGTAATACTGTATTTTGATGTCGTCGATGAAGTAGTCCTCTTTGGTTAATACATATGTCAACCTTGAAGGGGCAGTCTTTCCTATGCCTAAAATCCTCTTAAGATATCGGGCCTTGACTTTTTCTATTATCATCATCAGGTCGCCGATATAATCCATAGGGCCATGTCTGGATGGAACAAATGGCGCGAACTAACAGGAGTTTTATGTGATCCGTAAATACCCATAAGCACGAAGGGGAAAGTTTATAAAACTGCCGTAAGACCAATCCTACTCTATGGTAGTGAAACATGGGCTACTACAAAGGCACATGAGCAAAAGCTACATACCACTGAAATGCGTATGTTACGTTGGGAAGGTGGAGTTACTCTCAAAGATAAAATCCGTAATGAACATGTGCGGGGCAGTTTCAAAGTAGCACCTATAACAGAGAAACTTTCAGAAACCAGGCTAAAGTGATATGGACATGTTATACGAAGACCGGAGAATCATGACTACGCAAAAGAGACGGAGCGGCAGACCTCAAACAACATGGATGACGAATGTCCAGAGGGACATGAAGGTATTGGGCCTATCTGCTATTATTATTTATTTATCGTATGGCTTTTATTGCCGGGAGTGTCCGAGGACATGTTCAGCACGCCTGAGTCTGTAGCTGCTTCCAGCGGACACCCTAAAGGGTGAGCTACAAGTTCCGTTCAATTTCAAGTAGTTCCAACTTTCGCCACCAGGTATCAATGATACCTAGTGGTGAACGTTGGAACTTTGATAGAGCGTTCTGATGACTAACCTAACAATTTTGCTTTACACAAGTTTAGTCTGTGAATGGATCTTTTACATGCCATAAATCTATGACATGGGACCGCCGGCTTTACTTCCCCTCCGAAGGGAGGCATAGTGAAGGATTTTAACGCTCTTAAAAATCCGACGACTTCGGCCGGGTTTGAACCCGCTATCTTGGGCATAGCACTTCAGCATGCTACCGACTACGCCACCGAAGCCGCATGGCCTATCTGCTGATGATGCTTTACAAGGAAATGAATGGCACCTCAGGATTAAGAAAGCCGACCCCGCGTAACGGGAAAAGGCGAGGAGGAAGAAGATCAGGTCGCTGAGTGTGAGTTTTTCCCAGGTAACGCAAATCCCATAGGTTGCTATTGGTGATATGGCTGTTCTGAACAGTAGCATTGCTGTACCCAATGATATTTCTTGAGGTTAGTTAGTTATTGTTATTTTAAGGGGCGGAACTACGAGGTCATCTGCCCCTAAATTTGTTGAGGTTGTTTGATATGGTAGATGGGTTTTATTGCTGCGGCCGCTCTTTCTTTAACGTGGATATTGTAAGATGTTAGAGTGGTTTGGAGGGTGACTCCAAGATACTTGAATTTCGGGACTACTTCTAGTGGTTTGTTGTGCAGGGTCATTGTGTTTTAAGTGAATGCCTTCCTCCTTTCCTAAAGGTACGACAGATTAATGCAGAAAAGTAAGTTGGGTTGCCTACAGCTATAGGAGCCTCTGAATAAGATAAACAAGTGCGATCCAAACCCCTGATGTGTTGGTAACTTCTCTGCTGTATGTGTTTAGCGTGACAAGTATTCTCTACCCAACAATGTTTGTACTCGTACGTTGCGTCCCGTAGTCCACAAGTTGACATGACAGGCTTGTCACTAAACTGTCCCCAGATAGGACTGTGCTCATGTTTGTCCACAACTTGACATCACATGTCACAAAGTTGTTTGCAGTGATGACTGAGCCTATGTGTTTTTTTTTAAACGGCAATTGAGTTGCAGTACTGTACATTTGACGGACACGCTAATTTATTATCGCTCCCCATATATCTTCTAAAATAAAATTCACATCATGTTGAATGTATAAATGAACTAATTATTATTACTAATCCCACAGGTAGTGCAGTGGTGGCACTCTTAACCTTTACCTAGGAAGATGTTAACCTGAGTTAACATTCCAGTGAGTCTGCTTAAAAGGCAAGGAGAAGGGAACGTCAAAATATGGCACCAGCTCAGAAGGAGGGAACACAAATGACGTTAATACGAACATAATAAAATAATAATAGTAATAAAAATAATAATAAGGAAAGCTTGGAGCACACCACCAATTCAAAGAAAAAGCGAAATTAAAAACCGGCAAGAAGTGGTCTGAAGAAAGAAAGGAGTCTCACAGGCAGCGAATGCGTAAACACTGGGCTAAGATCAAGGCCCAAGGACGGAAGCAGTTGAAATGACGTGGTCCATAGCTGGCCTAAACGAAGAAAGAAGAAATAATAATAATAATAATAATAATAATAATAAGTATATAGATTAAAAGGAAAACCACAGACTTGTATTCAGTAATCAATAAGTTCACTGATACCGTGCGTAAGAGAAGTTTGAAATTCTATGGTCACTTCTGCAGAATGGACAACACTAGATATGCCCAAAAAAATGCTTGATATGATAAATTCAAAGAAGGTCAAAATCAATTGGTTAGAAGAAATCAAACGGCACTTAAAATAAATTAACATCACCGAAGATATCATGAATCGCAAGGCTTCTGGAACTCTAGTAACAAATCACTCTTTCACCGAAAAAGCTAAAAAGACCACTGGAAAAATGGACGGAAAAACGTAAGAAGGGGAATAGGGAGTTCATGAGATTATTTTGGGAGGAGAAGGAGAGGAAAACACCATCAACCCGAGTCAACAAGTTTAAACCTGCTCCCTAAGTGGGCAAAACAAGGAAAGAATAATATTAATTATTATTATTTTTAGTGCCTATGGAAATATGTTTTAAATGATATTATTATTTATTTATTTATTTATTTATTTATGTATTCGTTAACTCCCCATAAGGAGAGCCTTACAACACAATCAATTTCCATGTTTCTTTCTGGACCTTTCCTCTCTTTTCCCAAAATCCTCTCATATAAACACTATGCTTCCTCTTTCTCTCCTCCGTCCACTTCTTTCCCGGTTGTCTCTCTTTGGGAGTTGGCTCAAACTTCTGTTGTCTATATTTTTCTGTTTATGTGCTCCTGTCTGCGATGTATTCTGTAGAGATGTTTAGTTTCTTGAGGCCCTCCACGGTTTCCTTTACCCAATTGTTGTTAGTGTACTATTCGTAACTATATTAAAAAAATCTTGGTCAGTCTGTCTTCGATCATCCTATGTATATGTCCATAAAATTTTTCCCTCCTCTTCCTAATGTTGTTTGTAATCGTCTCCGTCTGTTTGTACAGTTCTATTGTCGGTCTCTTTATCCATATTCCCTCTTTCTGAACTGGCCCGTAGATCTTTCTCAGAATTTTTCTCTCTTGTTTTTCTAATTCCTTGAAATGATATTATTATTATTGATGTTTATGTTATTATTATTATTACAATTATTCATATTATTCTTATTTTATTACGAGGGAAGTTCCGAAACTAAGTTTCATTATTTTTAATGTACGAGCAGTTGATACACTAGGTGACACAAACAATCGCCATAAGAATCCACACCCGTTACTGGTTCAACGAAGGAAGGAGCGTCAGTGGAGGGGGAACGACGCATGCGCAGAGCGCCGATGAAGGGAGAGGAGCAGCAGACCGGCGTGCCCGATATCATTTGAGTACAACTCACGATGGCAGACAGATGTGTACTGACAACGTGATCGCCAATGGAAGTGTAAGCTGTTATCCGGTATGAATGGGCACGTGGGACTGGTGTGTCAGTCACCCATGAGTGCCTATAGACCGTGTATGGTGAAGCGGTCATGTCTCGTCAAAGGGTTGGTCGCTGGTGTTGCATGTTTAGTGAAGGATGGCAGAGGATGAAGATCGAAGTGGGCGTCTCTCCATATTCTCGAATGTAAACAACATCACAGAAAATATCATCAATCTCGAGGCTTTTAGAACTCCAGTTACAAGTCACTTTTTCACCGGAAAAGCCAAATAGACCACTGAATAAATGGACGGAATAACGTAAGAAGGAGAATAGCGAGTTCATGAGGAGATTTTGGGAGGAGAAGAAGAGGAAAACACCATCAACCCAAGTCAACAAGTTCAAACGCGCTCCTTAAGTAGGCAAAACAAAGAAAGAGAAGAGGAATTATTATTATTACCTATGGAAATATGTTTTAAATGATATTATTATTGTTTTTATTATAATTATTAGAATTATTTATATTATTCTTATTTTATTACGAGGGAAAAAGTTAGTTTCGTTATTCTATTGCACGAGCAAATGGTTTACCAGGTGACACAAATAATCGCCACAAGAATCCACACCGTGGTTAATTCAACGACGGAAGAAACGTCAGTGGAGGGGGAATAACGCATGCGCAGAGCACCGACGTAGGGAGAGGAGCAGCAGACCGGTGTGCCCGATATCATTCGAGTACAACTCACGACGACAGACAGACGTGTAATGACAATGTGGTCGTTAATGGAAGTGTAAGCTGTTATCCGGTATGAATGGTCACGTGGGACTAGTGTGTCAAGTCATCCATGAGTGCCTACAGACCGTGTATGGTCAAGCAGGCAGGTCTCGCCAAATGGTTGGTCGCTGGTGCTGCATGTTCAGTGAAGGACGGCAGAGTGGGCGTCCCTCCATATTCTCGAATGAAAACAACATTTCTCGAGTACAGGACATGGTGATAGCAGACAGACGCATAACAGTGGCGGACATGGCGTCCACATTGCGTATTGGACATGCCCGAGCCCATCACATGCTCCTTGCACTCTCGCGACGTCTCTTGTAAACCAATGCCGATGTGGAACAGGCTGTGCGACGCTGGGCGCTGAGTTTACCGGAGTGGTTCCTTCAAACTGATGACACGATTCAACAAATTGTCGGTGCCGACTGTGTCGAAAAATAGTGCAAGGTGTATAAATCATGATAATGATAATGATCGTGTGGCCTCCGGAGAGGCCCAGTGCAGGTCTTCCTAGTTGACGCCCGTGGGCGACCTGCGCGCCGTAATGAGGATAAAGTGATGATTATCATTATTCTCGAGTCAGAAAACATCAAATAAACACAGATACAAATACTATGACTACAAACATTATATAATATTTGACCAAAACTAGGCCACTTCCACTGCATTCTGTGAAGCTTCACAAAGTTCATCTTCTGAGCAGGAGGTCGGGCACAGTCTACACTGAAGCATATGTGTTCACAGTCTGATCTTCTCCACAGTCACACTGTATGTCATCTTCCATAATGTTGCCCCACTTTGCAAGATTGATCTTAGATCTGCCCACACCTGATCTTAATCTATTCAAGGATTTCCATGTTACCCAATCTTGATCATGACCAGGAGGTAAAGTTTCGGCTATCCATTTCCAGCCCAGGAGAGGAGATTTCTTAGCTTTCCATAATTCTAGCCTGGCTTTTTCACATGTAGTCTTCAATTCTTTGGATGTTCTTAGGAAACTCTTCCTAGACTTCAGCCTCAGAGCATGTAGTTCCTGCCCATGTAGAGGATGGGTTGCTTCCTGGACAACTTTCTTCCTTTCCTTGTTGCAGCTACTTCTCGTCGAATAGAGGGTGGTGCTATTCCTGCAAGCTGGTAGAGGCATTCTATTGGTATTGATCTTAAGCATCCAGTTATAGTTCTACACGTTTCATTGACAGCTACGTCTACCTGTTTAGCATGAGTTGAGTTATACCAAACCGGGCAGGCGTACTCTGCAGCGGAATAACACAGTGCCATTGCAGATGTTCGAATAGTGTCAGGTTGGCTACCCCATTGTGATCCGGCCAGTTTCCTCGGAAGATTATTCCTGGTGGGAACTTTTGACTTGGTGTCCAAACAGTGTTTCATGTAGATAAGAGCTCTGTCCAGTGTCACTCCTATACATTTTGGGGTGTAACAGTGTTCCAGTTCAACTCCTGACCATATTACCTTCAGTTTACGAAAGGCTTCCCTGTTTCTCAAGTGAAAGGCACATACTTGTGTCTTGGAGGGATTTGGTTTCAGTTGATTTACGATATAATATTTTGACAGATCCTTAAGGGCACTCGTGAGGTTGTTTTCTCCTTACACTGTGTAGTAAGAGCGAGATCATCAGAGTACAAGAAACTCCTGGTGTTGGGAGCTATCGGCTGGTCATTTGTATACACGTTGAACAGAAATGGAGCGAGAACACTTCCTTGGGGTAGGCCATTCTTCTGTAGTCTCCAACGGCTGCGTTGCCCCTGGAAGTCCACAAATTATCTCCGATTCTGCAGGAGAGTAGCAATGAACCTGGTTAGGCTGGAGTTCTTAGTCAGCGTGTAGACCTTAGCAAATAGAAGCTGATGATTAACAGTGTCGTAGGCTGCCGATAAATCGACAAATGCCACTCCAGTTACCTTAGCTGCTTCGAAACCATCCTCTATGAATTGCGTAAGGTTCAGCAACTGCCCAGTACAGCTTTTGCCCGGACGAAATCCAGCTTGTTCAGGTACGAGCAGAGGATCAATAACGGGTAAAAGGCGATTCAAAATCATTCGTACTAGTAGTTTGTAGAGGTGACACCGTAGTGCTAATGGTCTGAAATTCTTTGGACTGTCCCCTTCTTTGCCAGGTTTCAACAAAGCTATCACACGGCTCTTCCGCCATATCTTTGGAATTTGATAATTCTTCATGCAGTTATTGAAGATCTGGAGTATCCAATCCTTGATTTTTAAGCCGAAATGCTTAATTTGTTCTGTCCGAATGTCATCCAAGCCGGCTGATTTTCCATTTTTAGTCTGTTTGATAGCCTTCTCCAGTCCTACCATAGTGAATAGTATTGTAAGATCGTTACTTTCCTCTTGAAATCCTCTTTGATGTCTGGGCACTTTGTGCTTATAGATGGGCTTCCCGTTCATCAAAAGCTGATGAGCTATTTGGTTGGCAGTGATGTTGTAATGTACATAGGTCTTTGTTGGATCATTGCTTAAACGCCTTAAAAGTCTCCAAGCCTTATGGCTGTCTCTTCTCAGATCCAGGTCTTCTACAGTTCTAACCCAATGATCCCGTTTTGTTTCTCTAATGGCGGAGATGAGTCTGTTCCTAGCTTCTACTGTTGATTCGCCGAAAGGGTTTTCTTCAAAATCCTTCCTGTATTCTGTTAGTAGGGTAACTTCGTCTGATGTGAGATCAGGGATGAATGAAGTCTGGCAGCCGCGAGGTATAGACCTTCTGGAACACTTCTTTACAGTTGTGGTGAAGATGCCGTAGGATACTGGTGTAGGTTCTATATAAGACACTTCGTTGTCCAACATATCTGCAAATTTTGACCAGTCAGCTTTATTGAAGTTGTACCTCCTGCGGAAAGGTATTTTCTGAGGTCTGATGGCAGCAAATACTTGGCACATTATTGGCCGATGCTGTGTATTGTGCCCTTTTGTTAAAGAAATATGCAAATCACTGTCCAGCTGCTCAGTCTTATCTCCTTGGGGGCATAGAACGTCCTCCCTCTGAATGATTCACACATTATAGGATCAAGCTTAGAATAACACTTCACTGAAATGACATTCGAAATCCTACTATAAAACTATTTAATTATCAAAATTTGGCACTACAATACACAAACAAACTGAATCAACTTCACACGTGTTCTAATGAACAAGGAACAAATACACATTAATCAAAAAATCAATATTTGAGGTTCCACTGAACCCTAAACAAAATTATCAAAACTGATCTCACTTCCATTTAGCAACATTATAAAATTCTCTCAAAACGTGCTCTAAATGTCTCGGAAAAATTATTACATATAATTTTCTGTTTAAAAACACACTAAATATTCTAAGTTTGAATATATTAAAAAAATTTAGTTAATAAAAATCAATGGTATCAACAATTACCATTCATTTGGGTACCATATGATACTCACAATATATCATCCCTCTCTCCAACACTACCAAACTGTATTTGTCTTCGGGAATCTCATGCACCACAAGCGTTGGAGACCACTGATTTACTCAACTCAAAGTAGACTCCCAGCTACCCGATATCTCCAACAATCACTTGGGATAAATAACATTTATTATGCAACAATACAAAGGAATTTTCATTATTGTCTCAAATGACAATCTAATTATTCATGAAGTGCAACGGCAAGGATAAACAATCATAGTAAAACTCTGTACAGATTACCGGTCCATTCAAGGTTTATTTTAGCAGAGTGTAGACAGGGTCTGTCTCTGTTATTGGTCTACCCCAACAGTGACTTTCATTAAGAAACCGTCGAGACACTTCAGGCTTAAATTTATGACGGTGAAGGCGAGTCAATGCTTCCTCCCTTCTGGACGGCACTTTACACACAGCTTTCAAACAAGCGAGAATCTGAGACTTGGAAAGGCTACACATCACTTTCATTTAACAACAATATTCTGAGGTTCAAATGACCTAATTCTGTAGCTCAGGTATAATTATATTTTCGCAGTTTTAACACTGGCAAGTAAGAATTCAATCAAACCAATCATAATTAAGGGGCTTCTGACGTGAGAGAATTCCGGTTCGATTCTTTGGCCAGCCTCTAGGATACTTCCATTCTCGAGGGCTTAGGGCTAACTCCTAGAGCGAGGGTATCTGACCACTCCTCCGAATAATAATAGCGACATTGGGAAAAGGTATTCGCGCACAATTCCGCGCTTGACAATAAATTTAGCACCCTTTAAAGTTTGTCACTGCAAACACACACATAATCATCTACTTCTGTCCAGCTGATCTCCGCAATTATAACCTCCTGGCATTATTTTCACCGCATTTATAGCGTGACCATTAATAATATAGCGCTCATTGGCGACAATCAATACATTCGTGATGCCTTCCAAAGTCTAATATTTATTTCAACGAAATCAATTTCTTCGTCCAAAAATAATGGTTTTGCCTTTAACTTAATCTCGACTTTTCATTTAGAAGAACACAACTGGTTCAATAATTATCATTATCATTATTCTTATCATTTTAGCACATAACGGCTCATACTTGAATTTTATTTCAATAATTGGTTTATTCATTACATTATTCTTATCATTTTAGCACATAACGGCTCATATTTGAATATTATTTCCATATCTTAATATTTTTTTATATTATCCTGTTTGCCTTTTTAAATAACATTATTCTTTTTCATTTACTAGTATTGCCCTGAATACAATTTCTTAGATTACACATTTACATTTTTAGTAATTTTTACTTTAATTATTAGATCCCGCACTTATCATTCTCACACAGTTTTACATCCCTGATTTTCAATGTTGGAGAATACTTTCTCCATGGTTACCATTGCCACACGAGGTTCCCGAATCCAAAACACATAATAAATTTTGGTGATACTTACATGATTTACCCGGCCAAATTGTCCGAATCCCAGCGGAGCGACATTTGGCCCACATTAGATTTCTCACTCCATGATGACACACATATCACCACTAATTAAATGGCCCTCTAGATTACACACTTTTAGATTTATATGAGGGATTACACACATTTTTCACTATACAAAAAATATAACTTTCACTAATATTTATATTTACACAAAGAATTTCACTTTTGTGGCATCAAACACTGCCTTACACACGTGAATTCTTTCTGATCCAAATCCTAGGGGTGAAAGTTTCGACCGCTGCCTTCTATTTCCTATTTGGATATTGACAGTCGCGTACGAAATTAACCTCCTTGGCTATGAATTCTCCCCTAATTCTGGTGTTGAATTTATCGGCACTTACAGTACTGCACGATAATATTGTCTCTTCCGGTTTGCAATTGTCTATCTGGGAAACGATATGTGGTTACGTTTACCCCTGAAGTCACTATACTGCGCTTGACAATTGTCTTTAATACTATGCGTCTGAACTAAATTCTGACGACTATTGTCTTTTCTTTGTGGAGTACTTCCTTGACACTCCACGTGGCTACTGATGTCTATTGTAGACTCCTAACTCTATCGCCACTTTGTCACGCTAATCTCCTCAATTCAGGAAAATTAGGTATTAGCCCTACCGTGGTTATACTAACGCACTGGGAAAACGTTTTAGAGTATCTACTCTCTGCTGATGTCTCGTATACTTTCGAGACACTACGACGTCACTTCAAATACTAGTGTCTGGGCTTCGACTAACCTCGCCGGCTAACGTATGTTTTTGCCCAAAGTTTATAACTTGGCCTACCACCGTAGATTATTAATTTTTCGAAGTTCTGACGATACTTTCCTTTTGAAAAGAATTTCAACGTTTTTAAAGCGCGGCGACACTGAAGAAAGCTGGACCGTACTTTTATTTAGAGTACTTCCGCATCGTGATACAGGTTCGAGTCCCACTGACTGAACAAGACTGCCGGAGCTGACGAGCAGCACGACCGATACGTGGTCTGATGGATTACTGCATGATTTCCCTTGGGCTCCTGGCCCTTATATTTGATTCTGGTAAAAATAAATAAATTTCTCATCTTCCCTACCATCAATTTCCAAAATAATCGTCGTACGATGTTTAAAAAAAATATCCATGAAAATCTGAGGTTTTAAACGTCTCAACAATATCTAAGATTCCAGGAATCGATCGTACAGATCTTTAATATTAATTCAAATGATCTCTTCAATCATGTGGGCGGTGTATTCTTTTTGTCTCCCACCATAAGATCCTGGTTCGGGAAATCACCGAATACGTAATGCTGAATGTGCATTTCTTTCTTGTACAATTACTATGGACTTTATCCACTCTAAAAAATCTCTTTCCCTGGATAATTAACACTGATGGAGTCCTTTACTTATTTTAATGCCCGCAAATGGCATAATTCCAATTATTTCTGTAATTTCCTGTCTCCTCCCTTGAAGCGGCGATGCCATTATACTGTCGACTCGGGGCTATTTCCGAAACTACATCTCTCTCATTCATTGGAGTCTCTGGTGACTGTTTAGTGACATCACCAGGCAGCTGTGGCCTGGCAATCTGTGGTTGCACAACTTATCCATGCTTCACGCATTATGATGCAGTATTATCCTTCTCAACTAACTTCAGAATTCCATTCTAAAGTCTGCACTAATTCTTTCTTTTCCGAAATACAAGGATATGGGTTCGATACTGTACCTCTCCCATGGGTTCAGTATTAGGTATTGGAGAGCAGACAGATTTTACACAAAGTTCGCTGATTTTATTACTACTGAAAATGAGGTCAGGGTTGTAACCTCGTTTCCATCTACCACTATTGAATGATGCAGGCTGTTTTCCATCATGGATCAGGGTAAAGTGATTTATTTCTGCCCATTCTTGCACTCCTATTCCATTCTCATCTTCATGATCGTAACCCCATGCGCAGCTTTGACTGTTAAAATTATGATGATGATGATGATGAAGACGTCACATACACCCAGTCCCCGAGCCACGGGAATCAACCCAAGGAGATTAAAAACCCTGATGGCTCGTCCAGGAATCCAACCCGGGGCACTTCGGGTCAAAGTCTAGCGCGCTAACCATTTAGCCACGAAGCCGGATGATGCCACTATATATGTCACTTTGGCAATGAAGAGTCCTTGGGAAAAAAATGACAAAAATTATTTTCGTAACTATCCTCGTATTTTGGTTGTTGTTGTTACAACTCTAGATCTAATAACGACTGTAGGTTTAATCGTTAGCTGTCAGCCATTGTTTCATCTTGCCTTTTCTCTGTCCCTCACTCGCAAGCTTCCCACATCACACGTAGTAATCTCATAAATCACTGTATTATACTTCATACAGTTTCGCGAGTGTATGAACTCCGCTGTGGCTTGCAGGGATTTTCTCAACTCACCTGGTATTTCTCACAGATATTGGAGATTTATGGAGCGCTAGCGCAGGTCGTGTTTCTTCTCCTACCTGAGCTCTGGGTCATAAAATGTGATATTTGGCATCACGTTCCATCCTCTACGAGAGCAGTTTGAAATGTTCGTGATTTTGATACAAGATGACAATAAAATAGAACGGTTTATATTATACTAGCAACCCGCCCCGGCTTCGCCCGGGAACAGTTATGAATGCATTACGTGATAAGCGCTTATTTGTCGATGTCAATGAACTACGACCTATATCCGTTTTACGTCTTGGCATGAAGGATTAAAATCACTGACTGGGCTATTATTATATTATCATGGAGTTGCATATTAAACGAATTCTTATCAGACGTAATTTAAGAACGGTGAGGAGGATGAAACACAAATCCCCTTTCCGTCCAATCATAACTTGACTGTGATTTTGCGGAACGAAAAGTTCACAGGCGAAGTGATGAAAAGCCGAGTTTAACTTCCAGGGATCCTCCTAATACGATCACTCTTCTCTGATGTCTTAACTCAACACGACTCGACAGTTTGTTGTTGGCTGTATCTGGAATCATAGACTCGCCCGCTAGCTAGGCTGTAACTGCGGTCATCGGCTCGCCCCTAGCTAGCTCGTAGACTGTCTCCTCAGTAATTGAATAGGGTTTGTTGGAAGAAATGAAAACGTAAAAATACTTATAGTGGGTGATGTATTGAAGATAGATATATGCTCTCGGGGACCTTTTTGTAGATCATTTAATGCTGAACAATTCTTACACCCTTAGTATATTGATATTTTAACGGTTTTCCCAGCGTAAGCTTAAAAAGCGCATGGACGCCAGGTTTTTTTCAACATTTTCACTGAAATCGTTACTGCTTGGCTTTGATCATAAATGAATTATTTTCCACAGAAAACTTCCACGAGATATCCTTAACAGAATGGTGAAAACCTCATCAAAATCCATCCAGTGGTTCATGAGATTACCCGTGTCATCCAAGAATCGGGGACTTAGTTTTGTACTAAGTAGAGATTTGACATCGGAAATCGACTTCTTTTGGCACCTAGTGCATACCCGGAGACTGTTGGCGGACCGGGTTCGGTTCCCGGTCGATGCATGTGAGATTTTCAAAGTGAAATGGCATGTCCTGTGGTTCGGATTCCACGTAAAAAGGAGGTCCCGTGGCACATGATCTCGAGATTAACGGTCACGTAAAACTACAATCTTCCTTTCTTTCTTTCATAATCGGAAACGTTACGTCATATTCCATAATTGCAATGGGAAGCATCAGAGAGTTTGAAGATCTTAATGTCTGAATGTCGGCACGGATAGTAGCAATCCTGAATGTGTTCTTCCCCTAGTTTTTAATAATTATTCCCAGAGCAACAACCCATGTTCTATACTATAACAGCGAAAATCCCAGAAGCATTACAATGGAGAAAGTGACATTCAATTACGAACATGTCCACCAAATACTGCTTTTCACAATCAGCATAAAGTCTCTCATTCATGCATTTGAATTGCAAACAATTTCGTATTTGTACGGCAAGGGAATTTCATGTCTGTAAATATATCTTGAATGAAGATATTTTTATAAGAAGCGCATTTAATTATGGACATGTTTTTGGATCGAATCCCAGCACAGTCAGTTGACATTTGACGGTGCACAAATGCGAGGAAGCCGCGTCAGTGGATTTAGGCTACTACTACGTTAAAGATCCCCTTCGGATCAAAATTCCGGCACCCTGGGGTATTTGATACCCACAGCAGTTAAAAGAGAAATTAAACCAATAACATTATTATTATTATTATTATTATTTTATAATCGTTTCGGTCGTCTATGGACCACGTTATTTCAACTGCCTTTTCCCTAGTTATTTAACATTGGCCCAGTATTCGCGCATTCTTCTTCGGTGAGCTTCCTTTCGTTCTTCGGTCCACTTCTTGCCGGTTTTCAATATAGGTTTTGACTGAAAACTCTGTATCTCCCCAAGTTTCATCTTTAAAAAGTCACGTTCCAAGATGTCCTCATGTGATATCCCCAGTTCTTGTGGGTCTTTTTCCACCTCTGTAAACCAGATCCCTTTAGTTTTTTTTTCCACAATGTAGACACAGATTCGATTGGACAATCTTCCGGAGTTCATTCGTGTTAAATGGCCATAAAAGGAGAGTCTTCTTTTGCGAATGGTGTCCTTTGTTTTCTCCTCATTTAGATGATTATTATTATTATTATTATAATCATTATTATTTTGGACAGAAAGGAAACATGGTGAGTTTGGTTATTATCTCACTCAGTTCTTGACTGGCCATGGGTACTTCTGTTCTTACCTAAAGAAGATGGGGAAAGTGGATTCACCAGATTGTACCTACTGTGTTAATGAGCTAGATAATGCTAATCACACCTTCTTCTCTTGTGGACGGTGGGTCCATTATAGGTATTATAGGTATTATAGGTATTATAGGTATTCTCTTCAATATCACATTGATGTTGTAAACTTACAATATGGGGTATTTGCTTGGGGCGTGAATTTATGAAACACTAAAGTGTATATATTTATGAACAGAGGAAACAATTCAATAATCATCCCATATTTTAGCTCGGAATAATCAACATAATTTTCAAGCATATCTCTTCTCCCCTCATACACATAACCATATTTCTTCCCTCTTGCCAAACAATCTCCATCGAAGAATTACAACAGATACTCACTATCTGAATTATAACCTATCTAAAACCAAGCATAACCAGTCCTCACATTCTACAACCCAATCTTCCTTCCCCAATTCCATCTTACCAAGCACACACAATAATCTCCATAGATAAAACGAACAGATACTCACTATCTGAACAATAACCTATCTAAAAACTAAGAAGATCAAAACTACTGTATGTAATAATTTTAGCATGGAATAAAAGCATAAGAATAAACACAGAAAGAGAAAAAACAAAACAACATCGTAAAAAGATATATGTGCACAGATGTGCCACTCTATAGCCCATGGCCTCTTTCTCACCAAAGATTAGCCATGACCCTAACCTAAAACTATGTAAAATAACATGTAACCTCATTGGGTTACAATTCGCCCTTGTAACATATGGTTACATATTTCAGCAAATGTTAGGTTAAGAAAATGGCGCTTGCTGGGAGTGCTGTCCATTACCCAAAGGTAGAGATATCTCGTTTCTGGCAGTGGGGTGATGGGGGGCCTTGCCAGTGAAGCGTATTTTCTAAGTTATTTTTATGATGCTTGTTAGCCTATTTTCAATTTTGAAAAAATAGGCTTATGAGATCACGTTTTGTCCGTGTGTGTGTGCGTGTGTGAGTGCGTGTGCGTGTGTGTGTGTGTGTGTGTGAGGTGTGTGTGTGTGTGTGTCCCCTAATAAAATCTAAACGGCTGGAGCGATTTCAATGAAACTCGGTAAGTTCATAACGCTATTCCCGGCGACCTCGACAGTGCCCTTCAAATTTTGTTACGTCTCACCAATCCAACATGGCGGCTGTGCGAAATATTTCACTAGCATTCAATATCTCCGAAACTATTACCGATATCGCCCTGAAATTGTGTACTGTGATAAAGGGCACAAATAGAAGTTCACCTATGAGACTTTCAAAAACCTGGTGACTACAAAACCAACATGGTGGCCAAGCGAATTTGAGACATTTAAATAGACTTTTCTCGCGATTTAACTATCCAAACGAAATGAAACTTGGTACAGCAATTGCTTATACACATTGTAATGCACTGGAGTCTAATTTAGTTCAATTGTTTACATAACCTCAAAATGGCGGCTGTGCGAAATATTTCACTGACATTCTATATCTCCGAAACTATTACAGATATCACCCTGCAATTTTGTACAGTGATAAAAGGTACTGATACAAGTTTACCTATGCATATTTCATAAACCTGTAAAGTACAAAACGAACATGGCGACCAAGCGAATTTGAAATATTTTAATAGACTTTTCTCGTGATTTTATTCTCTGAGCGCCGTGAAATGTGGTACAGTAAATGATTTTGCAGTTTGTAATGCACTGCCATCTAATTTAATTCAATTGTTTACATAACCTCAAGATGGCGGCTGTGCGAAATTTTAAAATTAAGTTTTTATTTCTTGTGTCGTAATCATGCGATCGAAGTGAAAGTTTGAATAATGAACCTAAGCAATAATTGTCCTTGAATGGTACATAACTCTATGGCCTATACATATAACAATCCTAAATGGCGAGCTTCCGAAATATTTCGACGGTTCTCAATATCTATGAATCTTTTACAGCAACCAAACTGAATTTTTTAATGTTCATAGAGACTATGAACATATGCTCACCTGTAGGACTTTCAGTAACCTGGTGAGCACAAATCCAACATGGCGGCGACGCGAAATTTAAATATTTAAATGGACGTTTCTCGCGAATTAACTATCCGAGTGCCGTGAAACGTTGCACGTTAAATGCTTATATAAATGTTGATCCACTGGCATCTAATTTATTTCAATTGTTTGCATAATCACAAGATGACTGCTGTGCGTAATTTTAAAATCTCGTTTTTACTTCTTGTGTTCTAATCATGCGATTGAAGTTTGTATACCACACGTACACAATAATCTTAATGTAATAGTACAAAAATAAAAATCCAACCTGGCGACCATCTGAAATATTTAGACGGTTCTCAATATCTACGAATCTGTTACAGCAATTAAACTGAAATTTTGTATGTTGATAGAGACAATTAACATGAGCAGGATATATGAAAATAGGCTGTATAGTTCTTCATGGAACTACTTGTTTTTTTATTAGATTGTTAGTATTTGTCAGATTGTTAGTTCCTTCCTTGAATATGATTATTGAGGTTTTCGGTCAGCTGGAAGTAAGAAATAGAATTAGGAATGATAGACTACTGAGTTACCAGTGGAAATGTTGTGTTAGAGGTCAGATGATTGTTATGTGTCTGCTGATAAAATAGAAGAAATAAAGGTTGATTATATTTGTAGGAAATGAGTCCCTCGTGGTAAATTAAATACCACCACCCTCCGAAGTAAAAGAGTGTGAACGGTTACAATGTAGAGATATCTTCCGACAATATTGTTGCGGTAATGCTACAAAATGAAGAACATTGGAAATGTGTAGCAAAGTTTGTTGAAGATATTCTCCGAACAAAGAAGACGGATCTGGATCGCCACTGAAGATAATTCACTAAGGAGGAGTGCACTACGGGCAAATTTGAAATGACTCTAGCCTGAAGTAATGTGATAAACGGTTCCAGGCTAGTGTTCAGAAGTAACGGGGGAGTTTTAGTCGGTAGTCTGCTACTCAGGAGCAGGAGCCCGACACTCTGTGCGTAAATACATTTCCTGCCCTAAAAAAGAAAAAGAAAAAAGAAATATATTATTTTGCATTAACTGTTTGGCTTTGAATGATTTTCATAGGGAAAGTATCTTGTTTCTTCATAATCATTGATATGTTATTGATTTATGCTTGCCTTGAACCTATCGGCATGCGTAGAATTATGTTGTCAACACTGTTAAGTATGAGTTGCGCGTAATGAACCCGCAATATTATCCTCTATACACATGTGCCAAATTGTGAACTGTTTGCCGGCATTCATTGAGACTCGATTTCAAAATTTTGTAGTATATCTATCAACAGTTGGTAACCCTCATGACTCGCAAAATATGCCGAGTTACATCTACTGAGATATACAGTACATTGCACATACGATATTTGGTTGAAATGCATTTGTTATGATGGAAGCTTCATGCAGTAGAACGTTGATCCTTTACGCTAGCATAAAATTATGTTGGTAGCACTAACTTTGACGAATTACTCTAAATCATCTCAGGCTTACAGTTTGTTCCGTACACATATTCCGAGATATTGAATTTAGAGGACAAAAGAGATTATTATTCACAGTTGGCATCCCCCTTGCTTCTTATATTAACCACAATTATATGCCCTGAAGCATACATTCAGGCACAAAAATCAATCCGTTAGTATCGATGTTTCGTGCAGTTAAACATTGTCCCTACCAGCACGCGTAGATTCATGTTGGCTACATTGCCATGTCTGGGTATCTCAAAATTAATCTTGAATATTACGTTCTATAAGTTTACAAAATTTGAATCTGTTGGCCTGTATACATTAATCTTCTGTGACTAGGGTTCAAAATTATCGAGTGTCTTATCAATGCAATGCACATACAAAATTTGGCGATTGAGGTTTTGTTACAAAACGGTTCTTAGTTTAGAACTAATCCGCATATATATGACAATATCAGTTGCACGTTCAGCACTTTTTCTTACGAGACATTCGGATTACGATTTCCATGCTGAGTATAATAATTCCTTATGAACTCTCGGATTTCTAATAGCTGATTCTACTTTTTCCGCTATATTGAGTTTGTCCACTTATTGTGGATTACTCATTGTTACGATCAATAGGAGAACGATTCCCCCCATTCATGGCAGATGGTTCACTAATTGTGTTATAAATTGCGTTCTTGTGGCACTTTCTACCAGACAAGGTGTAATGTCTGCAACGATCGTGGCACGTAGATATAAATGACACTGTGTCCTCCTTCCTTTAGGTATTAATTAAATTAAATGCAGTTTAAACAAAATGAACTCAAGTGTGGGCTAAGCAGCCGTCTTTATTAGTTTCCCCATTAGTGTTTTATGAGTATTAAGTTATAGCCAACTCTCTGCTGGGAAGATTGCCTGGGCAAAAATATTTAAAACTCAACATCGGGTAACCGAATATCTGCAATGTGGCATACAGACCAATGGTGCCATTAACATTAAAGACCATCAACGCAATAAAACCACTAAATATAAGTACCATGATTCTCTTATCACTTCGGATGGCGAGACCATTCTTGACGCCCGAACACGCATAAATGCTGCGTAGTTGAAATGGTGCCAAGTCACTGGAGTACAGTGTGATAATAAAATACCTATCCTTCTGAAAAGACAAGTTTACAAGTCCATAATAAGACCCGTGGCACTCCACGGCACAGAATGTAGGCCAGTTTCAACCAATCACAAACAAGCCCTCCATGGAATAGAAATGAAAATGCTGCGTTGGCCCATGGGTGTTACAAGGCTTGACCATGCCAGAAATGAATACGTAAGGAAGCAACTTGCAACAATTAAAGACAAAATGAGGGATGCATGCGCGTCTTTGTTGGTATGGGCATGTCACTAGAAGTGATGAGAATGTGGTAAAAATGGCCCTCTGATATTATCTAGGAGAGCATCGATCCCATGGGCTCCCGAAGAAACGAGGGATGGTTAGAATCTGCGAAGACCTCCTGATATGTGGCCTCAAACTGAAGGTTTACCCTTGACAGGAAAAAGTGGCGAACGGCAACCAAGCAAGCGGGCACTGCGTCAACGCGGGAAATACTCTAGGAAAGAAGAGGGATTCTACTTTCAGAATATGAAAATTATTTCCTGAGATCAACTTTTCTGTGTGTGGCTAATAAATATTGATTGCCTGCAGCGATTTCAATGATACTTGTTAAGCAATTAGTGTCTTTAAAACCAACCTCTACTGCGCCCATTTGATTCTATAATCGATACCAGTCCAGCATTGTGGCCGTGAACAATTTTCATTAGCATTCAATATATCGAGGATTATTACAGCAATCAACCTGACAATTATCTGGATGACAGATGGTTATAAATTAAGTCTAAACTGTGACTCTCAAAGACGTAGCAATGATAAAACCGGAAGGCCGGCATTCTTCTCGACAATTAGTTAAATATTGCTACATGCTAGCCCTAGTGGCAAGTTCGTTAACTGTATTACGGTGGGTAAAGCACAACTCAATTGTTCCTTCAAAGAGAAGTTAGCGTTATTGCAGGTCAGAAATATCCGCCGTACAATAAGCATATAGAAACAATTAGCTGTCTTACAGAAGCTACCTCCTTTATGGAGCTTGACTCACCCTTTCACTCGGCCTTGCAGTTAATCCTCTCACTAATGAGTCCGGTGTCCTCGACTAGAAGTAACTGCACTCTTCCCCTTGTAAACAAGCCACAGCTGTCACTCACTGTTTCGCAATTCACCACAATGACCTCTGTCGCACTGGAAAACACACACTTTTCAAAAAATACAGTCCGTCCCTCGTTGGCCAGGTCGCTCTTATATAGCGGGGCTGAGACTCAATAGATGTTTCTAGACTAGACCAGGGTTCACACCTTTCCGATACGGGACGGCCCACGAAACTTCGAGACAGGGGCATTTTGTCCTCGCTGTTCGTTGCGTAAACTGCTGGGTGACACAAGAGTCCAGGGGTAGCCCGCGCCGAGCTGGAGTTACTGTATGTGCGAGGCAGTGAAGCATCCCAGCGCTCGTAACAATATCCTTGAATGTGATATTCAAATGCAGATCCTGTAAACTAGTGGGCGGTCATAACAGTACTGCAGAAATAAATTTTCTTAAATCAAAGTGGGGTAATGTGATCTCATCGAAATTGAGTATAATGAACCGACAACAAGAGTTAAATATGCTAGTGTGGAACTTTTTAATGTAGTTGTCGTAAATTATGGACTGCGTTAAGTCCTTATTTATCTTGACGTGGTAATAAAATTCATTAGTAGTTGAGAGTCATCACAAAATAATGTATGCAGTTCTGTCTACTGCTACTAACAAGGGTAGGATACGATCCATGGGTCACCGATTCGAACCATCTTTAGAACACGTGTAGGACATGACCAAACGTATACCAGGTGCAAGCAGTAAGGTGAGCTTCTCAGCCGTTTCCGAGAAATTAATTAATTGCAATTGCAGTGTGGTGTCTATGGGCGTTGTACGCCAGCAAGGAGGCAAGGCGCGCCTGGTGCAGTGGTAGGAGCCCTGCTTCGTGATCGCAGGATCGAATCCCACCGGTGAACTTTTGCAGTGTGTTGTGTTTTTTTTGTAAACATTGGCAATTCGTACAAAAGTACCGTAGGTGTAGTCAATTGCCGTTAATTGTAATAACGTGTTACGTGAGCGGGAAAGGGGATTCTGAAATCATCGTAGTGTATGGAGGTCAACGTTTGTGATATTACATAGAGTCCAGTATCGGCATTGCAAATACATTGGTATTATACACGGTCAGGTGTATTCTATTATACAGTGAGATTCGTTTGCTGGAGCTGGACCGGCGGCCGGCTGCCAGGCGCGCTCGCCTTCCGCCAACCAACCGAGCTTAGACCGCGGGGTTGCGTGAGGCAGAGGCGAGCTAACCAGGGTCATTAAAGTCCATAAGTCTCTAAACATTCATCAACGAGGGTGTGTAGTGTCAGCGCACAGATAAGATTGTAGCATAAACAACAGCTGCAAGATTTAATTAATTTAAGAGGCACAGATGTTCTTTTATTTCTTGGGAATCTGGATGACCTCACGTCACCAGTTAAAGGTTAGAACTTATCTATTCACAGAAGATACTAAAAATGATCTCCTTCAGCTGACAGACAGACCTCGTTACATTATGTCGCTAATCCTGCAACCCCCCCCCCCCCCTGCGTGTTTACTGTAATTAATTGCAGCACGGACCTAAGCCGACCGGCCCCGTGGTGTTGGGGTAGCGCGCCTGCCTCTCACCTGGAGGCCCCGGGTTTGATCCCCGGCTCCGTCAGAGATTTTAACACTGACGTGAGGGTTGGATCGGGGTGCACTCAGCCTCGTGAGGACAATTGAGTAGCTGTCTGACAGTGAGTCAGCACCCCGATCACGAAAACCAAGATTAACATCCGAGGGGACCCGACGCGCTGATCACGCGTCACCCCAATATCTGCAGGCCAAATGGCTGGACAGCGGTCGCTTGGTCGGCCTTAGCCCGTCATGGGCTGTATAGTGCCAGGGGTTGGTTTTTGTTTCTTGTTTTTGACTGACCTAAGCCAATTTGTTTTTCAATTGTGGGTTCATTTAACATTCAAAGTGTACAGATCAATTACCCGTACTCTAGTGGAGCTGGAGAACAATATACGGCAGCAGATATCCATCACAACAGAAGGGAATTACAACGTGTTAGCGCTAATTTATTTACACGGTACAACGCCTGTCTGCCAGTTGAAGGAGAACATTTTCAGGATCTTCTGTGAAAAGGTAAGTTCTTTAGTCATGATTTGGTGGTGAATTTACCATTAATTAATGTACTTTGTTACGGTTTCCACCTGCGCACAATCCGCGGTGTGGGCTCGGTTGGCTGGCAGTTGGCGCGTGCACCCGACAGACGGTTGCCCGTCCCGCTCCAGCAAAAGAATCACCCTGTATGTACCGGTATACTGTACATGTATACATTGAAGGCCCAGTCTGTTCCGTTCATTACACGTCTGTGAACCATCAGACCACCCCGTACCCCGCAAGCAGTGACTCATGCTATGAATATTGGTTGGAAATTGCCAATGGTTACAAAAAAGAACAAGTAGTTCCGTGAAGAACTATACAGCCTATTTTCATATATCCTGCTTATGGTAACTGCCTCTATCAACATACAAAAATTCAGTTTGATTGCTATAGTAGATTCTTAGATATTGAGAACAGACTAAATATGTCGGGTGGTCGCCATGTTGGATTGTTATATGTATAGGCCATAGAGTCATGTACCATTAAAGGAAAATTATTAAGTAGGTTCATTATTCAAACTTTCACTTCGATCGCATGATTACGACACAAGAAATAAAAACTTCATTTTAAAATTCGCAAAGCCGCCATCTTGAGGTTATGTAAACAATTGAACTAAATTAGATACCAGTGTATTACAATGTGTATAAACATTTCCTGTACCAGATTTTATTGCGTTTGGAACATTAAATCGCGAGAAAGGTCTATTAAAAATTTTCAAATTCGCTTGGCCGCCATGTTCGTTTTGTAGTTAACCGGGTTTCGAAAGTCATATAGATGAACTTCCAGTAGTGCCCTTTATTTCCGTACAAAATTTCAGGGTGATACCGCTAATAGTTTCAGAGATATAGAATGCCGGTGAAATATTTCGCACATCCGCCATCTTGTGGTTATGAAAACAATTGAACCAAGTTAGATATCGGTGCATTACAATTTGTATAAACATATACTGTACCAAGTTGTATTGCGTTTGGTTGGTTAAATCGCGAGAAACGTCTATTTAAAAGTCGCAAATTCGAGTGTCTGCCATGTTGGTTTTGTAGTTACCAGTCTTTCAAAAGTCACATGGGTGAACTTCTAGTAGTTCCCTTTATCACCGTAAACAATTTCGGGAATAGTTTCGGAGATATTGAATGCTGGTGTAATATTTCGCACAGCCGCCATGTTGGATTGGTGAGACGTAACAAAATTTGAAGGGCACGGTCGCAGTCGTCCGGGATAGTGCTATGAACTTACCGAGTTTCATTGACATCGCTCCAGCAGTTTAGAAGTTATTAGGGGACACACACACACACACACACTCCTCACACACACACGCACACACACACGGACAAAAGGTGATCTCATAAGCCTATTCTTTCAAAATTGAAAATAGGCTAAAAAACACACAACACACTGCAACGTCTCACCGGTGGGATTCGATCCATAGACACCGTGCATACGAATCAGGGCTCTTACCGCTGCAACACGCGCTCTTTAGATTCTCGCTAGCGTACAACGCATATGGGCGCCGCACTGCAATTGCGAATAATTAATTTCTCGGAAACGGCCGAGAAGCGCACCTTACTACTTGCACCTGGTATACGCATGGCCATGTCCTACACGTGTACAAAAGATGGTTCGTATCGGTGACTCATGCATCGTATCCTCCCCTTGTAAGGAAGATCTTAATGCAATCTTAGATGAATGGGTACAAGAGTTTGAAGGAAATGTACCAAACATACTGTAGTTCAAAAATAGACAAAAGTAATGCAACTAGGGAGTGAAAGAGGACATCTTTTAATCTCCAGGAATACCACCCCGTGGTGTATAAGTTAGCATTCTTGGTTGTCACCCTTCAGGTTCAGATTCGATTTCCGGCTCTGGCAAGGAATTTAATCCTGGTCTGAGGCCTGGAGCAGGCTATACTTAGCCTCGTGATAACTGGGAAGAGGGGGGTTCGATTCCCACCCCATCCATTGTTGATTGTTCTGATATCAGCATCGAGCTGTTTTCCAGATTAGTTAGAACAGGCAGTTCTTAGATAGTGTATAATTGATTCTTCAGTCTTCTGACTGGCTCTCCATGCCTTCCTGTCCTTAGCTAATCGTTTCATCTCTACATACGTACCACACCTTACATCCGAACCAATCTGTTCTTGTTCGTGACCCTTCCGTCCATAACTACAGTATGGTTGCTATCCTGGGTGTCTCATTATATGTCCTACCTACCTATCTCTTACCTGCATTAGCAGTCACCAGATGCATTTCTACTTTTCCACTAGTCTTAATACCTCTTGTTATTCTATCCACTCATCCGAATTTCATCACATTTAAGACGCTTCAATTCTCCTCTTTTCTTCCGCGCCAACAGTCCAAGTTTCACTACCATTGAGTGCCACGCTCCAGACAAAGACTTTCAAAAATGACTTAACAATAACTAAAACTATATTTGATGTTATATAAATAATTCATGTTTTATGGGCTAATGCCGTGTGAAAATTAGAACCATACGTTTCGGAGAAATCTTGCCTCCTTTTTCAATGGAATCAAACAATGTGGCCAAAAGAAAGTATATCAATGAGATTACAAAATATTACAAAAAATATAGATACATTCCTCTGTTCGTCACCAGAGAGCAGCTGCCAGAAATTACTGTATGGACCATGGTACAACGGCGGACAGAGTAGTCAGTAAGGAGAAGGTAAAGGGGGCGGGGTGAAAATACCTTTTATTACCCAAACAAAATTTCCTGATGAGAACGAACGTTCTGTGTTATATGATTGATATATAGAAGAAAGGGTAGTGGGCCCAAAACCGATCCCTGGGGTACTCCAAATTTAATAATTCCCTCATTGGACAATGTTTCATTAGGTAATTTGGTTCCATCATCCTTGTGTCTCAAGCTTACTATTTGTTTAAGCCTTGTTAAGTAAGACCCTATCCATTTATTAGCTAGACCTCTAATACCATAGGTTGATTTAGTTTTGTAAGGAGGATTTTATGGTCAACAACATCAAATGCTTTCGATAAATCCAAGAATAGGCCAGTTACATGTTCCTTATTGTCAATTAATTTCAGTATACTATTACTATATTCATAAATTGCTGTCTGTGTAGATCTTTCCCTTCTGAATCCATGTTGTGAGTTTGATAGTATTTCATTTTTTCTATAAAACTTATCAGTCTCTTATACATGATTTTTTCCACAATTTTTGCAATACTAGTTGGTAAGGTAATAGGACGATAGTTATCTAATTCATCTTTTGAGCCGTTTTTGTGCAATGGAATTACTTTTGATAACTTCAAAATATCCGGGTAAGTTCCTGAGGAAATTGAACTATTTATTAAGTGCGTAAGTGGATTAATTATATTTTCTGCACATTTCTTTAAAATTGCATCAGGGAAGCCATCAATGCCAGCACAGAATTTATTTTTTACCTCTTTTATAACTATTCTTACCTCCTCTCTTGTGACATGATTTATAAATAAAGAATCACTGCATATACTGTATTTATTTTATTATTAGAATTTAGTGTATTTACCTGTGATTTGTGTAATACCTTTTGTGGAATTACCAGAAAATAGTCATTAAAAGTGTTTGCTATTTCCTCTGGTTTATAAATCACTTTACTATTGCTGGTCAGTGTAATGTTCCTTTGTATTTTAGCAGATTTTCCAGTTCCTTTCTTCATCACGGACTACATAGCCCTGTTTTTATTAGTTGATTGGGAAATAAAATTACCGTTATGGATTTTCTTTGCTAGTCTTATTACCTTCTTTAATATGCTAGTGTATTTTTGTAGTATAAATTGAATTCGGGTGTTGTGTGGTATTGTTTATATAATTTGTGTAGAAATGTATTTCTTTGACAGGAATTTCTAATCCCTGTAGTTATCCAATTGCTAATTTTGTTATTTTGAATAGTTCTTTGTTTAAAGGGGAATGCTGTTTCAAAATAGTGTTTTAGGGTACTGTTAAGTGCAATAAATTTATCATTTACATTTTCTAGTGTATAAATTTCTGACCATATTTCATTGAAATATGGAACATTTGTTTCAGTGAATGACCTGCACTTTGATTTTATTCCATTATCATTATTATTGATTGTTTCAAGTACTTCAAACCTCAGTATTTGTCCATGCTAGTCACTAAAACCCGGACAATAGACTTCTATTGAATGGTGATATTTATCTGTATTTATAAAAATTTGATCAGGAGTGGTTCTCCTATATTTTGTTATTCTTGTTGGGGGTATTTACTGTAGGTTTCAGTCCGTAGGAAATTAGTAACTGTGTTAATAATTCACAATTTCTATCATATTTTAAGAAATACACATTTACATCCCCACAAATTATTATATCGAAATTTACTTTGCTCATGTTATTGATTGAAATGAAAATCCACAGCCTGCTTCCAGTCTCCGACCGGGTCAGGAATGGAATGAATGAAGCCCCCATCTAGCGGCGAGGATATGAACTGTGCCGGCTGCCGAGGCCTGACGCACTCCTCTGGGGCAATTATTAAATGAATGACAGATGAAATGAAATGTTAGTGGAGGGTGTTGCTGGAGTGAAATGTTGACAGGGAAAACTGGAGTACCCGGAGAAAAACCTGTCTGCCTCCGTTTTGTCCAGCACAGATCTCACATGGAGTGACCGGGATATGAACCACGGACCCAGCGGTGAGAGGCCGGCGTGCTGCCGCCTAAGCCACGGAGGCTTTCTATGTTATTGATTAACAATTCAAATTTGTCTATAAATAAACGAAAAATTTCTGACGGACAACGGTATACGCATACAATTATTAACTTAAACTGCTGTATTTTTACAGCAGAGAATTCAAAATCCTGTTCCATAATTAGATAATCATAAGCTGTTAACTGTCCATGATATAAATTATGTATTAGGGAGATACAAGTACCTCCACGGCTAATATTAGATCTAGAGTATTTACTAGCTAATATAAACCCTAGGAATTGAATTAATTCGAGTTGTTCCTCTTTCAGCCAATGCTCTGAGATGTCTTTAAGTTCATTTTTAAGCATTGGATTTATGTAATCAATTTTATTATAGAGAGACTGAACATTCTGGTGGTAAATTTTAAATTTGTTACTTTTGCAAGCTTGTGTTGTTGATTTATTTACATTATTATTATCATAATTGTTATTATTATTGTTGCTAGACAAATCCGAAATAAGATTGTTGCACTCAGTTAAATTTGACATCAAAGATCTGAATGCCAAACCTCATGTTTGGCTTCTTTTACCAGTTTCCCTGCTTCCATTCTAAAGTTATAACTGTTGAACTATTCTTACCATTTGAATTTACAAATTTGCAGATTTCACCACTAAGATACTCCTTTCCTAACCTATTTAGGCCATGCCAAGTGTGTAACTTCCTGTCTAATTTACTTACATCTATCATTTGGACATTTGGAAAACTCTTACATTTTTTTTTTAATTTTTCCATTTGTAGCCTCTATTTCTATATTTACACATGATTTTGGAATTAAGTCATATCTCTGCGGAATGTTTACAATAATGACATTTGTGTTATGCATGGATGGCAATGTACCCTTTAAATCTTTGATTACCTTTTTACTCTCATTTCTTTACACGTCGTTTGCTCCAGCGATGATAACAGCAAAATCCTTTGAAGTTAGGGACGCACAATCTCCTACCATCCCGTCCGTGACCGCTGCAATTGGAGCTCATGGTTTCACTGTCGAAGTGACCTCCATGTTCACGATTCTCTCCAGAACGTTTGCTGCTATATCTCGCCCGTGACTATCCGCAAATATCCGCATTTTCCTGGATTTTCTCTTTATCACTTTCTTATTTTCTTCTTGAAGAAAGTCATCATACTCTTCGACGAGCGCTCCAAGTGGAATTTGTGACGGGAATTTCATTCATTCCATTTTTAGGCCTAGGCTTATTCTATCTTACACTACCAGCAACCACGGTTGACCAAGTTTTCTTGCTTTCTTCTCTGTTTCCTTCTAATTTATTTATCTCTTCCATTAACTTAGCAATATCTTCCTTTAACAGCTTTATAATTTCATCTTTTGAGGACATTCGCATGACGGTTCCGGTACATTACGACAATCGGTTTCACTCTTCTCCTCATTAAATTTTACCTGAGATCTTGTGATGATTTTATTTGCATTTTTAGCCTATTTTCAATTTTGAAAAAATAGGCTTATGAGATCACCTTTTGTCCGTGTGTGTGTGTGTGTGTGTGAGGTGTGTGTGTGTCCCCCCCTAATAAAATCTAAACGGCTTGGTTATGTGGAGAACAGCCCAGATTCATCAACATAAACGGGAGGACAGCATCAGGCTTAAGGCCTGGACAAAATAACTTCCTTGAGAGAAGATTAGACTGAAAGGATTGGGCTAAGGAAATGCGGCCTGGTTCTTTCAATACTAGACTGAACATTGAGAGTAAATACAATACTTTTATTTTTAGGGTGAAACTTGCAAACACATTAATAAAGCCTTAATTAAAAATTAGTTATGCTGGCCCGCCTGGGGCAGTTTCAAATGTTCATTAATTTTAATTAGGTTGGCCCAGCCATGGGCTATTACTCAAAAGTTCATTCTGCTTGATGCACACACAAATTTAATATTCTTGCACTTGCTAGCAAACACTTAAAACGAAGATGATTAAGATAATAATAAAAAAGGCACAAACTTATCTTTAGTGGCGATGACTAGAAGCATGCTGACGGAGACTGCCGTGGCCAACACTAGATTTTTTGATAGTAGAATTTGAAATGTCCAGCATCAGGAAAATAACTTCGCCAGGGCGACCAGCGCTGTACATTGGCTAACATCGTTAGGTTTTGATGCTATTTCTTGAATGCCAAATAACATGGCATTTAGAACTGCGATTTGATGCAGCTTCTTGCGGTTTGGAGTAAAAACGTAGAATGCACTTTCTCAGTGCTGAAGCTCTCTGCTGTTGCGTTTCCTGGTAGTTTCACTCATAAATGCAGATTAGGCCTGAAGTTTAGAAGGCCCCGGAGAAGGGCGGAAGGCACGAATGCCTCTCGCTAGTTGAAGAAGACCGTAGAAGGTTTGAAGAAGGAATGCTGATGGAGAGCAAAACGCCGCCACTTAAATAATAACATCATGGAAACGTCTGGAAGCCAAGCTGGCGGGCGATGATTGGCCAGGGCAAGCTGTGACGTCAGTCATACAGGAAGGCAGCAAGCAATTCGACACCCTTTTCAGTATGCGATCGTAAGCTGGAGGCGCATGACCTATTAACACGCTGAGGTAAGAGTCTTAGATATATATATAGAGAGAGATTAAACACTAGTAATAAACATTATAATGTTAACAGAAATGAATAAGTACATATGTTTTCGTTCGGTGGTCTCAAAAGCATTTAACTGACAAATGCGGCACAAAAGAAAAACGCACTATAAACATCACGAAAGTGATCATGCTCCGAGACCCCCGAAAGAAAACAATCAAAGAATCAGTTACAAAAACGTGAACAACAATAAAGAAGATGACACTAAGCCTCAACAGGCAAGATAGCAACCATAGAAATTGGTCTAGTATAGACACCCTTACTAGTGAGAACATCTACAACTCTCACATGATTATCCCGACCCAAATGGCAGTGAGTTACCCTACCAATATTCCATACGAGAGGGGGACTTGGATCTCGCAAAAGAACCATATCTCCCACTCGCACATCAGGCTGGGAAAGCCGCCACTTCTCTCTTCTGTTAAGTGAGCCGAGATACTCCAGCTTCCAACGGCGCCAAAAGGAGTTTCGCAAAGAGTCTAACTTCCTCCAGAAAATAGGCAACCTGAGATCACAGCGTCGACTCAGCAAAGGAGGCGTAGAAGCTAAAGAACAGCCTATTAAAAAATGACCAGGTGTTAAGGGAAGAAGATCCTTAGGATCATTAGACAAAGGCGTGAGCGGCCTAGAATTTACAATACCCTCAACCTGAATAATTAAAGAATTGAATTCCTCATAGGAAAGGATGGCTGAACCAAGGGTTTTCTTCAGCTGTCTCTTCGTGAGCTTTATGCAAGATTCCCAACGACCACCATGATGGGGGGCGTATGGGGGAGTGAAATGCCATTTGAATCCCTTAGCATGCGAAAAATTAGAAAACTGTTCCTTAGCAGAAGGGGAGGTAAGCGCAGTTTTCCAAAGATCAAAAGTACTAACAAAAATTTTTGCGTTATCTGAGAAAACCTCAGAAGGAACACCCCTTCTAGCGGCAAATCTAGAAAAGGCTGCTATAAAATAAGGAGTAGAAGCACTTGTAACCAACTCAAGGTGAATGGCTCCTGTCACCATGCACACAAATAAAGAAATATAAAGTTTACCTAACAACTTTCGCTTAGATAAAGGGGAATTAACTTGATAGACATAAGGACCGGCATAATCGATACCCGTTAGGGCGAAAGGCTTACTAGGTTCGGAACGAAAATATGGCAAGTTTCCCATAATTTGCGTGATTGGCGGGGGCTTAGATTTGAAACAAGGTATACATTTCCGAATAACAGAAGAAACTTCATGAACACCGTTAATGAGCCAATATTTCTCGCGAATTAAACAAAGCAAAGTGCGGGTGCCAGCGTGCAAATTCTGATAATGAAATTTCTTTACGATAAGAGTAGTAATAGGATGTCTAGAAGGGAGAATAATGGGATGTTTTTTCTCATCTGAGTAACTAGAATATTCTAGCCTACCCCCCACTCTTATTAATCCATCTTGGTCCAAAAAAGGGGTGAGAGGTAACAGCCTACTAGACTTTGGTAAAGCTTTTTTGCTTAAAAGCGTCTGATACTCAAGAAAGAATACTTCTTGTTGCATGAGAAACAAGATTCTACGAGTAGCAAATTCCAATTCCATTTTAGTGAGAAAGGGTTGCGGTTTCACAGGCTGATCAAGAACAAGAAATTTCCATCGAAATAAATATGCTACCACACGAATTAATTTATTAAATGAAGAGTAACGCTGAAACAGACTAGTAGCAATAGAAGTTAGAAAAAGGGAAGCGGTAACAATGCGAGCATCAGGAACATCTTCTGCGAGTGGATTAGATGAACGAGGCCAACAAGAGAAATCCTGACTGAGCCACGCCGGACCATTCCAGTATAATTTAAGAGAAATTAATTTCTTGGGCAAGCAGCCACGTGAAATTATATCAGCGGGGTTTTCTTTTCCCGGAACATGATTCCATTGGTCAAAATGAGACAACTCTTGTATTTTAGAAACGCGATTAGCCACAAAAGTGGTCCAATGCGAAGAAGGTTTTGAAAGCCAAGCTAACACGATGGAAGAATCACTCCAAAACCATGTGGTCGAAAATTTCAAATTTAAACTGATTTTTAATTTGCTGGCTAATTCCACAGCCATTACAGCAGAACATAATTCCAATCTAGGCAAAGATATGGATTTGAGTGGGGCTACCTTTGATTTTGCGCAAATTAAATTGGAAAATCCGGGTAAAGTATTGGAAGAGCGGCCTACTAAATAGGCGCAGCAACCGTATGCCTTTTCAGAACTATCTGCAAATACGTGCAAATCGAAATACTGACATGAAAGGTCCGAAATTAAAGTGCGGGGAATAGAAATTTGAGAAAGATCTAACAAACTCTTGCGGTATTTCAACCACTCATCCAAAAGGGGGGAGGGTACCTCCTCATCCCAACCAATTTTCAATAACCAAAGTTTTTGCAAGAAAATTTTTGCAGTAATAACCACCGGAGCAATGTACTGCAAGGGATCAAAAACTTTTGCTATTTCTGATAATAATTGCCTTTTCGTTTGAGGGTGAAACTCAGATAAGTGTACCTGATAGCAAAAGGTATCTGAAGAAGGAGACCAAAAAACACCCAAGGTTTTAATAGCTGATTCCTCAGTAGGAAGCGCAACACATTTGTCAACAGGAGTTACTTGTGAAAAGTTAGATAAAAATTCGGTTGAGTTCGAGTTCCACTTATGAAGGGTAAACCCACCACCGGAAAGAAGAGAGTTTAAATCTTCACAAACAAGAAGTGCGTCAGAGATACTAGGAAAAGAATACAGAAAATCATCTACATAAAATGCAGTTTTCAAAACTTCAGAAGCTAGAGGATGAAAAAGATGACCATCTTGTTCGGCCAACATGTGAAGAGATCGTATTGCGAGAAAGGCAGACGGCTTAAGACCGTATGTCACTGTTCTTAAACGAAATATTTTTATAGGTTTTGCATTGTCGTCTCGCCACAAAATTCTTTGCAAATCACGTTGTTCTGAATTTACTAGAATTTGCCTATACATTTGCTTGATGTCAGCAAGGACAGCAATGGGGAATAGACGAAAGTTAAGTAAAACTGAAGGAAGATCTGTCTGAATAGCGGGTCCAGAATGCAGAGTGTCATTGAGAGAAACACCATTAGCATCTGGAGATGACCCATTAAAAACCACTCTTATCTGTTCTCGGGTGGAAGAATTTTTCCAAACCGGATGATGATTAAGATATACTATTTCTTTAGGAGGATTACTAATTTCTTCAGATTTTGCAACGACTTCCATGTGATTCGCTGATTCGTATTCTTCCATGAAGGAAGTATACTGAGTTTTTAAGAGAGCATCTTTTTTTAAAGCGATTTTCAATTGCGAATAAAGCTTTGAGAGCTCTGGAATGTGATTCTGTAATAACAGGGGGGTTAAAAATGCGAGGAAGAGTAACCACGAATCTGCCTTCAGTAGTGCGAACAGTGGTTTCTACGTAGTGTGTTTCACAGATCTCATTATTGGGAGAATGAGGTGAGGTGACTTGAATATCCTCAATGTCCCAGAACTTAATTAATTCTTGATTTAAATCAGCACCAACAAAATAACAATGAGATTTGTGTTGAACGGGGTTGCGGTATATTTGCCCAGTGGCAATCCAACCAAAATCAGTTCTACGAAAGAAAACATCACGGGCAACTTTAACCTTTTCCGGATGTAAACATTGCCAAAAAATGCTGGCACTTAAAAGAATTTCTACAGATGAAGCTCTGTTGAAATTCGGATCTGCAAGTTGCAAATGATGCGGAATATTCCAACCCTGGACTTGAAAAGAAGTAATGGGGGTGTCATTACCTATGGAATTTATAATTAAAAAATCTAAATTTAAATGAATGCCAAGATTATTGGAATCTTTTACATCCACTTTAGCATAACTCAGAGATTGCGATTTGGAACCATTAATTCCTGTAACTTCTATAGAAGTAGGGCATATTTGTAGACCTAACTTGCGAACTAGCGATTCACTGATAAAATTGTTAGTTGCAGCATTATCTAACAATCCCCTTACAGAAACCCATTTTCCGTGAACATTCTTCACTAGAATTTGGACAGTGGACAATAAAACTTGAGTTTTACTGAACGAAACAGAGCTTTGAGTAAAAGACTGAGCGTTATTCGGCAAAGTCTCAGAATGAGATTTAGCGGATGAACTATTGGTTGCTGATGACCGCGATCTTTCATGCCTATGCAGGAGAGTATGATGCTTTGCTTTACAGTGAAAACATAACCGTTCAGAACGACAATTGCTTATCATATGTGTCGCTGATAGGCAATTAAAGCAGTGCTTGTGGGTGGTAATTAATTTGCGTCTTTCATCCACAGATAAAGATTTGAATTGAGCGCATTGGTACAAGTTATGTGGTTGTTGACACAAAACACAAGCTTGTGCTTGATTGGAAGACCGAATATTGGTAGAAAAGACATGTGACCTTAGTACTCTCTGAGTGGGGCTGATGTCCTTACTATTAGAGGGAGGTTTGAAGGTAGCGCTACTCTTTTGACTGGCTACAGCAGAGAGAATTTGGCATTTCGCCTTTAAGAATTTAATAATAGCTTCATAGGTACACAATGAATGTTGCGACAGAGCTGCTTCCCAATCTTTTAAAGTTTTAGTGTCTAATTTAACAGAAATAAGATGAATCAAAAATAGATCCCAATGGTCAACTGGTTGGTCCAAATTTGCAAGCGCACGAATATGAAGTTCCGCAGCATCGATCAGATTACGAAGCGAGGCAAGATTATCAGCTTGAACAATAGGTAAATTGAATAAACCCTGTATGTGACGTTGAGTTTTTAAACGAGTGTTCCCAAACCGATCTCTGAGAAGTGCCAAAGCTACTTCATAATTTTCATTTGTCAACGTAAGCTCTTGGATGAGTTTAAGTGCGTTGCCTTGCAAGGACAAACGCAAATAATGAAACTTCTGTATTGAAGGAAGAGAATCGTTTTCGTGAATCAATGAATTGAATAATTCAAAAAATGGTTCCCATGTAGCTTCATCTCCGGTAAATTTAGGTAATTCTATTTTCGGTAATATAACACGGGAAGGAAAAGAAGAAGATTCTGAAGGAATTTTCTCCTGCTTTTCCTGCAATGTTAAACTTCTTAAAAGCTGCTTCGCGTCTGCGAACCCCTTATAATATAGATTTTCAACCTCACAACGGTCACTTTGCTGATCGGGATCCTTGGTCTCAATATTACTTTGGATCTCATCATATTTTTCAAAGGCCTGTTCATAACCTTTCAGTCTTTGAGAAATTATGTCACTATTACGTTCTTTTTCCGGGAGCTCATCTAGAAAAGTGCGAAAACGCGTTAACTTGCCTTTGACAGAAGCTCTGGCATTAATGAGTTTCTCGTCAATCGGCATTATGAAAGTTTGTTGTGTACTCACGACTATACTGTGAGCTGGTACACCTTGCTTCGGAAGAAGTTGACAGTCTGCCAGAAAAGAGAGTGCGGCTTCCCCTGCGGTGAAATACGGGCCTGCTGTTTGTCTCCCTTCTCAGTGCCAACCATATACACTCGAGCTGAAACTTTCGAAGTAGATTAGAAAACACAATTTTTAAAATATTAACACACTCAATGTTCAGTATGGCATTTAAATTTTGAATTAGTTCCAACATTAAGAAATTTGAAGATTTGGTTAAACAGAATGTTTACAAGCATCCCGGTTATGGGCACCAAAATGGTTATGTGGAGAACAGCCCAGATTCATCAACATAAACGGGAGGACAGCATCAGGCTTAAGGCCTGGACAAAATAACTTCCTTGAGAGAAGATTAGACTGAAAGGATTGGGCTAAGGAAATGCGGCCTGGTTCTTTCAATACTAGACTGAACATTGAGAGTAAATACAATACTTTTATTTTTAGGGTGAAACTTGCAAACACATTAATAAAGCCTTAATTAAAAAATTAGTTATGCTGGCCCGCCTGGGGCAGTTTCAAATGTTCATTAATTTTAATTAGGTTGGCCCAGCCATGGGCTATTACTCAAAAGTTCATTCTGCTTGATGCACACACAAATTTAATATTCTTGCACTTGCTAGCAAACACTTAAAACGAAGATGATTAAGATAATAATAAAAAAGGCACAAACTTATCTTTAGTGGCGATGACTAGAAGCATGCTGACGGAGACTGCCGTGGCCAACACTAGATTTTTTGGTAGTAGAATTTGAAATGTCCAGCATCAGGAAAATAACTTCGCCAGGGCGACCAGCGCTGTACATTGGCTAACATCGTTAGGTTTTGATGCTATTTCTTGAATGCCAAATAACATGGCATTTAGAACTGCGATTTGATGCAGCTTCTTGCGGTTTGGAGTAAAAACGTAGAATGCACTTTCTCAGTGCTGAAGCTCTCTGCTGTTGCGTTTCCTGGTAGTTTCACTCATAAATGCAGATTAGGCCTGAAGTTTAGAAGGCCCCGGAGAAGGGCGGAAGGCACGAATGCCTCTCGCTAGTTGAAGAAGACCGTAGAAGGTTTGAAGAAGGAATGCTGATGGAGAGCAAAACGCCGCCACTTAAATAATAACATCATGGAAACGTCTGGAAGCCAAGCTGGCGGGCGATGATTGGCCAGGGCAAGCTGTGACGTCAGTCATACAGGAAGGCAGCAAGCAAGTCGACACCCTTTTCAGTATGCGATCGTAAGCTGGAGGCGCATGACCTATTAACACGCTGAGGTAAGAGTCTTAGATATATATAGAGAGAGAGATTAAACACTAGTAATAAACATTATAATGTTAACAGAAATGAATAAGTACATATGTTTTCGTTCGGTGGTCTCAAAAGCATTTAACTGACAAATGCGGCACAAAAGAAAAACGCACTATAAACATCACGAAAGTGATCACGGCTCGAGCGATTTCAATGAAACTCGGTAAGTTCATAGCACTATTCCCGACGACCTTGACCGTGCCCTTCAAATTGTGTTACGTCTCACCAATCCAACATGGCGGCTGTGCGAAATATTTCACTAGCATTCAATATCTCCGAAACTATTACCGATATCGCCCTGAAATTGTGTACGGTGATAAAGGGCACTACTAGAAGTTCACCTATGAGACTTTCAAAAACCTGGTGACTACAAAACCAACATGGCGGTCAAGCGAAATTGAGACTTTTAAATAGACATTTCTCGCGATTTAACTATCCAAACGTAATGAAACTTGGTACAGCAAATGTTTGTTCACATTGTAATGCACTGGAGTCTAATTTAGTTCAATTGTTTACATAACCTCAAAATAGCGGCTGTGCTAAATATTTCACTGACATTCTATATCTCCGAAACTATTACAGATATCAGCATGCAATTTTGTACGGTGATAAAGGGTACTGATACAAGTTTACCTATGTATATTTCATAAACTTGTAAAGTACAAAACGAACATGGCGACCAAGTGAATTTGAAATATTTTAATAGACTTTTCTCGTGAGTTAACTCTCTGAGCGCAGTGAAATGTGGTACAGTAAATGATTTTGCAGATTGCAATGCACTGACATCTAATTTAATTCAATTGTTTACATAACCTCAAGATGGCTGCTGTGCGAAATTTAAAAATTAAGTTTTTATTCTTGTGTCGTAATCATGCGATCGAAGTGAAAGTTTGAATAATGAAGCTAGGCAATAATTGTCCTTGAATTGTACATAACTCTATGGCCTATACATATAACAATCCTAAATGGCGAGCTTCCGAAATATTTAGACGGTTCTCAATATCTATGAATCTTTTACAGCAACCAAACTGATTTTTTTATGTTGATCGAGACTATGAACATATGTTCACCTATAGGACTTTCAGGAACCTGGTGAGCACAAATCCAACATGGCGGCGACGCGAAGTATAAATATTTAAATGGACGTTTCTCGCGAATTAACTACCGGAGTGCAGTGAAACGTTGCACGTTAAATGCTTATACAAATGTTGATCCACTGGCATGTAATTTATTTCAATTGTTTGCATAATCACAAGATGGCTGGTGTGCGTACTTTAAAATCTCGTTTTTACTTCTTGTGTTCTAATCATGCGATTGAAGTTTGAATACCACACGTACACAATAATCTTAATGTAATAGTACAAAAATAAAAATCCATCCTGGCGACCATTTGAAATATTTAGACGGTTCTCAATATCTACGAATCTGTTACAGCAATTAAACTGAAATTTTGTTTGTTGATAGAGACAATTAACATGAGCAAGATATATGAAAATAGGCTGTATAGTTCTCCACGGAACAACTTGTTTTACTTTTATTTTGCACGATGGGCATAAATCCATAACGGTTTTACTACCTGACGAGACACTAACACTGTTTACTGACGCCATACTACAGATCAAAGTTACCCTAGATGTTTACACCAAATTTCACTAAATTTATTTTAATTATTACTACCTAAATGATTTAATCTATTTACCTACTGATAAAGGACAATGTGAAATACGTATATCTTCCATTCGGGCGAAATCTCGCAAAAGCACCACTGCTATACTTGATTCAAACAATGATTGAAGAAGTCACCGAATTTTTGGATACACGTTCCCACAACTTAGTTTATGTTTATTAAATTATCAATAAGAATTTCTAAATACTATCAATATTCCGTATTTCACTTGACCGAAGGAAAGTGACTTATAGATTTTACACCTCTGTTATAATATTTTACCACTTTTATCAAATATTTACACTAGCTGCTATTTCACTACACTTTCACTGTGACTGGTTTCACATTCTTAAGAGTCTTCCTAGCCCATATCTCCTTCCTTTTCTGACTTTGTAGTTGTTTAGCTGCTTCTGACTTCTTTGGTCTCTGCCCTTTCTTAAGTTTAATCTGTGGGTCTTCTTTTAACATTTTCCAGAAAGTTGTCTGTCTTGTATAATGGATTCCGAGATGTTAAAGGTTTGCAGATCATGTTTGACTTGCTCGTACCACAGTGATGCTGTTTTCTTGCAGGAGCTGGCTCAATGGATTACACTGGTCATTTTTAGCCTACTTTTCACATTTTGCGAAAATGAGGAAAAAGTAGACTTATGAGATCGGGCAAATGTGTGTCTGTCTGTCTGTCTGTCTGTCTGTCTGTCCTTCTGTCTGTCTGTCTGTCTGTCCTTCTGTCTGTCTGTCTGTCCTTCTGTCTGTCTGTCTGGCTGGCTGTGTGTGTGTCCCCCCCTATCAACTCCTAAACGACTGGAGCAATCGAAACAAAATTTGGTAGGATTAAAGATCTATACCTGAATATCTCACGGCCATATTTGAAAATGATTTCAGTGCTACCAACTGCTAAAAATTCGCAATTGAAATTTGAGCTCCAAGATGTATATCTTGGAAGGTATGAATGGGAGCTATTTCAAAATTGACACACGTATAGATAATAATATTGCAGTTTAATTTCCAGGAGTCCATACATGGCAGTGTTGCCAAAATGATTATAAGCCTGCTGATAGGTCCAATTTTTAAATGCATATAACTTCTACACTATCAATTGGAATTCAACCAAATTTCGTATGTTGTATGTGTACATAACCAGATATGACTGAGCGTATTCTTACGACCCACCAGGGCTGCCAACTGTTAATAAATGCTCCTAATTTATTTTATCCAAATACCAATATATCAGAAAGTATGCAAGCCGACAGCTTTAAACTATGCACACGTATTATACCTGACATTCTATATTAATTTGGAGTAACTTGTATACGTCAGTGCTACCAACATGATTCTAAGCCTGCTGACAAGTCCAACTTTAAATACATGCAACTTCCATACTATCATTTGGATTTCAACCAAATTTCGTATGTGCTATGTGTACCATAACAGATATGACTATGCGTATTCTTAAGAGCAACCAGGGCTGCCAACTGTTAATATGTACTGTCCCTATTTTTGTTACCCTAATATCAATTTATCAGAAAGTATGCAAGCCAATAGCTCTAAACTTTGCACACGTATAGTACCTGGCATTCTAGATGAATTTGGAGTAACTAATATACGTCAGTGCTGCCAATATGATTCTAAGCCTGCTGATAGGTCCAATTTTAAAATGCATGTAACTTCTGTACTAACTAATGGATTTCATTCAAAATTGGCACAACAATAGATCAAATTATTTCAGAATATTTCTGACCAATACATGCATGACATTGTTGCCAACATGATTTTACGCACGCTGTTAGATCCAATGTTTAACTGTATGTAACGTCCATGCTATTCATTGGACTTCAACCAAATTTTGTATTCTGTACCTTAAGAGATGGAACTAAGAATATATTCAGTCATCAGGGCTGCCAACAGTGGTGCCCTATTAGGCTACATTATGCCAGGTATGCAGTATTTCGAACTAATTAGAAATTTCGATATTAGCAACTTAATTTCGTCATTATTCTAGATAGGTTCATATACTGTAGAATAATCATTGGCATGAAAAGTAGGCTCTTTAGTTCGTCACGGAACTTCTTGTTGACTCATTCATTCTCTCAAGTTGTCCGTAAAATTGGAGGCTTCTCTTGATGATTGTGTCCATTAGAGGTTCTTGCTTTAGGAATAGATCATCGTTGGGCCTGTGATACCTTTCTCCATTTATGATCTTAGGGCCTAAGATCTTACTCAAGATAATTCTTTCCCCTGACCTCTAGTATCTGTATCAGTTTTGCCCTTTTGATGGTTAGGGTTTCAGCTTCATAGAGGACCTCGGGCCTGATTACAGCGTTATAGTGCCTTAATTTTGCATTGATGGATATGGATTTCTTCTGGTAAACTTTTCTGCATCGATTATATGCAATATTCAGTTTCAGAATCCTTTCTTGAAATGCTTTATTGTTCTTGAGGTCTTCGCTGATCCATTCCCCCAAATATTTAAAATCTCCAACTTCACGGATCCTGTTGTTGGGAGGAAGGTATTATGCTGCAGATTTGTCATTTGTCATGAACACTGTGTTCTCGTAAGACAACTGAAGTCCAGACTTGGAGGCTATAGATTGAAGAGTATTGAGCTGGTCTATTGCTGTTTCAACCGAATCTGCTAGCTATTATTATTATACTTTATTACTGATGTGTAACATATTTCCGCTCGGTTGCTGGATAGTTTTGTGCGAGTGATTTTGAAAATTGGGGACGGAAGTGGATCGGAACGATCGAGCTGGCAGTGGTGGATCGAACGGAAGTATGCACTGCCTGCTCGATCGATCGAACGGAAGTGTACTAGCTGGCAGTGGTGGAAAACGGAAGTATGCACTGCCCGCTCGATCAATCGAATGGAAGTGTACTAGCTGGCAGTGGTGGAAAACGAAAGTATGCACTGCCCGCTCGATCGATCGAACGGAAGTGTACTGGCTGGCAGTGGTGGAAAACGGAAGTATGCACTGCCCGCTCGATCCATCGATCCAGCGGGCACTTGTGGATTGTATACGACATACTGAACGGAAAACGCCCATGCGAACTCTGGTGTCAAATGATTGAAACAACTGACATGGTACATGTTCGAAGTCTTCGTATCAGTATTTAAATGGTAAAATGCCTTAATATCAAACATTGTAAGTAGTCGGTATTGCCGGTATTATGTTTCTGCACCATGGCTATTCAAATATTAACCCACATAACGGTAATGCTGTCATCAATATAATATAATCGTGGTGGTTATACGAGAATTGAGCAAGCCTTCATGAACTATTACTCTACATTCTCTTTACTCACAAGAGGGCCTATTCATAAGGCATTTTAAACTCAATTTCACGCAGGAACATTATCGAAACAAGCAAAATATAAATGAAACTTAATTCCGTAATGCAGTATTATTGGAACGTGGAATTAAGTCACCATCTTGTGCTCAAAATTTGCATAGTCGAAATAGCCGTGCGGTTAGAGCTTATGACTGTTAATCTACAGATCTTGGGTTCGAATCCCGGACGGATTAGGTATCATTGCTACCAGATTATCATTTTAAACGATATTTATCATATCAATATGACTCATTTTAACAGAATCCGTCTGAAATTACGTGTTGGTCTGTGAATGAAGAGGACCTGTTTATAAGGAATTTAAGGTTATGAGCGGTGTTGCGTCTATTAATCTAGTTGATCCATATCGTATTCTTTATTTAGGCTAGTGCTGGTGGAAGCTACAAATCATCTAATAAAATGAGTTCCATATTATAAACTACAATATCTGTAAAACACTCCCTTTGACAATAGATTAATATTTGTGCCAATAATAGTATAAAATACCGGTATATCAACAATTTCACGTGAGGTTCCTTCTATGTCAGATGTTACTCATCATATGCGACTACTGTAAGGCTCGTATTTTTTTATTATTATACTTTCCATGCCTTAGCCAACCTACTTTTTATATCCTCTTTGCTTCGTCCATTACTGGATATTTTGCTTACTAAGTAGCAGAGAAACCTCCGTGGCTTAGGCGGCAGCCCACTGGCCTCTCACCGCTGGGTCCGAGGTTCAAATCCCGGTCACTCCATGTGAGATTTGTGCTGGACAAAGCGGAGGCGGACAGGTTTTTCTCCGGGTACTCCGGTTTTCCCTGTTACAATTTCAATCCAGCAACCCTCTCCACTATCATTTCATTTCATCTGTCGTTTATTTAATCATTGCCCCAGGAGAGTACGACAGGCTTCGGCAGCCGGTACAGTTCATATCCTCGCCGCAAGATGGGGGCTTCATTCATTCCATTCCCTGACCCGGTCGGTCGACTGGAAGCAGGCTGTGGATTTTTCATTTTCAAGTAGCAGAAGTCTCCTACTTCCTTTAGCTTTTCACCTGCCAATTTAACGTCAAGAGTGGTTCTGATTTCTTACGTAAAGGGATAAATATTTCAAATCACTCTTAAAGCACAAAAACGAAATAGACCTGCACAAATATTTAAACTCATAATTATATTGACATAATTAAAATAATTAGAATGTAAAACAAAGAAGAAGTAGGCTATATCTCGCAATCGTTCTAATAGTTCTTCCTGTCTTGTAGTTGTTTACATTACAAATAGTCTGTGGTGTGTTGGTAAACATGTTTTGCACATACAGGCGCGGATTCAGGGGGAGGGGGGGCACGGGGGTCATGGACCCCCCCCCCCCCCAAACGGGGACCAAATTTTTTTGCAAACTCAAAAAACGAAAACACAATAACCAGACAAATAAAACTTAACGAATTTTAACTGAAAAACAGTTTTTTTTTCATTTTATTCAATACTGAAAATATCTTTATTGCAATTATTATGTTCTGTTACAACTGTACATATTTACAACTTCATACTTGTTATATAAAAACGATTATTTATATAACAAAATCAACTCGTCTATTTTGTTTAGCAAACCTTTTGATTACCGAATCGATGTCTATAGTGATGTCACGATGAATGTG